>CM053789.1:602611072-603253572 GCA_028749045.1 Cupressus sempervirens
TCTCACAACCTTCATTTTTAAAAATGACATCAAAACCATTCTCCCACATCTGTCCAACACTCAACAAATTAGAATACAAACCCTTCACAAACTAAACATTCTCAATGTAATTATTTCCTTCAAAAGTAATTGAACCTCTACCAACAATATAATATGTCTTATCATCATTGAATCTAAGAGGACTACCATCATATTTCTCAAATTCCATCGAAGTACCAAATAATTGTTCTTTGGTAAATGTATGTAAATCATACACTTCTTCAACAACTGAAATCTTATCACAATAATTATCACATAATTTCATGGAAATCTTCTCCATAAAGTCTTCATCATTTATATTGCCACCTTGATCCTTGATTTAACTAACTATATTCTCAACTATCTCAATGTAACTATTGATTCCTTGACCATATTTCATTTTAAGATTCTTAGTGTCTTTTGCGGTCAACTTTGTGGATAGTTTTACTTTTGCATTTCCTTCATAGAGCAACTATTCATAAACTTCATGAGTAGTATTCAAAGAAATAATCATAGCAAGTTCTAGTTTAGATAAAGCACAAAGCATACCTTGCCTTCTCATTTTTCTCATATAGTTCGATCTTATTTGTTATTTGTAAGTCTAGCTACTACACGTTCTTTCCTTTCCTTTTATTGATTGCAATCAACTCACTGGATCTTTTCTTGATCTCACAACCTTCTTTTTTTTAAATGACATCATAACCATTCTCCCACAGATCTCCAACACTCAACAAATTAGAATACAAACCCTTCACAAAGTAAACATTGTTAGTGTAATTCTTTCCATCAAAAGTAACTAAACATCTACTAACAATATAATCTATATTATCATCATTGAATCTAACAAATTTGATTATATTTGCATTCATATGATGAGAACAACCACTATCAATCATTCTAACAAATAAAGTAGTTTCAACATCATCAGCTTGAGCACAAATATCAAAAATATTAGTCTCAAATCTAACATCTTCCTCATCTTCTTTGACATGAAATAGACAATCTTCACCATCTGACTCATCATCAAAAATACTAGCATTTTCATTCACATAGTAAGTCTTCATATTGAATTTGTTAAACTTCTTTAGGACCTTTCTCTAGACATCTAGTAGCCAAATAACCAATCTTACCACACCTGGAGTATTTTAGAGGTAACATACGTTTATAATTGTCAATACCTTCCTCAATCTTCTTGCAAAATTTACTTTAAGTTCTTCATCTTCATCATCATCATCATCAAGCTTCTCCTCAACCTTTGTTGCTTTGAATTTTTTTTTAGATTTTCTCTTGTTGGTGTCAAACTTTCTCATCTCAAATATCATCAAAGTATTGAACAATTATTCTTTGGTAAATACATGTACATCATACACTTCTTCAACAACTAAAATCTTATCACTATAACTATCATGTAATTTTATCAAGATCTTCTCAATAAAGTCTTCACCATTTATAATGCTAACTTGTTCCTTGATTTAATTTACATTCTCGACTCTTTGAAAGTAACTCTTGATACCTTGACCATCTTTCATTTTAAGATTCTCATAATGTATCTTAGTAGTCAACTCCTTTGATAGTTTTAATTTTGTATTTCCTTATTGAGAAAATTTTCTTAAACTTCATGAGCAGTCTTCAAAGAAATAACCATACGATAAGATAAATTTATTAATGTCTAACAAGAGACCACAAGTGTCTATGGGACTGAAAAGAAAACAAGATGAAAGACCGCTAGCTACAAGAGAACCATATCAAGTTCTAATTTAGATAAAGCATAAAGCATGCCTTGCCTTCTCATTTGCCTCATACACTTTGATCTCATCTACTAATTGTAAGTCAATTTGAAGGGAGCAAATAGTTCAACTCAACATGTTTTCAAGTCTTGTAACTTCTAGTCGGTACTAGGTAACATTTGTTGATCTTTCCATGAAATATAATTTGATTCGTCAGATATAGGGATATTCAATTTGTGTAACATCAAACCTTGCTCAAACGGTTAAGCTCCAAGACGAGGAACCAAGCTTTGATACCAATTGTTGAATAGGTTGAATAACTAAGAGGGGGGGTAAATAAGTAATTCCACATGCATAAATATTTCTAGCTTTCAGTAAATACTTAACATACATCCACTACTAGTCAAGATCTTTTAGTTAAAACATGGCAATACACCATCGAAAGATAAACAGTAAAGCATAGGTTCAATGATACAATGGACACCAAATTTTACGTAGAAAGCCCAACTTGGAAAAAAGTCACAAAGAAATTAATTCTCATGAAATATGACCAGTTAAGGTGTTAGGTGGTTTAATACAAAGAGGTTTAGTGACTAAACAAGGGGTATTGTCAGTAGGCTAACTACCTAAGTTGGTACATCCTGAATACAAAAAGGTTCACTGGCAATATAAAGGTTCACTGGAAAAAGAATAAGAAGTGTAACTGAAATGGAGTATAGTGCTAGGCCTCTGCAATTTTAGTTAAGAACTAATTACATCTTCTTGATCGTATGTGTGGCTCATTCATACTTTCATTACACAAAAGGATAAATAAAATGATCACATGAATACACACTATGGTTATCTTGACTTGAAATGAATCAATATGTACATCAAACTCTCGCCATAAACATTATGTCCAAAAAAAATTTAAGATGGGACACACCACCCCTTCAAGCAATACATCGACCCTCGAGCACACCAACACGCTACCACAATCGTCGAAGCCAAGAAGTATAATGAACATGTCAGGCAAAAACTATTAGGACCAAAATCATCAACATGCTTCACAAATGATCAGTTCAAAACATAAGCTTCATGCAACCACCAAGATGATCCAAGCAACCACAGAGGCAGGAAATAGGATTACAATTAGTCCTCAACCAGCAACCATGAACATCATACAAAGCACACATTATCAACGAGAAAGATAATCAATGCATATCCAACCGATACACCATAATTGTTAGAAACCAATTGATTTATAATCACTGGTTCACCACTGAAACACCAGAGGTTAAGATAAGGGTTTTGACACTAATGACAACCATATTAACATCAATAACAAACCAAAATGATAACCATCAACCTCACATTCCAAGACTTAAGTCCTTTGCAAAAGTGTTGGCAATCCACTTGCAGCCCCGTGTCTAATTTGGAAAAACGTGTGGTGTATTACGACATGGAAAAGAGAAGGCAAGTTCAAACAATCAAATTCATTGCCAAAGCATTAATAATTTGGCCTCTCAAATGTTCTAAGTTGCCAATGATTAATGATTTATGTTTCCAAATTGTGAATCAAGCCTAATAGAGTATCAATCTCATGCCACACAAATTGAACTCCTTCCCAATATATGTGTGGCTAGAACAAACTAGCTCCCAAGATTGATTGCAACCAATGTAATGAATCAACGATAAGAAATGACACCTGATATAATGAACTTACCTCCAAAAAAAATACAACCAGCAAAGGTTGATGCTTGCTACCATTTTTTTTACTCGAAACCAAGTCAGCATGAGCCCATATGCAGAAAATACATGGAATGCAATTAGGAACTGCAACTTGCTTGTAAATGTAGTGCTAAACAAACAAAACTTGAAAACAAGATCTCTTATAGATTTGACAAGAAAGAATGGATACAAAAAATGAAGGTGAATCACCTTCAAATCCAAAGCCCCTCCAAATTAGTCATTCTAATAATGAAATGTGGAAACATAAAATTAATTCTCAATAGGAGCAATAAAGATGCAGATGATAAGTAAGAACCTACAACACAATGGTAAATATGTGATACAAAATAGATATTCTTATTAAAGAATTGACTTAAAGAATAAATGTATCTTTTTGATATTTCTTTTCATAAGACTTGAATTTTTTATTGTTTAAATTATAAATTAAAAAAATTCTAATAATGAAATGTGGAAACAAAAAAGTAATTCTCAATAGGAACAATAAAGATACAGATGGTAAGTAAAAACCTACAACACAACGATAAATATGTAATAAAAAAATTAAATATTCTCAAAAAGAATTGCCTTAAAAGAATAAATGTATCCTTTAATGATATTTCTTTTCAAAAGACATATTGTTTAAGTTTTAGAAAAAAACATTACTGCTAAACTATGTATGTATTTTTACAAAATAACATGATATAATTAAAACATATTATAATTTAAAGATTTGTCTTATTAATATTCTACAGTTTAATAAATATATTTGAATTTTTATTTCAATATATATAATCTCCCATCTCTTTCAGAAACGTCCCATATCCTCTCCATCTTGTCTCTCACAAAGAGACTTTCTCCCCACAGCTTCCCCTCAATCTCTTACAAAGGGGCAGTAGTCCCCCTCTTTCTCCCCGCCTATCTCTACCTCTACCACGTCCATCTCTCCTCTACCCCTCCTTACATCTCCATGTCGGATCCCACCATCTGTCCTACTCTCTTCATACATCTCCATGTCGGATCTCACCATCTGTCCTACTCTCTCCATGCATCTTTACCTCTACATCTCCATCTCTCCTACTATCTATCCCTCCTTATCTCTCTACTACTTTCTAGATATCACTTCAGTAAATAAAAAATTAAATATATGAAATAACATAAATTTGTATAATAAATGATTTATTTTAAAGTAAAACAAAAACAAAATAATATTAGGGCAAAGTTTTCGTTGATCTCTCAGCCACAACAGTGAAATCTGCATAACAAGAAATCTGCCCCAATTGCATCAAAATCTGAAAAGACGAAATCATACACTAGGTGATAATTTCATACAGTGGGTGATAATATCAAGCTGCTGAACATCACTAGGATATGGTTCGTAGATTATATCAAGATTTTAGGAGTTGTTAAGCCTGACTAGGTGGAACCCAGAACCCCTTCGATGATAAAGTCTAATAAGAAATAGACAATTTCTTTGCTACTTGCGAAATGTGGGAAATGCTGGATTAAAATAAAAATCTCAAAGTTGCAGAAAAACCGGCAAGAATTACTGTTTGCAAAAAAACAAAAAATCACCATAGCGAACTCTGCACGCTCTGAAATGAGTTCTGAACAAAAAAAATCCTCAAAGAAAAAGAAGGCCCTACCAGAAAAAGCAAATCAAGACCATGGCCCATGATGCAATCCAGGTACACCCCAAGAAAAAGCTGACAGTTACTCAATAGGTAGTGTCTACGTGTTCTAATACTCATCAATGTTTCTTCTCTTGTTTTCCAATTCCTGGCCATTCTTCGCTTCTTGTGTTTGTTCTATATATAAAATTCATGGAACTTTTTTCATAACCAGAAAAAAGTTTTTGAACATAACGATTTGGATCCCGCTTTCAAAACCCCATTTTTTTATCTTGATCAAAAACTACCAATAACTTATTGGAATTATGCACTCTTGGTTTTATTTTCTGAACAGCGCAGCTACTATGTATTCTGAAGAGAAATTAAATTAGCCTTAAATATAATCGGGGGAAAAAGCAAACCGTGCAGATTACTGCAAACAATCTAACAAACAACATAAAAGCTTCAAAACTTATCCAACTTAATGAGTACCAGTAAGATGCCATGTGAATTCCAATCCATCAGAAGTTACTCGTGAAAACGTACTCGTAATACAGCATACGATAACATAATCACGTTATTCGATACAATGAATTATAAATAAATAATAATGTAGAAAATGTCATTCAAACAGCACACACATTAAGTATCCATTCGTGCAGAAGATCAGTCTCCACTATCACGATTAAATGTCATTCAAACAGCACACACATTAAATATCAAAACTGAACCTCAAGAAACACCTTGTGCGTGTATTAGGATGAAAACCCCTTGCAGTTATGCCAGGGTTGACGACACAAGAAAATCGATCTTATTTCTACTGAAAACTACATCTCTGTACAAAGTCCACCTGCATCAATAACTTGTAGCACGAATCTTATAACAGAAAAAGCTTGCATCCATGAATTGCTACTGTACATGCCTTGAACTACTGAAGGCAACAAAGACTCAAGATTTACTTCGACCTGGAACACACTAGTAAACCCCCCAACACATCAAAAGTGGTAACCAAAGGATATCTTTGCAACCATGCCAACCACAACTTCACAAAATAAAATACAGGCCACAGAATGCTGCTTATATCAAGGCCGAAAGTATCATAATATAGACTCCTCTCCATCAAAGAACCATAGCCAGGACAGCTGTTGGCTCTGCAAGGTTTGCTACTATTAGTGAATATCAAATTCCCCCGAAATCTGATCGAGCAAACAAGGTTAGTGCCCTTCGATGATATTGCCCTTGGGTGATATTAATGTTCAGACATAAACAGCCAATTCAGCTTTCATCCCGTTTCAAGTAAACACTGGGTGCTTGTCCTTGCCCTCTATTGCATCTTGGTAAGTTGTAGGCAACTGGACATCTTCTTTCATCATAAACTTGTCTATCTCGCAAGCTGCTTCTCTCCCTTCTGCAATAGCCCAAACAACAAGTGACTGCCCTCGTCTACAGTCACCTGCAGCAAATATACCTTCCACATTGGTCTCAAAGCGGCCAAAGTCTGCTTTGAAGTTTGATCGGTTATCTCTTTCCATTCCTAGCTTCTCTGCAATGTTCTGTCATTCCAAATACAACTCATATCAGAATGGAGTTACAACTGTCCAAAAACGATACAACTGTCCAAAAACGAATAAGAATCCAAATTGTTTGAAGTAAGGTTCTCCTTTAATGTTCATGATTCCAAAGTGTGCAATATTAGCTCTTTTCGACCCAATCAATACCAAAATATTATTTCAAAGCCGATAGAACTGAACTACTAAACCATGTTGAACCACCACATATTTCTTTAGAAATCCGTGTTACCTCACAATCACTTGTCAATTAGTGAATCAAATGAACTTGTCAATTAGAGAAGATCAAACCCTATATGTATGTCAAAAGCCAATAGAACTAAGCTAGTAAATTATTTTGGCCTACCATATAATATTTCTAGAAGCCCAGTCTAAACTTAGCAATCACTTGTCTATTAAGGATTTACCTGCTCTGGCCCCAGAAAGCCCAATGCTAAAAAAACAAGGTCTGCTTTTATAATCTCTTCCGAGCCCTCTATCTCTTTGAACTGGAACTTGCCACTTTCATCTTTTTCCCACTTTACCCGAACAACTTCAAGCCCTCTTACATTACCGCTCTCATCTCCTATAAACCTTTTTGTTAGGACTTCATATTTCCTGGGATCTTCACCAAACTTTGCTTTAGCTTCTTGATGACCATAATCTACTCGGAAAATACGAGGCCACTGCCACAATGAGGATGAATATCAGACTCGTGAAATTTCAGTATCTAGTATTATCGCATAAAATTGCTTGGCAAAATCGTTTAATGGGAAAAAAACTTACCTGTGGCCAAGGGTTCCCAGGACCACGGGATTTGGGTGGTTGAGGAAGAAGCTCCAAGTTCACAATTTTAGTGCTCCCGTGCCTGATAGCTGTACCTATACAATCAGTTCCAGTGTCTCCTCCTCCTATAACAACCACCATTTTATCTTTTGCCGAAATGTACTTGCCATCTTGCAACTTGCTATCCAACAAACTTTTAGTGTTTGCATGAAGAAACTCCATAGCAAAATGAATTCCTTTTAATTCACGTCCAGGTACAGGAAGATCCCTGCAATTCATATAACCTAGTCTTTGTAGCAACATTTTTAACTCCAAAATAAAATTTCAGCTGTTTACAATTCAAAAGGTCGTCCATACCTTGGCTTTGTTGCACCACATGCAAGGAGGACAGCATCATTGTCTGCACGAAGCCTGTCCACAGAGAAAAGTGGATCAACACCAACATTTGCATTCACAATAAAGTCAACACCTTCCTCTTTCATTAGATCAACACGCCGCTGCACAACCTCAATCTTGTCTGTCTTCATATTAGGCACTCCATACATCATTAGACCTCCAATTCGATCAGCCCGTTCATATACAGTAACAGAGTGCCCTGCTTTATTGAGTTGGTCAGCTGCAGCCAGACCAGCTGGCCCACTTCCAACTATAGCAACTTTTTTCCTGCACCAATAACCGTCATTCGATATGAAGATAGAACCACAAACAAAAAAAAAAATTCACTCCTTTGACAGAAAGGATAGAATATTGATGTAAATTAACAAGACAGGCTAGAGACATACCCTGTACGTTTCACTGGCGGACGAGGAATCATCCATCCTTCTTCAAAAGCTTTATCAATAATGGAGCATTCAATACTTTTAATGGATACAGGATTTTCAATAATTCCCAGTACACATGCACCTTCACAGGGGGCGGGACATACACGCCCTGTAAACTCAGGAAAATTGTTTGTTTCCAACAGCCTATCCAGGGCTTCTCGCCAGCGACCTTGATACACTAGATCATTCCACTCTGGTATCTTATTACCAAGTGGGCATCCACTATTATCCTGCGCAGAAAGATGATTTACAATCAATAATACAATAATAGCACACAGAATAGCAAGCTGATAAACATAGGTACACCACCAACATACATTATAAATTGCAAGGAATAAACTTTCCTACATATATACTGATAAATAATTTTTATTTGAAAAATCATTTAAGACTATAACCTGGTGACAAAAGGGCGTTCCACAGTCCATACACCTGGCTGACTGCGTTTTCAACAGGGAATCAGGTCGTGTTTCCTCAACAACCTCTTTCCAGTCATTTATTCGTGCTACAGCATCTCTATAGGAAATACTCTCGCGCTCATACTTCATAAAACCACCATTCTTAACTGCGTCATCAATTTTTGTAGGCCTCTGAGCTACAGAACTCACTTTGCTTTGCTGCAAATTTTGAATGAAATGACTTCAATAACTAAGGAGTTCTTAAACATTCATTATATTTTGGGTTTCAATTGATTAACTTAATATTTTGTAACAATTTTAGCCATTGTTAAATAATTCACACTGTTTTACCACTGTACATCCAAAATATACCTTCAAAGCCTTCTCATCATTTTTGTGTGCATTTAAAGTAGCTTTAGACATTTTCTGCAGCTCCTCAAAAGCATCTTTCTTCATTAACTCGGCATTCTCCACCTCCTTAATAATATTGTTAGCCTTGATTTCTTGTAGCACCCTTTTATAGTCTTTTGGGAATACTTTTACAAAGTTTGGAAGAAGAGTTCCAAAATCGGTAAGTACATTTTTTGCCAGCTCACTATCTGTATGACGCTGATGCTGTTGTATCATTGCCTTCAATATCAGGAGATCTTCTTCTTCTTCAACTTTTTCAAGATATACCGACTCCACATTGCACCTAGAACTGAACTTTCCATCTACATCAAGAACATAGGCGATTCCACCACTCATGCCAGCTGCAAAATTTCTCCCAGTCTTCCCTAGGATAACCACAGTTCCACCTGTCATATATTCACATCCATGATCTCCCACTCCTTCCACAACTGCTTTGGCACCAGAATTTCTCACACAAAACCTCTCTGCTGCCATTCCATTGAAATATGCTTCTCCATCAGTAGCTCCATACAGCGCAACATTTCCAATGACAATATTTTCTTTGGGATCAAACTGACTAATTGTTGGAGGGTAAACTACAATCTTACCTCCTGATAAACCCTTGCCAACATAATCATTGCTATCACCTTCCAGCTCCAGGGTAATTCCTGAACAGAGGAATGCCCCAAGGCTCTGACCTGCACTTCCTCTTAGTTTAACATGAATAGTGTCTGCAGGCAAACCCTCCATATTGTATCTTTTTGTGACTTCATGGCTAAGCATTGTGCCAACAGCCCTGTTGATATTCCCAATTGACATTTCTGCATAAACCGGAAGCCTTTTCTCTAAGGCTGGCTTTGATAATCTAATTAACTCTTTATCCAGGGCCATGTCCAGACCATGATCTTGCTTCTGAATGCAATGTTGAGCTGCTTCTGGGCGAATCTCTGACGCTGGCTTCAGTAGCAAAGAAAGATCAATATTTTCAAGCTTCTCACTACTGTTAATGACTTCTTCGTCCATCTCCAGCATTTCTGCATGGCCCACCATATCCTCCACAGTCCTGAAACCCATATCAGCCATAAGTTCACGAGCCTCTTCTGCAACCATAAACAAGAAATTTATCACATGTTCTGGTTCTCCTGCAAATTTCTCCCGCAAAACAGGATCTTGAGTAGCAACACCAACTGGACATGTGTTCTTGTGACATTTACGCATCATGATGCAACCCAGAGTGATCAGAGGTGCTGTACTGAAGCCAAATTCTTCTGCACCAAGTAGAGCTGCTGTAACGACATCTCTTCCAGTCTTTAGCTGCCCATCAGTCTGTAAAACTGTGCGGCCACGTAAATCATTGGCAACTAATGTCTGGTGAGTCTCTGCTAAACCAAGTTCCCATGGTAGCCCTGCATTTTTTATGCCTGTCCAACGAGATGCCCCTGTTCCCCCGTCATGTCCTGAAATTAGTAAATGTTCTGCATGACCCTTCACCACACCACTGGCAATCACTCCAACCCCAGCTTCTGATACCAACTTTACACTGATACGAGCTCTAGGATTGGAATTCTGCAGTAAAAAAAATTAATCCGAGATACTCCACTTACATCTGTTATTCACATGTTCTAATAATGCAATACTCAAGCTATAATCTTAGAAACAAGCAATTAATCACAAGGAAAATTTCAGCAGCTTTGCATAACACGCAGTTAATGACAAGGAAAATTTGAGCAGCTTCAAAGTCTTAAGTGACCATGCGTTTCTGTTGAGCTTGCTTAAAGTGGTACGTCTAGGAGGAAATAAGAAAACTACAACATATAAGTGTACATATATTGAAAAAGAATATTTCCATTTGAATTAACAACACATCTATTGTTGAAAATAAGTAAAAAAAACAAAATAGCCGTCTTATGTATTAGTACCTTCAGGTCATATATAAGTTGTGCGAGATCTTCTATAGAATAAATATCATGATGTGGAGGAGGACTAATCAGTCCTACACCAGCAGTAGAATTTCTTGTGATAGCAATGTCTCCAATGACTTTATGACCTGGAAGTTCACCACCCTCACCAGGCTTTGCTCCCTGTATTCAGCCATAATTGAAATGAATGACAAATGCAATATATATATATATATATATATATATATATATATATATATATATATATCTAAAATAGGAAACAAGTTCTTAAATGGCCTACAATCTAATCTGTACAAAATGGCAATGAATTAATTCAAGAAGTCTAACAGAGTGTTTACTACTACCAAGCAGATTTAGTTCAGAATTAGTTTGTATGATATTTGATCTCTACCCAAAGAGAGTCGGTATTGCCAACACTATCATACAGTCATCATGGATATCTGAGGTTCATACCTGGGCCATCTTAATCTGAAGCTCATCTGCATTGGTCAAGTAATAGCTAGAAACACCAAAACGACCACTTGCAACTTGCTTGATTGCACTTCTTTTAGGATTCATGGAACCATCCGGAAGTGGTTGTAAGCGAGATGGATTCTCTCCTCCTTCACCTGTGTGAATTAAACATAGGCCAAAGGTAACATTTAGCAAAGATCATGGATAAAACTCAAAATGTATATAACAGTATTTCATTATGTTGTCCTTTTTCGTAAAGTCGATGTTCAAAACCTTTCAGTGATTACAGATATCTGCGTATCGGTTCATTTTAGTTTGTCACAAGAGAGAAAAAAATAGATACCTGTATTGGACTTCCCTCCAATTTTGTTCATAGCAATAGCCAATGTTGTATGAGCCTCTAATGAAATTGACCCATAACTCATAGCACCTGTGCAGAATCGCTTCACAATCTCACTAGCTGGTTCAACTTCCTCTAAGGAAATCTTCCTATCCGATGATTTCTTGAATTTCAACATGCCTCGCAAATTGCAATGTCTGTTTAAATCCTGTATTATTTTTGAATATTGTTTATAAGCTGCAACACTATTGGTACGTGCTGCCTCTTGCAGCTTTGCAATGGCAAGTGGGTCATTAAGATGTACCTCCCCATCTTTACGCCAATGATAATCACCAGGATTAGGTAAAGCTTGTGCATCAGCACTTCCTTTGGGTAAAAGTCGGTTAGGGAATGCGAAATCATGCAACTGAAGCATATCCCGAGCAAGCATCTCAAATGTTGCACCCTCCACCCGACTTGGTGTTCCAACAAAACACCTTTGAACCACCTCAGAAGAAAGCCCGAGTGCCTCAAAAATTTGAGCCCCCTTGTAAGACGCTAAAGTAGAAATTCCCATCTTCGCTATAACCTTCAGCATGCCCGAATTACTTGCTTTGAAATACTTTCGAACTAGTTCTTCTTTGGTATGGAAAATGCCATTCTTCTTTGGAGGGATTTTACCATCAACTTGCAGTCTCCATATTGATTCAATTGCCAAGTATGGGCATATTGCATCTGCACCAAAACCTACAAGTGTGCAGAAATGATGGACTTCACGGGGTTCACCAGATTCCACAACTAGTCCAATTCTAGTACGCTCCAAAGTTGAGACAAGATGATGATGCACTGCACCTACTGCTAAGAGCGAGCAGACAGGAACCCGCTTGGATGATGTGGCTGCACAAAATAAAAACACTTTTAAATACAACAAAATTCATCCTATACAGTTCAAGTAAAAAGTGGAATCTCAAATTATCAAACACAGATATGAAGATATATATTTTGTTGCATAAGCAACTAATAAAAATAGCTCAAAGCCAATAACATTTCCCACCTCTATCTGACAGTACCAACATTTTATAACCTTCACGAATTGCACTGCGAGCTTCTGAGCATATTCTGTCTAATGTCTCCTCCAAACCTTTGGTTCCACATTCTTTAGGAAATGTTATATCAAGCACTTTGCTGCGCCAACCACGAAAATTCATCTTTTTAACTGCTTCCATTTCTTCAATGGAAAGAAGAGGGCCCTTCAGAGAAATTCGATGACACTGTTTCTCACTAGTTTCTGTGAGATCCCCTTCTGGACCAATCATGCACTCCATTGATGTGACAATAGCTTCACGAATTGGATCAATGGGTGGATTTGTCACTTGAGCAAACATTTGCTTGAAGTACTCAAAGATAATTTTTGGTCTAGTTGACATCACAGCTAATGGAGCATCATTCCCCATGGAACCAAGTGCTTCTGTCCCATCTTTTGCCATAGGAAGCAGCAACATTTCCAAAGCTTCTATAGTATACCTGCACAATGAACATTAAAAGGGTCTTTAGAACAAACACAATCAGTTGGTGAATGATGCCACCAAATATATATTAAAAAAGGATCTGATAGCTATTTATGTATGGAACACTTACCCATAAGCCTTCAATGGTGATAACAAACCATGAATTCCCATGTTTTCCATTGTGTCATCGGATCCCTCAACCTGAAAACAACATAAAGACTGAAAGCTAAGAAACTGGCCATAGCAAGGGTATCTAGAAGTTATGACAAGCCCTTAAATTACCTTCACAGATCCAATTATTGGTTCAGGCACCCTCTGTGATTCTGGTAGAGAATCAACAATTTCTTTGAGGGTGATCTTCTGTCTTTTTACCCAATCTCCATAAGGCTGTAAGCCAGAGAACTGCTTTTTCAGTGCCCCGTCATCTACAATCACATGTTTATCAAAATCTACAAGCAGCATCATGCCAGGGTTCAGCCTACCCTTCTGGCAAACATCCTCATATGGAATGTCGACAACTCCTACTTCACTTGCCATAACAACTCGACCACTGTGGGTTACATAGAAACGGCCAGGACGAAGTCCATTGCGGTCCAATGTTGCTCCAAGATAGCGACCATCAGTAACTGAGTATGCATAATAGAATATTTATGTTGTTATTTAAGCAAAAGCACAGCATGTTCTTGTCAAAGTATTTCAGTACATCACTTTTATTGAATCCATTTCATTCAAACATCTAGCATTTTCAAAGAGGACTGCATGCCTGATTTATGAAAACCTTTAATAGAATGAAGGGGATTCTACATACTGCATGGAATCATAGAAACAAAGAACAGTCATGTGACTATGGAGAGATAATGGAGAAAAGAGTATGGGCATAAAACATGGACAGTTTATTAAAAAAAAGGAGTGCAATGTGAACACTGTCGCCAGGACCAGACAATGCAGTTACTGGAATGGAAACTATATGTGATACAATTACGAATACCGAACATGAGATCCTGAATTCCATATTTGAGATTTTTGAATCAGTACAGAAAATAAGTTCAGCCCTGGATGGAGGTGCATTTTGGGGAACTCTATATGCTTGTATATGGGCACAGTGTCAAGGTCCCCCTGTCCCTAAACCTGAACCTCCTGTTCACAACAAGAAAAAGCATATTCACACAAATTGACAAGTAGAAACTTACATGCCACAAGGGCTGGCCCATCCCATGGTTCCATCAAAGCTGAGAAATATTCATATAATGCTCGCCGATCAGGATCCATATTTTGATCATTTTGCCATGCCTCGGGAATCATCATCATTATTGCTTCAGGAAGACTTCTCCCAGTACGCACAAGAAGCTCAAGTACACCATCAAAAGCCCCTGAAGTGCATTCAAACTTTGAGATAACAGACGCTGTGACCAAGGAAGGTCTTAGTTTTAAAAGCATTATAAGTACTTGAAACTTTAAAAGCTTTAAAAGTACCTGAATCAGAAGAGCTTGCATCCACAATAGGAAGAAGCTTCTGCATCTCATCCTTTGAAAGAGCAAGGTTCTGACATTTTAACAGCCCTTCACGTGCTCTCATCCTACACAAGACTTCAGAAACTACTTTTACAATTGAAAATTGAATTAAAAAGTCAAGTTGCAACATTGATTCATAAATCTATGGTTTTCCCTTACTAATTAGAAAATTCTAATTGCAGTATGTAATTTATCCTCATGCCAAGAATCATGAACACAATTTTGCATACCAATAGGTCCATCATAAAGAGAAAAACCTCACCAGTTAACATTTCCACGCAGTGTATTTATCTCCCCATTATGCCCTAAGATACGCATAGGCTGAGCTCGATCCCAGCTTGGAAATGTATTTGTTGAGAACCGAGAATGAATCTGCATGTAAAGGAAATAAATTTACCTGAGGCAAAGTTATAAGTTCACCTGAGGCAAAGTTATAATTACTCAAAATATTCCTGACATTCGCTTCATTATAAAAGGGCATGACACTTAAGGCTGGACAAAATGTTTCTTAGGATACTGAAAATAAAGATAATGTCAGTCAGTTTTAGACTCAGTCTCATTGTAAATTATTTCGAAACCCTCAGCTACCTTGACATCTCAGCTCCAACTACACAATCTCACATCCATGGGTGAACATCATATTCTTCAAGTGCTGCATTCATCTCTTTGCCCAGGCAATGGAGAAACTGCTCCATTGAACTGACCATGTGGAGCTATGCATCAAACTCTGCAACATTTGTCACTCCACATCAAGGTCTAACCCACCTTACCCAAGTCATCCACAACCCAACACTGAAAAACAATCAACAGAATGAAAAAAGAAGAAACTCATTCTAAGTTTACAGCAGCAACCAATTTTGATTAATGCCCTTTGGTGACCAATCTAAATTGCATGGTTAAATCCACGTCTCGTGTTTATAATTGACTGTAAAGTGGAGAGAAATAATAATTACCAAAGCCATATAGCTAGTAAACTTTGCATGACCCAAATCTGCAAGGTAGTAGTTCTTCAACTGGTCGGGTTTGAGTTGACCTTTATATACAATTGTCCTGCAGCAATGGATACACTGAAGGGTTATTTAAATGTTATTATAGCATGTGATTTTGTCATTCTTTAAAACAAAAAAGAGCACAAGAAAAACAAATGTAAGGCATACAAATAAATCTTGTCCCAGCATAACAGTTGGGGAAAAAAATCAACACACCACATATCAAAATTATGATGCCATGCATGAGCAATCCAAAATGGCACTCAGTAACACATTTCTCTGTTAGGTGTTTATGTTATTGACAAATGTCTCACAATCTTATGCCACGTTACTTATAGAATTAACTATGGAATGCAAGGAAGGTGAACCCACTCTCATTTTGGGGATAAAATTAGCAACAGAAAATATATTATGTTCTCCAAAACGACTTTCAAGTTGATCTACATCTAGAGTTTAGAGTTGCTGTTAATTGGCTTAAACACAATATTTCCTTTCTTTTATTGGTAGAGAAAACTTTTTTTTAAGACTACTGTCATTGGTAAATTACAAGAGCTTTTGAAATGGCAAGTAACATACCATCCAAACTCAAATTTTGTTGCCTTCACTCCAAAGTATAAAGAAATGGTATAGAAAGTTGATGAAAATAAAATATATTTAGTTCCCCATTGACCATCAGCACTACCCTCAGTACCAAAAGGTTCGACAGTGTTTCTCTCCAACCATATTTAAATGCATTACCACAAAAGACGATTGACTAAAAACAAACATGCGAGCACAAGATTAGTCCCCAGTGAGTTCACAGACTCCATATATTACTTGGAAAGCTCCATCCCTGCTTATGGAGTACCCATTTTCTGACATGCATGAGCAAGACAGCCACTAGATAGAGTCCGTCTATAGACTATTTTCCCAATCAAAATTGTAGGTATTAGAGAAAAAAATAACCTTGACGAGAGGGAGCATATGTAGAAATCTCTAACTCCTCCATGCTGCAAGTTTAATGCAGCTCTTATGGCCACCATTGAAGTCCTCCTCAATATATACATCTACACAGTAGGTTACAGATATGCATTAGAGGGGGTATAAGAGATTTTATAGATACCACTTGCTTGTAATAAGACACGACCATAACTGTAAATGATTAATCAGACATTCGACAAGAAAGCAGAAAAAGACTGACTGAATGAACTTAAAAATTATAATAAATTTACCTGCTGCTCAAAGTCTGCACTCGATCTGGAGCTTGCTGTGAGAAAAACTTGTTCAACAACAGGCTCTGTTTGAAGAGCTGATTTACCTAGTTCAGCATTGTTTGTTTTCACAGGACGCCACCCCAAAATAACATGTCCCAATGACTCTGCAACCTACAGTTTCATATGAGCTTTAGAAGAAATGGCAATAATATATTTTACAGTTCTCTGCTGGCTAAAGTAATGGGCACTGTCATACATCAAAAAATTAAACTGGCAATGGAAAACATCACGATTCTCCAATAGCACACCAGTTACCACTCCTCATAACCAAAAGTAGAGTGCAGCAAAAAACATTAAAAAATGAAATTCTTCCAGTCTATCTAACTGACAAATCATTTAACCAATCAAAAGAAGCATTAAATTTCAATTGTTGAAATAATTGGTAAAAAGCCAGCAGTCATACATGACCAAATGGAAAACAGGGAAAAAAACAATCAAACATATGCTCCAAAAAGCTAAGCGCACTAATGAACAATAAAGCAATCACAGATCTAAGTGCTTTTTAGCAAACAATGCTACCAAGAAAAACATTCATCATGTTTGGCAATGCCAATAGCTTATTTTTTAAGTTTTTTATTAAACATAAGGGTATTTGTGAACACTGGAGCCCAATAACACATAAATGAGTGGACACAGTCACACCCAAAAGAACAAACCTGCAGTTGATATAATCAATTATAGGTATAAAACTAATTATAGGCATAAAACTAACTTCTTCATATATGATGGGATTCAAATCTTATTAAAGTACACCGGCATGCATATGCTTGCTCTTGGAGTATTTAATCTTGCGGTTTGAGTATTTATCTTAAACAACTTCCATTTGACACTGTCACTGAAGTCATCTTGATCCAATGTACCAATAAAACAAATTGACCAATTCGCTTGTTAAATATAGGAAGAAAAGAAACATGTTATGCTTAGAATAAATTACTTCCCAGATAGTCCATAAAATATAGTTGGCGTGTACCTCACACCAATGACAAATTAATTAGCTTGGACACTTTTTTATGCATTTTCCAAGCAAGAATATTGTGAATCAACATAAACATATTGCAAATCAGAAAACAACAGTCCAAACAACATATTACTCTGGGACTTGAGATACCATGAAATGTACCTTATTAAAAACATTTTTGCTTTCTTCCCTTCTGGTTTCAGATGTAGGCAAGAAGAACATGCCAACTGCATACTCTCCTGCTGGAGGCAAATCAAATCCAGCATCCTTTACAGCCTGAATGGAACCCAAAATAGAGGTGTCAAAAAGATTGCCATGTCCTCTAATCTCACATTTTTTATGACTTTTACCATCCAAGGTAGACAACACGTGAGATTGTTAAAATGACAGTTGAAAGCAGATGCTGCAAAATATTAACAAACCTGTACTCGATGAATGTCTACAATGAGGAAAAAAACATGTTTTGGTGTACGATGGCCTAAATGTGCCTTTGCGTCAAGTTTTTGCCCCAATGTATTTGTAAACAATTAATTAGAAACAAAATAGGGAAACAAATGGAAAATAAAGCTTTCTTTTCTAAACTGTCACAAACCCCAGATAGAGTACCAAATTGGGTAAAAAATAACTATGCACATTGCAAACAATACAAATACTTAGCTACTTTGACAGCATATAATTAGCAGAAGATTGATTCTGAAGGTGGGAGGTTGTATCTCTTATTTACAGATTTTTGGGAGGAAAGATAAATGGAGGAAATGAGTTTAGAAAATCAGAAGTAGAGAATGAATGAGGCTTTTTCTAGTATTGAGGAGAGAATGAAGGGTTATGATTAACTGTGTCCAAAATGTAAGGCTAAAATTGCACATTTACTAGATATACTAACCTGTTGCAAGCATAAGATATAGGAGGAAATGCAATTAATGGCTCATTCATTTTTAAAAAGGTTGACTTAAACTGGCTTAATCAATATTAAACTTGTTTTGATTTTTTATTTTTATTGTTGCATCAGGGTGTCCCCACGATCCAGCCCCCAACCTGCCTTACCTGGTGGGTCTTACTGCCAAGTTGGGGTTCGGGAAGGGATGAGCTGAGGTGAGACTAATCCCCTGGGATGCAGGCAATCGTCCACAAATCATGTGCATCGGGCAAGCCCAGGTCTTGGAATTGAACCAGAGACGAATGAAAAGCAAACCCACAGCAAAAGCCAACTACGCTACCCACAGCCTGAGCCAATTCCGCTACCCATGTGGTCTAATAAACTTATTTACTTAATTATTATTTTAGTTATGTGACGTTAATAATAGGATAATTAAATAATAAGCTTATTAAAATTAAGTGTAAGAGAAAAATGACTAATTAAATAGGGTAAAGGCAAGCTAAATTAACTAAATATTTTAATCATTTAAACTTTTAGTTAATTTTGAATAGGGTTTATACGAGGATATATTTGGGAGTCTATAGTATTATTAGCATGTTTTAATTGTAGACGATCAGAATAAGTATTTTCAAACAATCAACAGTTAGTCTCGGAAAACTTGAATTTCGATCACCCATTATATTTTATCAGCAGCAATAGCAATTTCTATGCTGCAAGATGATTGAACCCAGGACTCGTAAGCAGTTTAATTCAAATACTGTTCAAAACATGGATGCTACTAAATGTTAGTCAAGATTTAAAACTATCGGATGCAAAGCTCACAGGACAGTCCTCTAAAGACCCTTAGAGTCGCATGAAAATGCCTCCAAAAACTCCAACAATGGTGCTTTTTAGATCACCATCACTTTAAGTTCCAGCAAAATTTTGGAAAAAGGTCAAGTCCCAAAATCATAATATTTGCTGAGATGTGAACGTTCAGACAGCAAACTCCTGAGTGAATTTTGAACTTTAGGAGGCGGGACTTTCCAGGTATTAACTTTTGATCCGAGGGCACAATTATGAGTGACTTCTGGATAGAGTTGAAGGTCTCATTGCTACACGGCAGAAAGAACTGTTGCCAGGTAACCCCGGGGAGTTCGATCCAACTAATTGATGTAAAAATTGCTACGCGGGTTTCTCCAAAAAGCTTAGCAATCCCACTTACATAAATGGATTGTAAAAATCTAATGACACTAACCTCCATCATATTAAAGAGATTTTTGGAACACAACATAGTTTGTAAAAGCTGAATTCGCCAATCTTGGATTGTACTATCTTATGTTTAGCAGCATAATGTCAAGCCAAACTCTATTGATGCATAATACATAAGTTGTGGTCCATAAACAAACCATCTTATGATTCAAAATTAAGTAGTCAAATCCCGATTAATTATCAAATAATACGATATAGTAAGGAAACTCTACATGCTGGACAATTGAAGAGAACAATCAAGAAAACGTGAAACTTTAAAGCTCTCTTGACTTTCCATTAACACAAGGGGATTCCTTATGCCTGCAGCCGATGGATGTGGTTTTCTAAAAGTTCAGAACGGGGAATTTAACCTCTCAGTACATAGATTAACAGAAGGAAAGGCAGCATATGCGAGGTCCATTAAATCTGATCATATTTCCCCATCGAATACATTGCTGTTGACTATGACAGAAGAAGTGAAAGAATCACGTGTTCAATGTTCCGTTGAGGAGCTTCTTTTTGTATCAATGTTTCAGATAACACGAAACGAATCACAAAACGAGAATCATCTAGTTGAGCATAATGAACGGACATTGACGTACCTGGACAAAGAAGCGGTGTGGAAGTGCAACGAGAATTCCAGCACCGTCACCTGTATTAGTCTCGCAACCACAGGCGCCGCGGTGAGCCATGCGAACCAGCATTTCCAAGGCATCCTCCACCTGCATCAATCCATCCATCCATCCATTCATGTACTGAAGAAACAACAGTCTGACCACGAGCACCTAAGTAACACCTAAAATTCATTAGTTACCGTTTTGCGAGTGGGCCGCGAAGAGAGATCAGCAACAAAGCCCACGCCACAGGAATCCTTGTCCATTGACGGATCATACAAGCCGAGGCGCCCACTGGGCACCTCTGACAATGCCATAGCGCGCACATTCGGACAATGTCTCAGCCTGGCCTGTCTCCCCGGCCCTTCAGACCGCCATACATACTGTATTCTCCTGTTTGCCGATAACAACGGATTCGTCACCCGCGCAGTCCCTCCCCACTTCACGCGCCCCATAGAGCGAGGTTGCACCGTCACCCCCCGCCCTTCATTCCTCCCCTTGCCCAAGATCGTCCCCCCCTTACCCAGCACTGCCGCCTCCATTCAAGATCCAATATTTATGTTTTCACACTGTAAATCCCCCCCAACCGGGCGCCCTCCTGTCACAATACCTATCGCCCTCTGCTTATGTTCGTGGAAACGGGAAGCCGAGATCAGGAAACTAAACTAAACTAAACTAAACAATAAAGCATATGTCCTCCCTCCACCACCGTTACTTCTTTGTTCCAATCCTAAGAAGCCCCAGTTGTCTTTATATAGAAAGCTTATCATGGGCGCACCTTGGCCCAGCCTGGCCCCAACCCACTTCACGTAGCAGCCGTATCTACCTCATATATGCGTCCCCTTTACCTACATTCCTATTCTTACCCCTCCACACCTGTCTTTCCCAACCTCCAAAGGTCTCGTGATAATTGACGGACAGCTGGGCGAGAGCAGATCAGAGCATATAGCATAGGTGGTATGTAGACCTTGTTACGTGACAATTCCAATCCCCACAAAAATAAACAAATCGCCAGCTTGGCTCACACCTCGGCCGGGTGTGATTAACGATGCGGCTCTTGGAAGCCGCTAGGGCAAAATCTGTCAAACGGGTCCCACCCAAGTTCGAATCCGTTTGTCAACCGTACACAGCTAAACCCTCAAAACCTAGGGCAGCCGGTAGAAATAACCATATGACCAGGAATCTCGAATCCTGAACGATTGATTATCTCAGCCTGACTGAAGCGATGATGATTTTGGAGTTTCGTCCTTGCACTCCGAAGAACAGTACCGATTGGCGGTCAAAACTCTCTTTCCAGACAAATCAAATGACCTTGACGACCCAGATGGGCCAATGTATAGTTTTTTTAACAATTTTTTAAGGTTCTGGATCTGATATTTTGTCGCTGTGTAGGCGAAATGTAGGGCGATGGGCTCCAAGAAGAGGGGAGGAGATCCCCTCCGCAGCCATTGATTTAGTCACCTACTCTCTGATAAATTATATGGTAATCGAGTGTGCAGTGGGGAGTTGTGTCAACCAACTCCTACCAAACCACACAAAGACCATTCTTACACTTTTGGACCATCCTTGTTTGGTAGAGGAATTTGATAGGGACCTCTCCCCTACTCAAATTTGTAGGTGTGATGGGGAAATTGCATAAATTTTAACTTTGGCATAAAATGTTCGTCTAGCTTGTCTTAGTCATAAGTTTTGTCATTCTAGTTGTGTTTCACTATTATAGGGCTAATCAAAATCTTAGAATCTTAGAATTTTAAAATTAGAATCTATGGGGTAGATTCATTTTTTTAGAGAGGTTTATATCATTGTTATTAGATATAGTAGTATAAGACTTAAGGTTAAATCTATTTTGAGTACGAATCAAAAATTGTGAAATGTTCATTCTAATAAAAAAAATTAAACTATTTTACTTTAGTTCAACTAAACTATAATATTATAGAATCAATTGAACCTTAATCTTTGAATTTGAATTTGCTAAACTAGATTTTTTTTTTTTTTAAGAATTTTATATCATCTACATGGATACAAGTGCATGAGTTTTAAGTTGAATCATCTTTAAGTAAGAGCTAAGGATTCACATATATTCATTCCACTAAAGTGAAAGATAATTATATTTTTTTAGTACAACTTCACTATTATAGAATTAATTGAACCTTGAATCTTTAAATTTGAATTTGATAGTTTAGATCATGTTTTCTATTGAGGGGTTTATCATCTACTCCTAATATAAGAGTTCAAGTTGACATTTTGGACCCATAACCAAGGATTGAGGAGTATACATTCTACCAAACTAAAAGATATAGATTCTTTTCATTTCAACTTTAATATACTTGAATTAATTAATATCTTTCTTATAGTCATTATTTGAACCTTAATCTTATATTTGAACTTATTAGTTTATATTTTTTAGAGGAGTTTATATCACCCACACTTAATATAGGAACACAAACCTTGAATTTAAACTTGTGTAGCTAAGAGCCAAGGGGTATCTATTATGTCAAATAAAAGGATATGAATTTGGCTCTTCTTTTTCAACTCAACAATATTGAACTGGTTGAATTTTTTCCTTAAAATCATAGATCTTAACCTTGAATCTTTAAATTTGAATTCAGCAATTTGGACTTTTTTTTTATGGAGCAATTTATATCATTCACATTCAATAAAGTGCATAAGCCTAAAGTTGAGACTTCTTATAGTGTTGAGGTATTATACTCAACAAGAATCAATTCCTTGTAGACTCATTCAAAAGCAATTAACTTCACCAACAAAACAAGAGCTCATTGACTTTCAAACTATGTTTTCTTTTATTATTAATTATAAGCCATAAAAAGAGCAACTTTTTGAATTATATCATATTTGATATCTAACCCTATTTTATTTATGTTATAAAGAGTTTTTGTCCACTCAACATTAAAAAATATATTTATTTGTTTAAAATTGTGGTCCACCTTTAAGTGGGATGTAGCACTTTAAATAAAGAAATATTTCATAAATAATTGTTATATGTAATATTAGATATGTAATCAATTTTGTAGATGCCATAAAATAATTTTTTATCTCAATTAATTAAGGGCAACCTATTTTTAAGAAATCAATTTGGAGAGAGTACATGAGTTTGTTTGAAATTCGTTATAACTATTAGATGCAAAGTCAAGGAGGGGTACCCACCTTATACAAATGAAAAATTGAGTACATTGACTAAGAAAACCATTAAATTTTATCTTAGAAGTTTTCTTTCACTTTCTTGCTTATATGAAAAGTGTTGGAAGATTAGATGAGTAGGGTTGTTGAAACATAAAGATTGGTTTCACAAACATTTTAAAATTTGATTTGAGCATATATTTGTTTAGAGTATTGGGAAAAAAAAATCTAATTATATTGTAATTTTTATTTTATTTTTAGTGAATGATACTATTTATTTTTTAAAGAGTTTAATTATTAACATAAGTGTTTATGTTTCTATTGAATTATTCAAATTATATTTTATTTTGTAGATATTATTATGTTTAGATTGTTAACATTTAGTATTAGAGTAGATTTTAGTTTGATTATATTAAGATCTATTTTCGAGCATTTGAATAATATACTTTGATTTGTTTATTTTTTATTTGTGAATAAGTTACATTTTGATAATAATTATAAATATAAACATTACAAAATAAAAGGTTCATTATATTCTAAAATGCATGTATGCTCATCAAAATATCTACTACTATTGCAACTATTGTAACCTTCAACCCCTAGATTTTCCAAAGAAGCCATACTTCTATGATAATTGATATAAACCATATATAAGCTCTATTCATTTTGAGCCCATACTACTTATGATTAGATACTTGTGAAATGCCCCTATAAATGTTCATGCCCTACCAAAGACCATACATTTTGATAAAATTTGTTATTGCATTGACCAAAGCCACAGAAAACTAAAAACCACACCTCGTGCCAGCTTTCATTTTTTTTAGCTTCCTCATAGGACCATTAAACCAATAATCAATTGGCCCAAATTTGACCTTCTTACCACCTTTCTTCTTTTATTCTGCTAACTACTTCACTCGCTCAATCTTGTGAGAACTTATTATAAACTCTTTTAGGACATCCCACCCTATCTTCACCTCATATATGCATTCATCTTTGTTGTTCATCGCACTCCAAACCAAGAACATATGCAACAAGGGTTCTAATTCCTCCACCTTCTAATTATTGTATTGAGTGTAATTACCAACTCCAAGCTTTTTTATTGCCAATATCAATTTCATCCTTAACCACCACATTGTGTAAATACATTATTTTCATCACCCACATCATTTCTTCTTGATTCCCAAATCTAATGCCCACACCATAAAGTTAGAGGCAATGTTAATGTTTGTTCTATAATAATGTTCTAAACACATGAACTCATCATCCAAAATGATGTCAATAGTATCCAACAATAGAAATACATCTAATTTAAGTAGCTCATTTAGTTGTTTCTCCAAAATATGCTTGAGAAAATACTATTGTTTCTTCTAGGTGATGATGGTAAAGCTTTCTCCCATGGTGCCCTCTTCAATACCACCTTTCACCCATAATGCTTGAAAGAAATCAAAATTAGTGATAACATATTTTCTTTCTTATCATATGTAAAGCCTACATATCATGCCCTCCACATACCACATCATTCACATTGCCTTATTCTCACATTCTTTGGTGGTGTATGGGGGGTCTAAATTATTGGAAGATTACAAGGATGATATATGTTTCATGGTGGACTATGAAAAAGTGTACATACAAGTAGTCAGACCTAGAGTGGCATGGGTTAAGCCTCTAGAGTATGAGGTTAACATTGATGAAACTAAGAATGTAATTGAGGCTCTGCTGAATGAGCCTGTGGATCCTAAAGACACCTATTTTGGAACTTACAATGAGGCAAAGGCAAGAGTTGATCTTGAAATCAAGCTACCCCAAGCAGTAAGCAAAGGAAGGAAAAGAGTAGAAAAGATACTGAAAAGCACAAAGTAAACAAGTTGCCCTCTAATTTTTATCGATGGAAAAGGTGATGATGAAGAGGATGAAGAAGAGGAAACCAAATCTGAGGAAGAAGAGCCTCCAAGGAAGAAAGATAAGGTTATCATAACTAGACCTGTCAGATCATCCCCTATTAAATTCACTAGAAGGGCACCCAAGTCAAGAAAGAAGTTGAAGTTAGGTGAAGATGAAGCCAAGCAGGTTATCTTCAAGAGATCTCCACCTACACTTCAAGAAAGATTGAAGAAGATGGAAGAATTAATAGGTATGGCATGTTTCAAATTCCTCAAGTATGAGACAAGTAATGAGGAAGAGAAAAGGTAGATAGAGGATGTTGTTATGATCAAGCTAGGTAAGTGGAAGTACTCATCAGATGAGCTTGCACAACAAATTCCTAATGAGATTATGTAGGCAATAAAACCTAGATGGGCAATTGCACAAAAGATTGGCAAGGATATCTATGAACCAACCTTGAGGCAACTCATGCCAAATCTTAATAATAAGGAGATAAAGGAATCCTTGAAGAAAAATGAGAAAATGTTCACTCTCAAACTAGGCACATGCATGATACCACTTAAAGACATTGAATATGTGTTGAAAGCAACTATACAACATGGAAAAACATCTATAGGTTATATCAACCTAGTGACTTTGTAGTGCATGTTGATGACAAGGATGGTGAAGATGAGGATGAGGATTAAAATATAGAAATAAAATATGATGAGTTAGATGATGTAAATCTGGATGACAAGGAGGAAGAACAAGAAGCTATAGGAGGAAGTCTTCCATAGATTTAAGGCATTAAGGAAACAGATGTAGAGAAAATTGCAACAATAGTCATGACCTCATTTCCTCACTCTCCGAGCAAAGCCTTAGTGCAATCAGGCTCAGAGAAAGCTTCTACCAAGTTGGTTGTGGATACCACTACTATACCAAGCACCCAACCAAGCTTAGAATCTATTCATTTGAATGTTACATTGACAGAAGTGTCCAACACTTCATCTGTCGAGCAACTAATCCCTCCATCATTAGGCTTGACCGAGGAGCAACAAGGTATTTTTGTTGCCAGTGTTATTTCAACATTTATTGCTAGCCTGCCAATTTCCACAATTATTTCTATTCCAAGTATATCAATAGCTAGTACAATGACAATTGAGAACCAATCTCAACTAAGTATTGAAGTCTTAGAGAAGGGTAAACAAATTATTTCCACCATTTTGAAATAATAGGGCAAAGAAAAAGAAACTATTGATCTGGATGAGGATATAATTATTACAAATTGAGATATTTCTACCCTCACCCATAATCAAATGAACATTGTGGGTGAACTACCGAAGAAGAGAGCTAAGCAACAGAATCTTAGAGAAGAGAAGAAGAAAGAAAACCAAGTTTTTGAAGACATAAAGACCATATTTGTTGATGCTCTAAGCATTGAGATTGATAGTACTCAACCTATTTTAGATTAGTTAGCAGAAATTGTCCACAAATTCAATGAAGAACTGAATGGACAGGAGAAGCTACTACAGAGAGTTGAAAGAATGTTTAAAAATAGAATGTTGGAAAAAGTTGCACAAAGAATTGTAATAGATCAAGTAGAGTTAGCTACTATTCTTGTTTCACTAGAAACCTCTGTGAATAATGTTGTTTCATAGTTTGTCAAGTTAAGTGACAAATCAATCTTTACAAAGAAAATCAAGGAGAAATTGTCGAAGATAGATGAGGACATGAAGGCAAGTGCACACTAGCTATTACTCGGCCCAAGTTATGATTCTGCATATTATACAAAGATTAGATATCTGACAAATCTGCAAGCAGAATTATTGAAGGGAGAAGCTAGGATTAGGGCCACATTTGTAGAAATCCAAGGCATGATTCTTCCAAACATGGATGCATTGCAGAAACACATTTAGCATGCAAAGACTCTCATCCATGACAACAACTTCTCCATAGCTGATCACATGGTGGAATTATCAGTAGAAGTTCAGATTACATTGCATGCAAGCAAGGTACTATAGGAAAATTGAGACAAGACAAAGGTATGTATTCTAAAGGTGCATTTTTATTTCTTGTCACATTTTGGTATTATCATATAGATATTACACACCTTTGACATTTATGTCAAAAGGGGGAGAAGATATTGCATATTGTAGAAAAGGGGAGAAGTATATATATTGTAAAGGAAGAGAAGGTATACTATACTCTAGAGATATGTATATAAGAGATGTGTGTATGAGGGAGTAGTATAGTATTATGAAGATACCTGTATAGATGAGCAAAAGATAAGTTTACAAAAGCATATTTGAAATTTTTTTTAAAAAATAGCATATTTTACCAAGCAATAGCAACAGACAGTTAAAACTGAGTTGAAGACACTAACTGATGATTTAGTTTTGAAGTTCATATTTTTGGCTTGATAAGTGTTTTTTTCACTAATGTCAAAGGGGGAGATTGTTGACATTATGGTCAATTTGTCTATCAGTGACTCGACACTTAGTCAAATGGTCACATTGCTATTGAGCTCTACATTTGCTACCGAGCTTATTAGTTAGTTTGAAGTATTTGTAGAGCTACATAGAGTTTACTAAGCTACAGAGATAATGTTTAGTGCAAACTGAGCATAGCAAAGGCTAACAAGCTATTCGATGGAAGTAAAGAAGATCGTAGTGTTAACCAATCTATGGTATGTTAATCGAGTTATACTGTGTTTGCCAAGCTCACTATGTTAACATATGAATCTAGTGTTTATTGAGTTATGTAGTGTCAACTGAGTGATTCAGAAGCTACCAAGTTTTTTAGTATTCACTGAGTCACACAATATTAACTAAGTTAGAGCTACTTGGAAGTGATTAGTATAGACCGAGCTTCAAGTTCAATCAAGTGCCAAAGATTGTCGAGCGTTGACAGTGTTTCCCAAGTATCATAACATCATCTAGTTTGTCTTTAGACCTTGAGTTACAACAATTGGGCTGACTTTGTGAATTGTGATGAAATTGGGATTGTAGCTGACTCCAATAAGTTATGATTTGGATTGGTATATATGTAATACATTATATCATATCCAAGTAAGTTTGAAAAGAAGAATATGATGAGCAGGAGTGTGAATTAAAGAAGGCTACAGGCAGTATAAGGGACAACAAAGTTTTATCTATCATAGTTAGGTGATCATTGCATTATAAGGAATATCAACCAACAAATTAGAGTTGCATATCAAAGATCAGCCACTGGTTCATCCTAATAGGTGTATCAGTTAAATCCTCTAATAGGGTGGACTTAACAGTCTTTGCTAAATCTCTTAACCAAGTGCATACTTCATTGTATGTTTGTAAATCCTTTAACAAGGTGGACCTCATAGTCCTTATTACTCCTAACTGGGCAAATCACCATAAGTGGTCAATTGTAACCCTTAACAAGTTAACTTTATACTGTAGTACTAAAGCTTGTGGGTATCATCCCCACCCTAGTTTTACTTTCTAATTGGAAGGTTTCTAGGTTAGCATATCTTGTGTCAAAGTTTTATGAATGTTTAATTGCTTTCATTCTTTCATGCATACAAATAGATTAAAATATTCTATGAAGGATTAATTAGTGAAGTAGATAAAGTTTTATTGGTTCTTGATTCACCCCTCCCCTCTCAGTAACCTTGTCTATCTTATATTTCCAACAATAATATAATAGGAAACCTACTTTTCCAATAATGTAGTTTCTTACCCTTGATAGGCATATCAAAGTCCAAAATAATACATTTCTTCTATTCTACAAAAACCCAAGTGAATTACTCAAAATAGGGTGCTCTAAGATGCTACATGGAGCAAGAATTTATGTACCACCCAAGGAGGGAGTAATACCTAGGCACGACACACCCTATGCCAAATCTCAAGTAACCTATAGTAACTTAACAACAGGAGTGACCCCAGAGCCAAAAATAAATAAAAATCTATTGAGCATGCATCAAAGTCTCAAGAAGGAGGTATTTTACTACACTTTTTCTTTTTGTATACCAAATTAGCCAATATTTAAGCATTTCCTTATCTATTAAACCAATGAAATGATATGCTTAATTGTTTGAGATATATTGAAATAGTTAACATTGAGAGAAACTTTATAATATAAATTGATTTTTTTTTAGCATCACATATATATACACATTGATTATATATATATATATATATATATATATATATATATATATATATAGTTCCTCCAAAGTACCCTTAGAGTATAAAACATATAACTGTGAGAATTTGAAAAGATACAAATATGTTGAGCTTATCTTCAATGAAATTAGGTTGACACAAATTTCACTATAATAGTATATAATAGAAAAATTACTCTTTCAAAAGTGATCTTAACTACTTGGTATTACAAGATATTTGCAATGCCTTGCCCTTAGGAAATATATAAAATAGAAACACAAAATTTTGTTTCAATTTTGAAAAAAATGCTTGACTTAGAACGTATGCATTTTTGCCAACCAAATGCACCAATGCCATTATCATAATGACATAAATTTTTATGATATGACTTAATTTTATAAACTAATGAAAATTAGTTCCATCGTGAATAAATACATTGACAAATTTATAGTTCATTGAACATGAAAGGTGCCCATTGATTTAAATTATTAACCAAATAATCTATTGACTTGTCAAATTTTCAAGTAGCTTTATGCATTGCAATTTTTTGAACCTTCTAATTTTGAATAGAAATGATTTTAAGATTTTGTCTCTACTTAAGATCTTTCCATAAATATAAGTACACAAACATTTCAGTTGGAGCTTTAAGTTTGATTTTACCCGCATTAGAGTCCCATGAAACATTAGAAATGGGAAACGTCAATATTTTTAAACCTTTAGCTTAAAAAGAAAATATAATTTTTATGGTAGGGAATAGCCTCAAAATAGATGCCAAAGAAAAGAATTTTCTCACGTTTCTTAGAGAATACATTTATCGGTGTCTACCTCCATTAAATGATTTTGCTAAGAATTTTACTATACACTATCTAGGACACAATCTTGAAAATGTGTAACATAGATGAAATTTTCTTTTTCTTCAAATCATTCACTTTTTAATTCCTCATAAATGTAGTGAAAAAAACTATCATGAAATTAGAAAGTTATGACAAGTTCATGGCCTTATTATGAAGCCAAATGTTGTAATGCATATCAACATATATGCTCTTATAAGCTAAAAGAATTCACTGCCACATAAATGTCCTAACATATACATTAAATATGTGCTTAAAATTAAAATTGTAAACCATAAAAAAGGTAATGCAAAAAATGGAATATCAAGGCAAAGTAGTTTCTCTTGTGCAACAAGTAATTACATGACAAAAATTATCTAACTAAAGATTGATAAATGCCATATAATTATTATTTTTTTACAATAGAGAAAAATATTAAAGCACAATAATATACGGATTGAAAAAACTCTTGTAGTGATGCAAAGATCATAGTCCTACTAAAAAACAAAAGGTTAATAAATGAATGTGGCAATCCATCAAATTAAAAAATACAAAAGTCACAAAAGCCATCAAAAGATGCATTTTAGATTCTATGGTATCAGTATAAATCATGAATACAAAAAATTATAACATTCACTTGACATACCTTACCTATTAAGGCCTTATAATTTTTTGGACATAAAGTTTTCAAGGATATGGCTGACAACACTTCCTAAGCTATCTGAAATTTGTTTGATCCAAAAAAATCTTGAACAGTTAGATTACCCCATACTTTTGCAAGAGCACATCTATTTCTTGTACCTTGCATAACTATATGTGGATATACACATATTGCTTTCATTATGATTGCATCACTTGTCTTCTCCTCAATTAGTATAAATAATGCTTATGGCATTAGTTTTGAGTTTGACAATGCTATCAATTTGAAAATATATATTCTAGAGAAATCCTAACCAATAACTTGATAGGATAAGCTTTGCTATCAATTTGAAAATATATATTCTAGAGAAATCCTAACCAATAACTTGATAGGATAGGCTTGGCTCTAATGGTAAAGAAGATGCTCTAATAGTTAAGAAATATCATCTGTTGATACAATCAAGTCTTGCACTTTTAAAATATTAGAAAATGCTTCAAGTAGCCTGGCTACTAATTCTTCACACTAATTTTGAACCTTAAAAGCTCCAAATGAGATTCTACTACACCACACTCTATCATCAGTTTAGTACTTGATGCATAATCTATATCTTGAATATTTATTGCACTAATAATTAATGCATCTCACTACTTGATCACAACTACTTAATACAAATGTCAAGATGTACATTTATATAGTACTATGCAATGAAGGACAAGACCTTTGAGAACATCAATGCAACTGATTCTTATAATGTATGTGACAATTGTTGATCAACTTATAAAACATCATCGTGAATGGAACTTGACCATCTCACAAAAGCACTTTAAAGTATATTTATTTTGTTCTAATGTAAGTTTTATTTTGCAAGTCTCACACCTATATAAGGGGCACTACAACTAGTAGTATTGTAACATCTTGCTTAAAATAATATTTGGCAACAAGATGCGGTAGTAGTTTGGTTTCACAATATATGATAGAATAGAAATGTGATACAATAAATACAAATAAAAACTCAATCACTTTTCTAGCCATGAGTTAGAGGTTAGCATAAGATTAGAGCTTCCCTAGGAAATTCAATTTCTTGTATACCCTATTTTGGTCCCATTTTCTTAATTTTGCAACCAAAGAACATAATATCTAGTGCATCAAGAATTTTATAAAACCATCAACCAACCTTGCATGGATGGTCCTTTCCCAAGTTGGCAAGACCACTTATTGAAGCCTCAAGTAATGGATAATTTCTTCCATTAACCAATCCTACAAGAGAGTCCACATCACCATATTTTCTAGTTGCCTCTTCTTGTTACTTGTTATCCAATAGATTAAATCTTGGAAATATTTAGAATTTATCATAAGATTTTTTTCCAGGGTTTGGATATAAGTAGATGTTTTAGATGTTTCCTGTACACTAGAGATGGAAACCAAAATATTGCAAAGTAATGTAATAATTTCCATTCACTCTAAGGAATAGTGTAATAAAAATTTGTGTATTAATTTTCTACAAGATTGACTTCAACATGAAAAGTATCCAAAGCCTTTATAAAACTCTAAGATGTTATCTTGATTAGAGAACCAATTTCAGCTTGATTCTCTTTTTAAGACCCATATTAAGGATTTCAACAAAAGGTTTTATTAGTACCACTTGGCCTTTTGACATAGAATCTTTGATGTTATCCAACTCAAAGAAGATCTTAGCAACAAGGTTTCTGGTTCTGAATAATTATAATAATTATAATAGGAACATGGCTTATGTATATATAATGTTATCATAGGCATTCTCACATAAGTTGTCATAGGCATTATATAACAATTAGCTCAAATCTTTTCATGTTAAAGCAATGATGAAGATGTGATTTGCACCTACCATCACATCTTGTAATTTATTTTAGCTGTGTATTTTTACGTTTATGTTATAATAGTATTTATGCATTATTTGTTTGAGATACATCAATAGAGTATGCTTTATTGGATACTATTAATACATCAAAGTCAATATAATGTACAATTCCTAACTCTAATTTAGAAGATATAATTACAAATGAGATTTTTGATTTCTGATTTGTAAACTTCAAGAGTCAAAGTATCTATCCTCTTCATGGAAATTATAACAAGTATGTTGGCAATTAGTTGTGACTCCATGTCAACACATGCCAATAAATAAAGCCTCTTGTGAAAAAAGTTTGATGAATAAATAGAGTTTAGATAGAGGTAAAGTGCTTATCCATTATTTTATTATTTTATGATTCAAAGTATTTTTCTAACAATGCTAAAAATAAAATTTAATGTGTTTAGCATATGACATAAAGGTAACTCTATCAAACAAGCCATTTTCTAAAATATTTTGATATAGGCTAGAAGAAAGGCCCAAACCAATCACTATATAAGAAGAGTAATGGTGGACTTATGGGATTTTGAGTGGTTGTCTACCTCACAAATAAATGTCATGTAAGTAAAATTGATCCATATTAAATACATTATTCTATGCCACCCTATTAAATGAAAAGGACATAACTATACATGTAAAACATAAAGTCAATTATTATTATTGATCTTTTATTCATATATTTTAGGAGGTTTAGTCAATATGCGAGCCTCTATCTTTCATATGTTTGAAGATCTATCATCTTACTTTTGAAGATTATTTATTGTTTTGGTCTTGTAATCCTAAAAGTCATTCCAGTAGAAATAAATAAAGAAGTAACGAGGAACAAAGTAGGACTTGTAATGCATTAATTATGAGAAAGAAAATACCATTCTAGACTATGTTGTAGGTAAAAATTTATTGCAAATAATCTTGTAGCAAATAAAATTTGATTTGAATAAGATCAAGTAATAGAAGTACAACCAAAATTTTATCTCTATCTTAGCTATGTAAACTTCAATAGCATATAAGTTATGTCAAAGGAGTAGGAGATTATGGATCACTCCATTCTTATAGACTTCTAATTACACTAAAAGAAAAATAGTAGAGAGAAAACACACCACCAAATTCAACAAGTGCCACGTAGTGGCTAATATTTGCCTAATAGTTAATTATAATTCTCATATTTAATAAAATTTAATTAGATATTAAATAATTTAATAAAATTATTAAAATATATTTATAAATAAATAAATTATTTTTTTGATCGGTAAATGGTTGAAGCCTCCATAAATAAATAATATTAATTAAAATAGTTATTTATATATTAATTTTAATTTTTAATATATTTTTAATTTATTAAAATCTCATATTTTAAAGTAGATTTTTTATTAAGATTAAAAGAAAATTTAATAATATCTTTATATAATTTTTAATATTTAAAATAATTATGTAAGATATTAAGAATGTAAGTATTTGTATATTTATTACATGTAAAAATAGCTTTATAATTTATATAACCAAATAAAAAGTTCAAATTTTATAATTTCCATGATTTTTTATTTCTTAATTCTATTTTAAATTTTAATAATTTAAATTTAAATAAAAGTATAGATTACTTCCTTTAAGTTAAATAATAACTAATATAACGGAGTAAGAAAACCTCCAATCTTGTCCAGGAGCAAGGTCCTATATTATACATTTTTAGAAGGGGCATTCCCCAATATTTTACTATATAATGATATCTTAGGTTGTCCAATAATTACATCAAATATTGCCAGAAATAATCCCCTTGTAAAATTTTGTTTGTCCTCTACACTCAGACTTAAGATGTTATCCACAACTTCTTATACCTTTACTTATTTTCCTTTTACTTGCCTGCAAATCAAAGAAACCTTTATTTCCACAAGTATTAGTAATATTAGACCTACCAAAGTATATGAAACAATTAACACAATTTGAAGTGACCATTTCTAAACCATATTTATCATTTTCCTTTCCTTATCTATATGCATAAGGTTTTGATTTATCAAATTTTTAATATTCTAAACCTTTCACTCTTTATACATGCTTATGATATTCAAATTTATAAGATAGATTTATCCAAACATATAAACCTGTCCTTTATTGAGATGGATTAGAGGTGTTATACCTTAGCCTTAGATTTTTTTTTGCCTTTTCCTTTGCTTATTATAATTGTTAGATTTGTTTTTTTATTTGTTTCTTCCACATTTTATGTTTTGAAAAGAGCTTCTGACTTTATCTCCTGCTTCCCCTTTGGTTGCTAAGAGGATTCGATGCTTTGTTTATTCATGGCGGTATACATGAATATCTATATTTTAAGTATTTATATGCTTAGATATGAATGTATGCATCTATATTTACTGATTACGTTACTATATTGTTTTATCTAATATGACTTACAGTTACATTATCTAGTTTTGTTTCAAATTGCTAATTATTTCCAATTAGATTACTTATGATTAAATATTTAGAAAATTTCCCCATCAGCTCCCTTATTTGCTAATTGATTTGCTTCTTTATTTCCTTCCCAAAAAAATGCATAACCTAAGTCTCTTCAATACGGTCCATGAGATTTAACACTTCTTCAAATTTGGAATTTAGTACCCAATTAGGTGTCTCCCTTTTTCTGATAGCATTTAAATAATCTGTGAATCTCCTTCGATAATAAGTTTTGATATACTTAGAGCTAGGTAGATTTTGATACCTTCTTGAAGGGCTTCTAATTCTACAAGGTTGTTAGTGGTTGGTTCTATTGCTTTAGCCCTTTTAGCTATCTGCATGCCAGAGTCATTTCAAATAATACATCCTATCCCAACTATACCAGGATTGCTTCTTGATGCTCCATCAAAATTTAATTTGGTCCATCCTAACGGGGGTGGAATCCACCTACATTTGCTCCTTGCCTCTTTGTTTGTTTTATTATATATAAGCAGAGGATTAATTAGGTTTTTCCAACTTTTTTTCATAAGACCATCCCATTCTGAAAATGCTCCTTCCTCTTTTAGGATTTTTCTGAGGTGACAGTTTAATGTTTCAACTATACATGCTTTGATTTTATTAGTAATCTCACCAACCATTATTTCTTGATCGTGAAATATTCTTCTATTTCTTTCTTTCCATACTTCCTAAACAAGGATAGATGGAAAAATATTCCAGAGATTACCATAGATACAACTACTACTATTGGTGGCCCAACCCTTTAGTAGATTGGTCAGAGTTTTAGGCAATGGTGCAGTTCAACCAACATTTATCAAAGCCATTCCCAACATTTTTATGTATATGAACACTTATATAATATATGATCGGTATCTTCATTGTCATTCTTACATAACACACATCTTGAAGGTCCCTCAATGCCTAATTTTCTTAGTCTGTTAGCAATCAGAATCCTATCCTAAAAGGTTGTCCACAAAAAGAAACCTACCTTTGGTAGACAAGAAGAATCCCAACATAGTTTAAGGGGAGTAAACACTTCTTCCCATCTTTGAGACCGAGTAATTGCTTTATATCCATTTTTCACACTATACCTTCCATCTTTTGATGCTGCCCGTATGAGTTTATCATTCCTCCCTAATTTTTTAAATTTCCTCTAATTAATGATGTTTTCATAAACCTTTTTAACTACTGGTTCTAAGTCAATTTTATATAAATTTTTCTATTCCCAACTTATACTCCCATTCATATCTTTTTTGAATTTATAATTGCTGACTCTACATCTCCAAACTTTAACTAATTGTTCTTTAAGACCATCTAAAATGCTCATATTGTCTATCAGGGGATGCCCATCCCAAGAGTCCTCCCAGAAGAGAGCTTCCTCCCCATTACCAACATCCTAATGAGATATTTACTAATCAAAAATCTGCTTTTAACTATAAAATTCCAACTCTCAAATTCTTTAGGAAGGCTCCTCATTCTAAACAAGGAATAAGGATTAGTTGCATTTAGGTATTTATTATACATAATTTTTGCCCATTTTTTGTTTCTTTCTATGAATAATCTCCATGTCAATTTGGCCCCTAATGCTTCATTTTACCAACTTAAATTTTTGAGACCAAGACTTCCTAGTTCCTTTGGTTTATGTGATTTCTCCCATTTTATGAGCATCAATTTTTTATGCTCTTCATTGTCATTCTAGAAGAAGTTTTTGAGTTTTGCCTTAATCTTCTTATTCAGACTTTAAAAAAAAGGTAAGCAAGAAAGAGGGTAGGTTGGAAGGGCCACTAAAATTGCTTTGATCTTTATAATTTTACCCATTTTTGTGAGCCATTTATCTTTCCACCCTCCTATCTTCTTATCCATTCTATCCAATATATTGTACCATCCCTTATTTGTTTTGATACCTTTTTCTAACTCTATTCCCAAGTATTTGCATGATAAGGTTCCTTTTTTATATACCCCAAAATATTACAAATTTGGATTTCTCTTTTGGGTCTAGTATTTATGAAAAATATTCTGATTTTTCTGTGTTTACTTTTTGCCTAGACTCTTCCATATACTATTGAATAATGGATTTGAAGTTTCGGGCCTCTTTTATTGTACTTTCTCTTGGTAGAATGGTATCATCTGGATATTGTTGATGGGTTATATTAGGTACATTCTCAGTTACTAAAATAACACTAATTTTACCATCTTATTGGGCTTTGGTAATTGTTCTACCCAAGGTTTCCACCATAATGATGTAGAGGAACAGGGATAGGGGATCTCCTTGTCTAATACCTCTAGAAGTATCAAAGAAGCCTTCAAGAGTTCCATTAATAAGAACTAAAATTTTACTTGTTGAAATGCATTGCTATACAAGATTAATCCACTGGTGAGAGAATCTAAAGGCTTCTAGTGTTTTGCATAGAAATCTCCAATCAACCATGTCGTATGCTTTCTGAATATCCAATTTCATGAACATGCTTTCCATTTTATTCTTATTAGCTATGTGTAGTGTTTCTTGAATAATGAGTAACCCATCTAAAATTGATCTTCTTGGTACAAAATATGTTTGTTCTTCTGATATTATCTTATTTAGGATTGGTTTCATTCTATTTGCTAGAATTTTGGATATAATTTTGTATGTAGTATTGCAAAGGGCTATAGGTTTGAAATCCCTTGGAGTTTCAGGGTCATCTTTTTTGATATTAAGGTGAGAAAGGTGTTATTAATTTCTGATAGTAACGAACCCCCATTTCTCGATGCTTCAATAGCTTTCCATAGATCAATACTAATGATATCCCAACATTTTTGGTAGAAGAAAGCCTGAAATCCATCTAGTCCTGGAGAACTATCAAGATTCATATTGAATAGCACAACTTTGACTTCTTCCAATGATATGGGTGCATTTAATGTTTTATTATCTTCTTGAGAGACCACTTTTGGTATGTTTTCAAGCCTTTTTGCTTGAGTTAGTTTGTTTAAACTATCAAAATTATTTAGTAGCTTATAGAAATGTTCTACAAATGTTGTTGCTATATTTTTTGAATTTTTAGTAATAGATTCTGACTCTTCTTTAATTTTAATCATTTTTCTTTTAGCTTTGTTGTACAAAGTGCTATTATGAAAATATTTAGTGTTACGATCCCTTTTTTCTAGCCATCTTTCCCTAGATTTTTGCCTCTAGAATACTTCTTCCTTTTCAGGAATGTTTTCCTGCTTCGCTAGTAGTTCTTTTTCTAAGACAAATGTCTCATTATTTATACCTTTTTTAATTACTTCTATGTCTAATTGTTTTATTCTTTCTTCTATATTTGCTTTTTCTTTAAATATATTGTTAAATTGTTTTTTATTCCACTTTAGCATATTTTCTTTAATCATTTTCATTTTAGATACAAATATATATATTTTGGAGCCTATAAATTGCCTTGATTCCACCATTTTTTTATGAGATCCATAAAATATTTATCTAGAATCCACATTTTTTCGCATTTAAAAGGATTTCTGACAGGTTTAGTGGGTTCACTAAATTCAATTTTAACAAGAAAGTGATTAGATCATGCTATAGGAAGTATTGATGCTTGTAATTCTAAATCTAATTCACTTAATTTTCCTTTAAAAAAGAATCTATCCAATTTCTCAGCTATAAATGCAAAGTATTTCCTTCTATTATTCCATGTGAATTTATTGTTGTTAATCGAAATATCAATAAGGTTATTACTATCTATCCATTGTTTAAATTCTAGTGATGCTTGAGAGCTATGCTAAATGCCTCCAAAATTTTCATCTAGATTTATGATAGTATTAAAATCTCCACCTATGAGAATGTGTTCATTACTATGGTTATTTATTAATCCACTTATTTCTTCCCATAATAATTTTTTTATCTATGCTTTGTATTGGACCATATATGTTTATTAATATTATTTGTAGGTTATTCTTAATGCTTTTAATTTGGCTACTCATCCAAGAGTTTTTAATTAGATAAACAGGTTTTATAGGGACTCTGAAACCCAAGAGTTAAAACATTAACAAGGCTAAAAATAAGCATGAAAAGCCCAGCCAAAAGAGTTCAAGTTCAAAGGCTAATAATAAGCACAAGGCCTAGTCGAAAAAAAAAAAAGAACATAGAAAAGACCAGGAATAGAAACAACAAGAGCCAAAAAAGGCAAAAGCCTTGACAAAAAGCCAAAAAAAGGTACACATAGAAACAAAAGAATAGGTAGTGGATTAGTCCTTGTTCTTTCTCTCCAACTCTTGCATGACCTGAGCAGCCTCATAGGTCATCTGGTTCTCCTCAGCCTCTTGTTAGTGCGCCCTTTGATCCTCCTGGTCCTAACCATTGTTGATGTTATCCTTTGTAGGGTCGACCACTAGTCTGGCTTTTTCCTTGTCTTTTCCTTTCCCCATCTTCCTTCGTAACTCTATCTTTGATCCAACCAGTTAAAGATATGATGTTGTTGTTAATGGAGCTTAGCAGCAAAATCATCTGGTTCGAGAGATTGTGATTGTAGATATCGAGGTTGTTAATCCTTCTCTCTGCCAAATTGAGCCTCTCACCATGGCCATCTCTATTATCAGAATCTGCTCCATTCTTATTTTCCTCCATATGACCCACCTACTCTTTGACCTTCTCCAACTCATGGAAAAGCCACTTGTTTGATCTGAAGTTATCAATCATACTATTGCAGGCATTGTTTAAGAGGTTCATCCCAGTTTCCCTTGCTTTATCTGAAATAGCCACAATTGTTAGTTCTATGAGTTCTTCAAGCCGTGGCCCTTCTTGGTTTTCCACGAGGACTTGCGGGTTCATGGCCTCTCTAAAAATGCCCATTTTTGAGGTCCTAACATTAAAGTTTTTCCAAGCTTTCCTCCCATCTTTAACCTGCATCTCCCCTCCCTCAGTCTCAAAATCCATTTTTTGCTCCTCAGGTTGGGCTTGAATATGGATAGAAGAAAGAGGCAGCGAAGACATATCTAGTTCTTGCTGCATTCTCTCATCCTCTAGACCCTCCCTCTTGCATTTCTTCCCTCCCCGATCTTCCTTTTTTTCCTCTTGCTACTCATCCAAGAGTTATTATTAGATTGAACTAAATTTAGACTTACTTTCTTGGGGTTCCAAATCATTCTCAATCCCCCTGAAGCTCCTCTCGATTCGTGAAAGTTAATGTTCCAATTACTTAATTTCTTTTCTAATTTAATTCCTTCTTCCTTATTTAGTTTTGTTTCCTGTATCATTATAATTTTAGAATCAAATTGTATTAAGTTATGTTTTAGTAATTGTTTCCTGCTAGGTGTATTTAAACCCCTAACATTCTAGGTAGTGATCTTCATACTACCTTGGGAAGGATCTTCCCTTCCCTATGTTAAGTAACTGATTAATTTTTTGTTGTTCTTTTGCCTACCCATTTGCTTCTCTGAGTTCTTCAAATGAATGCCTCTTTTTTCTTTAGCTTTTTCATGATTAGGAGAATTTATCACTTCTTGATTCATCCAAGTACCCAGTTGCTCTATATTCTCTTGTGCATTTAAAGAACTTTTAGATTGCTTGCTCTCTTTCTCACATTTTTCTTCATTTTCTAATTCTTTCATTATTAATTTTGCAAATTTTATCTGATTATTTGTGTGCATATTATCTGATAAAGTTGGACTACCCCATGTATTCTCTAACTCCATACCATCTCCTTGATCTATTATTGTTTCAGTTTTAGTTTTTTGTGAATCTTTATGGCTCTTATCTTAATCCTCAATGAGTAGCATATCTCTTCTTAAATCTTCAAATGTGTAATTATCTCCACCTATTTCTAATACTTTTTGTGATTCACTGCTATTATCAATATTGTCAAAATTAAAAACTTGTATCAATTCATCAGTTAATCATTCTAACTTCTCTTTCTTTGCCTCATCTAAAAATATCATTTCCATCTCTTCATTTTTTGTCACATCCTTATTCAGGAAGCTTATAAATCTTGTTTTATAGTACCTTTTGTCTTACTTTGATCCTTTTCCTTTATATTGTGTTCACTCATCTTATAGAACATTGATTCTTGAGTTGTGCTTGGTATCTGCCAAAATTTGGTACATAGTTTTACTGTCTCTTTTTTATTGTTTGTGTTCTCTTTGACCTGCTCTACCCCTTTTTGCTGAGGAGTTTCCACTATTTCTTTTGGGTAGTTTGCATTTTTTTCTTTCTAGAGACTTTCTACAAAAAAGAAGTTTATTTTTTGTTTCTTCAAGAATCTTCTTATTATTTTCCATGCTCTTTTCTTCCTTGAACCTTGATTCCTTTCTGGGTATTTTCCTTTTCTAGCTTGTATGCCTAATTATCTTCATTTTTATTTTTTTTCCTCTTTTCCTTGCTTAATTTCTTACTGTTGATGGTTGTCCTTAACTTTTTTATTCTAGATATGTTATCTTTTGTTATTTCTACTTTATTCTTATTTATTTCTTTATGATTTTGATCTTCATATAAAGCATCAACATTCATCTATGAAATAGTGCCTTTACACTCTGCCATGTTTATCAATCGAATGCTTTCTTTATTTATTCCTAGAGTTACAACCTTTTCCTTTTCAAAGCTTTGAGCATCTTCTCCTTTTGTCTCTTTTGATATTTCCAATTCTTTCTTCTGATCTTCCTTGCGACTTGGTATGCATCTATTTTCTTTCCCTATTGTTACAGATGTAGTTATTGTGTTTTTTGACCTAATTTCACCATCTTCTATTTTTGTATCTCCTTTCCTTGTTATAATCCTACTAGGATTCAAATATGGAATCTCATTTGTGCTCTTTCCCTGCTTTTCTTTTTTATTTCTAATGTTTATCATAGGGAAGATATCTATAAGATCCAACATGGGCTATAAAGTTTTAAATGAAATCTCTCTCTCATTATCTACTTTGATTATTTATGATATTTTACCTTCACAGCTACAATATTTCAATTTATATATAGAGTTATTTGAGATTAACTTAATCTTATTGTGTTCCAATTTTTTATTCTTATCATTAACCAAAAATTTAACTAAATTGCAATATTTGAAGGAAGCCTCTATTCCTATCAAATTACCAATTGATTGTCCTATTTTCCTAAGAATCTCTAAATGCATTAGTTCAGGAGGTAGTGACTGAATGGACATCTGGGTTGGAATGGAGAAGTTTAACTGATCTTCCTTACAATCTCACATCCATTCAATGAATTTAACACCATAACCTTTATAATAGCAATCAGAGACAAAGAGGAAATCTTTTTTCACAACTTCATTACTACAATGTATATATATATCAATCTATCTAAATGTTGAGAGATACTTTCTTGATTTTTGTAGAATTCCTTTAACCGGCTAATGAGATTGGTCATTTCTTGTTTTGGCCCATTCCATTATGCAAATACACCAACATTCTGGCATTCCTGCCATCATTCTTTACTGACATGATTGCTAATAATTAGGATCTATTCTTCAAATTTAGCATTATGTCTTTGCAAATTCATGAGGGATTGACTGGGGTGATGATAAGGAGATTTGGGGGATCCATTCCTGCGATGTGGTGGGATACAAGAAAGATTGGGATATGGTTCAGGTTTAGAATGATCTATTTCTTGAAGATTGACTCCATGGATCTTAACATCAAGTTCATAAAGAAATCCTTTCTATTATGAATACAGAGACAAACTATTGTGTGTTGCATATTTGGTATGACTAAAAAAGAAAATTTATTTATCTAAGCTAGCAGTGGAGAAAATGACATTAGGGTAGCAACCTTTCGAAGTCACTTTGTTGCCTAATTTGGAGACAAGTCCTATACTTAGTTGTGAGGGTGCCTGCGTTTGATTTTCCTTATAATGCTCTAGTGATTAGGTTGTAAAGACCAAGTTCTTTTCCACTATGGTACCATCTCTGTAGTTTTTGTAGACTTTCACCACTGGCCGAAACCTTGATTTATCAAGAGATTTTACTATTAACTTTTGAGTGGATACATCTACATTTTTATTATTCATCTGATGTTTGTGCTTTGCTTATTGTTTAGTACTCTACTTGACATCATCATACCCATTAAGGTCCTCAAATAAATTTGAGGTTTTAACCAAAAATTGAATAGCTACCTACAGAGAATATTTTGCTAGTCTCTCCCTATTTGTAAAGTTTTTCATTTTTTCTAGGTTGGAGTTTAATTAAGCTTTAGTTTTATGTGTAGTTCTAACAATAACTTACATATTTACTTTAAAATTCTATTTTTAAATATTTCATATTTTAAAGGGTAAATCTAAACTGATTTAATTTGTTCATTTAAGATCAGTATCACTTTAAATCAGAATCTAGACAAATAGAAATGTGAAAAAATATGGAGCCTTCGTAAAATAATAATAATATAGGGACAAAAAGAAAAGGAAAGAAGCCTACCTGAACAATTTGTAAACCCTAATCAACCTGCCACTAGTAGGCTTTCAACTGGCCTTGAAATTGTTGGTTTCCCTTTCGACTCCTAATTATTTTAGATCAAAATTACCCTCAAGTTTATCTAAAAAACCTCTATTGAAAAATGTGTGGCTCTCAAAAGTAACATTGCAAAGGTTTCTTTTTCTTCTTTTCTAATCTACAACAATGGCTCTATTTTTTATTTCCAACTGCTATGGTTCTATTTTCCTTTTCCTTGACTTGGAATGTTCTATTTTGTTTTTCTTGCAACGACTCTGTTTTTTCTTTGCTCACAATGACTCTGCTTTTTTGGATTGCAACAACTTTGGTTTTTTTTGGCTCGCACAACTTTTTTCCTTAGTACTTGAAGATGCACTAGCTTGAAAATGTTACTTCAAATATTTGGTAGAAATTGTGGCCCAATTAGGGAATATTCACCAACCTCTATAGATGGATTTTATCAACAAATCAAAGGCAATTCATTGCCTAATTTATAGAGGTATTTTGTCTCCTATTTGTTTTTTGTAGTCTCTAAATCATACACTATTTTTCTCCTTTGGACTATTAAAGCTCAAGTTAAATTGCCAATAGGATAAATTTGATGCCAATTTGAGGTAGTTCATTGATTCGTAGAGAAGTCTCTTCACCTACAGACCCTTGGAGTGATTCGTTGTCCTAATGCAAAGGTATTTCGCTACCCTTCCTATGGAAAAATTCATTGCCAATCCATAATTTTTGCAAAATTTGTTGTTAAATCTAGTGTTGAAGTGTCAGATGTCTAATTTTTAACTCTTAAACAACTTTGTTAAATGAAATAAATTTATTTTAAATTTTAAATTAAAATTTTTATACATTTATTAATCTTGATAAAAGAATAATAGATAGAATATGGTTGCTAGACTAAAAAATAAATAAAATCATACAATTTAAATTAAACAAACATTAACCATAATATATATTTGGACCAAACACCACTTATAATTAAATAAAATAAATAAAAGAATGAAGAATTTGGATTGGCTATAGCCGAAATCAACTCAACTTAACCTCTTAAAAATTAGAAACCATAAAGAAAATCTATAATATATGCACAATAATCTTATTCATAAATCATCATATATATACTTTCTAAAGTAATAGTAGTGCTTTCTACTCGAAATTTGGTGTTAGCTCTAAAAAAGGGTCCTATAACACCTAAAGAGCTCACTCGATCACATGCCAAATAAATAATTTGTTTAATATACTATTTAATAGAAAAACATCTAATCTTTAGAAAGAGTGAAATTACCTAAAAATACTTAATTCTCATTAGTTCAAAATAATTGATTAATTGTGCTCAACTCAATACGAGTATATTGCCTATGGCAAATACAATAAAAAAGAAAGGAAGAAATAAGAATTTTTTACTTGATTTAATTTATCATTCATAATGATTCTTATTTTTATTTTAGTATCTAATATGTAATAAACTAAAAAGAGATAAATTTACTATTCAACATTCTATATCTTAAAATAAGCAACTTGCTAATCCAAGAAACAATAAACAATATAAGTAAAGAGTTGTAAAAAGAAACATTTCTTATATCATTCTTGTGAGATAGAGATAAGTTAATAACATAAAAAATAGGAATGATGTTGATTGTAATATGATGGTTGTGAGGTTTCATAAAAATCATTTATCAATTTAAATAGTAGTTATCTTTGATAATCTTAGCTTAATAGAAATAAAAGATATTCTTGGTAGGAGAATCTTTCTATTTAATTTTAATAAGAATCCTTCTATTTAAGTTTGAATAAAACTAATGTATTTAATAGTGAATACCAAAATGTTAATTTGTAAGGGAAGACATTTTAAATTAATTTAATAGAAACTTTATTATCCAATTTAGATTGTGGTGTGATTTTTTTATTATAATAAAATTAATCATTTCTCTTAAATTTGGATAGAGTCTAAATTTGGATAAAGTTAGATGTTTCCTTATGTTTAATAGGAAACATTATATTATTGGTTAGCTTATATATTAATTTAATATGTATATAGTTGATAAAAGTTTAAAAGAATTTAGTTTGAAAAAAATTGAGTGAAATATTAAATGTTATATTGGGTCTATGTGATATTTTTAAAAATACTCTAAAAGCTATTCATTTAATATTCATAATAATGGCACAATTATCATGAGTGATTTATAACATAACGACATCAATAAATTGATGATTAATGACATAAGAAATTTTTAATTTAAAATTTATGAGTAGTGTAAATTATGTCATCCTCTAGAGTGGACTTAATTTGAGTAATATTATTGAAGTATTTTTTTTTATCGATAATAATATTATTGTAGTATTAGTATATAGATTTTGGTAGTAATTTTCCATAATTCTTATAATAAGGGAAAAAATTAATATACACAATACTGTTTAGAAATTGAAAAAAAAAATGTTTAGTTTTGTTCCCAAAATTTATAGTTAACATTTTAGATTTAAACAATATTTTATTAGGAATGCATTATTTGACCCTTTTAATTTTTCATGCATTTTATCTTCAACTTTGACATGATTAGCATATTTTAACCTTCTATATTATCTTTTCATTTGGAGTTTCTTTGTTTTCCCTTCACTGCCAATATATACACATAAAAGCAATAACTTTTGATCTTTATGGAGTTCATTTCTTTTGTGGTCTCTTTGTCATACTTGTTGCTACTTTCTTACATTATTTTGATCATTAAGTGAATGTATTTTTGTATTACTACTATCTTCTAAATGATTATCATTCATCTTCCTACATGTCCTTTGGCTACCCTAATCTTACTTTTACTTATATTTTGAAGCAACGTTTAGTGTCTTCATTCATAGTTGTTCTTCAAATGTATGCATTCTTTGTAATAGTGTTGTATATTGTTCTCACTATTAAAATAGATTTATTTCAATGTTGTTGCCTTCCTTGACGAGTATCATAACAATTTCTATCAATTTCTAATGTATGGTAGCATTTTGTTCTCTATGATATTTGTTGTGACAATTTATTACAATTGAGTTATTGCTTTACTTAAGAATGGGTAGAATTAAGTTTGTTTTCTATCTCCTATGGCTACTGATATTGATTTGGATTGTTCTTTTGTATAATATCTATATTGAGTGTTCCTTGAGAAGAGTATATAAACTTTGACAAATTCATAAAATTTATGATTGCAATTTTGATAAAATTTTCCATTATTCTTTAAAGAGTACTAGCTCAATGGAAGAGCACCTACTTTACAAGTAGGAGGATGGTGGTTCATTTTCATCGTGCCTTAATATGACTAAATTAATGATCAAATAAATGATCAAATAAACAAACATATATATGACCAAACTAATCACCTAATTAATAACCAAATAAATGATCCAATAAATAACCAAATTAATGATCAACTCAATAACTAAATAAACTATCAATCAATGACAATATCAATGACCAAATCAATGACTAAAATAGTTTAGTCATAAATATGGTCACGAGATAAATGACCAGCAATAAACCGCTAATGGTCACATGATCAAAATTAGTCATTTATCTATAATTTTTAGTAGTTTATTTAGTCATATATTATCATTTTTTTTACTAGTGGTTTAAGATTCAAAATGATTTTGTTTATTTTTCATCTTGTGGATAATGCAAATATCATGAAATTATAGGATTGTATGGTAGGAGTGAATGCATCATTCAATCCTAGGGTATCAAGTTATGGTCAACAACATATACAATAATATTAGTGTATTTTCCAATCTTTGCAAAGGAAACATAAATTTTTATCTCACTTATGATTTATATTGAAATCAAAAAGTGTTTGCAAGGATAGAAAGTTGGAAAACCTTCAAATGGAAGTCTTAGAAATATCAAGTGTCATTTACCTATAGTATAATCGAAAGTCTTTTCCAAAATTAATTATTTTATGGCCTATAACCAACTTTATACTAGGCATGTTTGGATATCATCAAAGGAAATGACATCTTCTTAAAAATGAAAGAAAAAAAAACATAGAAAGAACATGATATTTTATAGGTATGTAATCAATCAAAATCTCTCCTATTCTTATTACTTTGAACCTTGAACCTTAAAAATTGTATTTATTAGTTTATACTAAATTTTCATGGATGGGTTTATATTATTTAACCTAGCAATTCAATAAGATCCTTCAAACATTTCTTACTAAGAACCAAGGATCAAGGATATTGTTGGTATAAATAAGTATTTACTATTTACACTTACTTAAGTTTACTTAGGTTAATGCATTATTTTATTATTTTATTTTGTGTGACACTTAGGAGTTTGTGCATTGTTGCCAACATAGAAGTACACAACTCTATTTTAGCACATGTTGTCTATAACAGTAATTTGTGTGTTACACCCTTGTAGGCTTATCCTCTCATCATCACACTTACTTTTGTGCTTAATGGAGGATAACCCATATCTGGTGGACATGTGCCTGGTTGTATGAATTATCATGTAGCTAATTCTTAGGCACTCTAGATGCATCTTTGAGGCCTTTATATACAAGCACTCCTAGTGTACTCTTATGCGCATATTGAATTTAATACATTGTTATTCTGATCATACTCCTTTCTGGTCTATAGTGGTGCTTGTGTTTGAGTTCTTAGTTCTTGGGTGAATTTTTCCTTAAGGAAAATTCTTACATGGTATCAGAGCTATACCAAATTCTTACATGGTATCAGAGCTTGGATATTTTCTCTTCACATAGCCTTGAGACCATTGTTGCTTTAGCACCTCGGCCTGAATCTGGAGTACTGCAAAAATTGGGAGCGTCTAGAGCTAGATCTGACCTTGCCATTGCATCCAGAATGTTGATTCAATGCAAATTGACTATAAATTCAGCTACCTTAGCCCAAAGTTGACTGTGAGGCAATTTTATTTTGCAAATCAGCACTTGGAGGCCCCAATTTGCAATTTAGGTATGGTCATTTTTAGATTTGCAATTTAATTTTTCAGATCTAAATTATTTAATCTCTGTATTTTATTTTTGATTTTTGGGTATTTTTGAATTTTTTTTGGCTAGTCGGGCTAGCAGAGAATTTTCTTTTGCAGAACTGGGTAGTCACACCCCAATCTTGTAGAGTATATTCCTTTGGAATATTCTTCATCATTATTTCAGACGGTACTCCATAATTTTTGGCTACGGAGGAGGGCATCATAGTTTATGGGCACCACTTAATATATTTCTGGCAGGTCGAGCAACTATACCAGTGGCACTTAAAAATTTTGCACCGTGGCCTTGCCATAACCAGTGGCACTACCTTTTGTTTTAAGTGTGCAAGCTTAGGCTTTTAAAGTGCAAACTATTCTTTATATCCATGAATGTGGGATAATACACTAGTCACTAGTGCCTAAAATCTTATTTTGTGGTGGCGATAAAAGAAGTTCATTGGCATCTAAAAATTTCTCCCACTGACATCTGCTAATAAAATTGCTAGTCGCTAAACTGATTCCTAGTACCCAACCACTATTTTTTGATGCCAAAGACAACTTTCTGGCTATGCACATTTGATGATAGCTGTCACACATGGAGCCACCTCACACCCAATTAGCAATTGCCACAAAGACTATACATGCAGCCTAGTACACGTCAGCAGGCTGACACAGTCACTTACCAACTCATCTACTATACATCTAGTCACCAGTGACTCAGTGAATCCACATTGACTATTCTGTACACATGTGGAGTTTCGTATTGAATCTAGTTAGCACAATCTGTACATTGAGTCATCTAGACATGTCACTATATAGTACACCTAATCCACTACATCAACTGAGCCACCTTTGTGTACAACCTCTTCCACGTGTAATTCTGTACAAGACACATGTCACATCCATACGATTGTATAGTCCAGTCATCTACCACATCACAGGGAGGTTGTTTTTTTCACTAACATCAGCCAAACATGAGGTTAAATTTGATGACCATCTGACCATCATTTCCATGCCTTTTCTAACTACTGCAATGACTATTTGACCATCAAATTTAAACTAGCAATTTTCCTTCCTGATCCCTCTCTAGATTGCTTTTTGATTTGGTAGCTAGACTTTGCGAGCCCATAACTTGGTCATCCAAACTCCAAATCAGGTGCAATTTTTTTTGAAATTGGGTAGAATTTCCTGAACTTTTCAATGGTGGTGGTGTTCTTTTCTAGTTTTGGTGCAAGGATTTTTTAGAAATTGTATTTTTTGGTGATTGTACCTGTTCAATCCTACATTGTGCAACTTCAAACACTCTGTATGGGCTCATCTAAACACAAAAATAGGTTCCATGTTTTTTGAAAGTGCATTATTTTTCATCTACTTTCTAGATCTATAGTCATATTCTAGGGTTGTGTGGACACAAATCTCACTTTCAAAATTAGGGCTTTTTCTGCATTGTAGTGATTTGATTAGTTTTCATAATTGTTGTACATCTGAGTTACAATGCTTAGTGAAAAATTTGGGCCTCAAAAGGTAGTTGTAAAAGCAAAATAAAAAATCCACTTTGTACATTTTGACAAGTGGCCCATTGTACACACACTACTTATAAAGTGCCAAAAGCATCTTTTTTGGGGCGGTCTTTTGATTGAGTGAAAAGGGGGGGTGTGTACGGTGTATTGTGTCTCTCTCTCTCTTGTGCTCTTTTACTTTTTTGCAACATGGGTTCACCTAAATGTCCACTTCTAATTTCATGTAATTATTTTATTGTCTCTCTCTCATGCTCTTTTACTTGTTTGCATCATAGGTTCACCTAAATGTCCACTTCTAACTTCATGTAATTATTCTACTTGGAAAGATATTGCATGGAGTAGATTAATGGAAAAAGGTTATAGTCTTTATGTTGATGGTACAATTACCAAACCTACTGATGCTAAAGAACTTATTGATTGGAAAAAACAAGACCAACAGGATTTAGGAATTAGCAAGAGTTGTGTACATAGAGATCTCTTCTTCCACATTGCTAGTTTCATGGAATCCAAACCTGCATGGGATAAACTTGAATCATTGTATGGTAAGGTGGATGAGGAAAAGGGATTTCAAATTGAGGATGATCTACTTCTCTTAGATCCAAAAAACTTTGACACAATTCAAGATTACATCAACAAAGCCAATGAGTATAGGGCACTATTTAAAGATTGTGGAAATCCCATGAAGGATGACAAGTTGATTCATCACATCCTGAAGAGGCTACCTTTAGAGTATGCTTCATTTGTTTCAAGTTATAATACTCACAGGTTGACCATGGGAACTGCTTACCAGAAGCCTTCATTTGATGCATTTGTAGAGATGTTGATTGTTGAACAACCTCACTTGCTAGATTTGGGACTTCTCATGACATCAAAGATCAAAGTATTGGTGGCTAGTGATGAGTACCAATCAAGTCAAGGAGGAATAAGTTCTACCAACAACAAAAAGAAGTAGTGGAAGTAGAAATCACAATATGAGACACAATAATCCTCCTCACAGCAAGGCAATTCTTCGTCCAACAAGAAGGGAAGTAATGAAAAGAAGGATAAACATTTTTGTGCATATTGCAAAAAGCCAAATCATGATGAGAATCATTTCAAGAATAAAATAATTGATGAGTTGGAAAACCTACTCAAGAAGAACAAAATTCAAGTGCCAGGTACTTCCAAGGATTCAACTCCAACCTCTTCAAAGGGAAAAGGGCAAGCACTTATGGCAAACTCATGTTCTTCAATGGAATAGATACTTGACACGAGTGCCTCCTATCATATGGGTTCTTCAAAGGGAGACTTTTCTTCATTGAAGTAGACATAGGTACTACACATCTTCATGGGAGATGATACTAAAATGGAAGTTGAAGGGAAAGGACATGTGAAAATGGACAATGGGGAATTCAAAGATGTTCTCTACGTTCCAAACCTTAGCTCTAATCTCCTCTCAATTTACCAAATCACTCACCTTGGAGATGGTCATAAAGTTGAGTTCCTTCCAGATTTGGTAATGGTGCAAAGTCTTAGAGATGATTCACTGGTTGTAGTGGGGAAAGTCAATCATGAAAAGAGGCTTTATTCCTTCTCCCACTTTGTGCCTAAGTCTCCTTCTCAAGCCTTCTTGACTCACTCACATTCACAAATCAAACTATGACATGAGCGGTTTGGTCATCTTGCTTTCTGCTATCTTTACCAACTTTGCTTCAAACACATGGTCAAAGGTCTACCCAACATCAAATTTTCTAAGGGAGAGTGTTCATCATGTATAGTGGATATGCATCTTGAGGAGAAGTATGATAAAGGTAAGTCTTCACAAGCACCAGTTGTTCTCTAGTTGGTTCACATGATTTTAATAGGACCTTATGCAGTGACATCAGTCAGCCAAGGCCACTACATCCTTACTTTTGTTGATGAATTTTCACACTTCACATGGGTCTACTTCCTTCATCACAAGAATGAAGTGGTTGATAAGCTTCAAGCCTTCAAGACTCATGTTGAACACAAGTCAAGGAAAGCCATCAAGGTTCTATAGATTGACAAAAAAAGTAGATATGTGAACAGAAGACTTAGAGGATTTTGCAAACTTGAGGGGATTAATCTTTAGAACCCACTAGCATTCAATCTGCACAAGAAATGTTGTAGCTATGAGGATTAGGACTCTAAAAACCATGGCAAGTTGCATGATTAAAGACAAGTCTCTTGATCCAACACTTGAGGTTGAAGCCATTAGTAGTGCTACTCACATACTTAACAAGTCTCCTCATAATGCCCTAGATGGGAAGACTCCTTTTGAGGCATGGTGCGGTGGAAAACTAGTTGTGAATCACTTAAGAGTCTTCAATTGTCTAATATGGGAAAACCTATCTTCCAGGGGATGCAAGGCACTAGCACCTAGGCCTTGTACTTTCATCAGTTATGAAGACAATGTGAAGGCTTATAGACTTATGGATCTAGAGACACATGAGATTTTTGTGGAGAAGGATGTACACTTTGAGGAAAGTTCACCTAGCTTATCCTATAATCCTCTCCACACTTCATACATTGTGGAAACTTATAGTGACATTGGCGATAGTGCTTCAATAGATTCAGACATGTGGGGTTCTATCGATAGTTGCAATGAGAGGTCATGATATCAGTATAGTCCACATGCTTATATTGCCATAGTGAAAGGTCCAAAACCACAAGGCACATGTTGTCTTCCAGCTCCAGCTTCAGTTGATGACTACATGGTAGACATTGCAAGTTTTTTCATGGAATTAGACACCACAAATTTGGGAGACAGCCTTGATCATTTACATCTTCTCTTTTATTAAGATGATCCTTCTATAGTTGTTGTGATGGCTCACTTTGACCCTCATGTCCATTCTCTACATGATCATGATCAATCTTCATAGGTTGGCATGATTGTGGATCCTTATGAACAATAGTTGTCGATGGTCTCTTTATTAGTTGAGGAGACAGATGGTTCATTGGTATAGGTTCAACAGACATCCTTGCCAAATCTACATTCATTCTTTTTAGCAGTGTTGGAAGGGGTGACCATCAACAGTGACACAGGGACACTTGAATAGGTTTTAGGGCCACCATACATCTTCAAGATTGTACCTTTGCCATTATTTCTTCTAAGGGGAGGAACATCATCCAACATTCATGGACTAGCTTCTTCCTTGGAGTGACTTTCACTTGTTGAGCTGTCATTTTACACGATGCTAAACGATAGGAATCCTTGCGAGCTCCTCTCTTGAAAAGTTGATTTTGTGAATCAACTCCAAGGTTCTGGGCAACCTTGTGACCTACTAGAATCTGCTCAGTTGAAGATAAATGTGAATGTTCAAGAGGAGGCCTTTGCTAGCTCATTTTGATTTTGGATGAAATGAAGAATCTGCACATTGTCTCAAAAATAACACACAAAAAGAACTATGTTTTTGTATTTTTATGTTTTTTATGAATGCAATCTAACAATGCAACTAAAATGAAGTCCTATTCTAATAATGGGGTTAATAAAGAAAATGAAAAAGATAAGGTAACAAGAAGTTTAATCAAATAACATGAAATTGAAATCTTAACAGACATAAGCTACAGAAAACAACACATCTACGAGTTAAGCTTTCAAAGAAATTGGTAGGTAACCAATGAAAGTAGGAGCAGTGCTTCCTCAATTCCACTAATGCAATTGTCAATGAGAAACTTAGTAATTGTATGATATTTCACTCTTCATCAAATTGCAAGGCCATGGAAAGAGCACTCATGCAAGACAAAGAGTTATGCAGGCACAATTCGATGATTTCTTCTCAAGCTAGATACGTTAGCAAAATTCGTCAAAATTGTAGCAAACACCAGAACTATAAGATCACACAACCAGAAAGAAAGCAATAAACCTTTGGCTCAATCACAATTCCATGAACAAAATTCAAAAAAAATGACACATTTAGGCAAGAATTACTACACTCCAAATGCGAGCACCAAAAGCATAATTTTATTGCAAAATAACAATGGCCTTAATTACATATTAAAATGGAGTATTTATAAGAAATCGTCTCCTCAATTTGTGTTGAGAGTGAGAGATATCTTCATGTAATAAAATACTTTTAATTTAATAAAACAAACTAATTATATACAAACCAACAATCTAACTAGTGCTAAGCAGGACTCCATCCATTTTATATTCATTAATTGGATGCATGAGCCTTTACATGTTAAAAAAAAAAGAATTATGAGAGGAGAAACAATGAGAAAGCCTTCAATTAAAGTGGAAGTGTCTGCAAGTGCTAAAAATGGAAGCTGATCCTTCACTGGGTATTTGTTAGAGTTAAACTACCGTCAGAATGTGTTTTTGATGCATGGAAAGCTCTATTTTTCAAACTAGTAGTTAATTGTCAGTAGAAATTCTAAAAATGTGCACCTGTGGACCTATGGACTTGCGCGCCTCAAAATGGTCCAAAATCTCAAAATTTTACTAAGTGTCAAAATTGAAATTCTGGCTTCTGGGTTTTGTTCCCCTTCATCCCAAAGCTATGTTTGGATGTTTTCCCTTGAATTTCTCTATAATCTCAATTATTTTTGTTGCATCTGGTAAATTTAAAGCCTCATATTTGTCCTTGACCTTTTGTCTGTAATTTTCTACCTCAATTCGAGTGTTAGCAAAATCCCTAAGTCTGGTATTCAATTCTAACAAGGCTTCGTATGTTCTAAAGGCTTGCCAAATATCTTTGTCATTAGTAGCTTCCACAAAAATCTTCTTAAAACTCTCTACCACTACCTCTATAGGCAACAACTTCTCCCATTCCTCATCTTCAAAAATATCTAAGCAAGCATCGTTGTAATGCTTCTCTTCTTCCAAAATTTTCTCTTGGGCTTGGTCCTTGAGCCTATGGATCTCCACATGTAATGTTTCCATTACTTTATTACTATCAGCAATCTTTTCTATCCAATCATCAATCAAATCTAATTCCTCTATCATATAAATATCTACCAAAATTCTATATCTTTGCCCCTTTATTATTTGCAAAATTTGTAAGTCCTTACTCTAGGCCCTTACTTCATTCATAATGCTAAAGTCCCGCTTCAAAAATTGCTACCATTTTATTTATGTTCTCCTGTGTAGCATGCAGTAATTTTAAGTTCCCCTAGATTATAAAAATTCCCTTCTACTAAAAAATTTCTTGCCACTATTGACAGGCTTTGAAAAATGGATCCACATGTACAACTCCCCCTTCTCTAAGAATGGTGTTCAATGTATCCTCAGGGTGATCAGGATCAAGAGGACCAACCACTTTAGCCAAATATCCCCTTAGGATCTTGTTCTACCTTTGAAGTGTTTAAAGTTCAACCTCTTCCTACTCCATACTCCTAAACACTTCTTTGATTCCCATAGTCACCATTAATCGAGTTGTATCTCGTGTAGGCCTCCCAAGCATGACCTCTTTGATTTGATAGTCTTGGGGACTGAGGATTTCTAAATCCGTGTCTTCAAGTGGAGCACTCACTTGTGCAAACAACTCCTGATCCCGTGTATTGTTGACAAATGCCAATGATCTTGCCTCATGTAATGGGGACTCACGTTTATTCAAAATCTCAGCAATCTAAAAAATGTCCTCCTCATTAGCATAGAATTGAGGTTTGGTACTCCTCATTACTTCTTTCCAAAGCCATCTTGGGATGTGCTTAACTGAAGATCTACCTCTCAAGGACAAAGGAGTATGTTCTGCTACCTCCTTCCCCTTATCGCTCCTCATCAAAGTTGTTTCCTTTTGTGAGGGCTCTCCTTCTGCGGTCTCTATCTCAATAGACCCTACAACTTGCACCTTAGTGTCTTGGGAAGGTAGTTGAGAATATTCCACCATTTTTCCCTCCTTCAAAACTTCATTGGGTGCCATTTATTTTAGTTCCTCCCCTTGTGATGGTTCCTTCTGAACTTGTTCTTCTTTTGAACTTTAGGGCAGAGGAGTAACGAGCCTTCATCTATCACCATGACTTGTGGTGGAGATGGGGGAGTAAGATTAGGACCCTCTGAGTCTGGCGACATTTATGTCTAGTCTTCTTGTTGAGGTTCACCTATAGGGGTATCCCTTATCTTATCCCCAACTAGCTCTATTTTGATGGGCATAAAACCAAAATCTAACATTTTGAAAATGTCATCACCCTCCTCACTATGCTCATCCACCCACTGTTGTACTTTATCTTCTGAAGAAGAGACTTCCAAGGGTCTTGCTTGGGTTGATGGTGATGTGCCCATAATACTCCTTCTTTCTTGCTCAGTGGCTCTAGCTAGCTGAGTTCTTCTTTGCAAGCACACTTATTCCTCTTCTTCTCCCTCTTCCTCTTCTCCTTCTGGAATGGTCTCAGGAATAGATGGAAAAGACACCATTCTCTCAGTCACCCTTTTCCTCTTCTTCATTCAGAGCTTAATCCTCTTTTGTTTCATAGAGGTAGAAGGGGATGCTGGCTCTTCTTGTGAAGGAGGAATGGAAACCTGCTAACTCTCTCCCTCTTCTGATTGGCAAGGCACAAAGGGAGGCAATCGAGGGTCATCCTAGACTTGAGCAGCTCCAATATCTTCAGACCATTGTACACTTTCTTCCTACTGCTGGGAAGGTGCTTGCACTTCACCCTGTTCTATTTCAATCCTTTGACGGGAGGTCCTCTTCCTTTTTTTCTTTCCTTTCCTCTCTGGAGGATGGTAGTATCCAACTGGGCAATTAAGTTGGTATACTGTCTCTGACCTGATGGGAGACTGTGCCGCAAAGGTAAGAATTGTAACTTTCTTCCCTCTACCTTTCTCTGGGCAGGCTTGAGCATGAAAGATCATGGTGTCAGGAATTGCATCAAGTTGAAAAGGCTTCTTGATCCAATCCTTCGTCATTCTAATGACATGCCTTGCTCGATGATTAATATCATCAGCCTCCTTCCTGTCAACCTTAGCATTCATGATGGGTCTCTCTCCTATTTTGTTTGAGTTGAATAGGGGATCCAATAGCTCCCTAGAATCTTGTTGCTTTATTTCCTTCAAAATATTTAGCTTGAGAGCCTTCTCTACCAAATACAAAGTCATCCTATAATAGCCCCTTATGTGGACATCATAGTTGTTTGTTGCATTCATCCAATGGTCTTCAATGACATCTTCATGGTGGAACTCCTTGCTAGCAAGACTCTCCACTTTCCCAATATTATCAAAATAGAGCCTAGGGGAATTGTACTCCTCGAGGGGATAATTCTCCCACTCCCACTCAAAGGACATAATATCTTGCTTTCATTTACTTGGTATGGTCCTATGACCAGGGGCCATGTCCAACAAGGTCTTTGTTATCTCTTCACCCTCTCATACGTAGATTCAATCTATCATGCAATCTCCATTAACACAAATTTGTCAGTTGGATATCTGGGGAGTTTCTTAGGGTTGACAGATGCACCAACTACCCGCAGATATTTGAATGTCTTAAACTGGATGTAATAGGCCCTGAGAGCTATTATCTATGCTATTGCCTAATCAGGTAACCTCTTTGCATAATCACCCTCTATGAATCAGATGACCACAAAGATGAATGCATCATTCATGATTCTGTATTCCTTGGTCTATGTTGAGAGCTTCTTCCTCACCAACTGAGGGTAGAAAATGTAGGGCCAGGCATTAGGATCCTGCATATTGCCTCTTTTGTACAAACTAGGGTAGTTTCTCGCCCTTGCTACTAGTAGATATATCATATAAGAAGTCATATAAACTTCTTCTTGTCTTTAACTATCTCAAATTGCTCACACAAGTTTTCACTTAGTGTGGTGCCCCAATCTAGTGTCATCCTTGCCATCTTGATTGTATCAATAATGTTGACCATGAAAGCACTAAGGTGGCTAGCTGCTGGTAGACCCATGACTTTACTTAGAAGAATGATAGAATAACCAATATCCTCCTTCATGTATCCCCTAGTCATGTCCACCTTTCCTGTGACCCTACCTAGAGGAGTCTTCTCAATGAGGTAGTTGCCTCTTTCTAGTGTTCCCTATACCACCTCTCTGTTGCTTCATAGAAGGGTCTTATGAACTGATCTGTCCTTGGGAGATGAAAGACCCTTTCAATGTTTTTGGGTCATAGGTCTAGCACAACTTCTCCAGTTACACCCTTAACCACTTTCTCTTCAGGAAAAAATGTTGCACTAGTGTCATGATCAACTCTACTGACTGTACTAATACTAGATGCGAAACTACACTCACCAACTTAGATCGGATCAAAGAGGACACTAGGGTTGATCTCTTCGTGGGTTTGTTGCAAATTTTGAGGAACTCTCCCATGTATGTATGTGCCAAATCAATATCTTTAATTTCTACATAGTCATCTTGGAACCTTGACTTTGATGGCACACCTTGGAATTTGAACACAATAGGCTTAGGTGCCATTTTCTCTCCGGATGTGGAAGCCATTATATTTGCACGACACACAAAAATGCTTATTAGTTCATAAAAACAAAAGCCTAAAAATTAACAGTGAAGAACATTTAATTCCCCTATGATTATTCATCAACAAAAAATGAAAATAAAGTACATAATTTTGGTGAACACTTATGCACCAGATGAAGTGTACAAATGCGCACCAAAATATTTTAGAGGAGTCGGTGCCTTTTTATTTATTCATTTTTTCATTCTCATTTTTTTAATTTAATTTTTTTAAATTTTATTATTATTATTATCAATTTTTTTAGGGTTTTTTAAAGCAGGGCAATGGAGGTGCACACGCTGTGCATTTAGTTTTGCATGCAGGGTGTGTTTGGTGGTGTGTGCATGGTAGGTTTGGTGTTGCATGGTGGGTTTGGTGTTGTGCAGCTTACATGCGGGTGAGCAGTGCAGTGTGAAGTGGAGGTGTGGTGGAGTCAGCACAGCGGGGGGGTAATGCATGGCCTGCATGCAGTCGTGGAGTGTTGAAGTGCATGCTTGGTGTAGCGCAGACATGGTTGAGAGGCATAGGCTGTTGGGTGCATGCAATGCAAAGTGCGTGCATAGTGTGAGGTGTGCACATAGCATGGGTGCGTATGGAGCACAGTGGTTGAAGGTGAGCGTGTAGCATGTGGAAGTGAAACACATCATGAGGTGCGCAGTGGCACATTCGATGCATGAAGGAGCCAAGGTTAAAGTGTGCACCTATTTGAGGTGTGAAAAGCGCAGTGGGGTGTTTCATTTGTGTGTGGAAAAGGAAGCCAAAGTTAGATTGAAAGTGTGTGGTTTGAACTCATTGCAAAGGAAAAGAACAAAGTGAGGGAAAGGAAGGAGGGGGTTGGGTTTTATAACCATGCCCACCTTTGGGGTGCACAGTGTGACCTTGTGCAATTGCGCGTTGTACACCATCGTGGGTGGTGTGTCCCCTGTGCATCATGTGGGGTATGTGGGTGTGCTAATTTTTTAAAATTTTATATATTTTTTATGACCTTTTCGAATTTTTCAAATTTTTAGATTTTTCCAATTTTCCAATTTTTATAATTTTTCAATTTTTGAACTTTTCTGAATCTTGAATTGTGAGTCCGAAGATCCAAAAAACAATAGGGGGTCCCCATTCCTAGTAGGGAATGGGGCATGCATTATGGAACCACAATATATAGTCCCAAAAAAAGGAAGAAATGACCAAGGCATTTCTTCATCAGCAAGCATCCTTTCAATGTGTGTCTAACACCAATAGAACTCTGAATGCCTCAAGCGTTATTTCAAATGACTTTATAGTCAAAACTTCAGGATCTAGAATCTTCAAGCTCAATGTGTGATTTGTGTATTCATTCCTTTTGACATTTCAGGATGCAGTCTATCAAAGTCTTTTGACAACACAGAAACAATCTTCCACCCTTCTTGGTTCATCCATTTAGAATCTTCATGAAGGTTGTTTATCAATTTCTTGCTTGACCAGATGAGAGAATCAATTTTTGGGCTCTTAGCGGGGTATCATCTTCTTTTAACTTTCTGGAAAATTTTGAGGAATCACTCCATGTAGCTCGTAATGTCACTACCTAATGAAGCAATATTTTAGTATAATATACTTCATTTTGTAATTGTATTTCTCTACTATTTCAAATCTTTAGAATCCTTCAGTCTTAACACCATCATTTAAAAAAATAAATAAATTATATATCCTTACTATGCTTAGATTGTGTAGCCAGGACATCGATATCATTTCTTCGATTCGATCTTTGGTGAACATCCCTTGCATTCCTCTTTTAGAAATTTTAGAAACTCTCACACCAAACAATGACCTTTGCAACCCTTCCAGAAGACCCCTTCTATTTGAACCAATTGGAGTTTGAATCATCCCTTGCTATCTTCTACCTTAATTTGATAACAACTTAGATGATTGATTCTTAAGTTTGCAAAGTGTTGAGAGCTTGTCAGTTCAAAATTCTGAACTTAAGACTGAAAGTCTCCCTATTTCTACAAGCAACATCCATTGCTCAGTTGGTATAAGACACACAATCATCCAAGTGTTTTAACAAAGAAATACCTCTTCCTAAAATTAGAACCAAAGATTGGTTAGTGAAATATTTCAAGATAAAATCTCAATTGCACCTTACCCCCTGGGATTGACACAACTTAGAAAGTAAACATGCCACTGAAAGCAAACACACAACTGAAAACAAACACTCTTGTAGAAAATAAAACCTAACTAATTTTTTTTTGTGTCTTTTAGGCTTCAAAATAATGTTTTAGAAATTTCCCATTTACTGGCAAGGGAAGAAATTCCCCCTGTAAGGAACTAAGCCTAAAAGTGTTTTCTCTAAGAATTTTTGTGAATTGAAAAGGGCCTGTCTACAAGCATTGAAACTTGGTTTGGCTACCCAATTTTTCTTTTGCCTTATCCCATAATAGAACAAGGTTAGAAATCCTAAAGAATTTTATCATGGCTCTCTTGTTGAACCATATTTTCATGAAAAATTGATGTTTAGCCATATGCACCAATGTAGCTATCCATTTTTTGTCCATCTCTAAAATATTCATCAATCTAATTTGTACTTTGTCAGCATCTTTAGCGTATCCACTCATGAACTTCAAAACGGGAATCCTGAGGTTAAGCGAGAACACTAGTTCTTGTTTGTAAACAAGCAAGTATGGAGAAGTCCCTAAACCATTCTTGACTCTAACTTGATCTATCCATAGAGCATATTTTAGTTGCATATGCCAATCTCTAGGGTTCTTCAACAATCATCTTATTACTATGATCAAGTTCTTGTTCGTAGATTTTGCTACCCCATTTCCTTGCGGGTAATAATTTGAAGAGAACTTGATGATGACCTAATTTTCAAGTGCCCATTGGGTCAAGAATACTAATGCAAAAGAAAACCTATTATCGCACATAAGGGTGAATGACATTTTGAATCTAGTAACAATGTGTTCTTCCAAGAAGTCTATTACCACCTTAGCAGTGCAATTTCTAAATGTTTCTGCTTCTGTACATTGCATATAGTAATATATAGCTGTGAGGATAAATGTGTGCCCAGATGATTATGGTGGATTGACTGGACCAATGAAGTCTAGCCCCCACTTTTCAAAGGGGTGCACCTTGTTCACTGGTTGTAATGGCATTGCTAGGTGCCTTTCTCTATTGGAACTAGTTTGGTATATATGGCAAGAACATACATGCTCAAAAGTGTCCCTGAGTATTATGGGCCAAAAATAACTTGATCTTAAGATCATATGAGCAGTTGCTTCTGCCGAACCATGTCCTGTACCATACTTGTCATGACAATGTTCCAAGACTTCCTTTGCTTCCTCACGACCTAAGCATTTTAGATAAATCCCTTCATAATTCCTCTCATACAACTTTCTATCATGTAGCATAGAGGACTCACACTTCATTTTGAGTCCCCTACATTGTGAATTATTCATCTAACTAGGGCATTGGTCCTATAGAAAATAATAAACAATATCCTGATACCAAATGTCTATCACCACACCTTGACCAATATCAACTTGAGATACAATCATTTTGTTTTGATCATCTTCATTTGTTTCACTATCAAACTTAAATTCCTTTTCATTTTTGTCGTAGTTATCAATTATCATTCTTGACAACCCTTGACCTCTGACTAATCTCATAGGTTGAATTTTTAGATCAAATTCTTGAAGTATGGCCATCCATTTACCTCTCCTTTCACCAAGTTCATTCTACATCAATAGTGTCTTTACTACTAGATCAGGTACAATTCCATACACCTTACTTCTTAGTATGTAATGACAGAACTTCTTCACCACTTTGATTAATACAAAGGATTGTTTATCAAGGTTTGAGTAATTCAACTTGGCATTCTTCAGAGGGCAACTCATGAAAGCGATTGGTCTTTCATCTTCCTTTTCTTTCTTTTGCATTAGTATCCTAGCACAAGAGTGATCTAAAGCAAAGGAATATATCTTAAAAGGAAACTCATAATCAAGACTTACTAAGATCAGAGCTATAGAAATGGCCACTTTGATATCTTCAAACGATTTCTTAATCTCTAGAACCCATTTCATCTTAGCCCCCTTTTTGAGTAAATCATTAAGGGGATGAACTATTTCTGCAAATCCGCTTATGAATTTTTGCACAAAATTTATCTTCCCGAAGAAAGACTTGAGTTCTTTTCGACTATGGGGAGGTGACAACTTTATAATAGCTTTGATTCTATTAGGATCGATGGAGATCCTAGCTTCAAAAATGATATGTCCCAAGAGCTTCCCTTTAGTGACTCCAAATGAACATTTTTTGGGATTGAGGGATATGTTGTACCTATGACTTCTATTGAATACCCACCTTAAATCAGCAATGTGAGTGCTTCAATCTTTTGAAAAGGTAGTTAAATCATCCATGTAGATGACTATACACTTATTTACCAATCCCTTAAAAGCTTCATCCATGGCTCGCTAAAATGTAGCACCTACGTTAATCAGTCCGAAAGGCATTCTCCTATAGGCAAAAGTTCCCCATTTAGTTGTGAAAGCTGTCTTTAGTCAATCTCCTTCATCGACCATCACTTGATTATATCCCGAATATCCATCTAAGAAAGACATCATTTTTGAACCATTTATAATTTTTAAAACCTCGTCAAGTGAGGGTAAAGGATAATTATCCTTTTGAGATGCCATGTTCAAGTTACGAAAATCAACACAAAGGAGAATCTCTCCAATCTTCTTCCATAAAAGAACCAAATTAGCCACCCATATAGAATGGTGGATGGGGAATATGATCTTGGCATCTAGTAATTTCTTAACTTCTTTCATTATCAGTGGTTCAAGGATAGGATTCACAGGCCTTTGTCTTTGCCGAAAAGGCTTGGCATCTGGTTTCAATAGGATGTCATGGGTTATAATCTCAGGGTCATCTGTCTTTAGTTCTTTGTATCTCCAAGAAATAACATCTTTATACTCAGTAAGCAATTAGGGCATTTCTTCCCTTTCTTATACATTGCACACTTTCCCTATCTGGACTCTTCTCGAATCATTTTTAGTTCCTAAGTTGTATTCATCACACTCCTCGATCCCCTTTTCTTGGGTCATTATTTTATTAAGTTTTGATTCATAATGATAAAAAATGTGTTCTAACTCAACCATCCCCTTGGTAATAGTGTTAGTCTTTAAATTCAGGATCCCATTTTCATCTTCAAGTTCATCATCCTCAAGTTTTTCATCCGGATTGTCATTAATTTCTTGCTCTTTAAAGTGACTATTGCACATGATAAATTCAAGTATGTGTTGATCATCCTGAAAGACTTGAAAGTTTGTAATATTGTTTGGAATAGATGGAGCAGCAACCAACTCTACTAAAAATATTTTCAATTTCATTCTTTCAATTGGTTGTAGTACACTTGTTGAAATAGCAAGAGCATCTACCACCATGTTCTTCCTTCTAGGACTGGACCTTATGTTTAAAGCTTTAAAATCATCTAGTAAATCCCATACTCTCTTCTTGTAAGAAAGTAACCTCTTGTCATTGCAAGAGTATAATGATTTTACTTGTCAAATAACCAACTGAGAATCTTCTTTGATTATGAGAGTCGTGACTCCTTTCTCGAGTGCAAAGAGAAGTCCTCGGATCAACACTTCATATTCTACAACTTTATTAGTACATCTAAATTGTAATCTATATGCTATGCAAAAGGACTTACCTTTTAGGTTAACTAATTCTATACCTGTACCAACCCCTAATTTTCATCTGGAACCATCGAAGTGAAGTGTCCAAATTGGATCTTCTTTGAGCTTTCTAACCTTGTATTTGTTCGTTCTTAACTTCTCTTTTACCTGAGAGTTAAAAGATTATTTCTTGGGAACCCATTGCAATTTGTCGCGAGGTGGACTCGATGATTCCCCTTTGTAACATGTTGATAGAGGAAATGTATGTTTTTCTTGTTTGTCTTGAATTTCCTCTATCAATTCTTCAATTTTGTCTATTTTGGGTTCAGGATGAATAATGATTGAAGTCCACCATTGGCCTTTCACGTACCGTCTTCTTATTTGAATCTTGATCATCCCCAGGGGAGGAGAAGACAAATGTCCATCATCTAAAGAGGTGTCACTATATGATAAATTTAGATCTTCAATTTCTTCTTCGATCTTTTTTGTTGACTTAGTTGAGTTTATAGGACTTTGATCTCTCAAGGGTCCCTTTTCTAGAATTTGGTTATCCTTGCCTTGCATCATATGTGTTAACACCTTTGTGACTGCTTCTTGGCATGATGAGCATTCAAATTTAGAGTGACTAACTTTGTGTAGTCAAATAAATCTTGGAGGAGTAAGATACTAGGATTAGCTTCTTCTCCCAAGCATTACAAATTACTGACCATGCTATCTATGAATTGTATCACGATCTCATCCTTTGGGATCAATATCTTTAGTTCTTTATCTTGATCACTTGATGTTTTGCTGAGAATCATATCAAATTCCATCACTTTGTATGAGCCCAAATTCGATTGGAGAAATGCCACCTCATTCGGAGGATTATATTCTATGACCATTGTTTTCAATTTGGGTTCTGCATCTATCTTGATTTGATTGTTTAATCCCTTCCATGGTAACCACAGCTAAGTGAAATCTATAGAAAAGCACCCTCTTAAGCATTTTCTCCATTCTCTACTCAGGAGCAACCCATACATCTCTGAAATTTCAACCACATGTATATTAATAACAACTTGAATTCAGGGATCGACTATCAACTGTATTCAAAAGTCTTTCAATACGTCGATGACTTTCACCTCTGTTTTGTCCAACTATATCACTATTCAGTTGGAAGGTTGAGGACTTACCCCTAACCTTTGCGCTATTGATAGTGGCATGATATTACATGAGGATCCTAAATCAATCAAGCAATTATGGAGATTCTTCCCATATATCCTGATGCTAAGAAAAAATGGGGGTACTTCAACCTCGTCTTTAAACATAGTGGGCATTGCTTCTACAACATTTACTTGTTGAGACACTATCTTCTGAGGGACAATATTTGTATTGTGGGGTACCTTTGTATGATCTAGAGTCTTCATGAGCACTTCTCATTATTGTGGACAATTTTGCAACTGGTCAAACATGGACACATTTGCTTTGGTTCATTTCAAGTCTTTGACGACACTATATTTTTCAGTAGACCAAGTAGGATTTTTCAATATTGTTGGTACATTCACTTGATTCTGATTCTATTGTCCTGCATATGGTGGCCTAATTGGTGCTAGATTGTTACTTGCTCTCGGATCGAGAGGAAATGGTTGTAAAGCTAGAGGAATTCTATCTATCAAAGGTTCCTTTCTATTTCTCAGATTATATGTATTTTGATTGTCATTGTGAAAAGAAAACACCTCTTCATGTTGAAGGTTGGGTTCCTAACTAAATGGAAAAGAGAAATCTTCGCTAGCTGGTTGTTCTACTTGCACATTCTATGTAGAATCATAGGATTCTAGTAGCATAGCATTAAATTATATAGGAGTATTGTCATTTGCTTGTGAGCTTTGAGTCATCTCTTGATTCCCATTATAATAAAAACCATCATTGTTGGGTACATTCTACCTATTTTCATACTGATTAACATCATACTGAACATTGTTATTGTTGTTGTTTGCAGGAATGATTCCATTATTTATCTAAGTGTTCCACTATCGGTTCTATCTTTGGAAGCCATTATTGTGATCAGGGGGATTGAAATTGTTCCCCCCATTGTTGTTTCTTGCATTATTGTTATTGTTTCCACTAAAGTTCCTGTTATAATTTTGGCCATAATTGTTGTTGTAAGGACCATCATTGTTTCTTTGGAAGTTGTTGTTTTGTCCTTGTGACAACCTTAGACAAGTGAGTTCATTGTTCATTTGGGACATAATCTTTTTCATCTGACCAAATTTGAAAACAAAGCCATTTTCTGCTTCAGTGGGTGCTATTGCCTTTTGCTTAGAGAAGGAAGCTTTTGGAGGTTCAAACCCTGGATACATTAGAGTGGGATTTTGTGGAGAAAGTGCCTATTGCAATGGAACTAGATTCATAGGTATGAATTGACTAGGCATCATGGGTACTCCGACAAGGTATGCTGGCATTGTTGTGATAGCTAGAGCTGGAAGCATTAATCCTCCTCCATTAGGATTAGCTTGCTTAGTGAAGGTAATTGCCTCTACGAAGACTTTATCCAACTTGTTGATATTTGTTGCAGGAAGTCTTCTTAGGAAGATAGCAGTAAAATGGTCCATAGCATTTAGATAAATTTGAATTGCGGCTTCAACTGGTATAGTGTATGTTGCATCTAGCTTGTGATATGCCATATGGAAGCGATGGTTGAAGCGAGAAAATATCTCAACTGGGTTCCTTTTGATTGATATGAATTGTTGATGTATCATAACTAGGTTGATGAATGTTTTGAATTGTTCCAGGAACAATTTTTCAAAAGTATTACAATCTCCAATAAATCCAAGTGGCAAATTAACATACCAATTAAAGGCAATTTTCCCCAAAGAGTAGGGGAATAAACGAAGAACCACATCCTCATTAGCAACCTACTTACGGTTGCAAATTTCTTTGAATACCTTGATGTGATCTATAACAGTTTATGTCTCTACATAGATGAACCTTGGGCAAAACTTCTAAAGATTTTTAGGGAGGTCATGGAGTGCAGCTCTCAAGTTTATTGGTGAATCTATAGTATTTGTGAAAAAGGCCATCGGAGGCTTTGACAGACCTAATGATGGTTGTTGAGGTGTAGCTATTGGAATATGTGGTGGTCCACCAAGTGGTTGGAGTGGAGGTGGAGTTGAAGAAGATGATGAAATTTCAAATGAAAGTGGTTGAATTTGGGGTATTCCCTTATCACTACATGGTTTGTGAAAGTGGGTAAGCTCAAGAAACTTGTGTGGACTTGGCGAAGACCTTAACACTCACTAAAATGGGGATTCTAGATTAGAACCCTCTAGTTTGCATCAATTCTAGAAAAAGTGCACCTCTACAAAAGTACACTTTCTCACACCACTAAATTTTGTGCACCACAGAGTTTTGTGCACCTACAAACTTGTGTAGCTGTGGATCTGTGTACCTCCATACTTGCAAACCTATAGAGCTATGCACCTGCACAGCTAAATTTCTCAAAACTCAAAATTTTTTTTGAACTTGTGTGAAGTGTAGATTTTGCAAAAAGTGCAAAATTTCAAAACTTTGACAAATTTTCCACTTTTTTTTGAGAATCAAAAGTGTGGCCTTCTTTCTAGTGACACTTCTATTGAGCTATCATTTTACACAATGCTAAATGACAATAATTCTTGTGAACTCCTCTCTTAAAAAGATGATTTTGTGAATCAACTCCAAGGTTCTGGGTGATCTTGCGACCTACTGGAATTTTCTCAGTTGAAGATAAATGTGAATGTTCATGAGGAGGCCTTTGCTAGTTCATTTTGATTTCAGATGAAATGAAGAGTCTGCACACTATCTCAAAAATAACACACAAAAAGAACTATGTTTTTGTATTTTTATGTTTTTATGAATGCAATCTAATAATGCAACTAAAATGAAGTTCTATTATAATAATGGGTTCAATAAAGAAAATGAAAAAGATAAGGTAACAAGAAGTTTAAGAAAATAACATGAAATTGAAATCCTAATGGACATAAGCTACAGAAAATAACACGTCTGCGAGTTAAGCTTTCAAAGAAATCAGTAAGTAACTAATGAAAGTAGGAGTAGTGCTTCCTCAATTCCACTGATGCAATCATCAGTGAGAAACTTAGTAATCATATGATATTTCACTCTTTATCAAATCCCAAGGCCACAAAAATTGTGCTCATGTGAGACAGAGAGTTATGTAGACACAATTCGATGATTTCTTCTCAAGCTAGATACATCAGCGAAATTCATCAAAACCATAGCAAACACCAGAACTAAAAGACCGCACAACCAGAAACAAAGCAATAAACCTTGGGCTCAATCACAATTCCATGAACAAAATTCACAAAAATATGACACATTCAGGTAAGAATTATTAGACTCCAAATGCGAGCACCCAAAGCATAAATTTATTGCAAAATAATGAAAACCTTAATTACATATTACAATGGATTATTTATAAGAAATCATCTTCTCAATTTGTGTTGAGAGTGAGAGATATCTTCATGCAATAAAATGCTTTTAATTCAATAAAATAAACTAATTATGTACAAACTAACAATCTAACAGGTGCTAAGCAGGACTCCATCCATTTTATATTCATTAATTGGATGCATCAACATTTACATGTTAAAAAAAAGAATTATGAGAGGAGAAACAATGAGAAAGCCTTTAGTCGAAGTGGAAGTGTTTGCAAGTGCTAAAAATGGAAGTTGATCCTTCACTAGGCATTTGTCAGAGTTAAACTATCGTCAGAATGTGTTTTTGATGCATGGAAAGCTCTATTTTTGGAACTAGCAGTTAGCTGTCAAAGGAACTTCTGAAAATGTGCACCTATGGACCTGTGAAGTTGCAAAATTGCACACCTATGGGCCTATGACACTGTGTACCTCAAAATGGTCCAAAATCTCAAAATTTTATTGAGTGTCAAAATTGAAATTCTGGCTTCTGGGTTTTTTCTCCTTCATCCCAAAGCTATGTTTGGATATTTTCCCTTGAATTTCTCTATAATCTCAATGATTTTTGCTGAATCTAGTAAATTTAAAGCCTCATATTTTTCATTGACCTTCTATCTGTAATTGTCTACCTCAATTCGAGTGTTAGCAAAATCCCTAAGTTTGGTATTCAATTCTAACAAGGCTTCTTATGTTCTAAAGGTCTGCCAAATATCTTTGTCATCAAAAACTTCCACAAAAATCTTCTTAATACTCTCTACCACTACCTTTATAGGCAACAACTTCTCCCATTCCTCATCTTCAAAAATATCTAAGCATGCATCGTTGTAATGCCTCTCTTCTTCCAAAATTTGCTCTTGGGCTTGGTCCTTGAGCCTATGGATCTCCACATGTAATGTTTCCATTACTTTATTACTATCAACAATCTTTTCTATCCAATCATCAATCAAATCTAATTCCTCTGTCATATAAATATCTACCAAAATTCTATATGTTTGCCCCTTTATTGTTTGCAAAATTTGTAAGTCCTTACTCTAGGCCCTTACTTCATCCATAGTGCTAAAGTCCCGCTTCAAAAATTGCTACCATTTTATTTACATTCTCCTGTGTAGCATGCAATAATTTTAAGTTCCCCTAGATTATAAAAATTCCCTTCGACTCAAAAATTTCCTACCACTATTGATAGGCTTTCAAAAATGGATCCACATGTACAGCTCCCCCTTCTCTAAGAATGGTGTTCAATGTATCCTCGAGGTGATCAGGATCAAGAGGACCAACTACTTCTGCCAAATATCCCCTTAGGATCTTGTTCTACCTTTGAAGTGTTTAAAGTTCAACCTCTTCCTACTCCATACTCCTAAAGACTTCTTTGATTCCCATAGTCACCATTAATTGGGCTATATCTCGTGTAGGCCTCCCAAGCATGACCTCTTTGATTTGATAATCTTGGGGACCGAGGTTTTCTACATCTTTGTCTTCAGGTGGAATGACCACTTATGCAAACAAATCCTAATCCTATGTATTGTTGAAAAATGCCAACAGTCTTGCCTCATGTAATGGGGACTCACGTTTATTCAAAATCTCAACAATCTCAAAAATTTCCTCCTCATTAGCACGGAATTGAGGTTTGGTACTCCTCATTACTTCTTTCTAGAGCCATCTTGGGATGTGCTTAGCTGAAGATCTACCTCTTGAGGATGAAGGAGTATGTTTTGCTACCTCCTTCCCCTTATTGCTCCTCATTGGAGTTCTATCCTTTTATGAGGGCTATCCTTCTACGGTCTCTGTCTCAGTAGACCCTACAGCTTGCACCTTAGTGTCTTGGGAAGGTAGTTGAGAATATTCCTTCATTTGTCCCTCCTTTGACACTTCATCAGTTGCCATTTCTTCTGGTTCTTTTCCTTGTAATGGCTCCATCTGAACCTATTCCTCTTCTGAACTTTGGGGCATAGGAGTAATTGTGCCTTTATCTACCATTGTGACTTGTGGTGGAGATGAGGGAGTAAGATTAGGACCTTGTGTTTCTGGCAGCATCTACATCCAGTCTTCTTGTTGAGGTTCACCTATAGGGGCATCCTTGATCTTATTCCCAACTAGCTCTATTCTAATTGGCATAAAGTCAAAATTTGACATTTTGAAAATGTCATCACCCGCTTCACTTTGTTCATGCACCCATTGTTGTACTTCATCTTCTGAAGAAGAGACTTCCAAGGGTTCTACTTGGGTGGATGGTGATGTTTCCATGTTACTCCTTTCTTGCTTAGTGGCTCTAGCTAGCCAAGTTCTTCTTTGTAGGGGCATTTTTTCCTCTTCTTCTTCCTCTTCCTCTTCTTCCTCTTCTCCTTCTAGAATGGTCTTAGGAATAGACATAAAAGGCACCATTCTCTTAGTCACCCTTTGCTTCTTCTTCATTCGGATCTTAATCCTCTTTTGTTTTGTAGAGGTAGAAGGGCATTTTGGCTCTTCTTGTGAAGAAGGAATGGAAACCTATCAACTCTCTCCCTCTTCCAACTACCCGGGCACAAAGGGAGGTAATTGAGGGTCATCCTAGAGTTTAGCAACTATAGTATCCTCGGACCCTCATACACTCTCTTCCTACTGCTGGGAAGGTGCTTGCGCTTCACCCTATTTTTTTTCAATCCTTTGAGGAGAGGTCCTCTTCATTTTGTTCTTTCCTTTCCTCTCTAGTGGATGGTAGTATCCAACTAGGTAGTCAAGTTGGTATATTATCTCTAGCTTGATGGGAGACTGGGCCACAAAGGTAGGAATATTAACTTTGTTCCCTCTACCTTTCTCTGGGTGAGCTTGAGTGTGAAAGATCATGGTATCAGGAATTGGATCAAGTTGAAAAGGCTTCTTGATCCAATCCTTTGTCATTCTGATGACATGCCTTGCCCAATGATTAATATCATCGCCCTCCTCCTTGTCAACCTTGGCATTCATGATGGGTCCCTCTCCTATTGTCTAAGTTGAAGAAGGAGAACAATAGCTCTCTGGAATCTTGTTGCCTTATTTCCTCTGGAATGTTCAGTTTGAGAGCCTTCTTTGCCAAATACAAAGTTATCCTACAATAATCCCTTGTACAGACATCATAGTCATTTGTTGTGTTCATCCAATGGTCTTCAATGACATCTTCATGGTGGAACTCCTTGCCAACCAGACTCTCCACTTTCCCGATATTATCAAAATAGAGCCTAGGGGAATTGTACTTCTCAAGGGGATAATTCTCCCACTCCCATTTAAAGGACAAAATATCTTGCTTCCATTTTAGTTGGTATTGTCCTATGACCAAGGGCCATGTCCAACAAGGTCTTTATTGCCTCTTCACTCTCTCATACATAGATTCAATCTGCCGTGCAATCTCCAATAAAACCAATTTGTTACTTTGATATGTGGGGAGCTTCTTAGGGTTGACAAATGCACTAGCTACCCATAGATATGTGAATGTGTTAAACTAGATGTAATAGGCCCCGAGAATTGTTATCTGCGCTATTGCCTCATTAGATAATCTCTTTGTATAATCACCCTCTATGAATAAAATGACCATGAAGATGAATGCATCATTCATGATTTTGTATTCCTTGCTCTATGCTGAGAGCTTCTTTCTCACTAGCTGAGGGTAGACAATGTAGGGCCAGGCATTAGGATTCTACATATTGCCTCTTTTATACAAACCAGCATAGTTTTTCATCCTTGCTGCTAGCAGATATACCATATAAGAAGTCATATAGAACTTCTTCTTGTCTTTAACTACCCCCAACTACTCAGACAAGTTTTCACATAGTGTTGTGGCCCAGTCTAATGACATCCTTGCCATCTTGATTGTCTTAATAAAGTTGACCATGAAAGTGCTAAGGTGGCCAGTTGTTGGTAGACCCATGACTCTACTTAGAAGAATGATAGAATAACCAATATCCTCCCTCATGTATCCCTTAGTCATGTCCACCTTTCCTGTGACCCTACCCAGAGGAGTCTTCTCAATGAGGTAAGAGGATTGGATGATTTTTTTCACCTCTTTTTGGTGTTCCCTATACCACCTCTTTGTTTCTTCATCGGAGAGTCTTATGAACTAATCCACCCTTGGGAGATGAAAGACCCTTTCAATGTTGTTGGGTTGTAGGTGTAGTACAACTTCTCTAGTTACACTTTTAACCACTCTCTCTTTAGGAACAAAATGTTGCACTAGTGTCATGATCAACTCTATTGATTGTACTAATACCAGATGTGAAGCTATGCTCACCAACCCAAATCGGATCAAAGAGAACACCAGGGCTGATCTCTCTATGGGTTTGTTGTAGATTTTGAGGAACTCTCCCAAGTCTGTATATGGAAAATTAGTATCTTTATTTCTATGTAGTCATCTTGGAACCTTAACTTTGATGACACACCTTAGAATTTGAACACAATAGGCTTAGGTTGCATCTTCTCTCTGGATGTGGAAGCCATTAAATTTGCATGACACACAAAAGATGCTTATTAGTTCATAAAAACAAAAGCCAAAAAATTTAGAAATGAAGAACATTAAATTCCCCTATGATTATTTATCAATGAAAAAATGAAATAAAGTACGTAATTTTGGTGCGCACTTATGCACCAGATGAGGTGTGCAAATGCACACCAAAATATGTTAGAGGAGTCGGTGCCTTTTTATTTATTCATTTTTTTGTTTTGATTTTTTTAATTTTATTTTTTTAGTATTTTATTATTATTATTATTATATTTTTTATTATATTTTTTAAAAGGGTTTTTTAAAGTGTGGCAATGGAGGTGCACGTGCAGCGCATTTGGTGTTGCATGTGTGGCACATTTGGTGGTGCATACGCAACAGGTTCAGTGTTGCATGGCTTGCACGTGGGTGAGTGGCACAATGTAAAGTAGAGGTGCAATTGAGTGACCACAATGAGGGGTAATGCATGGCCTGTGTATGGTCACAAAGCACTAAAGTGGGTGCTTGGTGCAGTGCACACATGGTTGATAGGTGTAGGATGTTGGATGTGTGTGATGCAAAGTGCATGCATGGCACGAGGTGTGCACGCAACACATGGTAGTCAAAGGTGAGTGCGTAGTATGTGGGAGTAAAACACAACATGAGGTATGCAGTGGTGCACTCGATGTGCAGAGGAGCTAAAGTTAAAGTGTGCACTTGTTTAAGGTGTGAAAAGTGTGGCAACGTGTTTTTTTTGTGCATTGCAAAGGAAGCCAGAGTCAGAGTGAAAGTGCACGGTTTGAACTTGTTGTAGAGGCAAAGAACAAAGTGAGGAAAGGAAGGAGGGGTTTGGGTTTTATAGCTGTGCCCACCCTCGGGGTGCACAGTGCGACCTTCTACAAATGTATAGGTGTGCGTCGCACACCACCGTGGGTGGTGTGCCTCCTGCACATCATGTGGGGTGTGTGGGTGCGCTAATTAATTTTTTAAAAATTATTTTATATTTTTAATGATCTTTTTGAATTTTTTGAATTTTTTGATTTTGCAATTTTTTGATTTTTTAGATTTTTGAACTTTCTCAAATCTCGAATTATGAGTCTGGGGATCTAAAAAATAATAGGGGGTCCCCATTCCTAGTAGGGAATGGGGCATGCATTGTGGAACCACAACATCACTGATAGGCATTCTTCCTTTTAGGGGGGGCTACCTTGTCTCTCTTCCTCTTCTTTCTTATGTGGGGTACTTTTTCCTCTTATGAGGTCTTATTCTTCTCATTCTTCACTATTGTATATACTGGATGTATGTTGTAATGGAGGGGTCTTGATTACTCCATCCATCCATGCATCTTGTTTTTCATCTCTCTTTTTGGGGCAGGGTTTTCCCCATGAGTTTTCCCTCTTTTTCCACTTTATGAGAGATTGCATTTCATTATGTACATGGGTACCTAACATGGCCTAGTATCTGGGACCCATCTTGCATTTCATCCTTGTTTTCATAAGCTTAAGGGCATTCCCCTAAGTTGCACTCAAGGGGGGGTGTTGGTGTAAATAAGTATTTACTATTTACACTTAAGTTTACTTAGGTTAATGCATTATTTTATTACTTTGCATTATTTAATTATTTTTCATTATTTTATTATTTTATTTTATGAGACACTTAGGAGTTTATGCACCTTTTTGAGTTGTCATATTGAAAACATAGAAGTACGCAACTCTATTTTAGCACATGTTGTCTACAACACTGATTTGCATGTTACACCCTCATAGGCTTATCATCTCATCATTGCACTTACTTCCATGCTTAATGGAGGATAACCCATATTTGGTGGACATGTGCCTAGTTGTATGAGTTATCTTGTAGCTAATTCTTAGGCATTCTAGATGCATCTGAGAGGCTTTTCTATATAGGCACTCCTAGTGTACTCTTATGCATGTATTGAATTGAATATATTTTTATTCTGATCATACTCCTTACTGGTCTACAGTTGTGCTTGTGTTTGAGTTCTTAGTTCTTGGGTGAATTTTTCCCTAAGGAAAATTCTTACATGGTATCAAAGCTATACCAAATTCTAATAGATATCAATTTTGCAAGTAGCCCAAAACACAATCTTGAACTTGTCTCTTATTGTGTCAAGGTCATAATCTCAATAAGATTTTATCCACATTAGGATCATTCAAAACCATTCAAATCTACAAAAAACCAAGGGTTCATTAACATTTGAACCATGATTTATTTTCTCACGAGTTATAAGTCAACCAACATGAAAGTTTTTTATTAAGTAAAATAGGTTTTTTACAGGGGTTCCTGAAATCCACTAGTTAACAACATAAAATGAACCAAGAGTTTAGGTCTAGCTACTAAGCAATAGAAGAAGCAATATTCTAGGCCCGACTAACAAATGAAAGAAAAAACCAAAAGGCCAAAAGCCAAGAAAATAACAAAAATTAGGAAGAGCAATTAGGGAACAAAATCTTTAGCTAGCTCCTTTTTCTTTAATTCCATCTGTTTCTTGGCCTCCACCTTGTTGGTCTTTGAGTGACTATCATCCTGAGAAGCCTACTCATCCCTCTTTCTCTTTTCTACTCTTCTCTTTCTTCTCAAGATCTCCTCCAACAAGGATTCCTCCTCCTTAGTCACCCTAGTCCTATCTATGTCATTTTCCTCCTTACCCTTTTTATTCTCCTCCATCTTGTGCAACTGAATGATGTTATCATTTAGACCTTTTATAATGTCAAGGCTATGATTAGGTAAGCTATGAAGCATAGTCTCCAACCTTTCCACCCTTTTTTCAATCTCTGAAACCTTAGCTTCTAGATTGCCAATTTTGACACTCTCTCCCTCCCCTTTCGACTTATCCTGTCCCTGTAGTCTGTATTTTATTTCCTCAATTTCATGAAATATTCATTTTAAGGACCAAAAATTGTCGATGAGGCTATTTTTTGATTGTTTAGGAAATTCATACCTGTCTCCTATGAATTTTCACTTAGAATAACTAGGCCAGGATCAATAAACTCTTCTAGTTAAATTTTTCCATCCCTTCCCTCGAGAACCTTTGAGTTTATGTGTTCTTGGACAAGCCCCATATTAGTTGTACTTGCATAAAAATTTCTTGAAACAATTTTTCTACCCTTTTCATCTAGAGAAATCATTGTTTTAACCATGCCCTCTTCCTCCTTCCTTTCTCTTCGAGCTTTAGAATAACTCTCCTTGCCCTTGCCCTAAGCCTCTCAACCCTCCTTTCCACCCCTCTTTTCCTTTTGACTAAGGTCATCTCCTTCCAACCTACTTGAGCCTTGCTAGGTCCAACCTCTCTCAAATTTCCTTCCCTATTTGAGTCCATCCCCTCTTCCTCATCATTATACTCTTCCTCTGACTCCTCTTGTTTTATCATTCTCCAAACCTCTCCTTGACTTCTTTTTATTCTTCTTACCCATATCCTTCATGATTTTCACCACCTCCTCTTCTTCTTCTAAGTGCGTAATTGCACTATCCTTTGTGTCTGATGGTAGGTAAGAGCTCTTTGTTTCTTTGGAAGAAATTGCCTTTTGGGAAACAACCCTTCCATTAGTTTGAGCTTTAAAATGCTCATATATGAGTAGTAACAAATCCTCATGGAAGGTGGGGTTACATTATGCTCTTATTAGCAAAGAAAAATAAATAGTAGGGAATGGAAATCTTGGTCTTTTACCTAGAATGATTAAGGATAATGAAATGGTGGGTTCGAATCCTATCAAACCTAGTGTCAAGCATGATATAGGATATAATTTCTCTAAGGACAAACCTCCATAGCTTCTTAATAGATGCAAGCTCATAATAGGCACCCATCTTCACAAGCTCCTTCATTTCCTTTGAATCCCTAGCAAAATCCTTAACTGCATTCAAGGAAATTTTCTTGTCCCTATAGAATTTAATCCCTAGTTTGGGGATTCAATCACCTCAGTAATAACCTCTTCATTGATCTAAAAGTCCACCCCATCAATATTTACCTTCCCCTCTCTCCATGTCTTCACCATTAGGTCAGTGATCTTCGAGTCCCAACCATGAATTTTTTCAATGAAGGACGAGATACCTCCTTCCTTCAATTTTTCCCACACCTTCAATCACCTCTTCCACTTCTCTACTTCCTTTTCTGGCTCCCTTTTATGCTTCTTTCCTACCATGTTGTTGTAAATAGAATAGCAACGCCTCTGTGTTTTTTGGTTGCCTTGAGCCAAGACCTGGTTTATCTCCCCAAACTTGTACTTGAATCTATCATTAGAAAAGAAAAAGATATATTAATTACCAAAAACCCTTAAGATTGCCCATTAAATGTGCTAGTAAATTCTCCAATAATGAAGCCTCTAGATTGACTTGTACCAATCTCATAGTATAATATACAACATATAAACAACATTAACTACCATTATTACCCTTAATGATGTCCTTTTCCCCCTGAATCCTTTCTAGATCCATAATACTTTTTGTGTCTGTGAGAAAAAACTCTCCACTTGCCCATCTTTGTGACATGTCTCTTCTTACAACCTCATTTTCCATCTAGTCAGCAACCATGTTACCTTCATGGTACACATGAGACACAAAGACCTTATTGAAGGATAGAAAAATATTTTTTGTTTCCTCAATAATATTCTTTATACTCTAGGTTGGATGGTAATCACCCCTTAGGCATTTGATAATGTTGTTAGAGTCCCCCTCCAACCACAGACATTTGACCCCAACATCTTTAACCAATTTCATTGTTTTGAGGGCAGCACTAGCCTCAGCATAATGGTTTTTTTGAAAACCCAGGGGGAATGTACTATTGTGATCCCATACCCTTGACTATTTCTTATCACACCTCCACATCTTGCCTCTTTTAGGTTACATTTAGTTGTGCCATCAAAGTTGGCCTTGTGCTAACCTTTTAGAGGTAAGGACCAGGAACACTTCTTTATTTTAGTCTAAGAATCTATAGTTCTCTCAATTTCACCTACAAAAGGTTTAGTTCCTTTTATAAACATATAGTTTTCCAATATGGCATTTTGAATTTTTTCTGATACTATTCTAGCTATAAGGTTGGCATCCCTAAAAATCTTGTTATTGTGTTCCTTCCATATACCCTAGCCAAAATGAGGTAAATCCCAATTGCTTATAGTATGGAGACTAAAAACCTTCCAAGAAATATCCCACTACCTTAAGAAGTCTATAGCTAAGATAGGAGCACACCAAATCATCCCAAAAGCTTGATTGAATAAAGACCAAACCTCTCTAGAAAATGAGCAGTGGATAAACAAATGATCCACCATCTCTGCCTAGTTGTTGCAAAGGACACACCTATTAGGAATAATATGTCCCCTCTTACACAAGTTGTCAATATTAGAATCATGTTAATTTTTGGGGTAAGACTAGGGTACCAGGATTTAGCACATTTTAGCCTCAAATCTTGCTTCATAATAGCTTGGTACCCCAAGGCCATCCAATAGGTTCCATCCGAGGTATCCTCCCAAATAATCTTATCCCAATCCTCATTTACAACCACTGAGATTAGAGTATTCATAAGGGGTTCAAGTTCCATTGAAATGATAGTCATATCCATCTAGCCCTGTTCATGTCTACACTAAAATAAAAATCTCCCCACCTCTGGATGCAAATGTAGGCCCATCTCTCAAATTTAGGGATGGCAATAAGAGGCCCTTGAATCAGCCAATTATCCTACCAAAAAATAGTTTCCTCTCCACTCCCAACACACCATTTTGCCCTTCTAATTACTACATCTCTAGCACTAAGAAGACCATTCCAAATATTTGAACCTTTAGGAATTGAATCACAATTTTTTTTTTTTTTTAAAGGTCTACAAATATAGTTTTCTTCCATGATGTCCCTCCACTCCTGTTTACTACAAAAGATTCTCTATACCTATTTATCTTGGAGGCCTCTATTGAAAGGACACAATTTCCTTATCCTCAAGCCACCATACTATTTTGGGAGACACACATTATCCCAAGCCACTAGGTGTAAATGCTTGTTGCCTTCCGACCTAGACCAAAGAAAGTCCCTGAGGATCTTCTCCATGTGATTTGTAAACTTACTAAGAATCCCAAAAAGACTCAAAGCATAAGTTGGAAGGTTCTAAAGAGTGGCTTTGACAAGCTAAATCTTGCTAGCTTGGCTAAGCATGACCCCCTTCCAACCAACTAGTCTTTTGTTAAACCTATCTAAAATATTATTCTAGAAAGAATCTAGGGGCCTTAACCCCAAGGGGAGGCCCAAATAGCTAGAAGGAAGACAACCAATATCATAGCTTGGAATAGCAACAACCTTCCTCTGATAGACAACTGGAGTATTAATGAAGGAAAAAAACTCTTGTTCCAGTTGATAAGTTGCCCCAATCCCCTAGAGTAAGAGCTCAAAATCTTTTTCACTGCCCTAGCTTCACCAACTGTAGCTTTCCCACCCATAATTGTTTCATCTACAAATTTTTGATGGGAAAAAACTAGGGGGCCTGAAGAAGGTTTTAAAGTGGTTAGAGCTCCCAAAATTCTATTAGCAAAAATAATCCTTACAAGACAATCAGCCAAAATAATAAATAGAATAGGGGAAATCAGATCTCCTTGTCTAAGACCTCTGGAAGTCTTAAAAAAAGTCAATGGGGATCCATTAACTAGCACAACCAAGGAGGTAGTAGTAATCAAGTGGCCTATAAGTTTGATAATCCTAGAGTTAAACCCAAAGGCCCTAAGAAAATTGAAGAGAAAGGTCCAATCCACATGATCATAAGCCTTGAACAAGTCAAGCTTAAGAAGAAAGCATTCTCTCTTACCCTCCTCCAAAGAGTGGATCACCTCATGGATAGTCATAATAGAGTCTAGTATTTTTCTTCTAGAGACAAAACTATATTGTTGGGGAGCAATTATAGAATAAAGAACCTTGATGATCCTAGAAGCCAACACTTCATAAATAATCTTATAGAAAGAGTTACATAGGCTGATAGATCTAAATTGATCCATAAAGTCCACCTCTGCCACCTTTGAGATGAGCACTAGGAAAGTAGCATTTATCTCCTTGAGAAGACTTCTAGCTCCAAATAATTCTTGCACCACTTTAATTACATCCCATTGAACCACATTCTATAACATCTAGAAGAAGAAGGATAGAAACCCATATGGACCTCAAGATTTTTCTGCAGTAAGGGAGAAAATAATCTATTCCACTTCTAGAGGATAAGGAATAGCCCCAATAATCTTATTCTCCTTAGGTTGAATCAAAGATGGGATGTTAGATAAGATTTCCATCTGATTTTGTTCCACTAGGTTATTATCTTTCTCAAGAAGGTCAGAAAAGAAGGAAATAGCCTCTCCTACTATTTCATCATCTTCTTCAAAAACCTCTTCCCCCTTCTTGATGTTACTAATTCTACTAAGAGCTCTATATTTCAAAGAAGAGGTGTAGAAGAACCTAGTGTTCCTATCTCCTTCTTTCAACTAGACAACTCTCCACCTTTGCATCCAATAGGTCTCTTCTTGACTAATAACATTGTGAAGCTTAGACAAGATAGATTTCTCCACCTCCATCCTTTCATCATTGTATCCCTCCTTCTGAATAGTTTCCAGGATGATTCCTAGGTCCTTTGAGATCCAAGCTTTGGAGTGGAAGATAAATTGAAAATCAGGCTTGTTCCACTTTCTAACGTTCAACTTCACATTTCTCAATTTCTTAGCCACCTTGAACATAGTAGATCCCTCAACATGAATATTCCACCACTACAAGATACACATCAAGATATATGGGTGAGAAGTCCACATTTTCTCAAATTTGAAAGGGAAGTTATACTTTAAATCAGTAGGATCTAAAGTGAGAGAGCTGGGAGAGTTATCCAAACCAGCCGTAGCCATTAACGAGAGAGTGTAATTATAAGATGTCAGCCACTCTAAGGTAATAAGAGCCCTATCCAAGTGGACCTATATACAATCTCTTCCCACTCTCCCATTTCACCAAGTAAAGAGACCTCCTTGGAGATCAACATCAAGATATGCCAAGTCATTGATAAAATCTTAGAGGTCCATCCAATTGTCTAGGTTTAGGGGCAAACCACCCTTCTTTTCATCCACCCTTAAAGGGGTGTTGAAGTCCCTCATTATAATAAACCTTCCCACTTTGAATCTATCTAACACATTCTTAATTTTACCCCAATAATTGTTCCTACCATTCTTAGTATTAGGAGCATATAAATTCAACAAAAACTAGGATTCTTTGTTTTTATTATTTTCAACAAGAATGAGGAGAATATTATCTTCACCATAAACAACTTGAGGCTTAAAGAGATAAGAGCTACAAAGGGTAAAAAGACCTCCTGAAGCTTCTTCCAAATTTATTGCAAAGCCTTCCATACTACTAAGTATAAAAGAGATTCTTTCCACTACCTCCTTTCTCATCTTTGTTTCCTAAATCAGGAAAAAGTCAGGCATATGATTCATAATCATATTTCTTATAACCTCTTGTTTGTGGACTCCATTAAGCCCCCTTATGTTCTAGGATAGGACCTTCATTTCTTCTTTGCGCAATATATCTCTAGGATGGTCCTTTGGCTCCCATCCACTAGGTTCCTTCTAGTCTCCTCTTTCTCATTTTGATTATTATTATTCCTTCCATGAGTCTTAGGTCCCTCTCCTACATCAGCCTTCGCTCTACTTCTTATTGCAACTAGGGACACAAGAGAAGGGTCTCAACTTTTCTTTTTCTTAGTTACCTCTATCCATTTCCCTTGGCTTTCATTGATACATATCACAAATAGGGCCTCCATTCTAGTGGGTTGCCCTAGAGATGAGGATCTAACCATCTCCATCACTCTATAAGTCTTTCCTAGAGAGGTGATTCCCTTACTAGGATTATTACCTTCATTGAGTAAAGACTCACCTGAGATAGCTTCCTCTTCCTTTTCCACCCTATCCTTGGGAGTATGAGATATTTCCTTTCCTCCTGCTAGTTTTGGATTCACCTTTCTAGGCTGAACCTTTTATAATACTTCTCCCTTATGGTATAACTCCAAAAATTCTAGGTCCTTGAGCCTAGCCACCCTCCTCTACTACTTAGATACTAGCCTTTTTAATTCCTTACCGCCATTTCTCCCACTTACTGGTTCAGTCCCTAGGTTTTTCTCTTCCACCATACTAGGAGGAACCACTGATTCCTCCTGCTACTACTCTAGACCTATTTCTTTGTTAGAGGTTCCCTTTCATTTCCACACTTTCTATCCCTCTTTTGAACTTTTGATTCTATCCTTTGTAAATATCTTTTCTCTAATCTTACTCTGGTTCTATTTTTTGGTTTTCTCCTCCAAAACCCTTGGGTAATTCTTAGCCACATGGCCCACCTTTTTACAATGAAAATAGATTAAAGAGACACTTTCAAAATCTAGCTTTTGAATATGAGTACCCAACTTTAAATGTAGGTACACCACTTCTAGCATATCTCTATCCTCACTTACTTGAATACATATTCTTACATAAGTTAATCTGCTCCTTGCCACCATGATAGGGTCAATGGATAAGAGCTCCCCAAAGGACTTGGCTATGCCATCAAACACATCCTTGTACTAAAATTCCATTGGGAGTTATGGCAGTCAAACCTAGATAGGAGCTTAAACAAAGAAAGAATTGTTAAGATCCATTTTTGAAGTCCACTTCTATACGGCTAGTGTCGAACATCTAAAGGACTAGGATCCAACACACAAAATCCTTGTGAGATCCTCCATACAAGAGAAATCAAAAGAGAGGAAACCCTTGGCCATGGCCACAATCTCCAAATGCCCTTTCAAATCCCATTTATTTCTCACATAGATCCTCAAAATGTCAATATTTGGCCTTGGGATAATGAACTTCCCAACTAGTGAGGACACCATTACTGCTATGTTATGGTCTACCAATTCATCAACGATTTTAATAGCTAACCTACCCTTTTCTTTATCTGAGTAGTCTTTGATCTTTGGGAAAGAGGACTTCCCTATTGGTTTTATCCCAAAGAGAGAAGAGCATTTCCCAGTCGAGCTCGAGTTAGGGACCCTCATCTCATTCTGTGATCCCAACGAAATCCTTCCTAAATACAATACCTCCTTTCTTGGGACCTACCATGATTCCCATGGGCCCTCATTTCTTGAGAGAACAATATTCCCCTAGCCTTCCTTCTCATGGTCATCCCTAGAAACCTGCTTTGCTCCATCGTGGACAAATCCCCCTAATGCTAAATTCAAATTTCCAATTTCTCCTATTCTTGCTCCAACACTTGCTCCCTCTCCATGCTCCATACTCAACCGACATGAAATTTATTTAGAAATACAATTTAAGATTTGATAGTTTAGATCTAACTCTAATTTATTAAGTTTGATAAAAAAATAATTCCACATAGCAAAAAAATAGTTATTTCTAAGTCCTTATCCACTATAAAGTGAGATGACATGTTGAATAAGAAAAATAACTAAGAGGGGAAGGGGGTGAATCAATTATTTCAAAATAATTTCTAAAAACTTGATTGGTTGAAAGTAACCACATATACAATTAAAAAAATTAAAATTGACAAAATCTTAAAACAATTAGAACAATACACCATGACACTAGATATAATGTGGAAAGCCAAGATGGAAAAAACACAAAGAAACTAATTCTCATTAAAGTAAAGATCACTTAAGGTGACACTAGTTAAGTTGATTTTTATAGACGACCAATTTTCCATTTTCTCACTATTTTTGGCTAATAATTGGTTGGATTAACTAGCCTAATAAAAAATATACTTACTAGAAAATGATGTCCCGTAGACAAGATGTGAATTGATGTAATTGCATGCGTATGCATGAAATAGTTCTAGCTACTAACAAGTTATCATTGTCAACAACATATCTAATTATAAATCTTTTGATAGAATAAAATATCTTAAATCTTTTTTAACTCTATATTTAACACTCTCCTTGATATCATAGAAACCATGAAATTTAACTCCTTACACACAATACCACCAAGAATTTTGTTATAGAATTATGTTTGCACTATACTACCTTTTCTTATCATCACACTTAAATCACTATGGATATAATAATGATTTGTATGTTTAGATATCCATTCAACAAGGTAAATGCATATGTCGGCCTAGCCATAAAACATGTCTCCTACAATAGAAAATATATTACAATTATGGTTTAATGCGCTATCATCAAACGAAAAAATAGATCATACATATGAATTCTTCATACCACATTACTGCATGACCTAAAGATAGGCCACATTTAAGAATCACACACTTCTTTAGAATATTCACCATTATGATATCTAATTTTAGTCATGTCACCTTTAGGCTTCTTCTATTGTAATTGCTCATCAAGTTTATCGCTTCTTAAGTAAAGATTATCAAGATTTAAATTTTTTTTTCCACAAGACCACCATTGAGAATGTTAGTATATTCAAATTTCTAATAATTATATCTTGAATCTTCAAGCTCTCCATTTTCACTATTCTGATTTGTGCACTCAAATCAACACATTCATCTATCTTCTGTCTTAGATGTTCTTCAAGCTTTTCTCTTTTTGTCTTTCCATCTTCAATCTCTTTAGCCATCTAAAGTGATGTAATCTCAAAATCATGTGTATGTGTTTAGTTTTCTTTTGAAGTCTCTTAACCATATTTGACTTATCATCATCTAATTTAGGATTTTTAATCTATTCCATAACTTATTTTCTCTTTATCCTTGGAATTTCAATATGATCTTTAAGTTTCTTGATGTAATCTTTTACATCTCTTAGATTTATTATCAATATTTCATTTTCTATATTATCTCTATCCATATCTTCAAGTTTTTCATCAAAATTAACTTGTAAGCTTCTTGCATCCTCAGGATCCTCCTCAAGCTGTAAGACTTCTTCTGAGGAACCAATCTCTAATACTAATAGGATCAAGCAATACTGGGACTAGGGGTGTCCAATCAGTTTTACGATAGTTTTAAACCAATTAATAACTTTTTGACTTAACCATAAACATTTGCATATCACTATATAGGAAAGTAAAGCATAATACTATAAAAAACTCATAACACCATAATTTATTTTTTAGGAAACTTGGGCTAAGAGAAAACTATGGTGGGCATGATACTCGCAACCATGCACTAATCTAAATTTTCTCTATAAAGAGATCTAACCTTATTAGGATTTGTTAAATAACATTTAGAACATGTGTCCTTACTAGAGAACTAGACCTTTTTAGAGGTCTCAACCCTATTCAAAGTTGTTTGATAAAATAAAAGCACACTTGCTTGATAGAGGACTTAATGTCTAGTTACAATCAAAGTATTACAATATCAAAAGACTATATTAACATAAAATGCCTGATTAGTTCTCAATGAGACTCGTGTTTGATCTAATCCAAAATCAAGGCTCAAACATATAAAAAATAACAACATTACAACATCACTATAGAAAAACTCTTTCACAAAACATGTAGAAAAACTCCAATTTCCAATTTTATATTTTATCATACAAGGGTTAACATATAAGATTCCATTCAAATAATACCAAGCAATTGAATTTATCAAACAATTCAATTTGCAAAGCCAATTTTTTTTACCACTAAAATTATCTTGAATAATTGTTATACTCTACTAGTTTCACTTTATTTAACCATATACTATGCTAATAAACATACTTACATAGGTGACCATACCTAAGCATGCATACACTATGTATTACATATAGCCAAAATTATAGTAATGTTTGATCATTATTTTGTGCTCGCTAACCAAATTTGTCCATCTATATACTAGTTTCCTTCTCTGTACTTAGCCATTTTTTATGAAGAGCTTCCAACAAGAATGGTTGATTGACCAAGAAACCTTACCAACAAGCTAGGTTTCCATAAAATACAATATTCATGTCTTCAAGCAATGACCACTTTCCAAAACTTCTTGTTAAAATAGATTTTCAATTGTTATATCTTCTAAGCAACTTGAGGATGTATAATTAGAGAAGCAAGGATTGAGGTATAGTACTTTTCTTTCATATCTTCTTGTGGGTATGGTTTTGATGATCCTAAAATGTCCAATAACTAGATGTTTATGATATAAACCTCCATTTCATGTGGTATGCCAAACATATATTGGCTTGTTGATCTAGATGCTAACTTGGTGAGGTCAGAGATATATCATTGTCTTTTATATCATGCTTGTATATACAATATACACTAAGGTCATCTCACCTCTACATACCTTGATGCTTGTGTATCTTTTCAATATTAATTGGAAGTAATCCACAGATCATTTTTCACTTTCCACATTTCATCTAATTGAGGTAGTATTCACATTCTCATGGTTTTTTTAGTTAGCAAGGGTTGTACTAACCATAGTGTTCTGCCTACTCAATGATGATAAAAAGATCAAAAAAGATAAAAAGTGATAATTCAGTTGCATTCTACGTTGTATTCATATTAAATATTACATTGATTTTCGCATAGCATAACAATGGATTGGATTGGATTATTTTAATTAAGGAGTTCAGATTCATGATAGGCATCATCCTTGTTGAGATTATCTATGTTGTACACATTGCATAATAATGTTTATATTGTATTATTTGATTTTATTATGTAATGTTGCACCTAGGACCACCTAGATGGATGTGCAACATGGAGTGATTCACATGGGATATTCTTAATGAGTTGCATTCTATCATTCTGATAATATTTGATGTGATTATTTAATGTTGGAGAAAATGATTTAATATCCATTATTAAATGCAAGTCAATGGGTTAGGTAGCACATGGTTCATGTAATACCACTTGGTGGTTTTGTGGGAGATTGCTACTATACAAGCAAACACAAGGGTAGTTGTAGATGCAAGGGAAAAAGACACAAAAAAGTAGAAAGTGTAATCACTCAAAAATGGCTATCTAGACTAGGTTAGTCTCCTTTCTATTATTTTTGCTTAATTTATTAATTTCTTATTCTTGATCAAATCATTGAAAAACCATTTACACAATAATAACCTATGGTTTGACCACTTTATCCTAAGTCTCTCATTTAATCAAGATAGCATGCTCCCTTTTAATTAAATAAAAAGCTCCAATTCCCACTTGTCCTAAGTGTGCACACATAATGCATTGTTCCTATTTTAAATAAAGATAAGAGAAAAAGACTTGTTGTCTCACATGAGGTGCACACTTTCCAAGGTGGATGGAATCTTCATTTTCCTCCACACATCTCTCACCATTTTGAACTCAACCATTGATCTTGATTAGGTGAGATGCTTGTGCACATGGATAACTCAAGATGCATCCTCCACCCTTGATTAAGCCTCTCTTGGATTTTGATCTTAACTATCCATTTTTCTTTAAAAGAGAGGGCTCTCTGCTCATTCTACATTTTTTTGGTGTTCATGCTAACATTATGCAATAGGATTTCTAGGTTCCTTGGAGCTTTTCAAGATTTGGAGCATTTCGATTCTCATATTGACATATTCATTTTAGCTTCTTTACACTTCTATTATGACATTTAGTTTAGATTTCCTTTTATCATTTAGCTTAGATCACCTAGTCTAAATAAGGGGTTTTTTAATCTTTCATATTTGTTAGCTCGCATCTTCATTCTTATTTAGTTTATCTCTCATATTGCATTTCATCACATAGTGATTCTTGGATGCTAGAATTCTTGCTCCCATCTTTGAGTTTTTCATTCTATGGTGCACCATGCAAGGCTTGCATAAACTAGGTTCATTTGAGAGCTCACCATTTCACTATTTTCACCTTTGCACATTATAGATGGAAGCTATAAGCTGCTTCTTGGGATTCCCTCTTCCATGGGATCTCTCAAGCATAATGGTTTATAAAAGTGTGCCAACATTTTGACATACATTTTTGCATACTAGCTTGCATTTTAGGGTTCATTTTAAATTAGTTTTGCATTTTCAATGTTGAGAGATTCTTTTTTATCTTTTTTAATGTGTCAGCTAACCACGTTCATCCTCTCTCACTTCTTCTCGAGCATATCATTTTCTTTTCTTCAGTCTTATCAACTTAATGCTTCTTTAATTCCTTTCATCGCAAGGGGTTAATCTCATCATCACATATAATCTATCTTCTTCAACAATGTAGCATCTTTTCTCTTTTTCCTTGTAGTCTTTTCTATCATCTTCTCTCTTGTTCTTGTACTTGTTTCCTTCTTTTTAGTTCTTCTTTTGTGTACATCTTGCAACAATGTGGCCTACTTCATTGCAATTAAAACATATGATAGGGAGCTTACCTTTGAATTTTCCTTTGCCTCTATGGAATCTCCTAGCTATTAGTGCTTCTAACTATTCCACATGTTCTTCATTTCAATTGCTATCACTAGATACATGTTTTCCTTGTCTTATTTTCTTGCGTGATGTCTCCTCCTCAGTGTCTTTTAAATTCATCTTGGCCTTGAAAGTAGATTCAAGGTTCTCAAGTCTGTAGTTGTCAAAGTTTGACAATTCAAATGTAGTAAGTCTTCCCACTATACCTTCAAAGGTTTGTGTGTTTACTTGTACACACCTTAGCTCTTGGATGGATTAAAATCTAATAGCATAGATAGGGAGCAAAGTTCTTAAGTATTTGCTGTTGAAAGTTTCTTCTTCCAATTGACCACCTAGACTTCTTATTGCACTTACCACTTCTTTCATTCTAGCAGCATATTGAGTAGCATTTTCACCTTCCTCCATTTTCAAGTCATCAAACTTTCCTATGAGGCTTTCTCTTTTTCTCTCTAGACATTCTAATCTCCTCTATAGATATTTGTTAGGGCTTTCCACATCTTGAATGAAGTGTCACAATATTTGATGTCATCATATTCTGCATAGTTGAGTCAGAGGCAATCTCTAGCATTGCTTGATTGTGCTCCTTCCTTTTTGCTCAAATCATTTGTAGTAAGAGGTCCAGCTAGATTTACATGTTCTATTCAAATTGAGGTTTGTGCATAGTCACCTATTGATCCAAGGTGTTATTTCATTAGACTCTTCCATGCAGTAAAGTTGTCTTTGTTGAGCTTGGGAACTTCCCTCTTGGACATCTTGATCTTCCTGCTTCTAGTACCTTGAAACTAAATCAACAGATGGCTCTGATACCAATTATTAGAAATGCTTTAGAATAATTGAGAGGGGGGGTGAATCAATTATTCAAAGTCCAACATGTCCAATTCAAAATTTTTCACTAAGTGTAGTGAGCCCATTCAACTATACATTTATCCAAGCTTTAATATTCCTATTCAACAAGTTACTGTAAATCAACATGCAAGCATAACACATAAAAGATCAACACATAACACAATGATTTACGTAGAAACCCAATTTGGGAAAAACCACCAGTAACATGCTACTCAATTCTTACTCTTTTGAAGTGATGCCTTGTGAAAGGCCTACCCTATTAAAGGCTACAACACACTATTAAATGTGACCTTGTTAGAAAATTTAACCACCCTATTAGAAGTGGGCCTATTAGAGGACTTTAGAACATTCACTTGGAATACCACCTTGTTAAAGGATTTACAAATGGCTGGTAGGCCAACCTAAGTCCATAAGAATTTCATATCTAATACAATTTCTAGAGAGTATTAGTAAATCTTTGACTTGATTACAACATACAACTTAACTTGCAGATCTCAGATCACTCTTCAACTCTTCTCATTGTCTAGCCTTCAATCTTTGCAACTCTTGACAACTTGCCCTCCTTTCAAGCTTAGTCTCCTTGAGTATTCATGCTCAATGTAGTAGTGCAATCATCTCTTCTTGACCACTTGTAGAAGCAAAGTCTCTGTGCTCTATTTTTCCTTCTCCTAGATGTCTTCTCCTTGACACCCTTCTAATCACTTTCACTATTTGGCACTCTAGTAGCTTTTGCTTCTTGGTCTGTGACTCCTTAAATAGAAGTCTAGAACTGCTTTTCCCACTCAATTCTCCTTACTTTGATTTCAATTTGTATGGATTAGGTAGGATTCATTGTATCTAACCCATATTTTGTTTCCTCTAGAAACTTCTTGAATAATCCTCTTGAATTTGCTCAAAGACAATTTACATAGAATTTTGTGCCATCAGCTCATCATCCTTATCCTCCAAATGGTTCAAAAAATTCAAGGAAACAACTATGTTAGCTCAAATTTGGCTAATCTTCATCATTTAAAATAATGCAACAGCTTGGCACTATTGAAATATTGGTGCTTAGCACATACTATATTACTCGACATCAACTGTATTTTTACTGATGCTCGACACCTGAAATTCACTCTGCACCAACTAAGATTTTTTGATGCTTGGCACCTAATACTTTTCTTGGCACTTGAACTTCACTTGACACCTAAAGATCACTCGACACCAACTAAAAATTTGCTCAGCTTCAACTAGCTTGTTCGACACCCACTAATGAACTTAGTTTAAGCTTTGCAGTCAACCTTGTTACAACTTATTCCTCTAATATTTATAAGTGTGAACAACCTCTGTATCTTTGAGTATGTTATCATTAAATCATTTAACCATTGTCTTAATTGATCCTTGCACTTACATTACAACATCATAACTCAACCTTTCCCTTAGGTGCTCTTGTTACATCTTGTTGATCAAATCCTCTTCATCAATCAACTAAGTGATAGTACTTGGATCTTATAAGAAAATGTCATTCCTACAAATAGCAGGTTTGACATCAATGAAAAAATAATGATTGAAAAGATTCTATTAACAAAAATCTCCCTCTTTGATCTTCAACAATGATCTTTTCAATTAGATTTCCAACATCAACATCATATGAGAACATAAACATAAGTGTTGAAGCATAAATAAATCCATCACATGAGCATGTAAAGAAAAGAGACAAGTACACAATACTAATCCAAAATCCAAAATCTCATATATATAATGGTGAATTATCAAGTATACATCCAATATGAGTACAGTATCTAGATAAGTGTCTCAAAATGATACATCAAAATGTCACAAGGACATGACACCTAAGAAACATAGGACTCACTACTTGTTGTAAAAGAAGATTGTTGAAGTACAGGAATGAGGGAGATTGATGAAACCTATCATGAGAAAAATCATTATTTTTTCACTGACATCAAACCTACTACTTGTTGGTAAGAAAATTGCTAAATTTGGTCCGAATGCTATCATTTGATTGATTGATGAAGAGGATTTGAAAAGAAAGGATAATTAGAGTACCTAGAGAAAGATTGAGTTATATGGTGTAGAAAGGGATCACTAAGACCAATTAAGACTTTTATGATATAGTGTATTTATTATTTTCTTAAGGCTACAATGAAAGGATACTTGAGCAAAGAAAAGAAGAAGAATAAGAAAAATAAAATGTGTTTGCAAAGCCTGATTGAGAAAATAATGGAAGCTGAGAAATTTAGTTTAGGCTGAGCAGAAAGTTATTTGTCGCTAAGCAAAGAAAAACTCAATATGTGCCAAGCAAAGGAAGTTTAGTTTGTGTTGAGCACCAATAAAAATTAGTATATGTTGAGCACTAGTAAAAATTAGTATGTGTTGAGTGTCAGAGAATGACAGTAATGATTGAGAGAAGACTTAGTTCATGCTGAGAAACCTAGTGTTGAATGAGCATTAGAAGATAGTTATTGCTAAGCAAACATGTTATTACCAAGTGATAGTATACAGAGTTTGACGAAGATTTGACAAATCTTAGCCAACAAAGATGATTTCTTGAATTATTGAAGTGTGTTGGAGATAAATATGATGAGCTAGTGGTACAAAATTCAAGATAAACTATATTGAGATGAATTTGAAGAGGATTGTAAGAGAAGTTTCTAGAGAGAACAAAATGGAAAAGATGGAGGATTCAATGAATCTAACCTAACCCTAATATGGAAAATTTTGATGAAGTGGAAAAAGATCAAAATTCTCTATATAAGGAGATACAAGGCCATAAGCAATGATGTGAAAAGTGTGAGTCAAAAAACAAAAGGAGTCTTGAGGTGTTTCTTTTATATCGTGGCTGAAGGAATGAACTTGTAGTTGGCATACTAAGCATGAAGGCTTAAGAAGGTGAAGGCTTGAAGGGTGAAAAAGCAATCAAAGATGAAGGGGAATGAATGCCAAGAAAAATGGATAGCTGAATGAGAGATCTATAATCTGCAAGTGAGTTATTTTGTATTAGATCAAGTCCTACTACTACTTTCTAGCAATTGCATTAGTCTAGATAAATCCTTTGGATTAAGGTTAACCTAATAGTCATAAGTAAATCCTTTAACTAGGTGAAATTCTAATGGAATGTCCTAAAATCCTCTAACAAGGCTCACTTTTAATAGGGTGATTGAAATATTTTAATCAAGGTCACATTTAATAGTGTGTACTATAACCTTTAAGAAGGTTGGCTCCTTATAGGGCTCACTTCATAAGAATGAAATTTGGTAGTATGTCACTAGCGGTTTTTCCCAAATTGGGTTTCCATGTTAAATCCTTGTGTCAGCTTGTGTGATTGAAAATTTTTGGTATTTCATATTTACATTTCTAAAAGTTCATTTGACCTAGGATAGTAATATACTAAGGTTTTAGATATTGGATGATTTAATCAATGCATGCACATGTATTTGTTGAGTACTGAAAAGTTTATCTGTACATTTGGACTTTGGATAACTGATTCACCCCCCTCTTAGTTATTCTAAATTATTTCAACAATTGGTATTAGAGCGCTTGGTGCTTGTGAAGAAAAAAGTTTGAAGGTCAAGATCAAGATGTACAAATTGGAGGTGCCCAAGTTTAACAAGGAAAATTTTCCTGCATGACAAAGTTTGATGAAGCTGTATCTAGGAGGACTTGGAGATTATGCATAGTCAACTATCACCATTGAACATGTTGAAGTAGTTAGAGCCCCAAGTACTAAACAATTGAAATAGAAGAAAGAACACAAGCATGCAATGTTGAATATTGCATCTACCTTAAGCTATTTAAAGTTTGAAGGCATAAAAACATGTTCTACTTCTAAAGGAATGTGGGATGACCTATAGAAGATCTATGGAGGAGAGAAGAATGTGTTGAGAGCCAAAGCAAAAAGTCTAAGAGGAAAATTCGATGAAATGAGAATGAAAGAAGGTAAAACTATAGTCCAATATTGTGCAAGAATCAAAGATGTTGTAAATGCAATCAATGGAGCAAATGGAATTATTGAAGATGAGATTGTGATCAACAAATTGTTAAGAACCCTATTGTCTATCTATGCTATTAGAGTCTTTACTATACAAGAAGTGAGGTGTACTCTTGGTAATGATTTGACCTTTGAAGGGCTGGTTGGTAGACTCACTACTTTTGAACTTTTAAATTTTGATAATTTCAAATATGAGAATATTTATTCTGCTTTCAAAGCTAAACTAATACTCAAAGAATCTAAAGGAAAGAAAAAGGTCAAGCATGTTGCTAGTGACAGTGAAATAGATGATGAAGATCTAGAAGAACTAGAAGCACTACTGGCTAGGAGATTTCATAGAGGCAGAGGAAAATAAAAAGGTAAGTTACATAACATATTTTTTAATTGTAATGAAGTTGGTCATATTGCAATAAGATATCCTAAGAAGACAAACAATAGAAATGAAGATAGACTCAAAAATAGAAAGATGAGAGTAACAAAGGCTATAAAGATAAGGGAAAGAAAGCTTGTTACATTGTTGAAGAAGATTCTAATCATGAATTAGATGGTCATGATGATGAATTTGTCTATGTTGCTATGAAAGATGATATAGATGAAGATGAGGCAATTGCATTAGTATCTTATGTAACCAAAATTTATAGATGGATCATTACAGAGGATGTTCTCATCACATGACTGGTGATGACAAAGGATGGATCATTGACAAGGGATGTTCTCATGATTGAAAAAAGTAAGTTCATAACCCTTGAGCATTATAATGGAAATAGTGTTAGATTTGGTAATGATGCACCCTATCTAGCGAAAAGTAAAGGATCAATAAGATTGATCGACAAGATCATGTGTGACAATGCTTACTATGTGGAGGGACTTAACTATAATCTATTGAGTGTGTCACAATTTAATATTTTAGGATGCAAAGTTGAATTTGAACATAAGAAGGGTAATATCTATGATGCTAATGGAGAACTTATTAGAAATGGTGATCAAACAAGAGGTAATCTATTTTATCTTGACACAACTGAAGCAACCTATCTTATTGTAGAATTTGATGATGTGTGCCTATGGTACAAAATATTATGTCATCTAAATTTTGACAACTTGCTTAGTATCAGTAAGATGAAAAGAGCCAGAGGTTTGCCAAAATTGAAGAAACCTAATAATGTGATTTGAAAACAATGTCAATTAGGAAAGATGAAAAAATCTAATTTTAAGAGTAAGACTTGTCCTTCAAAAGAAATTTTGGAATTAGTTCATACTAATCTATGTTGACCAATTGATGTGCAAAGCTGCAAAAGTGGCATGTATTTTATTCTATTTGTCGATAGTTACTCTAGAATGATGACAAATATATTTTTGAGAGAAAAATTTGATGCTTTTAAAATATTTAAGTGGTATCTAGCAAAAATTGAAAAGGAAATTGGTAAAATCTTGAAATGTCTAAGATCTAACAAAGATGGATAATTTACATCGAGTGAATTCAACAATTTCTGCAATGACAAAAGAAATAAAAGATAAACTTTTGCACCTATGACCCCTCCAAAAAATGGGATAGCTAAAAGGAGAAACAAATTTATGATGGATTGTTCTAGAACATTGATGATGGAGAATAATGTTGCTTTGAAATACTAGAGAGAAGCTATTAGTATAATTGTCTATACCTTGAAACAAATACAAGTCAAAAAAGGTACAAATTTTATACCTTATGAATTATGGTATGGATACTCACCCAATGTCAAATATTTTAAATTATTTGGAAGTAAGTGTTACATTCTTGAGGAATTTTTTTTTGGAAAACTTGATGCAAAAAGTGAAGATGGTATATTCCTAGGATATTTCACAAGAAGTAAAGCTTATAAGTGTTTAAATACTAAAACTAACAAAGTTTTGGAAAGTGTAAATGTAAAAATTGATGAATATATAGAAATACATGAAGATGAACAAAAGCAGGAACTTGAGAATTACAAAACCTTTATGTATGACTATGAAGGAATGCCTACTAATGCTGATGATACTATGAACCAAGCTGCTAATCAACAAGAATCAATTATTGTTGAGTCACATACAATGGACGTCAAGTTGTATTTGGGAGCTAAGTTACAATCAAAAGCCGAGGTAAATTCTGATACTGAGATCCATTTATAGGAAATGAATGTCAAATTACTTGATAGATTAGTACATAGTGAAGCTAAGATTGAACTTCATGAATTACCTATTGTTGAAGAAAAAATAACATAGCCAAGATTATCAAAATATGTCAAAAGATATCATCCTGCTAAAAAAATCATTGGAGAAAAAGAGGATGGACCAATGAAAAGGAATAGATTAAGGAATGAAACATGTTTTTTAATTATAAATGAACCTAAATTAGTGAAGGATGCATTAGAGAATGAAGACTGAATTCCAGCCATGAAAGAAGAAATTGATTAGATTGAGGAGAGCAAAACTTGGACACTAGTACCCAAACTAGAGGACAAGAATGTTATTGGAACAAAGTGGGTATACGAATTTTTTTTGGATGAGAATGGAAAATTAAGAAGGAATAAGGTAAGGTTAGTCTACAAAGGTTATGAACAAGAAGAGGCAATTGAATAAGGAGAGACATTTGCCCAAATTTTAAGATTGGAAGGAGTAAGAACTATGCTTGCTTATTCTTCTTATAAAGGATTCAAAGTTTATCAAATGGATGTTAAGTCAACATTTCCGAATGGTATACTAGAAGATGAGGTTTACATTGAAAAATCTAAAGGATTGTTTGATCCAAACAATAAAAAAAATGGTGTATAGATTGCACAATGCTTTATATGGTTTAAAGCAAGCTCCCAGAGCATGGAATGAAAGATTGCATAATTATCTTATGAAAATTGGTTTTGAGAAGACTAATGACAACATCAGTCTATACTTGAAGATAAAAGGAGGTAAAGGAATTTTACTAGCTATTTGGAGAAAAAAATGCATTATATAAGACATTTGCAAATGAAATGATGAAAGAATTTGAGATGTCTATGTTTGGAGAAATAAAGTTCTTTGTTGGATTACAAGTATATCAGATGAAATATGACATTTATATTACTCAATCCAAGTATATAAAGGAAATCTTGAAGACTTTTGGTATGGAAGATTCAAGACCAGATAATACTCCCATGGTAGGACATTAAATATCCAAAACTGATGATTTTGCTGAAGTAAATCAAACATTGTATAGGTCTATGATTGTAAAATTGCAATTTGTAGTTCATAAAAAACCTGATATTGCACTAGTTATTGGGATTTTTACAAGATTTTTTGCAAATCCTAAGTTGAATCACTTAATGGTTGTTAAAATGATTATGAGATACTTAAGAAGGTACATAAGACTATGATCTATACTTCAAGAAGAATGACAAGTTTGAATTGAGAGCCTACATAGATGCCAATTGGGCTAGAAACATTGATGATTGGCTAGAAACATTGATGATAGGAAAAGTACAAGTGGTGGAGCATTTTTCTTAGGAAAAATATTAGTTTCTTGGACTAGCGAGAAACATAATTGTATTTCACAATGTACTAATAAAGCTAAATATGTGGCTACTATAGTGAATTGCACAAATGTGGTATGGATCAAATAGTTACTCAAAGGAATAAAGGATGAAATCACTAGACTTATGGTAATCTACTATGATAATACAAGTGTTATAAACATATCTAAGAATCCTGTGATGCACACAAAGACAAAGCACTTTGCAATCAAATATCATTATTTGAGAGAATTTGTTCAAGACAAAGAAGTAAGAATGGAATATGTGAATACAAAGGAACATATAGGTGATATATTCACAAAGGCTTTACCTAAGGATGCACATGAATATCTTAGAGGTAAGCTAGGGGTGATAAAACTATCCAAAGGTACTTAAGAAGCAAGAGTAGTGCCCTGCATGAATTGAGTTGAATGACATATTTTACAACTTGATGCTATGGATCTTACTTTAGGAACTACCTAAAGTAAGAAAGGGGCTGAAACAAAAGATTTACAGTCACAAGTAAGGTGATATAGGGAGAACATGAATTGCTAATATCTACATAAGAAGAGGGAAAGTCTTTGGCATTGTTGTCAAAGAGGAAGAAATATAGCATTATCAAGAAGGAGGGAGATTAGTACTAGAAAAGAGAGAGACCAGAAAGAGGGAGAAAGATTGTTGTCAAAGTGAAAGAGAAAGAAGAAAACTTGACATTGAATATCTAAAGAAGAAGAGAGACAATAGTCTATATAGAATAAAGACACATATTGATAGAGGGAGAGATTTCAATACTATTCAAGTTGATGAAAGATCAGCCCCACAACTCCCAAGATTCACTTGGATGTAAACACCTACCACAAAAAGAGAGAAGCAAAAGCTATGGAGGCTGGTATTACCAGATCCATAGATGAGACATTCTTGATGAGAAAAAAAGAGATTCCTATTATCAAACATGCATTAATCAATAATTACAAAAAGATATCATCCTTATAAAGGAGAGTAAAACCCTAAAAAGGTCTAACCTATGTTGCATCATAATAATTAATAAAAGAATTAATTATGAGATGCCTAAAGTTTAGCTTAAGCAAACTAGAGTTAATTAGGAAATATCTAATTACTCTAACACCCCCCCATAAGATAAACTTAGGGAGTAGCTAAAATCCTAGAAATTACTATTGAAAGTAGATTTGGGTCCTAAAAACAAGGCTTGATGAGGTACCTAGACATAACCAAATCTCTAAAAAGAGGAGAACTAGAGAAAACCACATGGGAAAAACCCTACTTTGGAAAGAGACAAAAAACATGCTGAAAAGAAACTAGTGAAAGACTGAAGAAGCCTCCAAACTAGGGAATGTCCTAGAAGATAGGAATAAAGATGATCATGAAGAACACCATTGAAGCATGCAGAAGTTGTAAAGCTCTATCAAAAAGTAACTAATGATCTGAAAAACCCCCACTAAAATAGAACCTGACCAGGTAGAGAAGACTATAATATACATAGAATAAGGAGGCACACAAAGGCAAATGACTTAACTTGAAGATACTGATGCATGAAACACCAAATCCTGAAGAGCTAATAAATCAAACATAGAAGGTTGCAACCAAAGTAGGAACAAAAAGAAGAGTGTCTATATGGTAAATGATCAATCTCACTAAAATGCATAGGTACCTAGCCACTGCATCTACTTAGTATATAGGAGCAAAAATTGAATATATAGCTCACTCCATCAAACTAAGGAAGCACGAAAAACAATAGAAGAACCCCCCTAATGTAGAAAAGGATGAGGTGACAAGCAACTAGAAAAGTGGTCCAAAAGAGCTACATTTCAAGGAACCATGATCAAGATGTAGAAAAGAGTATAGATGTGTATTGAGGTGATCAATCTCAAACATGTCATGTGGCTAATGTCACAAAAGGGAAACTCACTGGACAAAGGAGGATGGCAAACAAAGGCAAAACATTAATCCCCAAGGTACTTTAATTAGAGTAGTGCATGTACAATAACACATAAGATATGGTGAATCCCAAGAATATAATAATGTGCACGAGTATCCTTAGATGAAACTACTTGAATTAGAAGGTGAAATAAGGCAATACTAATGAAACAAAAATACATATGCAATATGGTACTTTATCTCAGTGCATTTGTAAGAATGCATACAATGATGTCTAAATAGACTAGAAGAGACATAAGGCTACTACAATAGATATTACAAGTCATGAAAAATCATTTGAAGTAATGAAATCAATCCCAAAACTTGAAATAACAAGGATATCCACTAGAATGAAAAATGCAAAAGGCTAAATAGAATGTGCCTAGAGAAGAATTTGGAAAAACAACTACCATCACTAGAAAAAGCTTAGAAAGACCTTTCTAACAATATAAATAATTCCCAAATTGAAAATTAGATGCTCAAGAAATGTCTCTCAAAGTGTAGAATTGAGCTCTAGAGTTTGAAAATAGAAAAATCCATAAAAAAAAATCAAAACTTAAAATCACCTATACCACTTTGACAGGGTCAAAACCAAAATTTTGACAATATCTTGTTTTCAAAAAATGGAGTCTTTATGCCCAAAATATGAGCAAAAATGTGAAGGTAAGTCCAAATAGAGCCTAAAGGAGTGACATGATATGTTGATGTAGTGTTGATGTTAGCAAGTGACGAGCCCAAATTTGATAGTCATATGATCGTTGAGGCAAAAAAATGCTTGCAAAATGACCCCTTCTAGAAAAAATATCTAGCCACTAGAAACATGTGCCAGGAAAAGGGTCGATGTCAGAAAAAATAATCTAGTGGTCAATACTAAATCTCACATGTAAATAAAACACCATGCAGAACTCAAAAAACTTGCATTTCAAAAAAGGCCAAAACCACATAGATCGATGGAAAAAACACTATGCTTGCTAATGTCATTTATTATTGGCACCAAAAATAAAGGCACATGCATCAAAAAAATCATGCCACATTCACATGTTGGGAAAGGTGAGGTCTCCAAGCGGAATCCATCTTGGAGGGAACACGTCCAAATACACACCCAACATGCAATAAAATTGGGTATTGCATGGAAAACTATAATCAAAGAACATCATCCAAAAACACATTCAAAGAGGTCATTTTCTAAGACAATAGAGACTTTCAAACCTGTTAGCAATTTATGGAAAATAACAAAGCCATGTGGTAGGTGAAAATGTAGGAAATCACAACTCGTTCCCATAAAATCTGCTGATCAAGGCGAGGCTCAAACAAAAAACAACATGTTAATTACTAGCCCAAAGATGACTCACAACTGCCAATCATGGGATTCAAAAAGGTGAAACTACATGCATGAGAGCTCGAGAATGCAAATTACTCACACAAAGGTAGGAGGAGAGGGACAATAAGAAAACACAACAAGCTCTAATAGTGGTACTTCACAATCACATGTCCATGCATTCACATGCATTCTCCAAGGCTAGATAGAGTCTACATATCATGTACCAAGCCACAAACCACTCATCCAATTAGAAAAAAAATGGAGATCTTGTGTATGAAAAAGTACTTCACCAGAAAAAAGTCATGCATCCCTTCCAAAGTACAATGTTAGGTGGCAATGATTTGCTAAAAAATCAGGCATTGCTTCCAAGTTGGGGTCATGTGGAAGGGATGTGATTTTAGAAAGGCCCTCCTTTTAAATAAAATAATTTTGTTGATAAAAAAATCAAAAAATTATCACCTTATAAAATGTGCCCAGGTTGTACAACCTATGTACAAATTGTTTTTCCATAGATTTCAATAGTGTCTAAACTAGACATATTTTATATAAAAATGGGGGGTTTTTGAGCACTCTAAGCTTAATGGTGATGTATATTTGGGCTCAAAGTGTTCCAAAAAATAGGTCCCCCCAAATACAATACAAAATCCTCTAAAATCATAGATCTGAATACCGATGCCAAACCTCTCAAGAATAGAATAGGGACATGAAGATTTGGAGCTCTGATACCATCGTGAAGTTGATGAAAGATCAACCCCATAGCTCCCAAGATGCACCTGCATGCAAACACCTATTGTGGAAAGAGAAGCAAAAACTATGGAGGCTAGAATTCTTAGATCCACATATGAGACATTCTTGATGAGGAAAAAAGACATTTCTATTATCAAAAGAGAATTAATCAATAATTACAAAGAGAGATCATCCTTATAAAGGAGATCGAAACACTAAAAATGTGTAACCTCGATTGCATTATAATAATTAATAAAAGAATTTATTATTAGATGCTTAAAGTTTAGCTTAAGAAAACTAGAGTTAATTGGGAAATATTTAATTACTCTAAGAAATGCAAGGTATTAATTTTCTTTTTGGTATTGTTATGATTAAGTAAAATTAGGTTTTGAAAAAACCCAAAACCTTTTACAAAGAGTGAAGCGAAGTATCAATAAAATTTCAAGAGAAACTATGTATCAACACCAAAAAGATATACTAGCAAGAATAAAATGCCCTAAAATAATAGGCAGATAGTAAAGACAACAAAAAGATAGCAACAAGACAACTATAAAGTCTTTAGAAGGTCAACAACTTGATCAGCTAAAATATTCATGTTCATAGTAGAAGCCTTGAGGTCATTGATCTCTTTATCATCCATGACCTCCATCTTTTTCTAGATTTCCCTCACTACAATATTTGAGGTCAAATTACGATGAAAATTTGTGACATGAGCGTCATTTATGGTCATTTTAATATTTTTTTGTAATTGTCCCCAACATCATTGCAATATTGATGTTAGAGTTGTAATTGCGACACCCCTAATCATAAAACAAAAAAGAAAAAGAAAATAGGACAATCATTTTCCATTTTTTTGATTTTGTAGAGCTTAATGTGAAAGAGGTGGAGAGCTCTAAATTACAAGGGTGGAGAGTTCAAATGTTTTCATGGACCTTGTGATTAGTGCATTTGGTTTTCGTGACCTCGTGATCTCTACATTTTGTTCTTGTGCCCTTGCTCTGTGATTTGATTGTCGTTTCATGCCCTAGCTTTGCAATTTCATTACCATGTCATGCTCTTGTGATCTACATGCCCTTTCTGTACAATTTTATTCAAGGGCAAGAAGAGGTATGTATGTAAATTTTTCTTTTCTTTTCCTTATAAACATGTATATGTTTATATTTCCTTCTAAACAAAGATCTCTTTATATATTCAAAGAGATCTTTTTCAAGGTGCTTATTACATTTATGATCCAACTACATATTATTGCCATGATATTAGTCCCCTATATTTTTTTAAGCCTTTAGGAATAGGGTTAGCCCAATGTGATGTTAACTTTGAGCCTAGATTTCCTATAGGATGATTTTTCTTCTCATCATTCCTCTGAGCTAACCTAATGTGGGAAATCATGTGAACAATGCATAAGTCCAAAGCTAGGTGATTAGGCTTTAGAGGGTTCTTTATGCATTTCCTTGATGAGAAGAAGGTCTAGATATTCTACTAATTCATATCTTCTTGTTCCTTATGATGTTGAAGGCAAAGATTCATGATGAAAAATAGTTCTACATGAAATCATTCCTACAAATCCCTAAGAAACCCTAATTCTATGATCAAGTGTTCCATTAAAGGCATAATGTAGGTAAAATAGAGAAATCATGAACATATACAGAAAAAATACAGTAGAGGAACATCGAAGACCAAGCTTGAATTACAATATACAAATTATGAGAATGAACTACAAGAAGATCAGTTGAATTTGCATGAAGGAGAACCAAATAAATGTAGAAATGGTGAAGAACATGGTCAAAGGTGGTGAAGACCTAAGTCAAAAATTGATTCACTGAATCAAAACATGTCTAATCATCCACATCACCTAGCTGAAAAGTCAATTGAATGAAAGAACTATGCTATTAGCTAGTTGAAAAGTCAAATGCTTACCTATCATATTAGGTCCCACTCAAACAAAAGTTAAATGCATCTCGTTGATCATTAGATCAAAGAGGATCTACAGAGGTTGTTATGTCTCTATATAAAGATGCTCAATCATTATTCTATGTGACATAGCGACATGAAGACACCTATTTGGTTGGCCATCATCTCTTATGAAGTGCCATCAGAGTCTAGTCATGAGGTGCTAATGAGGCAAATAGTCCAACGTCAGACAATAAAGTAGTGCCACATGTATGCCATGAGGTATATAGCTAGAAGGTAGACCCACGATGCAAAGGGAAATTAATGAGTAAAAATCTTTAAATGATCATGATCAGATCAAGATGAATCTACGTTCGTTACTATCTTGCTATGTATAGTTGCTCAACCATTATTCATAGTGACATAGTGAGGGAACAACATGTTTCTAGTGGGCCATCATCTTTCATAAGGTACAGTTAAAACCCAACTACAAATCAAAACAAGTCCACATTAGATCCTTCACACAATGAAATAATGTCACCTATTCGCTACGATGCACCTAGTTGAAGAAAGTGGACCCACACACAAAAAAAAGAGACTAACATCATTTTATCATCATCATCAAATCAAAGATGACCTACAGAGGTTGTTACATTGCTATATGAAGTTGTTGGATCATTATTCTATGTGATATAGCAACAAGAAGGACCCACAGAAGGAAATACAATGGTGACAATAAAGGTTTACAATGATTTAATCATGACCATTAGATTGAGAAGATTGATGGCCAAAATTTGAAAAGGTAATGACCATTGGAATATGAAGTATATGGGTTTGGTGTGAAATGACAAAACATGAAGAAAACAATGATTTTCTATAGGATTTGTGGAATTATAGGAAGATGAAATGTCACTAGGTGTTCTTAGAGGTGCCAAGGGAGCATGATCATGTTAAAGATTAGATATTTTTCATGTCTTATTCATATTAGTTTTGAATGACTATTGAGTTTCTGAGCAATTCAAATGCTCTGTCAATGTGATTGATGAATCCATAACTAGCCAAAACCCTAAGAGGGGGCCTATAAATGTAACCTCATTTGATAATACAAAGGTCAAAAACCTTGATGGTGGATGAGTCTATAATTCCATTTACTTTCTATTTACTGGTCATGTTTTTTTGCCCATTCTTAGATTAGTTCTACAAAAAGAGTTGAAGGATAGTTGTACATGAACTTGTGATAATCAGGTGGATTCCATTTCATTTTGATGTTTGAAGTGAAAGTGATTCCATTTACTTTCCTCATATATGATTCTGCTTCCTCTCATGTTAATTTCATATCATGTTAGATAGTTTCATTAGGAAATTAAAGATAAATGTATATGAATCTATTAGTTATTGGTTGGATTCTATTTCATTCAAGACTGATAGTGAAAGCAATTCCATTTTCTCTCATGTGCTTAAATCTTCATTCCTCTTTTGCATTTAGATGGTAAATCTATACTTAAAAGTGGGAGTAGATGTTAGAAGAAATTCAAGGCAGCCTGTGACATCCATTCCATTGGGTGTTATAAGTTGCCCAAATCTATTTCTACCTGGGTTGTTTGTAGTTATGAACATCCTAGTTTCTCCTTTTATGCTCTTAGCTTAAGAGCATACCCCATATCCAAATGATCTATTAAAAACATAATTCATTACATATATTGCATATAAGGGAGTTGTACCTTACAATTCAGAGGGTAATGATATAACACATACATTGACCCATTTGTTGGTAACATCCTTTTGTTTCCTCACATTTTGGACATCTAGAGTCAAGGTAAAGCCAAGTTAGCAAGAGGGACAAACTATTAACCAACACATACATATTCTAGAATCCAAAAAAAAGAAAAGAAAAAAGTCACTCAACCTGTGCTAAGTGACTTTCCTCAAGATCCTACACAAAAAATAATGTAGACCATGAAAAATGGGTAGAGTTTACAAGAAATTTTACAAAAAAATATCATAGTAGATATTTTTAGAAAGAACCAAGCCATAACTCAGTTAATTTGGTCTAGTTTTTGATTAGCTGGGTTGATTACAAATTCTTGTAGACTGTCATCGGATTAGGTACAATAAAATGAATAATCAGCTTTACAAAAAATGATCTAGCTGCATACATATTCCATAATCCAAATAATAAAACAATAAAACTCACTCATCCCATGCTAAGTGACTTACCTCAAGATCCCACACAAAAATAATGCAAACCACAAAAAATGGGTAGAATTTGTAAGAAATTTTACAAAAGCATATCATAGTAGACATTTTTAGAAATAAAAAAGCCATAACCTAGTTAAATTGGTCTAGTTGCTAATTAGTTGGGTTGATTACAAATTCCTATAGAACTATCATCAGATTAGGTGTAATAAAATGAATAATCAGCTTTACAAAAAATGATCTAGATGCATACATATTCTAGAATCTAAATAATAAAACAATAAAACTCACTCAACCCATGCTAAGTGACTAACCTCAAGATCCTGCACAAAAATAATGTAGACCATGAAAAATGGGTAGAGTTCACAAGAAATTTTGCAAAAACATATCATAGCATATATTTTTAGAAAGAAACAAGGCATAATCCAATTCAATTGGTCTAGTTGCTGATTAGCTTGGTTGATTACAAATTCCTATAGAATGATCACTAGATTAGGTATAATAAAATGAACAATTGGCTTTACAAAAAATGATCTAGCTGCTTACATATTCCATAACATTGGTCTCCACATCATTTTACTTATCATACAATTACATCATAGGGATGGTGAATTTTTCAAATAGATGTAGAAGTGTAATGTTGCATAGAAATATTATGAGGAGATCTATATGGATCAACTATAGGGATTTTCTTAGGAATTCTATGTTTCTTATAGTATCCAACATTCGTTATATGGCCTCAAGAAAGTCCATGGGGTTTGATAGGAGAAGATGAACTCTTTACCTCTCTTTTCTAGTTTCACTTATTGTCCTTCTAATCCCATAGTTTACACTCAATAGTAAGAGGGAAATGACAAGAGGAGTATTATTTTATCTTGGTATTAGATGTAGATGATTTGGTCCTTACAAATAGATCTCACTCTATGATTCAAAGTGTTCAATGAACATTGATGGAGATTTTTGACATGAGAGATCTTGGGCATCTACACTATTTCCTTGGGATTGAGGTTGTTCAATACTTCCATGTGATTTTCATTTATCAACAAATGCGACACATTTTCAAAGGTTTGGCATACTTGATTCCAAGCCTATTGCCACACTATTTCAACTAGGTATTCTTTTGAATACCAATAGCACTTCTTTATTAGTTGATATTTTGTTTGGAAATCTTTTATACCTAACACATAATTTTCCTAATATTTATTTTATGGTTGACCTTTATGTGCTCACTTTTCTCATGATCCACATGAGTCAGTGGCAAACTATCAAATGCATTTTGAGGTACTAGAATTTCTTTATGAATTTTGAGGTTTTACTATTTACATGAAGCAGTGTGGTGCTCATTATTATGAAATGGTTTTGAAAGCCTCCACTAATGGATATTTTCAAGGTAAACTTGTCAAAATGTTCAATAGAGCTTGAAAAAAAAGAGAAATAGAGAAATCCCCATTCGAAAGATGAGGCTAAAAAGGGAAATTTATGGTCATGGTCTTCCAGTGGGTAGTCCTTGACCCAAATAATTCTCTCTTACCCACAAAAAAATATTTGGTGGGTTCTCATAGTGCACTGTAGTAGAACTCATTTGACCTCTCATCAAATGGGTATAAATGCTGCCATTCATTCTTCCAATATTACTTAGGGAAATTGATGCCTCCTCTATTTTAACCTTTGAAGATGAATAGGGTTGCACTGTAGTTCTACAAAGAGGACAAGTAAAGTGAGAGTAAAACCACATATCAATACATTCTATATGGAAGTTATGACTATAGTTTGACAAAATTCTACATATCTCATTCTCTTGGAATTTAGAGAGACAAACTGCACAATCTTGTCCTTGATTGCAACTCTTTGATTTGTACTCAAATATAGGTAGAGCATCTAGACTTTCTTTATTCAAGCTCATGGTTACAATAATTGTAGGATTTTCTTTAGAGTTAGATTGGCTAGTCCTCCTGAGGTGCAATCTAGTTCAAAAAAACCTATCATTTAAATCACCCATTTCTGTTAGAAGCTATTCATCACTTGATATACACAATTGGATAATGTTTTTGATGATTAAAAAAGAATTTGTGGGTGAGGATTTTATATGTCTTCCTACACCATGGAAGATTTTTGAAATTCTTAGAGCTTGTTTAGACAGGTTTGACCGCATAATTTTATGGTTTAATTAGTTAATGATAGAGTTTCTCTTTCCTCCTAATGGTCTTGTTATTTTTTTGTATGCTAATTAGAGTTTTTTTGATTAGATAAATAGGTTTTACAAGGACCTCAAAACCCAAGAGTTAAAACATTAAGAAGGCTGATAATAAGCATGAAAAGCCTAGCCAAAAAAGTTCAAGTTCAAAGGCTGAAAATAAGCACAAGGCTCAGCTGACAGACAAAAACCAAAGTAAAGGCCAGGAATAGAAACAACATGAAACAACTAGGGGAAAAGCCCTTACAAAAAGCCAAAAAAATGCATAGAAAGAAACAAAAGAACAAGTAGAGGATTAGTCCTCATTCTTTCTCTCTAGGTCTTGCATGACCTGAGCTGCCTTATAGGCCATCTTGTTCTCCTAGGCCTCTTGCTGGAGTGCCCTTTGATCCTCTCGATCCTAACCATTGTTGATGTTGTCCTTTGTGGTGTCAACCCCAATTCTGGTTTCTTCCTTGTCTTTTCCATCCTCATCATCCTTCATAACTCTATCTTTGATCTAGCCTGTTAAGGATATGATGTTGCTGTTAATGGAGCTTAACATCAAAATCATCTAATTTGAGAGATTATGATTGTAGATTTTGAGGGTGCTGATCCTTCTCTCTGCCAGACTAAGCCTCTCACCATTGTCATCTCTTTTATTAGAGTCCACTCCATTCCTATTATCCTCCATATGACCCACCTGCTCTTTGACCTCCTCCAGCTCATGGAAAGGCCACTTGATTGATCTGAAGTTATCAATCATGCTATTGCGGGCATTATTCAAGAGATTCAGCTTGGTTTCCCTAGCTTTGTCCAAAATAGCCACAATAGCCAGGTCAATGAGTTCTTCAAGCCTTGTCTCTTCTTGGTTATCCACAAGGACCAGTGGGATCATGACCTCTCTTAAAATGCCCATTTTTGAGGTCTTGACTTTAAATTTTTTCCAAGCTTTCCTTCTATTATTTCCCTGCACCTCCCTGCCCTTGGTCTTAGAATCCAAATTTTGTTCCTCAAGTTGTGCATGGATATGGATAGGAGAAAGAGGTAGTGAAGACATGTCCTAATCTTGCTGCATAATCTCCTCCTCCAGACCCTCCCTCTTACATTTCTTCCCTCCTGGATCCTCCTTAATTTCCTCCTATGTCTCCATTTCCTCCTCTTTCATCTCCACATCCTCCTCCTCATCACTGTCATCCTTCACATCTTTCACAAGATGCTTTTGCCCAAGATCTCTAGGACTTTTTCTACTAGGGGTGATGGAGGAAGGTGAGTTCTTGACCTGATGGGTGGCTTTTTTATCAGTGGATGAAATCACATCATCCTCAGAGCTAAAGCTCGGAATGTCATCCAAGTCTGAAGAGTAGCTAGAGCTAATAGAGGTCACATTCTCAGTTTGAGGTGGATCCTTGCTTATAGTCTAAGCCTTAAAATGCTCATAAATAAGCAACAAGAGCCCCTCATGCAACGCAAGGTTTTCAGAGGGCTTCTTTTTGAAGCTAACCACCGCCTTGCTCAAAGAAGTTAACAAGTAAAAAGGAAAAGAAATTTTACGGTTGTGCTGAAATTGATTCAAAAGAACAAAGCGGTGGTTATGAGCCCTACCAAACCTAGGGTCCAAAGTAATACACTCTATAATAGCTCTTAGAACACACCTCCATAGTTTCTTCATGGTGTTAGGAACATAGTGCATGTTAATCTTCTTCAGGGCTTTCAGTTCCTTCTCATCCTTAACAAAATCCCACACAGCATTAGCCAAGAGCTTCTTGTCCCTGAAAAACTTAAAACCCTCAATCGAGATTTCAACAACGATCGAAATCACCTCCTTAGTGATCATGAAAGAAACCCCATTCACCTTCACTCTACCATCCTTCCATGAACCAATCATACTATTGGTCGCCTCCTGATCAAAGCCATTCAATTTTGTTATGTATCTAGTAATCCTGCCCAGATCCCGCTGCTCCCAAACTTTGTCCTTGCTCTTCAATTTCTCAATTTCACCCACTGGCTCCTTTCTACACCTTTTGACGACCATACCTGCACTCTGCGTACCCTCAATTCTCATATACACCTCGCGCTACAACAGATTGGATCCTCTATGACTAAGTAGAATGCAGAAAGAATTAACCCTTCTGTTGCTCCTATTGTAAATGTAATAAATGACCTGCAAAGCGTGCCAACTAGTTTGTAATAAATTGCAACAATTACAATTTCCCATGTTAACTTTTTGGGAAGTACCCTTTCCCCTTAATCCTTTCATTCTTATAATTGCAAGTTGATCTTCTCCGTACTTCCTTGGATCTTGTCTAGATCGATCAAGCTTTTAACCTCTATCGACAAAGTATTTTCGGGATGCCATATCATAATTTGGCTTGCGTCAACCTTAATATTTGCAAACTTGTTAGTGATTGGGTTAGCTTCCCAAAAAATATGAGTGATGTGGACTCTACTAAATTTGGAAAGAGTCTCACGGGTTTCATCAATAAGATTTGCAATTAACCATGATGGCTAAGAGTTTCCATTAATACATTTTATTATGTTTTTTGAGTCCCCTTCAAGCCAAAGATTAGTGACTCCAATTTCAAAAGTCAGTTTGACAACATTACACGCAACATTCACTTTCGCAAAGTGGTTGGTTTGATAACCCAGCAGGAGGGAAAAAGCTACAATCCCATCACCATTTTCATTCCTTATTATGCCTCCACTTCCTAAAGAGCTAGGATTTCCCTTGGATGCTCTGTCAAAGTTGCTTGTATGCCAGCCTTCTAGGGGGAGAGGCCATTTGGCTTCCTATCTTTTCATCTTTCTGTTTTTTGCCTTCTCTTTTTTTCTGCCACCTAATTCAATATCTCCCCCTTTCCTTATTGAATAGTTTTACTTTATGTTTGCAAATTTTTTATTTCCTATCACTTTAGCTGGCTCCTCTTTATCTCTAAAGATTCTGTTATTTCTCTCCTTCCAGATGCTCCAACAGAAATGAGGTAGGATCTAGGAACTTAATTCCTGAAGTTGAGACCCATTAAACGTACACTTCCATTGAAAAAAGAGATCCAGGAGGTTAAAAGGCTCACACCAGCTGAATCCCAAGTCTTGGGTGAGGGAAACCCAAACCTCCCTAGAGAAAGAGCAATGAATGAACAAATGATTGCCAGTCTCTGTTTGATATTTTCACATCTACTAGGCATAATATAACCTCTTTTTATGAGGTTATCTTGGGTAAGGATTTTGTCCTATAGAGCCAGCCAATAGAACATATTAATTTTTGGAATGAGGCTAGGAATCCAAGCCCTCGACCAAGGAGGAATCTCTTTTAATCTCAAAAGGGTCGAGTACCTAGAGGCGGTAGTATATTGCCCATTAGAATTATCTCCCTAGACCAACTCATCCTTGTTGTTATTTAGGGCCATAGAGTTTAGCATAATCATAATAGGATTAAGATCTTCAGAGATGGTAGAAAGGTCTATCCATCCCTAGTCATTCCTATAGTTACTAACTTTCTGCCCAAAATGGTTGATGCAGTCATTCATCCAGACCTCATAGATGGGGTTGTTCATAAGGGGGCTCTGAATGAGCCAGCTATCAAACTAGAAATGGATATCCTCCCCATTTCCTAGTTTTCAAGAAACTCTAGAATTAGCCAAGTCTCTGGCTTTTAAAAAACCATTACAAATAGTAGATCCTCTTGGGATATCTTCGTTGAAGAGAGTAAACTATTTAGAGGGTCTCTTAATGTACTTGCTTTTCATAATGTCTCTCCATTCCCCTGTGCTGTTGAAGATATGCCATATTTTCTTAGCTAAAAGAGCCTTATTGAGGTGAATTAGCTTCCTAATGCCTAGACCCCCGTATTTCTTAGGGAGGTAAATTTTTTCCCAAACAACAAGAGGATACCTTTTATTCTTTTCAGCTCCCATCCATAAGAAGTCTCTTTGAATTTTTGCCATTTTCTCAAAAAATTTCATAGGGATAACAAAGAGTTTGAAAGCATAGATAGGCAAGTTCTGAAGGGTGGATTTAACCAGTTGGCATTTTCCATCTTGGCTAAGAGAAGCCCCTTTCCAACCAACCAAATTCTTACTAAATCTATCCATAATGCCGTTCCAAAAAGAATCAGGAGGATTTGTGCCCAAAGGAAGCCCAAGATAGGTAGAGGGAAGCTTCCCCACACTGCATCTCAGGATTTTGGAGATTTTCTTTTCTCTGTCCTCGGGGGTGTTGATAAGGAAAACAGAGCTCTTATCCCAGTTGATGAGCTAACTTGACCCTCTTGAGTAGATATCCAAGATGTCCTTCATAGCCTTAGCCTCCTTAACAGAAGCCTCCCCTCCCATAATGGTATTATCAAAAAATTGCTGATGAGAAAAAGGGGCACTTATAGAAGAAGGTTTAAAACCTTTGAATCTCCCTTGCTTTTTATACTTCTCAATAAGTCTGCCTAAACATTCTCCCAAGATAATGAAGAGAATAGGTGAAAGAGGATCCCCTTGACGAAGGCCATGAGAGGGTTTGAAAAATCGAAGGGGGATCCATTCACTAAAACTGCAAGAGAAGAAGTGGACACCAGCTAAGATATTAGCTTACAAGTTTTTTCATCAAACCCAAAAGCCTTGAGCACTCTATCTAGGAAAGACCAGTCGACCCTATCATAGGCTTTAGAAAGGTCCAGTTTAAATAGCATCCCTTCTCTTTTTCCCACTTCCATGGAGGGAATCACTTCATGCACCATCATTATGGAGTCTAAAATTTGTCTGCCCAGGATGAAACCAGTTTGCTGATGAGGTATAATTAGTGGGAGGAGATTGAGCATCCTAAAAGTAAGAACCTTCAAAATAATCTTATAGAAATAATTTCAAAGACTAATAGGTCTAAACTTGTCCAAGGAATTGGCTCCAAGAATTTTAGGAATGAGAAGTTAAAAAGTAGAGTTTATCTCCTTAAGAATGCTTCTAGCCCCGAAGAATTCCTGAATAGCCTGAACCACATCCTTCCTCAAAATAGGCCAAAACATTTGGAAAAAGAAAGATGGGAAGCCATTAGGGCCAGGGGATTTATCAGCCAGTAGAGAGAAGAGAGCTTCTTTAACTTCCATCTCAGAGGGAATTGTACAAAGTAGTTTATTATGGTGAGGAAGGATGACCTTAGGGATACAAGAGACAATTTCATCTTGATCCACTTTGGAAAGAAAAGGATCCCAAGACAACAAGGAAGAGAAAAAATAAATAGCCTCAAATGATATTTCATCATCCTTGGTCAGCAATCTCTGTCCTTTCTTTGAACTTGTAATTCTGTTGTTAGCACAATGTTTAAGAGTGGTGAGATGAAAAAATTTTGTATTCTGATCTCCCTCTTTGAGCTAGTTTACCCTAGATCTTTATCTCCCAAACTTCTCCTCTTTACTGATAATATTGTGTAAATCTGATAGGATATACAACTCAACCTTGCTATTTAACTCATCATACCCTTCCTCCTGAATTGAGGTTTGGATAGAAGAAATATTTTTGGTTAGGACTTCCTTCTCAAAGAAAATATTGCCAAAATCAGACTTTTTCCAAGCTTTAACCATCCTTTTAACATTGCTAAGTTTTCTTGCTACCCTGTACATAGCTGTGCCTTCCACATCAATACTCCACTAGAGCTTAATCTTGTCTAAAAGGTCAATGTGGGGAGGTCCACATTTTTTCAAAATGAAAAGGGGGAGGCCTTTTGAGACCTATAGGAACAACCGAAAGGGAAATAGGGGAGTGGTCAAAACCCACTATGGGCAAAATAGCTAATTTGCAAGAGGAGGTCTTCAACCATTCGGGATCAATAAGAGCTCTGTCCAGTCTAACCTGAATATAGTCCTGAACAATGTGTTTATTTGACCAAGTAAAGGCACCTCCCATGAGGTCCATATCCAAAAAAGCCAGGCCATTAATGAAGTTTGCAAGGTCAGTTTTGCTTTCCAAGTCTAAGGGCATACCTCCCTTCTTCTTCTCATCCAACAATGGAGTATTAAAGTCACCCATAATAATTCCTTTCTTTAAATTTTTGCTCTACACTAGACTTTGAGCTCTGGTCTAGTAATTCTTTCTTTCTCTCTTATTGTTAAGAGCATATAAGTTCATCAGGAACCAGTAATCATTGGAAGGGAAATGAAAAACTTTGCACAAAAGAATATTACCATCATTGTAGACCACTTCCATTCTAAAATTTTTGGTATTAAAAAGGGTCAATAGACCCCCAGAGGCACCATCAAAGTCTGAATCCTCCCCAATCATCAAGTTCCTAAACTTAATCTTCCCCAAAAACTCCTTTTTCATCTTAGTTTCCTGGATCATCAAGATGGCTGGTCTCTGATCTCTGATCAGGTTCCTAATAATTTCCTTATGGGCTCCATTACGGCCCCTAATATTCCATGATATGATCTTCATGATAAATTCTTGGAACACTCCTAAAGAGTTCTTTGGCATCCATTTGCCAAACTTCTTCTGGTCTCTTCATCTCTAGCTTCCTTCTTAGATCTTCTACCTCTTTTGGCTGCTGAGCCCACATCCAATTTGTAGCTACTTCTAGTCTCCACCGAAGAGGCTTGAGATGGTCCTCCAACATTTTTATTCCTGGGCTTTGGGGAAAGAAGAACTTCACCCTTCATGCCAAAATTCAACGACTTGGAAGCCTTGAGGGCAGTCTTAGGGTTGGTTGGAAGAAACTCCCACTGGTCCAGTTCCTTAACCAATCAATCCAACTTTCTTGTGCTAGGTCTTGATAGACGATAATATCCCTATTAACTCTATTAGTTTCCTCCTCTAAGGGAGCTGGGGCCAGCCTTCACTCAGAAAGAGGAGACCTTAATAGCACTGCCACTTGAGCAGCCTACTGTGGGGATTGCTTTCCTTCCTCAACTCTAAAAACCAACCTTCCCTTTTCCAGAGTACCCTCAGTCAATTGGGATTGAACAATAGTTTTCTTCTCTGTAAAGACAAGAGAGGAGATCAGAGCTAGCTTTGACAGCTCTGCATAAGGATTTGTCTTATCTTTCATGCCCTGAGGCAAAGTTGATTCAGATGGTAGCATTTGATTTACTTTGTTGAAACTTCTTCCTCCTTAATATTCATCGAAAGTGAACCCTTCTGACCATGGATGGTGGTCTTTTTTCTCCAAACTTTCTTGACCCTAACAAAAGAAGCCGCAGAGGGATTCTTCTTCTTAACTGACTTTACTTTTGAAACTTTACTTTTGAGCATTGAAAAGCTTTATGGCCTATCTTAAAACAATGATAACGTCCAAATACGAAACTCTCATAATATAACTTTTGAATATGAGTGCCAAGTTTGGACTAAAAGAACACCACTTCAGGAAAATCATCCCCTTCTCTAACACCTATATAGATCCTTGCATAGGTCAGCCTGCTCTTAGAAGCAGTAGTTGGGTCTATGGAGAGAAGCTCTCGAAAAGAACTGGCCACACCCAAAAACACATCCTCACTCCAAAATTCCAAGGGCAGCTGAAGGAGTCTAACCCATATTGGAGCTTGTTGAAAGAATGATTCATTTAAATCTAGTTTGGAGGACCATTTTTTCAGCATCAGGGTAGCTCTTCCAATGGTCTAGGGTCCTTTACATAGGATGCTAGCCATATCCTCTTTACAGGTGAATTCAAAAGAAAGAAACCCCTTGGCCATAGCAGTAACAATGACCTCCCTTTTAGACTCAATTTCTTCAAAGTAAAGGATAGGACAACATCGATGTTTGGTCTCTGACCCATAAACTTACCCACAAGTGTGGCAGCCATCGTAGCTATGTTATGGTCAACAATTTCATCTGGAATGGCAATCATGCATGATCCCTTTTCCAAACCTAACACAACCTTAACTAGAGGGAAAGAGGACTTCCCTAAAGGTTTAAAACCAAAGAGTGAGGCCCATTTCACTAGGAGATTCCCTAGTTTATCCACCTTGGATAGCAATTCTAGCACATGCTGGGTACCATCGACATCACGTCGGACCCCAACCCAGAGTCCTCCTTTCCATAGTTAGCCTAGGTACCTTCCTATGTGCTAGGATTCCAAGATCCACCTCCCTAAGATTTCTCGCCCAGTGCCAAGTTTGAAAGTTGAACGAGTGCTTCTCGCTCCCCAGTTAGCTCCCCTTACCACTAGCTACATGTGGGTCCCCATCCCCAGACTCTACCTCTCCATAATCAACATGGATTCCATCCTGCGTACCTCGATTCTGAGATCCACCTCCCTGAGATTTCTTGCCTAGTGCCAGGTTTGAATTTTGAACATGCATTTCCCGTTCACTCCCCTGCCTGCTCACTTTGCGATATCAGAGCTGAGTTACTCAGTTCTTCCTCTATCTATTATTACTTGCATTGAATATGATAATTAGAGTGTTTTTCACATTTTGTGCAATCTTTGTAAATCCTTTGGCATCTCCATGATATCTTTAGTTGCATTTGATTATTTCAATGAAGGAATTCATCTTTGAGGGGTCCTCTTGAGGCCTCTCTTTATTTTACATTTCATATAGTTACATCTCTCAATTTTGGAGAGGGTTTTTTGACCATGTGGTTTTTCTCCTTTTTCTTCCCTTTGAGAGGCTTTCATTGTGCAAGGGCACTTGATAAGATATTTTGTTGTTAAGACCTATTCATGCATTTCATGCTAAGAGAGTTTGCAATCTTGCATTAACTAATTGCCTACATGTTCAAGAATATCATCATAGACATTTTTCTACATAATCAAGAACATTTTTGTACATACATTCATGCTCTAACTTTTTTAACTTAGTCAAGCCTAAATTTATAATATTCTAGTCTAGTTGGGCTCTATTTTATACATTGTGCATATCATGCACTTCTAACTTGCATATCTAGCTCTATTATACCATAAATTAGTTTGAGTTATCTCTTCATCATAATTCATATTGCACATTATGAATTTTTTTAGTAATATGACTTCCTATTTGAATTTTGTTCCCTCTATTTTTTGTTGAAATTTTATGTACCAAGATCTTCCTTTGTGCATACTTTGATCGTTACAAGTATATGATGATTAGCTGGTTTAGTATTTCATTAAATAGCATCAGACACAAATTATTTATTCAATTGAACTCCTTTTTGATTTTTTTATTCATATATTTTCAACCACTTTCCTTAGTGTTATCCCAAGATGATATGGGCTTTTCTATGCAACATAAAAACGTATAGAAAAAAATTGAAAATCTATTCTACAATATATAATAATAGAGAAATAATACAACTAGGAGAAGCAAGGATTTATGTTAGTTGAAGATGGAGAAATAATTTTTCAAGTGAAAATAATTTGAACAATTAGTTGTTCCCAGCTAGTAGGATCAAATACAATTTTTCAAGGTGATAATATTTCATATGAGATGCATCACTTGCATACCAGGCATGAAGTGCATTCCCCAACTTATAAAAAATGGTTGGATATAAAGGCTCCATATGCTAGTCCAACAATGGAAGCCAATGATGTATAAGAATAACTTCAATGAAGAGTTGAGTGACATTAACTCTAAACCTCTAAACATATTGAGAGAAATTTTATGGTCAACATTGAGGCTCTTTCAAATGATGATCAAATAGGGCCCTAAGGCGCAAATGTCTTGGACATTAATTTGAGCACCCAATATCATGATTAAGGACTTCAAAGTCACAAGGATTAACTAGGCAAGATCACCTCTCTAACATGTCTATCAAAGTGAATGTGATGGGGATACATAATAATAGCCTAACCCATTAGGAGTTAGCAAGGTAGATCTAATATCAACACCATGTTCTTGCTTCTGAGCTAACAGTTCTTTAGGTATTGTAAAACATTAATTTTTTTGAACAATTATGAACTCTTAGAAAATGCATTCTTATTTTCTATTACCATTGATGGGCTTCCCTTGATCAAAATCAAAATGAAAAGGCATAAATACACAAATTTTTTCTTTCAAATCCGTATGTACAGATATAAACATTAAGTACAATATGTCCAATATTTTTTTGTAGATATACACATTAATCACATCAAATTTTTCTTTCAAAATCATATGTGCAGATATAAAATTTAAGTACAAAATGTCCAATATTTTTGTAGATACACACATTAATTACACCAAATGTTTCTTTAAAAACCATGTGTAGATATAAAAATTAAGTAAATGATGCTTCTGATGCTCCTGATGCTCCTGATGCTACTACTAATCATGATGATGATGAGGATGATGATGATCAAGGATGATGATGATGATTATAACCTTTTACTATTTATAATTCATATGTGATGCTAATATTCGATGTCATTTTGAGTATATCTATCATGAATATAAGACAATTTGATTTACTATTGAAGAAACATGAAGCCCTTTCACAAGCATCACACAAGGTCTTATGGATCATCAGGTACAATTCAGTACACCCCATAGAGATTAATGTCTTTTACCATTTTTAAAATATCTCTCTCATTTCCACCTATCTCTCTTATTTCATGGAGTCTACATACCAACAAAGAGATATTTGTTAGATTTGTCTTCCTTGAGTGAGGAAAATGTAGGAATGGAAGAAGAAAGTGAGACATTTAGTATGTCTAAATGAAGGAGATTGACTCAAGATCAAAATATCAGAAAGAAATTCAATAAGTGCATGAAATTTTTCCTTGTTAAGGTGGGGTCATGTTCTTATGATGATGAGTAAAGATGACTTTGATCTTCCCTTTAGGTACAAACATCTATAGAAACAATGGGTCCCCAATGAACTTCCTCTAGTAAATACTAATTTTTGTGTTGGAGAGAGGATATATCACATAGCACCACCCTCATTACATGGTTTGGGCCTATTTTTAGATGGCATAAAGGTATCTTACAACAAGGTTGTTGAATTGATGGAATATGTTAGACATTGCTATGATTATAGTAGTTGGATGTAGATTGTTAGATATAAAAAAAGTATGTGTAGGTGTGCACTTGCGGTAAATTATATACAAAAAAAAGTTAGTGAAAAAAGTAAAAAAATAGCTATATACATTGATGAAAGGCCAAAAGAATTAGGGAATGTCACAGGTTTTATAAATAGTACATGACTTGTGTCAACTAAGAAGTGACCCAATTGCATGTTTGAGGTGCATGAGGGAAATCACATATTTATATGTGCGATAAAATCAATATGTGGAGGTGAAGAGCTTCTTATCAATTACAATTTGAATTGCATAGATACAAACAAAGCCACTATCATGTGCAAGGTGGTATGTACTATGCATTTAAAATCAACTCCAAGAAATAAAGATAAATACACCATTAAATTTGTATTTTTTTGCTAACCTAGAATAATAACACATGTGTTTTGACATGCCTTATGATTTTTTTTGAAATGTAAGGCTACACTATGGATCAATAGCCATAAGATCATGGTTCTTCTTCCTAACAGGTAAAACTCATTGTTGTTGTACAAATTAGATACAATAGATATGCTAATGAATATTTTTTATTATGTTTTATTCTTTACTACTATTTTGGATTGATTTTAAATATAGAGCTAATAATACTACTCTCACAAATGAGTGCTGATCAAGACAAGGGAAAGGAAAAAGTAGTAGTCCATGATGATGAGGAGCTACACCATGATGAGCTAGCTGAATTTACTATTGACTTTAATTTAGCCCCTAATCCAATACTTGTGTTGACCAAGTGTATTGATGATATGGGAAAACAATTATTAGAACTGACATTAACTCAACTTCAAACTCTTGCAACACAAGATATGATCAATAGGTTGTTCACCCTAGTTTGCACATATTTAGTAAATATTAATGTAGTTTTTAATTATAACAAAAGTTCAATAACAATTTTTATAGTATACTCTTTTATTTATGTCAGTAAATAAAAGGCATGTGTTATTTTTTTAGAGGATAGTAAGGATGTTAAGGGGTGATCCCCTAGATGATGATACTTTAGGTGGTTCAAGTACATCACATGTTCTATCCTACAATCTTTTGCTCAAACAATATTTTTTTTAATAGCTCTAACAATCTTGTTTCATTGTACTCTAACAATCTCATTTTTCAATTTCTAGCATTGATCCTTTGTTCACTATGCCACTTGCTATAAGGAACAAAATTGAAGAGGCATTGCCAACTACAAAGTTGACAACATGTAGCTTGGTGATAGATGCAGTGGCACTGCCTATGGTAAGCTGATTTATCTTTTTCTCTCTCATTTTTCATGTGTTTATTTCACTTGAACTATTATTCTTAGGGGGCATTTTGTAATATTGGATTCATTTTATATAGGAGGCAATGAGGAACTTCACGGGTGTTCTTGTGTTAGATGTATGGGAGCATTAAAAATTATGATCAATTTCTCATTAGCAATGAAGATGGTCTTCCCTTGAAAGTACCCCAACTTCTAGGCACTTTAAAGATTGATCCTTTCTTTCACTATACAATATTATACTCATAATCAAATGCACTAACCTCTTGTACAGTCCCTTGCAATAACTACTAATCACATTATTATTTTGTAGGGAATAATATATTTTATGAAAAACTTAATGATGAATGTTTGCATATATTTGGGCTGACCATTCACAAAGGGTACCATATTTTGATTTCATTGCTAGATCATGTTTCCTTAATTTGATAAATTTATTCAAGTAAATTAAAAGGTAGCTTCAGTTCATTTATGAATCTAATAGCTTTTTTCTTTTCTTAAAAGGTGGAATTTGCAAGTGAAAGAGTTAAAGGACCAACTCATTGATGCCATGACATCACTTTTTTGATCCAATGTCTTTCAAAGACTTAGGTGCCTTAAGAAAGTAGGCCAAGATTTGAAGTATATTAGGTTCAACTAAAGGACCCAAATGAAAAATAACCATTGTTATCAATGGCCCCCCTATATTCCCATTATTGAGTGGATAATCTTATAAAGGATGCCACTGAGATAAAAGAAAGAGATGATGGAGAACCAGTACCACTTGAGGAAAGAAGATATGTCATAATATTAAGACTAAAATTATGTAATAAGTAATCTTATTACTTATGTTATCTAACATATTTCAAACTTCACATAGGTTACCTGACACATCAAAGGCAACCGAAGCAAGAAAATTGAAACACAGGCAACAGAAGCTCGACTTGAGTGGATATTCAAAACTTGCTACATGAGTTGTAAGTATACATAAATGAAAAATTATATGAAAATATTTATAAATTGTAAAAAAAATTAGTCTTTGATGAAATTGATTAAAAAAAATTCATGACACCAAGCAAAAATGTAGGCCATGGAGTTTAAAAAAACAATCTCTGAAGAGGACAAGAAATTATGCTACACAAAAGGCTATACAGTTGTGGCTGAATTACTCTAAGCAATGAGTGCACAAGGTTCTTCTACTAGATTTGTCAATGAGGTAAATAAGTCAATTGATTTATATTTCAAATTGAATACTCTACCAATTATTGTATTTGATATTAAGTTGCAAAAATATAAGTTGTTATATTTTTTTAATGTAAGGAGACTATGATCATATATTTGATATACATATTAAAATGAATGATTAAGATTTCTCAATATTTCTCTTGTATTTATATGTATATATTACTTTTAAATGCACTAATTATTTACACTAGATTACATCCTGCCAATCTTGATACATCAATCGAGCACCGTGGAGGTGGTGACTCAAATGTGGATCCTAGTACTAAAGGTATATATTTTCTATTCAATTCTTGTTTTCTAAATTATTAATACAAGTAAAACTTTTAAATTGAATTTGGTGCAGTAATACCAATTTAACTATAATATGTGTTGGAGGAAACAACAAAGCCAGGAAAGAAGACAACATCAAAAGAAGATAGGAGGCTATTTGGTCTTTTCCCCCTGAGAACTGGCATAAAGCCAATTTTGATGGGGTAGCCAAGGGGAATCCAAAGCTAGCTGGATGTGGAGGAATCATAAGAAATAGTTCAAGAGGTGGCATTGCTGCTATCTCTACCCCTATTGGCCACTAAACCAATCATCTAGCTGAAGCCAATGTTGCTAGGTTCATTGTTAAGTTGGACCTAGCCTCAGGGATTGAGTAGCTGTGGCTTGAAGGTGACTCCTTAAATATAATAAATTGCATTCTAGGAGCCACCAAACCCTCCTAGACCATCAAAAGCATTATTGAGGACCTAAAATTAGACCTAAGAAAATTTAAAAACTTCCACATCAGCCACTTTTATCATGAAGCAAACACGGTCACTGACTGGTTCGCCAACGAAGCAGTTGTAAGTAACTCGGTGATGACGTGGGGAAGCAATAATGTTTTTTCGATGGCGGTGACTGAGCTAATCCAAAAGGAGAAAATCCACGGCACCAACATAACATCTCTTTAATGATGATAGGATTTGCTAAATCATACTTTAAAAAGGGAATTATTTGGAGTTATGTGGAACCCCCTCCGTTTCATAATCATGTGTACAGAAGACACAAGCGTAAGGAAGCTAGAAATAAACCCATTAACCAGTGCAAAATCATTTTCACTCTCATCGCCTTCTACTACTCTAAATTTGGTAAAACTGCTAGTGGATTAGGGTTAGTTGAGCCGAAATCAGCAATGGTGGGAGAGAGGATCAGAAGAGAGCCATGGGGCAAAGTGGAGAGGTGGAAAGAGAAGAGGAAGTTCTGGAGAAAGCTCCAGAAGGGTGGTATAACTAAATACATGGAGAAGCTTCATGGTTTGATGCGGGGGTCACTAAAGCTATGGTTGATTCCTGGCAAAATGCCAAGGTCAAAATTGATGGAGTTTCCCACCAAATCATTGAGGGTCTTATTGCGGAGGTAACTGACCTTTCTCAAGATGGCTTGAATTTCTATAGGGACAAGAAGATGTCCGCCAACGCTGTCAACAACTTTGTTAAGGATGATAAGGAGAAAAGAAAACTGGTCAAGATTGACACCTTCTATGACATTGAGTCCATCAAAAAGTTCTGGAGGTATGTTCTCAGTATTATCATTGAATATGTCACTCTTGACCCCAGGTTTGATAGAATCAAGACTCATCATTTTGCTCTATTAAATCATTTTAGACATAAAGTGAAAATTTCTCTTCCATTTTATATTTTCACCTCCTTGGCCAAGAATATTGAGGGCTTCAAGAAATGCCCTGTTAAAAACCTTGCCCTCCATGAGGGTCTTCTGCTTCTGGTTTATAAGTTCTTGAAAACACTCAATATTGGTAAAACCATTGGGGTTTTGGGCAATGCTTTGGAGGACACTGCCAGTTCTAATTCTAGGGATGAGCTTGAAGTGAAATTAGAAAAAATTGACATCCCATGCAAAGTTACCCCTGATACCTGTGATCCTCGCATCCCTAGCAGGAAGAGCCCTAAATGTCTTCCCCCAATCCCCCCCTCTCCTCATCTCAAGGAGGTGAAAGAGGCTAGTGATGAGGAAGTGGAGTCTAATATGGAGTCTGAGGAGGAGGATTCAGAGACAGGGAAGGATAATGAGATGGAAGAAGATAAGGGGAGAGAAAATCACAAGGAGACGGTGATCCCTATGGACTCCAAGGATAACCCCAATAAAAGAAAAGTAAACTAGGTCCTACCCTAGGAATATCCTAGTGACCTTGTTGATGTGCCCCCTAGCCCCACCTAGCCTAATTCACCTTAGGAGGATCCCATTTAGCCGTCGGAGGAGATGATTGAAATCATGGTTGAAAAAGGGGGGCAGGTTATCAGAAAGAATAAGAGGAGGGCCTAGAGGAACTTCTATAGGGACAAAGTCAGTTTGGGTATTGTTAGAGAACCTGCCAAAATCCAGCTGCTGGAGGACCTTGACAAAAGCATCTAGTACGATGAGCTCATTGACCCAACTCTTTTGGATCTCTCTAAAAATGTGCGTGAAACTAGCTTCAACTTCCTGAACAATGCAAAGAATAGACTGATTGACAACTTTCGGTCCATCAAGTGGCTTTTTTAAGAAATTGAGGCTCTGAAGGATAGGAGCAACCAACCCAACAACAAGGGAAATGACAAGGACCAGGATGCTAGAGGAAGAAATGACCAGGTCAGCAGCCAAGAGAAAGATAGAGGTTAGGTAACTAGAGACCATCACGATGACAAGCTCACCCAGCTTGAGCAGAAGGTCCAAAGGCTAGATTTTGTCCACCAGATAATCACCAAATAGATAGTGGACACCCTTCACACCTTGAATGAAAACATTGTCAATTTGGGGGACTATATGACTACCACTAGCCTTGAAAGGGATGCAGAGTAGAACACAGAGCAAAGATTCAGCCAGGATGTTCTTCAGAAAGAGGCTAGCGACCAGATGAATCAGGGGAACTAGATGAACACTCCAACCAGGATTCAAGAGGGCGAGGCCAGTTAGAAGGATAATGATGTTGTAGAAATCTTGGAGGCCATGGACATGAATGACCACTAGCCTACTCACCTGTCCCTTCCTCTCTGGTCTTTGGTCACTGGCTTTGGGCCTTATTTTGTCTCTGGCCTCTTGAAGTAGTTTTTTGTCTTTTTAGACTATTTTATTTAGCTCTTTTCACTGTAAAACTTTGGATTTCAGGATCTCTGTAAAACCTATTTTACCTAATCAAAAACTATAATATGTGTTGGGATTAAAAAGAATCTTGTATTGTAGTTGTAGGGGACATAGAGGTTGTTCTTGATGATTGTGTTGATGCCCAAATCGATAGGCAAGATGATGTGGTTAGACAAGATAAAGAGTGTACAATGTTCTTTAGAATCTTTAAAGTTTCCATTTAAAAAAAAAAATAACCCTTTTATTTGTTATTGTAGAGGACTTTCCTTTGCAAAGGACAACAAGTGCACATTCATGGGTGCAAAGAAATGTTGATGACAACATGGATATGCCTCTACAACAATATAGGGAAGGAAAAAAAAGAAAAAAAGAAAAAGGAAATGATTCATGTAACTTATTTTAACTTATTTATCTAACTCATTTGATAATGATTGACGTTTATGTATAGATGTTTTATTTATTTTCTATTGAGTGTTCATGTGAATGTTCTAATGAATCTTATGTTTCAGTGTTAATGTGAATGTTCCAATGAAACTAATGTGTTATTGAATGTTATCAAGTGATAATTCATGAACGTTACATTTTATTAATAGAATGAATGAATTTTAGATGTTAATAGGGAATTTAGATGTTGTGGGTGTTGACATTTAGTCAAGTTTGTTATTAGTGACAACACTTATTCAAATTCTGTATGGCTACTAAGCTCATTGAGTAGTCTACAGTGTTTGCCATGCAATTTAGTAGCCACCAAGCTTTACAATTCCTACCAAGCATTTTAGTGGTTACCAAGCGAATTTAGTTAGTGTGAAGTGCAATAGTTCAAACCAAGCAGAATCAGGCGGTGTGAAGTCCAACAATTCAAGCCGAGCAGTTTAGTGGTTACCAAGCTTTGTAGTTTCTACTAAGCTAGTAGTTCATGTGAAGCAAAGTTAGTGTTAACTAAGCTATGTGATGATTAGTGTTTACTGAGTGCAGTCATGGTAAATGAGTAATTTCGTTTCTACCAAGTTACATAGTATCTATTGAGTCACTAGTGCAGATCGAGTTTGAGACTACTCTAAGATGATTAGTATGGACCAAGCTTCTACTTCTACCAAATGCATGATGATGCCATGTAGTGATAATAGATGTCGTGTATCAAAAATTCACCAAGTTAGTCTTCAGAACCTGAGTGTCTTCATTTGGGATGACTTTGTAATATTGGTGTTAACTTGTATATTGACTGACTTTGTAATTTTGTAAATTGGATTGATATATATGTAATGTATTGTATCATATACAATGTGTGAAAAAATAAGAGAGAAAGAAAGTACGAAATGATGAAAGAGTAAGAAGGATGAATGTGTACTAATGTGAATCAATAGCAAAGTGTATTGTAAGGCCATATCAACAAAGGAGCAACAAAGTCATATCTATCACATAAAGGTGATCAATACTTCAAAGAATCTCTATCAGAAAATTAGTTGTAAGTCAAAGATCTACTATTTCATCCTAACATGTGAACCAATCCAAATCCTTTAACTAGGTGGACTTAGCAGTCTTTTGTCAAATCTTTTTACGGAGTGCATACTTCATTGTGTGTTTACAAAACCTCTAACAAGGTGGACCTATCAGTCCTAATTGCTCCTAATAGGGAAAATTATCAGAAGTGATCATTGTAAGCCTTAACAGGCCAAGTTAATGCTGCAGTATTGAAGTTTTGTGGGTATCATCCCCACCCCAGTATTACTTTCTATTTGCAAGGTTTCTGGGTCACCAAATCATTGTGTTCAAGTATTATGGATATTTATGTTTTCAGTTTCTCATGCATGCAATTAGATCTGATTTAATGAATTAAATGGTAATTGGATTATTGCAATTAAGATCTAAATTTGGTAAAGTTTTTGAGGTTACTGATTCACCCCTCCCCTCTTAGTAACCTAGCATAGTCTTGAATATTTCCAACAGTGGGGGGTAGTGGGGTCAAATGAGCTTCCACCTTCACGTGGTTGGCCCTAATTAGTAGAGAATATTAAACTATTCTTGAAACCAAGTGAAGCTCAACATTAACCTATGACTGTATCACAACTAACTATGTGAATCTCTTGGTTTCAGAAAATATAGAAGGATGACGTAGTCAAACTCATTTATTTATGAAATTTAGTTGTAGTGTATGAAGTATTTGAAAGAATGGCTTACTATGGGATTTCCTCAAATTATTTCTCTCTAGAATATTCCATTGATTCTATTTATCTACAATCATTTTTAATTGCATTTAATAACTTTTGTTGTAAATTGGGAGACATGAAGAAGAATTTTAATAGTGTAAACAAATGATATTAGATCATTCTAAAGTATACATTAATTCATAAACTATTCTCATTATTTCTGTTGACTTTGGTGATATGTTGAATAATATTATAGGGAGGAAGTAGAGGATCCTAAAGTATAGTCATTATCTCAAGAAAGAGCAAAAAACCCTTGAGATAGCCGAGCTTGTATTGACAAACATCAATATACATTATTTCAAACTCCATAGAATTTGTCAACATAGAAGAGGCATCTCTTTAAATAAATCTAATCTTTCTCTTAACTAGGCTATTTAGAAACTCTTTTCAGTATATGAAATAGTATTAAAGAATGGGAATTTGGTTTTTTTCTCCTAATTCCCTTCACCTAGATTGAGCAAGATTAGGCTTGATTTGTAGATTTAGGACCAACTTGCTCTATAAGTAACTATTGAAAATATTCATTGGACATCTTTATTACTAAGGAAAAAATCCTATAACCTTGATGGTTTGATTTTTATATTTTTTCTTTATAGGTCAAAACCTTTATATTATGTTGTATGACATAAGGAGAAGTGTTATCAAAGAAGTGTTACTGATAAAATTATCATCTGGTCCAACTTCCATTATCTTCTAATATAAGATCACTAGATTCTTCATCTTGTATTTACATTCTCACTGGGACTTATTTTTAGTTTTCTATTGATTGTTCACCATTATATTTTCCAATTTGCTTCTAGTGTTTTCACATCATTCTTTCTTTGTTTCTAACCAATTTTCTATTTGTTGTCATCTCGAATGCATCCTTTACTTTAAACCCCTCAATTTGATTACAAGACATCCTTGCATTGAAACAAGCTTATCATACCATCTTATGTTTTTTTTAGCACCAGGTATTTCTCTCTCTATATTGCTAGCCTTCCCATTTTATTAGCTTTTTAAGCTCCCAATGGGTCTGCTTCACATTTCTTCTTAAACTCTATTTTTTGTCATCTACATTTGCTGTTGTTTCAATTGGTTTGAAAATGTGTTACAATGTTAAACAATTTTTGAATTTAATTGTGTAAAGAATTATTTTGTTATTAGAATGAAAGAGAGCTAAGGTGTTTAAAATAATAATTCCTTCATCTAAGAACTAAAATCAAGATCAATAAGTAGCAACCAAATTATAATATAAAACCATTCATTTTTTTGACTTGAAAGCAATAGGAAAATTTAGTTTATTCAATCACCACTTTGACGTACTTATTTTTCTTCCAGTTTCAATTTATTTACGTGTAATTACAAGAAGGGAAAGCTTTTTTGTTTTGTTGATTTTAGAATTAGACTAGGCAATTGCAATATACTTTGATGTACATATTTTTCTTCTATCTCTTCGATTATGGGCAATTGCAATATATGTGAGATTGTGGTTGTGAGGAAACTGACCATACATACATCATTTTCTAGAATATGTTGGATAAGAACAATAATACATATTTAGATCCTTTAAAGGAACTTGAAAAATATGGAATCCTAATCTTAAATATCTTTTTTTGTATTTGTTGAAGAGAAATATTCATTGTAGAAGGGCATTGTAATGATCTGAAGCATGAGGCATTGCAATGATATGATGTTTCTATGTTCAACAACAATATCACTTAGTAGAAGGCTACAACCATGTCTTTGCCTTACATCATCATTCTCTTTTAAAATAAACCTAGTGACTAAAATATTTGAATTGGAGTATTCTAAGTATAATTTTTCTATTTTGTGTTCATATGCCAAAAGTATGACACTTTTTCTTCTCCCTACTTATGGCCCAATTACAGACAAGATTTGTGGTGGCCATCACAATCCATCCTTCTCATCATTTTTTTCATGGACATATTGATGGTATGGGTCCTCCCACCTTGATATTAATTTAAATTTAATAGTTCAAAGTTAAAAATATATAAATAACATATGTGCTTTTGATCCAAATAGGGCCCTTCTTGTACTAGAACCCTCATTACACAGAAATACACATTTACTTCAAAGAAGAAACAAATATGAAATGTGAAGATTTTCCTCTTTATAATATAATAAAGAGTCCCTTCAGAAATATTTTAGCTTATGCTTGTATTTATTCTACTACAATTCTGGGATAAATATATTATTGTTAGTGTATATGCCAAGTGAAGCATGACTTGCACTTACTTTAGATCATTGCAATGCCTCATGCTTGTTTGTTGCATAGGACAAATAAAAGTGCCCCAAGATAAACACACTTATCACGATGTTATTTTTTTGGTAGACATGTCTCCATGATCTTTGATGATCTTATGGATGTGTTGTGATGGCTTAGCCTTCTACATTTTGACAAATTCAAATTTATGCTTTTTTCCATGTCTCTTGGAGACGAGTTGCATAAAATTGGGGATCTTGTTTTACAACAAAATTGACACATAAATAAAATTCAGAGGAAGGTTATGTGGGAATTGTGGCCTTCCATTTGGCAATGGCATTGATGGTATTCTCTTAGATAGTGTCATATGAGAGCTCATCATATAGGCCAATATTTGTTTTGAATTCTAATGAAGTTAGGTGTATGTGGAACATAAATAAAGTAGAGGAAAAGGGAGAATGTGGCTCTCATAGTATAATAAATTTGGGCTACCAAAACCAATGGGGGATTGAGATACCCAATACTAAGCTTGACTAAATTCTAAAAAAACAAAGACTCCCAACTATTCAATAAAGCATATAACTTGCAGGCCTGAGTCTAGACAAATAGGCCTAAAACATACCTTCTAACTCCAAACTCACTAAAATCTAAAAAAAAAATAACAAATGAACTTGAATCCATAATCACATTACTAAGACCTCTCCAAATTTTGATTTTTGAGCTCCTAGTCATTGAGGAGATACCCAAACCTTCAAACCCTTGAACTGATGAGGATTTTAATGTTGAATATGATAACTAGCCTTTAAACTCCAATAATTTTCTTGTTCTACTCTTCAAAAAGGTTCCTCAACATTATATGAATGAAATCAATCTTTCAATAACAAACAAACTTTTTCCATGTTCTAATTGTGGATTCTCTACATTTTTCTTGCAACAGCATGTAACTTGTTGATTTTCAGCCAAATCTTCACAAAGGGAAGTTATTATGTTTCAATCCAATGAGATGTCTATTAATATAACCAATAATATCCTTAACATCTTCCTCTAACTCCATTCAGTGATAACATGCAACTAAAGTGGTGTTTCATTCTAATAAAGTACGGGTTTGTTATTCCAAAACATGGAGTAATGATATTTGACAATAACTCAATGATCCTATATAGTGGTTTAACATCATCAATGATTCATAGAAATTCCTTTTCATATAAAAATAACTTAATAATTACCAAGACCTCGAGACAAAGGAGAAGATACTAAGACTGTAACTCAAATGCCATTATATGTAGATTTTCACAAAACAAAAAAAACTTGTATTATACAAAGTTATACATCATAATTTGCACTTTTCTACTCCACCTCTCTTCTTTTCTAGTTCTCCACATGAGATTACATTGTTTTATATCATAATAAGACCTTTCACCTCCTCTAAGAGGTCATACAAGATGGGTGACTTTCCATCTTCCACAAAACTTGTCATTTTGCAAAAATAACTGACAACAACTTTTTTGTTTTTTGACAATTACACACTTTTTTGAACATATTTGCATTTTAAGCTTTCACATGTTTTCTAGGCACCCTAAATAAGTTCAAAATCTTATTATGACCTTTTTAACAATATATCTATTTCCTTTCATGGTATTTCCCATATTTTGACTCTCTTTAACCCACATTGCTTAAAACATGAACTTGGTCAACATGAGCTTAATTGAACACTCAATAACATGAAATGAAATGAATATTACCCTAATCTAACATGACTCAAATACATGCTAATTATAACTTAAAATTCTATGGGGGATGATCAGGGTGCTCCTGCACCATATGAGTGGTAATAGATGATGTAAATAATTTGGCAACATAATTGCTACATGATTTTATAGTTACCATAGTTGAAGTATAGTCGATGTGGAGATTGGTTTAGAAGATTTTTCCATTTGTAAACAAGAAAGATCTATTGTGTCCCATTTTTTTCTTCTTTTTATTTTTTGGTTTATCTAAAACACATGCCACTAGAAGGCTATAATACAAATGCTGGTTGCATCTACCACACATAAAACCTTAAATAGCTTTGAATCATACTGATCATGACTTGTACTTGCTTCAGATCATTGCAATGCCTCATGCTTCATATCATTGCAATTTCATTCTCTTCAACAAATAGAAATAATGATATTTAAGATTGGGATTCCATATTTTGCAAGTGCCCTTGAAGGATTTGAATATTGCTTAATGTGCTTATCCAACATATTCCAACAAACCATATATGTATGGTCAGTGTCCTCACAACCATAATCTCACATATATTACAATTTCCTAGAACCAAAGAGATATAAGAAAAATAAGTACATCAAAGTATATTACAATTTCCCATCTTCATTCCTATCAAACAATTTTTAAAAAAAATATTTTAGTAGATCATCACAATTGCGACAACCAGTTCAACGAAATGTCGTTGGACCAACAATGATGTCGTTGGATTCCCATTGCAATTGCAATGGAATAATTTTATGGATTTCTATTGCATTCATGGCATGGTTGTCATACACCATGGTACTTGCGACGATATTTTGATAGATGACTGTCGACCGTAGAGGGCAGATGCTACTATGGGGATGACATAATGGAATAGTCTACTATTGTAATTGCAATGCCCACCTATCACAATTACAAAAATTTGATGATGACCTATTAGCCTTACCATCTGCCAAATTGTGACATTTTTTATGTCACAATTGCAATAGAAGAACTTACTGTCATAATGTGTGATGCCAAAAGTGCAACGCCTGTCCGATGGGAGCCATTTCTTGGTACTATCATTTAGGGGATAGTTGACTATCACAATTATGATGTATTTCCATCATAATTTGGGTTCAAATATAGTAGTTCCTTATACACTTGTTGGGGCCATGATCATCCTTCATCTCCTTTGTACCCCTGGTTCTTTCTCCCCTGCTCAAGCTTATCTAGAAGAACCTTGATATTTTTAGCAATAGCTTCAAAATGGAATAGCTCTAATCAACAATATTTTTGAAAACATTCTTAGTGCCCTCAACTCTGCTATCCAAAATATCAATCTTCTTCTGCATATCCTTTACCATTTGATCCACAACTCTAATTTTAACTTTAAGAGGTGGGACTCTCTTGATCATGTTAGTGACATCTTCAACATTCGCAATCACATCTAAGAGTCTATCCAAATGCTGGCCTAATGTCTTTTCACCCCTATTGGGTTTTATTAGATGATCAAACTCCCTTATGAGATCTTGCATTTTCTCCTTCATAATGTTAATGTCCCTCCTCATTTCTCTAGGGTTTCTAAAGAAACCCTTCATATACCCATGATTGTCTAGGACAAAGCTTTGATTCAGATTATCCTCATCTAGGTCTAGTTTATCTTTCTCTACATCAACATCATTATTATCCTTGTACTCATCATCCCCTTGAGGTGTATTGTTCTTACCTCTCATATCCTTCTCATTCTTTTGAGTTAGGGGATCATTATCCAAGGGGATATACATGCATCTCTCAGTTTTCTTCCTTTTGTTTCTAGTTTTAATTTTGCTACCAATTATTCCCGTGATAATTTTTTCCCCCTTACTTTTCTTCCCTTTTTCCTCCATAGTCTCCTCATTGGTTCTAGTCTCCATCTCATAGTCCACCTCATTTCTTTTCCTTCTCTTAGAGGACAAACCCCCAGGGGTTAGATTCTTTCTCTTTTTCTCCACTGGCTCAACTTCTTCCTCCTTAGTTTCCTTTTCATAGGCCTCTTCTGATTCATTTATGTTAGTTTCAAATTCATAGGTCTTTTTACTTTGTAGGTTTAAATAAGTATTCACTATTTACACTTAAGTTTACTTAGGTTAATGCATTATTTTATTATTTTATTTTGTGAGACACTTAGGAGTTTGCACACCTTTTTGAGTTGTCATGTTGACAACACAAGAGTACATGACTCTATTTCTCACATGGTGTCTACAACATTGATTTTCATGTCACACCCTTGTAGGCTTATCCTCTCATCATCGCACATACTTCCATGCTTAATGGAGGATAACCCATATCTAGTGGACATGTGCCTGGTTGTATGACATATCATGGTGCTGATTTTGAGGCATTCTAGATGTATCTTAGAGGCCTTTATATATAGGCACTCCTAGTGTACTTTTACATTGCATATTGAATGAATATATCATCATTCTAATCATACTCTCTCTTTTTTGTCTACAATTAAACTTATGTTTGAGTTCTTAGTTCCTGGGTGAATTTTTCCCTTAGGAAAATTCTTACATGGTTTTAGAGCTTGGTGTTTTTCTCATCACATAGCCATTTGAGACCATCCTTGCTTAAGTACCTCAGCCCAAATCTGGAGTACTGCAAAAATTGGAAGCGTCTAGAGCCAGATTTGACCTCGCCATTGCATCCAAAATGCTGAATCGGTGAAGATTGACTATAAACTTGGCTATCTTTGGCCAAAGTCGACTGTGAGGAATTTTTTTTTTGCAAATCAAAACCCAAAGGCTCGATTTGCAGTTTGGGTATGGTCATTATTTTGTAGATTTAATTAATTATTTTAGATCTACATTTTCTCAATTTTTTTTCCCTTCGAGCACCCAAAAGAGAATTTTTTTAGAGCAAAATTGGGCAGTGACACCCCGGCTTTGCTATTTGGAAGAATATATCATTTTGGCGTAGGGAATATTCTATTATTTTAATAGGCTTCATAGTGGGCATATTATATTTTTTGGCATACAACACAATCTAACCATACTACACCAAATTTTGATAGGCCAAGCCAACCCATCCATTGGCTACAAATTCCCAATGGCCCTTTGAAAACCAATGTGTTACTCTCTGGCGGGGCTTCCTCTGGTTTATAAGCCTACGATGCTACACTTTTAAACACATATAAGTGTTTACCCATGTTGCATGTGGGATTTTTTTAAACAAAACTTGGTGGTAGTAAAGAAAATACTGACGACTCCAATCTTATCTAGCCTACACACAACGATGGAGTTCCAGCAAGGTTCCCAACATAGGTTTCTGTCGTTGTGTTTGCAGAATTTTCGACCGATGCACTATGATTTCTCCTACCTTGAAGGATTCTGGCTCCCACATTTCCATTAGGTTTTCTAGCCCGTGGTCTCTCGTTGTGAGTGAATATTTTGTCGTACAAGCATTTTTGGCTCATAGATTTGACAGTTTGATGCCTTTTTCTGTTCTATGGTAGGCGAATATTCCAGTGAATCTTTCCAACTGACGACGACTGTGTTTTTTTATGTAGCTGTAGGCTGTTTAAAATCTTACCTATGCTACATCTACTCCATATGGACCAATACTATGATGCCACATGGATCTTTGTGCAAGTACTATGCCATCCAAGATAGACTATGATAGACAACCGAACACATCAGATCACTGACACCTTAGCCACCTGTATAGATTCGTAAGCTGACTCAGTGCCACCTATTGTAACATGTGGACTATCTACCACATCAACAAATATGCCCACCAAAATGATATTAGTAGTATAATTTTTACCACATTAGCCATCCATATTGCCATGTGTTTGGTCTGTACCGTATAAATGGTACTGTCAATTGCCACATCACCCCTGGTATGCTAATTTTTTGCCTGCATCAGCATTTCATTGGGTTAAAATTAATGACCATCTGACCATCAAAATCAAGTTTTTTTCAATTGTAGTGATGGCCATTTGGTTGTCAAATTTAATATCACAATTTTCCTTCTAGACTCCTCTCTAGATTGCTTTTCCATTTGGCAGCTTGTCTTTGCGAGCCCATAACTTGGACATCTGGACTTCGATTTAGGTGCAATTTGTTTTGAAATTGGGTAAAATTTCCTAAATTTTCTAGTGGTGATGTTGTTTTCTGGTTTTGGTTTAAGGATTTTTTAGAAATTTCATTTTTTGGTGATTGTACCTATATAATCCTGCATTTTGCAACTTCAAATGCTCTGTACGGGCACATCTGGTCACTTTTTTAGGTTCCATTATTTTTGAAAGTGCACATTATTTTGTCTACTTTCTAGATCTTGAATCAAATTCTAGGGTTTTGTGGACCAAAATCTCACTTTCAAAATTAGGCCTTTTTCTTCATTGTAAAGCTTTGATTACTTTTCAGAATTGTTGTACATATGAGCTACAGTGCTTAGTGATAGATTTGAGCCTCAAAAAGTAGTTATAAAAGAAAAATTAGAAAGTCCACTTTGTTCATTTTGACAAGTGGCCCATTGTACACACACTACTTATAAAGTGCCAAAAGCATCTTTTTTTGGGGGGAGGGGGGGGGGTGTCTTTTGATTGAGTGAAAATGGGGGGTGTGTACTATGTTTTTGTGTCTCTCTATTGTGATCTTTTCATTTCTACATCATGGGTTTTAAATGTCCTCTAACTTCACACAAATATTCTACATGGTAAGATATTGCATGAAGTAGATTAATGGAAAAATGATATAGTCTTTATGTTGATGGTAAAATTACCAAACCTAATGATGCTAAAGAAGTCATTAATTGGCAAACTCAAGATTGATAGGCTTTAGGAGTTATCAAGAGTTGTGCACATAGGGATCTCCTCTTTCACATCATCGGTTGTTCAGAATCCGAAGAAGCTTGGGAAAAACTTGAATCATTGTATGGTAAGGTGGATGAAGAAAAGATATTTCAGATTGAGGATGATCTACTTCTCTTGGATCCGAAGAACTTTGACACAATTCAAGATTACATCATCAAATCTAATGAGCATAGGGAACTTCTTAAAGATTGTGGAAATCCCATGAAGGATGATAAGTTGATTCATCACATCCTGAAGATGCTACCTTCTGAGTATGTTTCCTTTGTTTTCAGTTTTAATATTCACAAGTTGAACATGGGATCTACTTACCAGAAGCCTCCATTTGATGCATTCACAGAGATGTTGATTGTTGAACAATCTCACTTGATAGATTTAGGACTTCTCAAGTCATCAAAGACCAAAGCCTTAATGGCTAGTGATGAGCACCAATCATGTCAAGGAGGGAAAAACAACAACAACAAGAAGTAGTGGAAGCATAAATCATAATTTGAGAAACAAAAATCCTCCTCACAACAAGGCTTTTCCTCTTACAACAAGAAGGGAAGTAATGAAATGAAGGACAAACTCTTTTGTGCATACTGCAAAAATCCAAATCATGATGAGCATCATTGCAAGACTAAAAGAATCAATGAGGTAGAAAATCTACTCAGGAAGAACAAGATTCAACTACTAGGTACTTTCAAGGATTCAACTCCAACCTCTTTAAAGGGTAAAGGGAAAGCACTTATGGAAAATACAAGTTTTTATTCTGAATGGATACTTAACTCAGGTGCCTCCTACCATATGGGTTTTTCAAAGGGAGATTTTTCTTCATTGAAGTAGTCAAAGGTACTAAAATGGAAGTTGAAGGAAAATGACATGTGGAAATGGAAAATGGGGAATTCAAAGATGTTCTCTATGTTCCAAACCTTAGCTCCAATATCCTATCAGTTTACCAAGTTACTCACCTTGGAGATGGTCATAAAGTTGAGTTCCTTCTAGATTCATTAATGGTGCATAGTCTTTAAGATGATTCATTGGTTGTAGGGGGGAAAGCGAATGATAAAAAAAGGCTTTATTCCTTCTCCCACTTTGTGCCTAAGTCTCCCTCTCAAGCCTTGTTGATTCACTCTACTACACAAATCAACTTATGGCATGAGTGGTTTGGTCATCTTGACTTCTGCTCTCTTTAGCAACTTTGCTCAAAACATATGGTCAAAGGTCTACCTAACATCAAATTTTCTAAGGAAGAATGTTCACCATGTTTAGTGGATATGAATCTTAAGGAGAAGTATGATAAAAGGAAGTCTCCTAGAGCTCTAGTTTCTCTCCATTCAGTTCACATGGTTTTAGCAGGACCCTTTGCAATGACTTTAGTTAGCTAAGGCTGATACATACTCACATTTGTTGATGACTTTTCAAGATTCACTTGGGTATACTTTCTTCATCATAAGAGTGAAGCGGTTCATAAACTTCAAGACTTTAAGACTCATGTTAAACACAAGTCAAGGAAAGCCATCAATTTACTAAGGGTGGACAAAGAGAACAAATATTTTGATAGAAGACTTAAGGACTTTTGTAGAATTGAGGGGATTGATCTTCAAAATTCACTAGAATTCTGTCCATACAAGATAGATGTTGTAGCTATGAGGACTAGGACTCTCAAAACCATGGAAACTTGCATGATAAAGGCCAAGTCTCTTGATTCTACACTCGAGGTTGAAGACATTTGTAGTGCTACTCAAATACTTAATAGGTCTCCTCATAATACCTTAGACAGGAAGACTCCTTTTGAGGCATGGTGTGGTAGAAAACTAGTCATGATTTGTCTTAGAGTCTTTGGTGGTTTAGCATGGGCTAACCTATCTTCCAGGAGTTGCAAGGCACTGAAACCTAGGCCTTGTACCTTCATAGGATATGAAGACAATGCTAAAGCTTATAGACTTATGGATCTAATGACTCATGAGATTTTTTTGGAGAAGGATGTTCACTTTGAGGAAAGTTCACCCAGCTTATCCTCTAATCTTCTAAGCATATCATACATAGTGGAAATTGATAGTGACACCACCAATAGTGCTTTAATAGATTTAGACATGTGGGGTTCTATCGACAGTTGCAGTGAGAGTTCACATCACCAGTCAAGTCCACATGCTTACATTGCTAGAGTGAAAGGTCCATCACAACATGGTACATCTCATCTTCCAGCTCCAACTTCAGTTTACTTGGGAGATAGACTTGAGGACTTACATCTTCTCATTGATAATGATGATCCTTCTACAGTTGTTGCGAGGGCTCACTCTGACCCTTATGTCCATTCTCTACATGATCAATCTTCACAGGTTGGCATGATTATGGATACTTATGAACAACAGTTATTAGAGGTCTCTTTGTCAATTGAGGAGAGAGATGGTTTAGTGGAATAGGTTCAACAAACATCCTTACTAGATCTGCATTCATTCTTTTCAGCATAGTTGGAAGGGGTGAGTATCAAAATTAGCACAAGGATACTTGAGCAAGTTTTAGGGACACCATACATCTTTAGGATTTTAACTCTACCTTTATTTCTTCCTAAGGGGAGGAATGTCATTCAGCACTCTTAGACCAACTTCTTCATTAGAGCGGCTTTCATTGACAGGCATTCTTCATTTGAGGGGGGGGGACTACCTTGTCTCTCTTCCTCTTCTTTCTTATGGGGGGGGGGGGGGGGGGGAATTTTTCCTCTTATGAGGTTCTTGTTCTTCTCCTTCTTCACTTTTGTATATACTAGATGTATGTCATAATGGGGGACTCTTGATTACTCCATCCATCAATGCATCCCTATTTATCTCTCTTTTTGGAGGAAGGTTTTTCCCATGAGGCTTTCCCTCTTTCTCCACTTTATGAGAGATTACATTTTAATTATGTACATGGGTACCTAACATGTTCTAGTAGATGAGACCCATTTTCCATCTTCATCCTAGTTTTTGTAAGCTTAACAACATTCCCCTAAGTTGCACTTAAGGGAGGGTGTTGGTGTAAATAAGTATTCACTATTTACACTTACTTAAGTTTACTTAGGTTAATGCATTATTTTATTATTTTGCATTATTTTATTATTTTATTTTGTGAAACACTTAGGAGTTTATTCACCTTTTTGAGTTTTCATGTTGATAACACAGTAGTATGAAACTCTATTTTAGCACATGGTGTCTACAACACTGATTTGCATGTCACACCCTTGTAGGCTTATCCTCTCATCATTGCACATACTTCTATGCATAATGGAGGATAACCCATATTTTATGGACATGTACCTGGTTGTATGACATATAATGGGGCTGATTTTGAGGCATTCTAGATGTATCTTAGAGGCCTTTATCTACAAGCACTCTTAGAGTACTTTTATATCACATATTGAATGAATATATAGTCGTTCTTATCATACTTTCTCTTTCTGGTCTACAATTGTGCTTGTGTTTGAGTTCTTAGTTCCTGGGTGAATTTTTCTCTTAGGAAAATTCTTACATACTTAAATGGGGCTTGTCCACTTACTTTGATTTTAACAAACTCATAATCAGAACCATCAGTCCTTCATGAAAAGCATGACACCCTTCTGGGTCATTCTAAAGGGTTAAAATGGTACAATCTAGAGATTGCCAAAGATAGAAGGGGAAGTTTATCCTAACATGATGCCTAAAGTGACTAATCGATAAGAAATGGTGGCCATAAATCTTGGTAAAGTGACCATCCAAGGTAATATACTCAATCGAAACAAACAAAATGAGCCTTCAAGCTCTAGAAATAGAAGTAGGGTAAAAGTAGGAATCACTAATTTTAACCAACCTATTTCTCTCCTTGACCGACTCTATAAATTCATCCACAACTTTATCAAATATCTTCTTGTCCCCATAGAAGTTAATCCCTTCCATGTCCATGCTTATGACTTTGGAAATGATTTCCTCCATGACATCTATTCCTTGATTTCCAACTAGAAATACTACCATACTTCTAAGTTTTGAGAAACTGCCTGGTGATGGACATGTTACTTCCCTTTAATGCCATCAATGCCAAAGAGAGAGATTGTTGAAAAAGAATATTGTTGAAGTATACAAATTAGAAAAATTAATGAAGCCTATTTTGAGAAAAATCATTATTTTTTCATTGATGTCAAACTTGCTACTTGTTGGTAAGATAATTGCTAATTTTTGTCTAATTACTATTATTTGATTCATTGATAAGGAGGATTTGAAAAGAAAGGCTAACAAGAGTACCTAGAGAAAGGTTGAATTATATGGTGTATAAAAGGAGCATTAAGACCAAGTAAGACTTTGATGATAACAACAATGCAAGGATACTTGAGCAAAGACAAGAAGAAGACTAAGAAAAAAGAAATATTTCTTCCAAGCTTGACTGAAAAAATAGTACAAGTTAGGCAATTCAGTTTAGGTTGAGAAAAATGTTAGTTGTGGCCAAGAAAAGTGAAATTCAATATGTGCGAAGAAAATGAAGTTTAGTATGTGTCGAGCACTATTAAAACTTAGTATGTGCTAAGTACCAGTAAAACTTTATATGTGTCAACTGTTAGAGAATGATAGTAATGATCGAGTAAAGACTTAGTTCATGCTAAGGAACCTAGTGTTGATTGAGCATCAGAAGATAGCTATTGCCAAACAAAAAACATGTTATTGTTGAGTGATAGTATAAAGAGTTTGATGAAGATTTGATGAATCTAAGATGACAAAGATGATTTCTTGAATTGTGTGAAGCGTATTAAAGATAAGTATGATGAGTTGAGATGAATTTGAAAAGGATTGTAAGAGAAGTTTCTAGATGGAACAAAATGGAAAAGAGGGAGGATTTGATGAGTCTAACCTAACCCTAAGATGGATGATTGTGATGAAGCAAAAATAGTTCAAAAATTTCTATATGAGGAGATACAAGGCCAGAAGAAATGATGTGAAGTATGTGAGCAAAAAAAGAAAAAGAGTCTGGAGGTGTTGCTTCATATGGTGGCCAAAGGAATGAATCGACAGTTGGCATACTAAGCATGAAGCCTTAAGAAGGTGAAGGCTTGAAGGGTGAACAAGCAATAAAAGACAAAGGGGAATGAATACAAAGCATAATGGAGAGTTGAATTAGATATCTATAATATGCAAGTGAGTTGTTTTGTTTCTAGATTAAGTGCTACCATTACTTTCTAGGAATTATATTAGTCTGGATAAATCCTTTGGATTAAGGTTGACCTAATAGTCATAAGTAAATCCTTTAACTAGGTGACATTATAATGGAATGTTCTAAAGTCCTCTAATAAGTCCCACTTTAATAGGGTGATTAAAATCATTTAATCAATGTCACATTCAACAATGTGTATTGTAACCTTTAACAAGGTTGGTTCCTCATAGGGCTCACTTCAGCGAAGTGAAAATTAGTAGCATGATACTAGTGGTTTTTCCCAAATTGGTTTTCCACATTACATCCTTGTCTCAAATTGTGTGATTGAATTTGTGGTATTTCATGTTTACATTTCTACAAAGTTCATCTGATCTAGGATAGTAATATACTAAGGTTTTAAATATTGGATGATCTAATCAATGCATGCACATGTATTTTCTGAGTACTAAAAAGTTTTATCCATACATTTGGACCTTGGATAATTGATTCATCCCCCCTCTTAGTTATTCTAAATAATTGCAACACTCCCTCCCTCCTAGGTCAGATGTGGCCAAGGAGGAGGCACCTATGTACTATCTAGTGGTTGTATAGTTTCCTCTAACCTTACTTCTCTCTTTGAATAGAGAGGCACTCATTGATCTACTAACATTACAACTATATATATACCCTAGTAGTATATTTCCTTAGCACCTGTCACTCTGCCTCCCCTTGAGCCTCTGTTAGATTATCTTGTAGGACTTACTCTTATCTATCTACCTCTACCCTAGTATTGATCGCCTACTAATCCCTCATAGCTTTAGTCATTCATTCTTGTTGTAACTTTTCCTCAATAGCCCTAACTTGTTGATCCTAAGATCCTCTCCCCTAGTTGGTGCTAGTTTCTCTTGCCTCTACTTTCCACCCTACTCTCTCTCTCTCTCTCTCTCTCTCTCTCTCTCTCTCTCTCTCCACCTGAGGCCATCTAACAATTCTCTCCTCCTTTGCTACTTGCACCTAATTCCTAGACCTAGTCTAATTGTCAGATGGACCCTCGAAGTTGCTAGGCCTTTCCCTACCTCTCCCCCCTATCCCTACATTCCCTCCATCATCTCCCTTATCTCCATCATCTCCTCCTCACCCATAATCCCATAGTATTGCATTTAGAATTATAAATCTAGAGAAGGGCCTCCTCCTCATATCCCATGCATAATTAAGAGATACTCCTACATCTATCACTGTCGAGAGATAATCCAAGGCCACCTATTGTAAGCCTTGTGTCTCATGCAAACATGTGACATAATCTAGTATGGGTAACCAACCCATGTCCCCCTCCTCTCAAACCATGGCATAAGTAATCATCTCTATAGGAAATCTCTGCCTTTGACCAATCTACCTCCACACATGGAAAATGAAAAAGTGCTGCACAATCCCTGTATGTCCTTCTACAAGAGGCCTATTATAGAACATATACCCTAGCTCCTCTTAAGCTTCCTACCATCCCTTGCACTCCACATAGGGTCTCCAATCAAATGAGGACAACTCATCTAACACTCATCTATAGAAAGATACATCACTACTATGAGGTTGTGTGATGAACTCTGAGTACCTATATGTGTATGTGTATCTCCTCTCCTTTGGCTGCACCCATGGTTAGATTATAACAATGTGATCCCAAGCCCAGACCTATACTAGTATAGCCCCACATGCCTAGCTCCTCTCATCTTTGTACATGATCTCATGGAGTTCATGGTACATGTATTCCAAAATGGTTGGCCCCCATGCTATTCATCGCAACCTTTCCACTAGAGCTATAACCAATCTACCTCATCTGCATGGAAGGCCCTTCTAGCTCCTATCTATGACCAATATTTGTGTTATCAGGGAGCACACTATACATGTGATTGGGTATTGATCCCCATAATTTGTAATCAGTCACCACCATACAATTTGTTTATCTAAGATGGTAACATCCTAAAATACCTCATGCAATGTGGCCTTGTCATCTAATAGAGATTGATCAATGTAAACTCATGACACACAAACTTCACTTCAATACTAATACTGATGAGAATAAGTACATATGCAAAATGGACATGCTCAACACACTAGATCTCCATGACATGTCACTCATAAGATGTAGTATACATCCTCTAATGTGATGTTCACCTTACCAGTCAGGAGATGGAAGGTGTTATGCTCACTGTGCAACCTCTCTGCCAGTGTTGTCAAGAGACCATGCTTTTCTTGGATATGGGGCAACCATAATAGCCATCCAAATCCCATGGTCTCCAACCTCCCTCTATCTATATCATCTAACTAGGGTACTAGATGCAACCTTACCACCTCCAGAACTCTAATAATCAAGGCTGGAAATACCTCTTGCATAGAAAAACATGTCCAAATATCAACATGTGTCAAATGACAATTAGAATAAAACTAAATAGATCAAAACTCAACTACTCGAGCACAAAACTAAGACTTTGAAATGACTAACAACACAAATTTTGCATAATACTCATAAAGTGGATAAACTAGTATCATACGATACTTTGCATTATACCTATGTGATACTTTCTTATAGTGTGATCCTCCACACAATATCACACGATTGATGGGTGGGTCCAATACAATACAACTCATAGTAGGAGTGTGATATGATTTCCATGTTAGAACTATCATATAATGCTATCTATAATAGTGGTGTGATAATTTCTAAAGTACCTCATGATATTTTGCAAAAACCTACTAAAAACCCTAAAAAATATGATAAAATGCTAAAAACTAATCAAAAAATGTTGGGATGATGAGTAGTTACTGGTGGACCTTATTGTGGAGGCTAGTTGTGCAACCGATTGCACTTGAATTGATGTCTCTCAATTGTAACTCTTATTTGGGCCATAGTGCTCTCTCTCTATTCTAAAGCTCTCAATATCAAATAATACAAATGATTTGAAAATGACCCCTTGGGCCCCTTATATAACCTTTTCACCCGATTTTGACCTAATTTTTTAACTACTTAGATTTGTGTGAAAACTACACCCTTTTCTTATTTCGACATCCTAGATCCATTTTTGGGATCAAAATTGAAATTTGAACTCATATTGATGGTCAATATGACACTTTAAAATTCTCCCTTCTTCTGTGTAGTTGGTTGACTTTCTAAGGTTTAATCTCCAAACCTTGCAAGGGCAATCATCATTTCTTCATTTATTGATGGGGACACAACAGGAAATAGAAAATTTTATTAACTATAAAAATATGCTAGTACACTTAGTGCAGAGAAAGACTCCAAGACACGTCCTATGGGCTTACAATAGCATAAATTTGGAGATAAATTCTTCTCCCAGTACCTTCTCTCAAACTCCACTCCTAACTACCTTTTATAATGCCATAAATGTTCTTAAATAGACTCCGAAGGGTTAAAGATTAGGAATACATTCTAGAAAGTGCTAGTAGGCATCCACTGACCAAATAGAAGGCTCTAAAAGTTATTAGAAGTTGGCACAAAATTAGAAGAATCCAGAAATGGTAACCAAACTTTTGGGAGGCATAACTTTTGAACCGTAGCTTTGATTGACAAATCGTTTACATTTTCGAAAAGCTCTCAAAGCGCTCTATAGCCTATGGACCAGCTTTGCTCATCCCCCATTTTTTGGCCTTGTTTGAGGTCATTTAATGCCCCTAACCTAACTTTGAAGCATTCTTAGGATGTCTCAAAAAATTGAAAAACTGCGATAACTTTCAAACCGTGAGCCTTTTGACCTGATTCTTTTTCTAGAATGCTCTAAATTATAATGAAAATCTTTTGACCAATTTACACCTTCTATTTCACCAAAATGATGGCTCAATTACATACTCCTATTTTTTTGTCATTTACACATATCCCAAGGTGATTAAAAACTCTAACCCATAACACTAATAGTGGAACTATGAGAGTTGGAACCTTTATGTGACCCAAATGGGTATCCAAAAATGAAAACACATGAAACAAAAACTAAGTCTAAGTACATTTTTTTGGATGAAACAGGATTGCCCTTATACCTCTGGATGCTCTTGCATCATTTATTCATCATTTCTACTCTTCATTGCTCTTCTCTTTCACTCCATTTCATTTCATTTCATTTCATTTCATTTCATTTCATTTCATTTCATTTCATTTCATCTCTTCTTCTCTTTTTGACCTAATACTCATTCTTTATGTTCTTGGTCAAACTAGGGCATCTCTTCATTGCTTAGAGGTCACTCTTTGGTTTTCATCACTTATCTATTATCTTAAACTTTTCTTTATCTCAATTTAATCAAATCTAGCTCATTTATGCATCCCCTCTATCTCATTTTGATTTTGATCCTAAGGGGGTAGGAATATTCTATCATTGCTGCAATTTTTTTTTGTTTTGCTATGGCTATTTATTTCTCAAGAGCATATGCTTGACCTTTCTATATTCTCTGGATCTATATACTTGCTTCTTGGCTTGACATATTAATGCTGGTATCAAGTATTGGTACTTTCTATTTCTCTCTCCTAATGTTCAATCCTGCTACTAATAGGTTCAACATTCAAGATTTTCTATCTCTCTACACTTCATTCTTCAGGGTCAATTTTTGTTGCTCACTTGAATTCTTCATTCTTTGATGTAATGTCTTCCTAGATTGATCACACATTAGTCAATGAGGGGCAAATGTAATCACCCAAAAATGGTCATCTAGACTATTAGCCCCCTTTCTAGAATTTTTGCTTAATTTATTAATTGCTTATTCTTGATCAAATCATTGAAAATTAATTTATTCGATTATAATCTATGGTTTGACCACTTTATCCTAAGTCTCTTATTTAATTAAAAAAAATGCTCCCTTTTAATCAAATAAAAATCCCACTTCCCACTTATCCTAAGTATGCACACATAAACCATTATCCCTATTTTAAAAATAAGAGAAAAGGCTTTTTGTCTCACATGAAGTTCACAGTTTCCAAGGTGGATAGAATCTCCATTCTCTTCCACACATATTTTACCTTTTTTAACTCCACCATTGACCTTGATTAGAAAATATGCTTATGCACATGGATTACTCAAGATGCATCTTCTACCTTTGGTTGACCCTGTCTTGGCTTTTGACCTCAACCATCCATTTTTCTTTAAAAGAGAGAACTTTCTCCCCATTCTCCATCTTTTTCATGTTCATGCTAATGTTATGTTGCAATATTTTTAGGTTCTTTGGAGATTTTTAAGATTTGGAGCATTTGCATTATTATATTGGCATATTCATTTTAGCTTCTTTACACTTGTGTTATGGCATTTTAGTTTAGATTTTCTTTTATCCTTTAGCTTAGATCACCTAGAATAAATATGGGGTTTTGTAATCTTTCATACTTGTTAGCTCACACCTTGTATCTTATTTAGTTTATCTCTCATCTTGTATCTCATCACATAGTGATTCTTGGGTGTTAGAATTCTTGCTCCTATCTTTGAATATTTCATTCTACGGTGCACCTTGCAAGGGTTGCATGCACTAGATTCATTTGAGAGACAAAATTTCACTATTTGCAGCTTTGCACATCATAGATAAGAAGCTATAAGCTACTTCTTAAGACTCCTTCTTCCATGGGTTCTCTCAAGTGTAATGGTTTATAGAAGTGGTCCAGAATTTTGGCATATAGAAAGGAAAGTCAAGCAAGACAAGGTGAGACAAGTTAGCCAAGGGAGCATTTGTGAAGGTTGGAAGCATGGCATGGGATGTGTGCATTCGTGTTTGTTCAAATGGATTTCTTATTTGAAACTATGGATTTGAAGGTTTCCATGATTGTATTGCAATGATATTTTGCTAAATAATACATGGTGATGAATGCTTTTGGAGGTTGGGCATTTTGCTCAATGAGGGTTTCTCAGAATATATCTTGTGTCACATTTTTTGTGACTATGTTGTCTATTCTCTTGCACATGGATTTGAAGTATTTATTTATTTTAGATCTACTATGGGCTATGTGGAAATGATAATATTTTTAGTTGCAAGTTTCCTTAGAAGTGGAATTAGAGTTATGATTTTCTTGTTGTAACCCAAGATTGAATCTTTGAGAATGCATGAGAAGATAAAATAAAAGTAAATATATATGGGTTTCATAGGTAGTTTATTATAGATCTAAGAGTTTTGGGCTTGCTATTATGATAGGATATTGGCATATTTTGGGCATCTGAAATTATTGGTCAAAAGAGTTTTTCGGTTGTTTCATTTAAATGAGGGTTTTAGAGGGAGAGCTTGTAGAAATGACCTCCTAGAAAAAATAGACCTCACCATTGGATCTGGGTTGACCTTTCCATAAATTTTGATATATAATATATCATTGTTTGACCACATTGATGGAAAATGCAAAAGGTTTTTTCGTTGTTGTCAATGATGGCCATCAAATTTAATCTTGCTATACTTTTCATGACAAAGAAAAACAAAAATCGCTTGAAAGTGGTAAAAAGATTGTATTGGTAAAATAACCATAACTTTCACCCAGGATATAAAATTTTGGACTTCTTATAGTCATTGGAAAGATAATTGAGAGCACTGCAACTTGGTACAAGTTTGATTATGTGATTTAGATATTTTTAAAAGTTTTTAAGAGCCAAAAATTTAGATGTTATTTATTTTGAGCACATATTTGGGCATAACTTGGGTATATGAAGTTTGATGCAGTGCAAGGTAGGAGAATCCCCAAAAGGGATGTCCTATCCCCTAGAAAATAATCACACAATGGAAGATAAACAATAAAGCAATATTTGAAGCCAAGTCACAATAATTTATTCATAGACATAACTTATTACATGTAATGTGTTGGGCTGTAAGGCCTTCCCGGTTATGGCCAAATACAAAATAAGTAATAGCTCTACAAGATCTTTTAAGATCCAATCCAAACCCTAGCTAGTCTAGATTCACACTTTGGTAGAAACTTCCAAAGAAGATCCAACTGGTACTCGCAAGCCCACTAAACAATCTCCTTATTTTCCAAGCCTTAGCTACTAGCCTTCTCAAAAATTTTCTCTTTTACCATCTTCTCTTCTCCAAGATGGGTGAATAATGACTAAAGAATCTACTAAAATCCCTACTTATACCCAACTAATCCACAAGTTAGCCCATTATGCTCCAAATTAAATATCCCTTATATTAACTACTTGAAGAGCCACAAGTTGGCTTCCAATAGAAATTAAATACAAAATGCCTTTAAAGGATTGAAATACTTATTAAATACATCAAAATTAATTACCCAAGACCCAAATAGGTCCACTCAACTCCACCAAAATCCCTTAATCATGCAGGATAGATAACTACCCCAAGATGTGCTCCTAGTGGTAACTTTAAGAAACTCCTCTTAAAAAAATGCCTAAAATACTGGCAAATCCAACATTTTGTGGGCAGGAAAATTTTAATGTTGAGGATAATTTTTTTGTTCCATATAAAGAAATAAAATATTATATGTTGGCAATTTTTTTCTTGCCCTAGCAAAAATCATTTTAAATGTGGCAAATTAATGTTTTTTCTTGCTGACATATAAATAAATGATGGCTATTTTTTGCTTTGCTAAAAATGAATTAATAATATCAGAGGAAAATTACTTTTTTTGTTGAAAAATGAATAATAATGGTCTTGACTAATCTTTTAGTGGTAAATTGAAAAATTGTTTAATTTGAAAGCAAATTTGCATGTGCATTGGCTAGTGACTATACTGACTACTGAGTAGTCACTTCAAGTTTCAACTTGTCTATTGTCTTAGGTCTATTATTAATAATGTTGTAATGTTGTTACATTAGTGTCACTATAACCAAGTTAGTTACTATCACTTTTGTATTCTTAATAGTAAATACAATAGTTTTATTGATCGTTGATTAATTAGAGATCAACGACAGAATATGCATTTCGGGGCCACTTGCTTGAAAAGACCTAGAGTCATATGAAGTTCTTCGGAATGGAGACATGTGAAAAGTTTTGAATAGTAATTTTAACTAGAATTTACTCAATGTCAGGAACTTTCAACAATCCAACATTAATGCCAGTACATTTCAGCATTTCACACACGTGAACATTAATAGGAATACGAATAAAAAAGATATGAAGATCACAAATGCTAAGGAATTTAATGCAAATACCATTAAATAGCCTCTTCAATTCCTCTTTCATTATCATTTCTCAAATTCTACAGTCTGAATTTGGTTTACAGAGTTTCTTGAATCTTAGTCATGGATATGCCAATTCACTTAAAATGCACTCCAATGGCTCTACAAAAGCCCTTTTTAGGCAAGATTCCTGATGATGTCCTTGCCATGGTTTGCAAGCCACATTCCTAAAGTCTTTTTATCCATCATGTTATATTCATGGTCCTTGGCCATGAATTCTTAAGAAATTATAAGAGTTACCATGTATCCACAGATATTACCTCCTGCTTCCTCACGTCTCTTCTCAACCTTTGAGATAGTCAAAGAGACATTCTGATGCTTCTACATAATATCTTTAAGGAAACATTTTTAGAAGATGATGTCAAAATTCTTGTATTGGTCGAGTAGGTATCAGGGCTGAGCATTGGCATCCCTTTTGTAGACAAGTGCTAGGAAAAAAGCATATGGTGCATTATATAAAAGCATCCTTTCCTATTCAGCATGAATGAATGACAATTGACTCACTGTCAAAAGTGGGCACGACTTGAAAATAATTTTGTATGAAAGTGGCTGTTGTTGGATGACATCAACGAGCCTGACTTCACTTTGCTGGATGAGTTCAACAACATCATCTTCTCCAACAAACTCCTTGTAGAGGGACTTGAAGACCTTTCTAATTGAAGGCTTCAAGCCCTCGGCCCCTCAGCCTACTGATGCTTTTAGCTTCCTTGTTCCTTGGTTCCCTATTCCCTATTTCTTGAATCCTCAATCATGTTTGCTTAACCGTTGTGGTGTTGCCCTAGGACAAAAAAATATTTTTAAAATTTTTATTTTTTCTTTAGATTGGGCCTTGCCCTTTAATGTAAATTATGAAGTAGTAAAACTACACTGATTTAATCAACAATTTTGAATATCTATGCTTTGCTCATTCCAAAATATCATCAATAAAAATAATAATTTTTGGCTTCTCAAATCATTGTTTCAACTTCCTGTTAGTCTACAACTTTGTTTTTGGCATCTTGATTATCAATGCACTATTGAAATGTTAGTTTGTGACTTTGTTTAAAATAGTTAACTGTTAATCATTATAAAGTTAGAACTCAAAAACCAAAAAAAATGTTTCAACAATCCCTTTATGGTTTCATATTGTAAGAATTTGTCTTAGGAAAAATTCACCCAAGATTGTAGAACTCGAACACAAGCACAACTATAGACCAAAAAGGAGTATGATCAATATATCAGAGTATATCCTCATACATTGCTCTGTATTGTATATACAAATACACTAGGAGTGACTGTATATAAAAGCTTCTTAGGAAGTACCTAGAATGTCTCTAGAAAGAGCCAAGAGATAATATAAGCATGACAACTAAGCACACATCTTATCCATTATTTTAGATGATAGGATAAGAATGATAAGGTGTATCTCAAGTGGAGATGTTGTAGACACCATGTGCTTAATTAGTGTGCTAACTCATGTGTTGTAGACACCATGTGCTTAAACGAGGTGTAAACTCCTATGTTGTCAACATGACAACTCACAAGAGTGCACATACTCTTAGGTGACTAATAAATAAATATTAAAATAATGCATTAACTTGAGTAAACTTAAGTAAGTGTAAATAGTGAATAATTATTTACACCAACACATATAATATATTTGATTAATGATTTATAGTAAAAAATAAGTCAATTGAAAATAATCCAATTAAAAGTTTTATAATTTCTAAAACTATTTTTTTTAAATCTGATTGGTTAAAACAACAGGAGCAATAAAGAGAGGATTGCAATGAAAACTAAAAGTTGTAACCTTAGCAAAGTTAAATAAAATTTTGATAATTTATGTGTCAATTTTTATTTCATACATATCTTGTCACCTAAGTTTTTTTCATTATAAAATATTTTAAATGATGATTAATGAAGAATAGTTTATAAACAATTATCACAATTTTCAATATATGTTAATAATTTATAAATAATTAAACTATATTACATTTTAATTTTGAAACTAAATAAAAAATATGAATAAAAATATAATATTTGTAATTATCTTTTTAAATTTTAATTATTTTATTTACATTAAACTATTGTCATTATTATTTCATATCGTACACCAATTTATTTTATAAAATTCAATATGTCTTCATTGAATTTTTCATATCATCTTTACAATAAAAAGTTTAAACTTTATGATAGAAAAGAAAATCATTCTATAATAGAAAAGAAAATCATTCTATAATAGAAAAGAAAATCCTTTATTTATATTATATCATAACTATTATAATAATAATAATTATACATACATACATACATACATACATACATACATACATATTTATAATATTTTATGTAAATAATTAAATTAACATAATGATTTTGACATGATAAACTTAAAAATATAATAATAATTAATAACAATTTCTTTAACAATATGTATTTCAATATTTTTCTCTAGATTAATTAATATGCTATTTAAATTATTTTCAATGACCACAGCTCTATTTCGGGCCAAATTTTAAATGATTGATGTTAAATTCTATTTCTAATTTTGTACTTGAAATCAAGACACATGTACTCGAAGATTCTACTCAAAATCTTGATTGTTGACTAAAAGAAAAATCGATAGCACGAGATGAATTTTGGGCTGATTTGAGAAATATTTTTCCATGTGCCTAGATTAATCCAGAATTGTGACACATGTTCAGTCATTACAAAGCTTAATTAAGTGTCAAGACTTGGTTAATATTATTAATAATTATGTTTATAAACAATTATTATAATTATCAATTTGTGTTAATAATTTATAGATAATAAAACTATATTACATTCTAATTTTGAAACTAAATAATAAAAATGAATAAAAATATAATATTCGTAATTATATTTTTAAATTTTAATTATTTTATTTGAATTAAATTATTGTCATTATAATTTATTATTAATACTTGCAAGTAGGCTTAGGAATATGTAATGCCCCGCCAAGGGATCAAAAGAATTTTACTAAGTTTGCCAAACAATTTTTTTTTAAAAACGTGAAAGATAAAACCATTCATAACATTTGCGGAAGCAATAGCAACAATTCAAATGAAAATGAACATAACATATATACATAATAAGATACATTCTTTAAAGATCCCTTAATGTTGTATCACATCTAAATTAACTATTCATCTAACATCCCATCCTTATGAAATAACAATGATACATCCAATGTACTTAAACAATATACAAGTGTCTTTTTGTAATTATATTTTAGTTTAGCTCAATCATCTACTGTACATATCACAGAGTATGAAAAACTTAAAACAATAAACATCCAAGTAAATAAAGTACATCATCATCATCTAATATTAATCAATGATGCAATAACATAAATGAAACCACATATCATACATGATACATCATCACAAAAGATATAAACATCCATCACAAAAGATAACCATATATCACAAACATAAATAACTAAGTGCACGGTTCCTCCCAACCGTAAATAGCATTATTAGACCATCGTGGATCCTAGCCATCCCTCTGTGCGTAACATTCCAAAGTATCGAAGAGATCATCGATATTAATATAGTAGAAATGTCACTCCTAAAACATCCTACTAACATGCAAAGTAAAGCATAATAAATCATCAACTAACATATGCAAAGTAAAGCAAATCATCAATATAAGAAACATACCAGTAAATACATCCATCATAAGGTATATTATCTATCATAATGCTCCAAGAACATAATGAAGAATAATTACCAACCAAGGATACTCCAGCCACGGTGTCTCGGACAGATCTCAAATGATAAGAGTGAAAATACACTACCACCCGACCGCGTGGAACCTAAGTGGTCCACTCCCACTATGCTGAGGAGATAATTTCAAGTTCCAAATAGGATATCAATTCATGAAACACAAATCTCTATAAGTCTAGGAATCCTAAAAGTATACTAACTCAAAGGTTCCATCACACAAAATTGACATCTAATTCTCAGAGGCACACAAAGACATGTAGGAAACCTACTCTGCAAGCGGGAAAGTGTCATCGCATTTCTCACGTACAAGTTATCCTGGTAGTTAGCTAACCTCCACGGGTCCATACTGATCTCATGCGGCCACTAGTATTCTCTCATACTGACGAGGCATACTATGAAATGCACGGTCGCAATCATGCGTTCTCACTACTCCCATCTTAGCCTGTACAAGCACTCAAGACATAGGCGAGAACATCAAAACAATTATCTTTTTAGGTTTATTTAATCTTCATTTAGTGTGTAAATGTTATCACTTATTAAACAAACTTACAATGAGTTACCCTAGCAGCCACTTAGGGCCCTGACCCCCATTGCAAGCCACTTCTCGACACTACAAGTAGATTACCTACGCTAAGCTCATAGAATCATAAATCTCAAAATAATAAAAGATAATCCATAATAAAATCATCAAATATGCATAAAAGCATCAAATATCCATAATAAGAATCATCAAATCTCCAAGATAAGAATCATCAAATCTCCATGAGCATCTGAAAAAGTATCCATAGAAAATCATGACCACAAAAGTTCTTTATTGGCAACTAAAGGCATCACTGATAATCATAAGTATCAATTGGTTCTCAATAACCAAAATATATCTCAAGATAAATCACAATATCCATTAGTTCTCAACAAGCAACAAAGAATATCTCAAAATCATACTGATCGAAGACTCCAAAATGGTTGAGTCAAACATGTCACAACATGATATCATCAAGAAATAAATCCATATTCCAGTCCCATCGTGGCGACTAGAAAATAATCGAAAGATAACTGATCGATGACTCAAAAATGATTAGCTCAAGTGTCTCATACACATACCTCTTAGCTTCACACATGAAGACTGATGAACAATAACAATCAGTAAATATAAACATTTCATAGAGCATACGATCACATTACCATGGTTGGGCTTATAAAGATCGAGACCAAATAAGATCAACATGCCATCATATCTCAAAACCCCCAAGCCTCTGGTAACATACTAGGACTGGTCAACACTAGTCAACCCAAAACCCAAAACAAGAAGCATATAAAATACACGATGCAAACACATGTTTTGGTTTACTAAATTCACATAGTTAAATAATGTGTAGGGGTTTCCAGTTTTCTGTTTGGAAGTATACTTCAAATATTTTAAGTTATCATCATTTGACCTCCAAGTCAACCCAATTGTTCTCCGATAGCATTACCCTTCCATTATTAAGAATTACATTCTAAGAATAACTTAAAGATAAATATTCACTAAACTGATCATCATTGACCTTTAATTAAATTGTCCTTTATATTTAACTATGATCCATATTCTAATTGATTAACCTTTCATCTTTTTTTAAAATCATTATTCGTTATATTATAAGAGGACCAATTATCATTCTTTGAATAAGAGATTATAACTTTATTAAAATGATGAATTACATCAATCAATTAACATAGTTCCATATTCTAATAGTCCTCAATTAAATATTACTAAGTCTTCACCATTAAATATCTAAAGTCATCATTCAAGTCATAAGAATAAGATCTATCAACTTGATATCAATATTTTTACAATCTTATTAAAAGAATTATATAATTTAAATTTTCATTACTTAACTTAATTGTTAATTAAATCTAATTAACTCTCATTGATTGATTTAATTAATAATTACATAATCATAGCAACGTTCCAATTAATATCAGTTGACTAATAACTAACTATAATTCTGTATGATAAAAGTCAACTATAATTCAATACTCAAAAGATCATATTAATAATTCAATAATAATTATTGAAAATCTTAAATGACCATATTCGTCATCTTTCAAAGAATAACAACATTCCCTTAACAAATTCGTATGATCATTAATCTTTTCAAATAAGACTATCGCACAACTTAATTATTAATATCATAGTTATAATATCAACTCAATGAATATCAATTGATTAAAAATCAATTATAATCCAACTCTAAAAATTATTATCTTTTACCAAACTTCAATCAATAAATAATCTCCACTAGATTAATTGTAATCAAATTTGTTGATATCTATTTAAACCATTATTTATTAATAGTTTGTTAGTCCTTACAAATATTAATAAATAATAAACTCTTCAAATTATACATACTCGATCTATAGAATCCTTCCATAAACTCATTAGTTAATATTTGACTAACTCTTAACTCCATTAAGGTATTCAAACGTATTAACCAATAACATAATAATTCAGTCTTAATTCAATATCATTCAGAGTTTCTAAATTTAAATCAATATAATATAAATTATCATCTTACAATTATTTAATCAATATTAAAATCAACCATTAGACTCCATTTTCTAATTGTTCTAATAATATTTTGTCTATATAAACGTTGTTTGAAAAAAATCCCTATCACAAACCAATAAGACTCATTGTAAATTTTAACATGAATAATCTCCAAATTCTTAACATTATCATCTTCATTAAACAACTCTAAAATTGTTTAATATATAATAAATAGTATTCAATATACATTATAAAAAGTCTACTATATAAACTATATTAAAATCTTTTTTTTAAAAAATTTTCTCTCATCTATTTACTTAGATTGACTAATACTATTAATTAATCTTAATTGAATTTGATTTAATTAGATTAGATAATAAATCATATAAAACTAATGCATATTAATAAGATTCTAATAAGGGAAGATTTTAATACTATCTTTAATTCATTCCATGCTTTGATATATTATTTTTGTGAAGTTAAGCATAAAGAACTCTTGGTTATGAAAATGGAGAAATATCTGTCTTTCAATAAAACAGTCTCAGTACGACGGCCATATCTCCCTAATGAATTGTTGGATCGGGTTGAAATTTAAATATGTTGGAGAGGGCCAAGTTGCGCCAATTTTGACTAGAGCGATCGAATAAATTCAATCACAATAAAAATTTATGAATGATTGAGTTCGGGTCTATCCAAGGGGCAGCGACAGGACAGTTTGTGATGAATTAAAAATTTTCTCTTAAAAGGTAATTGTTCTCTAAATTTATCCAATAATTTCACTAATGAATTTGGCCATAAATCTTGAAACCATTTTCAAATCTATTTCAATTTGATTCTAATTCGAACCCAAACTCATTTTTTTTTTTTTAAAAAGTCGATGCATATAAAATTCTCAAATAAATTTAATTGCCCAGATTGAAAATGCATACAATAAAAATATGAAATTTTTCAGAAGACATATGGAAGACATGAAGAAGACATGAATGCATGATGCAGAAATAGCATAAGAAAAATCACAAGAATCTACCCGAATTCTGATGCTAATTCGCTCTTCCTCAGAAAAACCCGCAGAGCAAGCTCCCTTCTTCAGAGTTCTTGAGTCCTCCAATGCTCTAATTGCTCTCCACCCCTTTCCTAAGCTTCTATGAATTCCTGAATATTAAGAGCTCTCAAGAAACTTTTGGAATGCTTTTTGAAACCGCTGAAAGGTGTCACCAACTAAGCATGGGTCTTTTCCAATTCTTTTTTGATGAGTCGTAGAATTGTAGACACCTTGTGCTTAATTAATGCACTAACCCCCGTGTTGTTGACACATGTTAATTCTCATTCAAGCTTATAACTCCAATTTACTTTTTAAATAATCTCTATTTAAATTTTATAACTTTCATTTTAATTTTTATAACTTTTATTATTATTATTTTATTTATTACTTTATTATTATTTTATAATTATTATTAATTTTAATTTCTAGTTTTCTTTTATTTAATTTTTTTTTTCCCAATAATTCACATTTAATTAATTACAATCAAAATATCAAAGATCATGATATTTTATTAATTTTTTCAAATAAATAATTTATTAATTAAATCTATTTATTAAGACTTAATTAATGAAAAATTCACCATAGACCTCCAAGATAAAATATGAAAATCCATCATAGAACAAATCATACAAAATAAATTTAAAGGGTTAAAAATCACGAAATATGTCATCCAATACATTCGGTGGGTATTCAACTCTGATACTTGTTCTAATTTTTCAATTAGGACAAATGGCTCAAAGGGTTGGGATTTGGAGTTGAGAATTTATTTCTCCTCTCTTATCATTGAGATAATGTGATAGGGTACGCTCATCCTGGCAATTCAGGAAAGTCAATACCCGGTACCTGCAACCTGCATAAAAATTATGCATGTACAAACACAATATATACTAAACTAAATAGACAATGGTAGGAAGTGGTGCATCATGTAGATCTTGACTAGCAGGTGACTAAGACTCCCTTCCTTAACCACATCAAATAGGCCATACAAAAGAAAACACGCAAGACAAACACGCACACCATACACATGCAAGTATGGGGTAAGTATCCATAAGAATGCACATATAATAATAAATCATCTTATTAATCATCATTAATAATTGAAAGCAATGTAATAATCATCATCAATAATTGTGAACACTAAAAATAATCATCATACATACATAAAATGTAGAGTCTAAGTAATCTCATCACATAATAAACTAAATCCATAGCACAATATCTAATAATCTCAAAAGAATGCTGCTAATCAATAACATAAAACTAGTTCTAAAAGAGTTCAGCAACGATAACAAAATGTGAACCAGGGGCAGGCACTACATCCACCCCCCTTGGGATTAGGCTTACTCCTGGAAGCCTACAGGAATGAAAAACTAAGATACTCACTATGTGGGTCCCATTGAACCCTTTCCCTTTGTAAGGAAACATGTTTTCATTGAGGATATTACAACATCCTTAGAGCAATATGATTCTGGTTTAATGGTAAATCGAAAACTATATCGATCTAACATTTATTCTTTTAACAACTACTAAAATAGATCCCTTAATACATTCTAAACAAGAGCAACTTAATGCTTGCAAAAGTAATCAAGAGCATACTACCTTATAACATAGATGAAAGATACATGTTTTGCAACTACAATGAGTTTCTATTTTTAGTTTTGCCTTCGTTTAGATTTTCAGTAAAATTTTTAGTTTTGAAAGCTAAGTGTTGCAGTATGAAAAATATGCAAGTAACAATTTGAAGTTCTGTTTCAGTTCACTTAGTTTCAAGTTTTCGGTTTGAAAAAGATACACATGATAGTTTTAAGTTTTCGTTTTATTCAACTAGTTAATAACTAGTAGCATTCCAATATACCTAGAGCTCCCAATGTTGAAACTCGGGCTCTGATACCAAATGTAATGCCCCACCAAGGGATCAAAAGAATTTTACTAAGTTTGTCAATTTTTTTTTTTTTAAAACCATGAAAGATAAAACCATTCATAACATTTGCGGAAGCAATAGCAATAATTCAAATAAAAATAAACATAACATATATACATAATAGGCTACATTTTTTAAAGATCCCTTAACGTTGTATCACATCTAAATTAACTATTCATCTAACATCCCATTCTTATGAAATAACAATGATACATCCAATGTATTTAAACAATATACAAGTGTCCTTTTGTAATTATATTTTAGTTTAGCTCAATCATCCACTGTACATATCATAGGGTATGAAAAGCTTAAAAGAATAAACATACAAGTAAATAAAGTACATCATCATCATCTAATATTAATCCATGATGCAATAATATAAATGAAGCCACATATCATACATGATACATCATCACAAAAGATATAAACATCCATCACAAAAGATAACCATATATCACAAACATAAATAACTAAGTGCACGGTTCCTCCAACCGTAAATAGCATTATTAGACCATCGTGGATCCTAGCCATCCCTCCGTGCGTAACATTTAAAAACACCGAAGAGATCATCGGTATTAACATAGTAGGAATGTCACTCCTAAAACATCCTATTAATATGTAAAGTAAAGCATAATAAATCATCAACTAACATATGCAAAGTAAAGCAAATCATCAATATAAGAAATGTACCAGTAAATACATCTATCATAAGGTATATTATCTATCATAATGCTTCAAGAACATAATGAAGAATAATTACCAACCAAGGATACTCCAAGCACGGTGTCTCGGACGGATCTTAAATGATAAGAGTGAAAATACACTACCACCCGACTGCGTGGAACCTAAGTGGTCCACTCCCACCATGCTGAGGAGATAATCTCAAGTTTCAAATAGGATATCAATTTATGAAGCACAAATCTCTATAAGTCTAGGAATCCTAAAAGTATACTAACTCAAAAGTTTCATCTCACAAAACTGACATCTAATTCTCAAAGGCACACAAAGACATGTAAGAAACCTACTCTGTAAGCGGGAAAGTATCATCGCATTTATCATGTACAAGTTACCCTGGTAGTTAGCTAACCTCTCCGGGTCCACACTGATCTCATGCGGCCACTAGTATCCTCTCATACTAACGAGGCATACTATGGAATGCACAGTCGCAATCATGCGTTCTCACTACTCCCATCTTAGCCTGTACAAGCACTCAAGGCATGGGCGAGAACATCAAACCAATTATCCTTTTAGGTTCATTTAATCCCTATTTAGTGTGTAAATGTTATCACTTATTAACCAAACTTACAATGAGTTACCCTAGCAGCCGCTTAGGGCCCCAGCCCCCATTGCAAGCCACTTCCAGACACTACAAGTGGATTACCTACCCTAAGCTCGTGGAATCATAAATCTCAAAATCATAAAAGATAATCCATAATAAAATCATCAAATATGCATAAAAGCATCAAATATCCATAATAAGAATCATCAAATCTCCAAGATAAGAATCATCAAATCTCCATAAGTATCTAAAAAAGCATCTATAAAAAATTATGACCACAATAGTTCTCTATTGGCAACTGAAGGCATCACTGATAATCATAAGTATCAATTGGTTCTCAATAACCAAAATATATCTCAAGATAAATCACAATATCCATTGGCTCTCAACAAGCAACTAAGAATATCTCAAAATCATATTGATCGAAGACTCCAAAATGGTTGAGTCAAACATGTCACAACATGACATCATCAAAAAATAAATCCATATTTTAGTCCCATCACGGCGACTAGAAAATAATCGAAAGATAACTGATCGATGACTCAAAAATGATTAGCTCAAGTGTCTCATACACATACCTCTCAACTTCACACATGAAGACTGATGAACAATAACAATCAGTAAATACAAACATTTCATAGAGTATACGATCACATTACCATGGTTGGACTTATAAAGATTGAGACCAAATAAAATCAACATGCCATCATATCTCATAACCCCCGAGCCTCTGGTAACATCTTAGGACTGGTCAACACTAGTCAACCGAAAACCCAAAACAAGAAGCATATAGAATACATGATGCAAACACATGTTTTGGTTTACTAAATTCACATAGTTGAATAATGTGTAGGAGTTTTCAGTTTTCTGTTTGGAAGTATATTTCAAGTGTTTTAAGTTATCATCATTTGACCTACAAGTCAACCCAATTGTTCCCCGATAGCATTACCCTTCTATTATTAAGAATTACATTCTAAGAATAAATTAAAGATAAATATTCACTAAACTGATCATCATTGACCTTTAATTAAATTGTCTTTTATATTTAACCATGATCCATATTGTAATTGATTAACCTTTCAACTTTTTTAATATCATTATTCATTATATTATAAGAGGACCAATTATCATTATTTGAACAAGAGATTATAACTTTATTAAAATAATCAATTACATCAATCAATTAACATAGGTTCATATTCTAATAATCCTCAATTAAATATTACTAAGTCTTCACCATTAAATATCTAAAGTCATCATTCAAGTCATAAGAATAAGACCTATCAAGTTGATATCAATATTTCTACAATCTTATTAAAAGAATTATATCAATTAAATCTTCATTACTTAACTTAATTGTTGATTAAATCTAATTAATTCTCATTGATTGATTTAATTAATAATTACATAATTATAGCAATGTTCCAATTAATATCAGTTGACTAATAACTAACTATAATTTTGTATGATAAAAGTCAACTATAATTCAATACTCAAAAGATCATATTATGAATTCAATAATAATTATTGAAAATCTTAAATGACCATATTCGTCATCTTTCAAAGAATAACAACATTCCCTTAACAAATTCGTTTTATCATTAATCTTTTTAAATAAGACTCTATCGCACAACTTAATTATTAATATCATAGTTATAATATCAACTCAATAAATATCAATTGATTAAAAATCAATTATAATCCAACTTCAAAAATTATTATCTTTTGCCAAACTTCAATCAATAAATAATCTCCACTAGATTAAGTCTAATCAAATTTGTTGATATCTATTTAAACCATTATTTATTAATAGTTTGCTAGTCTTTACAAACATTAATAAATAATAAACTCCTCAAACTATACATACTCAATTTATAGAATCTTTTCATAAACTCATTAGTTAATATTTGGCTAACTCTTAACTCTATTAAGGTATTCAAACGTATTAACCAATAACATAATAATTCAGTCGTAATCTAATATCATTCAAAATTTCTAAATTTAAATCAACATAATATAAATTATCATCTTACAATTATTTAATCAATATTAAAATCAACCATTAGACTCCATTCTCTAATCGTTCTAATAATATTTTGTCTATATAAACGTTGTTTGAAAAAGATCTATATCACAAACCAATAAGACTCATTGTAAATTTTAACATGAATAATCTCCAAATTCTTAACATTATCATTTTCATTAAACAACTCTAAAATTGTTTAATATATATTAAATAGTATTCAATATACATTATAAAAAGTCCACTATATAAACTATATTAAAATCTCTTTTCTTTTAATTTTCTCTCATCCATTTACTTAGATTGACTAATACTATTAATTAATCTTAATTAAATTTGATTTAATTAGATTAGATAATAAACCATATAAAACTAATGCATATTAATAAGATTCTAATAAAGGAAGATTTCAATACTATCTTTAATTCATTCTATGCTTTGATATATTACTTTTGTGAGGTTAAGCATAAAGAACTCTTGGTTATGAAAAATGAAGAAATATCTGTCTTTGAATAAAACAGTCTCAGTATGACGGCCATATCTCCCTAATGAAACGTTGGATCAGACTGAAATTGAAATATGTTGGAGAGGGCCAAGTTGTGCCAATTCTGATTGGAGCGCTTGAATAAATTTATCACGATAAAAAGTTATGAATGACTGAGTTCGGGTCTATCCAAGGGGCAGCAACAGGACAATTTGTGATGAATTAAAAATTTTCTCTTAAAAGGTAATTGTTCTATAAATTTATCCAATAATTTCACTAATGAATTTGTCCATAAATTTTGAAACTATTTTCAAATTTATTTCAATTTGATTCTAATTCGAATCCAAACCCATTTTCTCTTTTTTTTTTTGAATCCATGCATATAAAATTCTCAAATAAATTTAATTGCCCAAATTGAAAATGCATACAATAAAAATATGAAATTCCTCAGAAGACATATGGAAGACATGAAGAAGACAGGAATGCATGATGCGGAAATAGCATAAGAAAAATCATAAGAATCTACCCGGATTCTGATGCTAATTCGCTCTTTCTCAGAAAAATTCGCAGAGCAAGCTCCCTTCTTCAGAGTTCTTGAGTCCTCCAATGCTCCAATTGCTCTCCACCCCTTCCCTAAGCTTCTATGAATGCTTGAATATCAAGAGCTCTCAAGAAACTTTTGCAATGCTTCTTGAAACCGCTGAAAGGTGTCACCAACTAAGCATGGGTCTTTTCCAATTTTTTTTTGATGAGTCATAAAATTGTAGACACCTTGTGCTTAATTGATGCACTAACTCCCGTGTTGTTGACACATGTTAATTCGCATGCAAGCTTATAACTCCAATTTATTTTTTAAATAATCTCTATTTAAATTTTATAACTTTCATTTTAATTTTTATAAATTTTATTATTATTATTTTATTTATTGCTTTATTATTATTTTATAATTATTATTAATTTTAATTTCTAATTTTCTTTTATTTAATTCCCTTTTTCCAATAATTCACATTTAATTAATTAGAATCAAAGTATCAAAGATCATGATATTTTATTAATTTTTTCAAATAAATAATTTATTAATTAAATCTATTTATTAAGACTTAATTAATGAAAAATTCACCATAGACCTCCAAGATAAAATATGAAAACCCATCATAGAACAAATCATACAAAATAAATCAAAGGGTTAAAAATCACGAAATATGTCATCCGACACATTCAGTGGGTATTCAACTCAGATATTTGTCTTAATTTTTCAATTAGGATAAATGGCTCAAAGGGTTGGAATTTGGACTTGAGAATTTATCTCCCCTCTCTTATCATTGAGATAATGTGATAGGGTACGCTCATCTTGGCAATTCAGGAAAGTCGATACTCGGTACCTACAACTTGCATAAAAATCATGCATGTACAAACACAATATATACTAAACTAGACAAACAATGGTAGAAAGTGGTACATCATGTAAATTTTGACTAGCAAGTGACTACGACTCCCTTCCTTAACCACATCAAATACGCCATACAAAAGAAAACATGTAAGGCAAACACGCACACCATACACATGCAAGTATGGGGTAAGTATCCATAAGAAATCACATATAATAATAAATCATCTTACTAATCATCATTAATAATTGAAAGCAATTAATAATCATCATCAATAATTGTGAATACTAAAAATAATCATCATAAATACATAAAATGTATAGTCTAAGTAATCTCATCACATAATAAACTGAATCCATAGCACAATATCTGATAATCTCAAAAGCATGCTACTAACCAACAACATAAAACTAGCTCTAAAAGAGTTCAACAACGATAACAAAATGTGAACCAGGGGCAGGCACTACATCCACCCCCCTGAGATTAGACTTACTCCTAGAAGCTTATAGGAATGAAAAAGTAAGATACTCACTATGTGGGTCCCATTGAACCCTTTCTCTCTGTAGGGAAACATGTTTTCATTGAGGATATTACAACACTCTTAGAGCAATATTATTATGGTTTAATGGTTAACCAAAAATTATATCGATTCAACATTCATTCTTTTAACAACTACTAAAAATAGATCCCTTAATACATTCTAAACAAGAGCAACTTAATGTTTGCAAAAGTAATCAAGAGCATACTACCTTACAACATAGATGAAAGATACATATTTTGCAACTAGAATGAGTTTCAATTTTTAGTTTTGCCTTCGTTTAGATTTTCAGTAAAATTTTTAGTTTTGAAAGCTGTGTTGCAGTATGAAAAATATGCAAGTAACAATTTGAAGTTCTGTTTTTGTTCACCTAGTTTCAAGTTTTCAGTTTGAAAAAGATACACATGATAGTTTTAAGTTTTCATTTTATTCAACTAGTTAATAACTAGTAGTATTCCAATATACCTAGAGCTCCCAATGTTGAAACTCGGGCTCTGATACCAAATGTAATGCCCTGCCAAGGGATCTAAAATTTTTTACTAAGTTTGCCAAACAAATTTTTTTTTAAAACATTAAAGATAAAACCATTCATAACATTTGCGGAAGCAATAACAACAATTCAAATGAAAATAAACATAACATATATACATAACAGGCTACATTCTTTAAAGATCTCTTAATGTTGTATCACATCTAAATTAACTATTCATCTAACATTCTATCCTTATGAAATAACAATGATACATCCAATGTACTTAAACAATATACAAGAGTCCTTTTGTAATTATATTTTAGTTTAGCTCAATCATCCATTGTACATATCACAAGGTATGAAAAGCTTAAAAGAATAAACATCTAAGTAAATAAAGTACACCATCATCATCTAGTATTAATCCATGATGTAATAACATAAATGAAACCACATATAATACATGATACATCATCACAAAAGATATAAACATCCATCACAAAAGATAACCATATATCACAAACATAAATAACTAAGTGCATGGTTCCTTCCAACCGTAAATAGCATCATTAGACCATCGTTGATCATAGCCATCTCTTCGTGCGTAACATTCCAAAGCATCGAAGAGATCATCGATATTAATATAGTAGGAATGTCACTCCTAAAACATCCTACTAACATGCAAAGTAAAGCATAATAAATCATCAACTAGCATATGCAAAGTAAAACAAATCATCAATATAAGTAACATACCAGTAAATACATCCATCATAGGGTATATTATCTATCATAATGCTGCAAGAACATAATGAAGAATAATTGTCAACCAAGGATACTGTAGCCACGGTGTCTCGGACGGATCTCAAATGATAAGAGTCAAAATACACTACCACCCGACCGCGTGGAACCTAAGTGGTTCACTCCCACCGTGCTGAGGAGATAATCTCAAGTCCCAAACATGATATCAATTCACGAAGCACAAATCTCTATAAGTCCAAGAATCCTAAAAGTATACTAACTCAAAGGTTCCATCACACAAAACCGACATCTAATTCTTAGAGGCACACAAAGACATGTAGGAAACCTACTGTGCAAGCAAGAAAGTGTCATCGCATTTATCACGTACAATTTACTCTAGCAGTTAGCTAACCTCCACGGTTCCATACTGATCTCATGCGGCCACCAGTATCCTCTCATACTGATGAGACATACTATGGAATGCATGGTCGCAACCATGCATTCTCTCTACTCCCATCCTAGCCTGTACAAGCACTTAAGGCATGGATGAGAACATCAAAATAATTATTTTTTTAAGTTCATTTAATCCCCATTTAGTGTGTAAATGTTATCACTTATTAACCAAACTTACAATGAGTTACCTTGGCAGCCACTTAGGGCCCTGACCCTCATTGCAAGCCACTTCCCGACACTACAAGTAAATTACCTACCCTAAGCTCATAGAATCATAAATCTCAAAATCATAAAAGATAATCCATAATAAAATCATCAAATATGCATAAAAGCATCAAATATCCATAATAAGAATCATCAAATCTCCAAGATAAAAATCATCAAATTTTCATGAGCATTTGAAAAAGCATCCATAGAAAATCATGACCACAACAGTTCTCTATTGGCAACTGAAGGCATCACTGATAATCATAAGTATCAATTGGTTCTCAATAACTAAAATATATCTCAAGATAAATCACAATATCCATTGGTTCTCAACAAGAAACTAAGAATATCTCAAAATCATACTAATCGAAGACTCCAAAATGGTTGAGTCAAACATGTCACAACATGACATCATCAAAAAATAAATTCATATTTCAGTCCCATCATGGCGACTAGAAAATAATTCAAGGATAACTGATCGATGACTCAAAAATGATTAGCTCAAGTGTCTCATACACATACCTCTTAGCTTCACACATGAAGATTGATGAACAATAACAATCAGTAAATACAAACATTTCATAGAGTATACGATCACATTACCATGGTTGGGCTTATAAAGATCGAGAATAAATAATATCAACATGCCATCATATCTCATAACCCTCGAGCCTCTGGTAACATCCTAAGACTGGTCAACACTAGTCAACCCAAAATCTAAAATAAAAAGCATATAGAATACACGATGCAAACATATGTTTTAGTTTACTAAATTCACATAGTTGAATAATGTGTAGGGGTTTCCAGTTTTCTGTTTGGAAGTATACCTCAAGTGTTTTAAGTTATCATCATTTGACCTACAAGTCAACCCAATTGTTCCTCGATAGCATTACCCTTCCATTATTAAGAATCACATTCTAAAAATAAATTAAGGATAAATATTCACTAAACTGATCATCATTGACCTTTAATTAAATTGTCTTTTATATTTAACCATAATCCATATTCTAATTGATTAACCTTTCAACTTTTTTTACGATCATTATTCGTTATATTATAAGAGGACCAATTATCATTTTTTGAATAAGAGATTATAACTTTATTAAAATGATCAATTACATCAATCAATTAACATAGGTCCATATTCTAATAGTACTCAATTAAATATTACTAAGTCTTCACCATTAAATATCTAAAGTCATCATTCAAGTCATAAGAATAAGACCTATCAACTTGATATCAATATTTTTACAATCTTATTAAAAGAATTATATCAATTAAATCTTCATTACTTAACTTAATTGTTGATTAAATTTAATTAACTCTCATTGATTGATTTAATTAATAATTACATAATCAAAGCAACGTTCCAATTAATATCAGTTGACTAATAACTAACTATAATTCTGTATGATAAAAGTCAACTATAATTCAATACTCAAAAGATCATATTAATAATTCAATAATAATTATTGAAAATCTTAAATGACCATATTCATCATCTTTCAAAGAATATCAACATTCCCTTAACAAAATCGTATTATTATTAATCTTTTCAAATAAGACTCTATCGCACAACTTAATTATTAATATCATAGTTGTAATATCAACTCAATGAATATCAATTAATTAAAAATCAATTATAATCCAACTTCAAAAATTATTATCTTTTACCAAACTTCAATCAATAAATAATCTCCACTAGATTAACTCTAATCAAATTTGTTGATATCTATTTAAACCATTATTTATTAATAGTTTGCTAGTCCTTACAAACATTAATAAATAATAAACTCCTCAAACCATACATACTCGATCTATAGAATCCTTCCATAAACTCATTAGTTAATATTTGGCTAACTCTTAACTCCATTAAGGTATTCAAACGTATTAACCAATAACATAATAATTCAGTCTTAATCCAATATCATTTAGAGTTTCTAAATTTAAATCAATATAATATAAATTATCATCTTACAATTATTTAATCAATATTAAAATCAACCATTAGACTCTATTTTCTAATTGTTCTAATAATATTTTTTCTATATAAACGTTATTTGAAAAAGATCTCTATCACAAACCAATAAGACTCATTGTAGATTTTAACATGAATAATCTCCAAATTCTTAACATTATCATCTTCATTAAACAACTCTAAAATTGTTTAATATATATTAAATAGTATTCAATATACATTATAAAAAGTCCACTATATAAACTATATTAAAATATCTTTTCTTTTAATTTTCTCTCATCCATTTACTTAGATTGACTAATACTATTAATTAATCTTAATTAAATTTGATTTAATTAGATTAGGTAATAAACCATATAAAACTAATGCATATTAATAAGATTCTAATAAGGGAAGATTTCAATACTATCTTTAATTCATTCCATGCTTTGATATATTATTTTTGTGAAGTTAAGCATAAAGAACTCTTGGTTATGAGAAATAGAGAAATATCTATCCTCGAATATAATAGTCTCAGTACGATGGCCATATCTCCCTAATGAACCATTGGATTAGGTTGAAATTGAAATATGTTGGAGAGAGCCAAGTTGCGCCAATTCTGACCAGAGCGATCGAATAAATTCAATCACGATAAAAAGCTATGAATGACTGAGTTCGGGTCTATCCAAGGGGCAGGGACATGACAGTTTGTGATGAATTAAAGATTTCCTCTTAAAAGGTAATTGTTCTCTAAATTTATCCAATAATTTCACTAATGAATTTGGCCATAAATCTTGAAACCATTTTCAAATCTATTTCAATTTGATTCTAATTCGAACCCAAACTCGTTTTCTCTTTTTAAAAAAAAATTCATGCATATAAAGTTCTCAAATAAATTTAATTGCCCAGATTGAAAATGCATACAATAAAAATATGAAATTCCTCAGAAGACATATAGAAGACACGAAGAAGACAAGAATGCATGATGCGGAAATAGCATAAGAAAAATCACAAGAATCTACCCAAATTCTGATGCTAATTCGCTCTTCCTCAGAAAAACTCGCAGAGCAAGCTCCCTTCTTCAGAGTTCTTGAGTCCTCCAATGCTCCAATTGCTCTCCACCCCTTCCCTAAGCTTCTATGAATGCCTGAATATCAAGAGCTCTCAAGAAACTTTTGCAATGCTTTTTAAAACCACTGAAAGGTGTCACCAACTAAGCATGGATCTTTTCCAATTCTTTTTGAATGAGTCATAGAATTGTAGACACCTTGTGCTTAATTGATGCACTAACCCCCGTGTTGTTGACACATGTTAATTCTCATGCAAGCTTATAACTCCAATTTACTTTTTAAATAATCTCTATTTAAATTTTATAACTTTCATTTTAATTTTTATAACTTTTATTATTATTATTTTATTTATTACTTTATTATTATTTTATAATTATTATTAATTTTAATTTCTAGTTTTCTTTTATTTAATTCTTTTTTTCCAATAATTCACATTTAATTAATTACAATCAAAATATCAAAGATCGTGATATTTTATTAATTTTCTCAAATAAATAATTTATTAATTAAATCTATTTATTAAGACTTAATTAATAAAAAATTCACCATAGACCTCCAAGATAAAATATGAAAACCCATCATAGAACAAATCATACAAAATAAATCTAAAGGGTTAAAAATCATGAAATATGTCATCTGACACATTCGGTGGGTATTCAACTCAGATACTTGTCGTAATTTTTCAATTAGGACAAATGGCTCAAAGGGTTGGGATTTGGACTTGAGAATTTATCTCCCCTCTCTTATCATTGAGATAAGGTGATAGGGTACGCTCATCCTGGCAATTCAGAGAAGTCGATACCCGGTACTTGCAACCTGCATAAAAACTATTCATGTACAAACATAATATATACTAAACTAAAGAGACAATGGTAGGAAGTGGTGCATTGTGTAGATCCCGACTAGCAGGTGACTACGACTCCCTTCCTTAACCACATCAAACATGCCATACAAAAGCAAACACGCAAGGCAAACACGCACACCATACACATGCAAGTATGAGGTAAGTATCCATAAGAAAGCACATATGATAATAAATCATCTTACTAATCATCATTAATAATTGAAAGCAATGTAATAATCATCATCAATAATTGTGAACACTAAAAATAATCATCATACATACATGAAATGTAGAGTCTAAGTAATCTCATCACATAATAAACTGAATCCATAGCACAATATCTGATAATCTCAAAAGAATGCTGCTAACCAACAACATAAAACTAGCTCTAAAAGAGTTTAGCAACGATAACAAAATGTGAACCAGGGGCAAGCACTAGAGACTAAGTACTATTGTGATACATTTTAGATTTTAGACTTTAACTAGTGATTAAATTTGTTTCATATTTTTATGACTAAGAATAAATCATTGTAATTTCTTTTATCAAACTAATATATTACATAGCATAGATGCAAAAATTTTAATCCTAAAATTTTTTATAAATTTTTTTTCTAGGTTATGATTGGATGAATTCATTACTTTCATTTAGCAAATCAACTCTTATATTGGCCAAATTTGATAGATTTCATTTAGCTCTTGTATTGGTCGGATATAAGAGCAAAATATTTCATTTCCAATGTGATTCATTAACATTAATATTTCAGCTTCAGCTCCAACATAGGTCTAGCTCTTACTCCAATGACTGGTTTCATTTCAGGTTTTCTTCCTGTATTTGGTGTTATGGAGGCCCCTTCAGCTTTTGAGTTTTGTTCACCTGGTGCGGGTGGTTTAGCCATTTCCTATGCTGATGTGGCTGTCTTTGAGGTTGGTTTTGGTGGACATGCTACTAAGCCAGGGCTCCATGATACCGTGCGTTTGGGAAAGCTGATTGCGGTTAGTAACCCTTTAAAATTAGACTTAAAACCCTTTTCTGTTGATGAGATCTCTAGTTGTTTGGCTGACTTCTCAACTAATGCCGCTATCTTTTACTTTAAGAGTTTTTGGCTTTCTTTATCAGACTTGCATGCCTGGATTTCTCGTCATTGGAACCCCATTATTTTAGAGACAACCCATATTTACCCTTTTCCTAGGGGGCTATTCATTGTCAAATTTGAATCTTCTACTGATAGAGCTGCCATCCTTCACCATGTTTTCTATTGGAATTCGAAGTATTCCCTGATGGCTAAACCCTGGCATAAAGATTTCAACCTTTTAACAGAATCCTTTAACACTTTCCTTATTTGGGTTAGGTTGTTGAATCTCCCCCTTCACCTTTGAGTAGATTTTGTTTTGGAGGAGGTGGGGAGTTCCCTTGGTTCTTTCTGTTTGATTGATAAAGATTCTTCCAATATTTTTCGTACTATGTATGCTCGCATATTAGTTGAAATTGATGTTCCTAAGGGACTCCCAGAAATGATTTTAGTGGCTTCTTCTTTAGGATCTTAGAATATCCTTCTTGACTATGAGGGTATCCCCTTCCACTGTAGGAAGTGCCACAAGACTGGTCACATGGCTTCTGGTTGCTCCCTGGGAAAATCTAGACTGAAGATGCCCCCTTCTTGGTGGAAAGGGGTCTTAGAAGATCACTACACGATCCACAAGGTTCTCTCTCTAGGAGATGAAGACTCTCTTCAAGATATTGTGGTGGAGGTATCTTCTACTATTCCAGGCTCTTCAGCAAATGATCATCCTTTGGCACCTTTGGTTGCAACAAATCAGTCCTCAGTTTCTATTGTCCTATCTTCTGGTGCTTTAAAGGAGGATCCTCCATTAGCTCCTCCTCTGGTTTTTGTTGTCCCATCTTCTATGGATGTAGCTGATCTACCTTCTGGTGTCTTGGGGGTAGCTACCTCTATTGCTCCATCTATGGTTGTTGTTCCTTCTCTTGTTCTTGATGCAATCTCCATTGCTACTATTTTTTCCCTAGCCTCAGGCATTTCTGGGTCTCGTTGTAGCTTAGCTGATTCTCAATGCCATCCAGCTACTGATTTGGTGGGGGTTGGAAGGTCCTCAATTAAAGTGCCCTCCATTTTTGTTTCATTTGGATCGACCCTTCCTGTGTCCTCTTCCCTAGATGTAGACTTTCCTATTGTGGCCTCTTCCCTAGTCTTAGGAATTTCTGGTGGCTCTAATGTTGCTAATTTTTGGCGGCAGAAGACTACGGGTTTGGTGGAGGATGGATGGACTGTATTAAAAGGTAAAAAGATCAAGCCATCCACAACCTCTTTTGACATGGCATTATGTTCTCACAAGAAGGGATCAAAAGGCAAGGCATGATTTTGGTCTGCTATTCTTTTTTGCCCCCTAGTTTTTGGAATGTCGTTCTTTGTAGGGCATAATGGTTGGGGATTTCTTCCCCTCTTATCTTTGGGTTTTAGGAGCCTAGTCAAAACCTATGTTGGTGGTTGTTGTTCTGCCACTTTGGTCACCTTTTGTTTAGTGATCTATTGTATTGGCCTTTTGTTTGGCCTTTGTCCTTTGGTTGGGCTTTATCTGCTTATTTTCAGCCTTTTGTTTAGTGGGTTTCAGGATCCCTGCAAAACTTGTTTATGTAATCAAAAATATTAATATTAATATTTTTTTAATATAAGTGCATTGGTTTATATTTTATATTTTAATAATGTATATTTTTATTAAATTATCATATAATATTACATATATTATATAATCATTTAAGATTTATTGTTATTAAAAAAATTTATTATTTTTATATTATAATTATTTATTATATAATAGAACATATAATATATCTATTTATAATATAATATAATTATAATCATATGATATATATGTAATAGAACATATATGTCAATGATTATATTTATGAATAAAATTTAAATCTAAATTAACATCATTATAGAAAAATATAATTATATAACATTTTTATTAATTAAAATATTTTATATATTCTAATAAATTTATTAAATTTAAAAGATTTATATAAAAACTAAAGGCAAGTACTAAGCCACTATGTGGCACTTGTTTCATATCTTGCACCAATATTACTTTTTATTACAAATATAACAATAGTATTCATGCACATACAAATAAACTAGTTGCTTTGGTTACTGGATTAGCAAACCTCGCTGTACTCAAAGTATTCCCTTACCTTGAAATTGTAATGCTATGCGCTCATAATTATGATGAAAATAGGATGGAAATTGTAAACCAAAATACCTAGGAGAAAATTTTATCCATAACTGAGAGTGAATTTTTCACTCTGTTAGACCTAGGGCTAGGGTTTAAACCAGAAAGTGTTAATCAACACATTGACTTGGATAAACTAGCACAGGCTTATGAAAAATTGGAAAGAGTTTTTCAAGATTCATAAATTAAGAGTTTAATAAACTTAGGGTCATTTACTAGTGTTACACTAGACATAGACCATAAGGCTCCTTATCAGTATGATGTTTTTGTGCCATAGGTTCAAAATACTATTTCCTTGTTATCATTTTTCTGGGATTGGATAGTAACAAGGAAGTGGGGGCCAGTGTTCTTTAAATGATTTATAATATCCATTGTCGAGGTCAGTCAGTTGAGAAGGTAGATGTAAGATATAATTTTTTTTAGCACATTATTGAATCTATGCAACAAAAATTACTAATGATTAAACAAAATACAACTACATGCAAGACAAAGACATTTAGGTTCACAAGTTACTTGTGATACCTTCTCTTAGCAAAGCATTGCCCAATATTTGAGACAGAGAACACCAAGCTTGATATTGAGGTCTTTAAGTTTGATGAGAAAACTTAGAAGAAATTAGAGACTCCAAGTCTAGTATATGAGTGGACACATAAGATGAGGATGACTACTAAAAATAAAACTACAAGCATTTTGTAGACTTCTTTTTGGAACCCATTTACCAAAAAATCATAGACACTATGATGCCTAGATTGTCTATGTCTTGTAAAGATTGCATTCAACTGGGAAGTCATATTCAATTGGCTAACTAGTTCTTCATGGAAGAGTACACTATCTTAAAGTTTTACAGTTCAATGATTGAACACTGCAAACTTCCAATGCATGTCACAAAAAGGGTTTTTGCACTGAAATATGTATGATAGATAGAGAGCATAGATGAACATTTCACTGGACAACAAAAGAAAACAATATTTTCTTCCTTGCCTTTCGCAATTGGAGGCCTCACATTTGAGAGAAAGGCTTTCAAAGTGGCAAATGAATTGGTAACTTTTTTTGGCTTTGATTTTTTTAGTCATTGGAATTATGATCCATTAAACATAATAAAAAATAATATTTATTACCAATGGAAACTCTACGAGAAAATATCAACATTAGGAGATGCCATTGATAGAAAAGTTTAAAAAATAAGGATTTGTGGGATGAGGTTAAGAAAGAGATGGAGAAACATGCAATAGAGAATAATATTTCAATGCAAGAATTGTCATCCCAAATTATAACATTGAACATTTCAGAGTCACACAAATCAGAGCCTTTGACATACTTAAATTTCTACAAGAAAGCATCTCAACCTTCTAAGAGGTCTATGTTGAAAGAAATTAAAGAGGCATGCGTAGCTAAATTGTGGTGTCAAACCAAGATGACTAATTTTTTTAAAATGAGCCAAAATTTTGGTGAACCAATGACATCAATAGGTTTTGTGAAAGTTGAGGAGGATGAACTTTTCAGTGATCATTGAAATAAAGAGCATCCAATTGTACTATATGATTTTGGCAGTTGCAGTGACAGTGGTATTGAAAGACAAAAGGACCTCGAGTTTGATGTCAACATTCAAGGTATTCAAGATTCTGGGTGAACTGGGGGTAGACATCTTATTAATCTTCAAATGAGTGATTCTACTAAAAAAAAATATGGTAAAGGGGCAACTATGATACAAAAAATGGGTTATGCAGGTATGGGGCCCATTGGTGTAAGTGGTGAAGGGATTTGGAATCCAGTTCTAGTACCAGACCCACCTAAAAGATGAAGTAAACTAATCATTGGACTCTTTGATGAGATTGAAGATAATTCATCTAGAAAGGGCAAAAAATGTTATACTTCTTGTAAAGGTCATCCCAACACATTATTTGTTATATCTTCAAATTCAATTGTAGTTGATCCCACTAGCACTAGCACTGACATGGATGAACCTTGTGCAAGAAAGAAAAAAGTTATGAAAATTACACCACAAGAAATGTTAGTGCTTACTTCACCAATGTATGCACTAGTAGCTTCTGTACAAAACCCTAAAAATAGTCCTAAAACACTAGGATTTAGAATGGGCCATCTTTAGTATCTTGGAAATCCTTAAAATACAATTGTAGGTGCTAGTGGAGTAGGTTTAACTAGAGTTGGAGGGGCATACAACAATACAAGTGATAATTCACCTTTCAAATACTCAATTGTGTCAGCAAACCCAGATTTTAGTTTGAATGAGTTTGCATCAAAGTTGAATAGACAAGCAAAATAAATAGGCAAATTATGAAGACTTTGAAAAGTGATGCAGTTGCTAAATGTTAGGGATCTACTAACAAAATATTTCTAACATATGATCCAAACAATGAAATGATGAACTTCATGCCTATTATACCCCTAGTTAGAGATAATAATCCACCAAAAAATGTAATAAATCGTAACAATGTACAAGTTACCAGTCTTCAAATAGATTTGTCAAAAGTGAAAAATATTGCCAAAATCAATATATCAAAAGAGAGCAACAAAATGGTCTACTCTACACTTTTGAAAGTGGAGAGGGAAAAGAAAAGGCTTACAAAGAAAATAGAAAAGTTATAGGCAAACCTTGATAATGTAAAGGCCAAGGAGAAAGTGGCACACAATAGGTTGTAAGAATTACAAAATAGGACAAATAATTCTTCTCCTATAGAGGCAATTTTCTGGCAAGAAAAAATGAATGAACAAGTGAAAAATTTGACTAAAGAATTGGATGAGTGCCAAAAAAGAATTCGGCATGAAAAAGCATCTACTACATAGTTGTTCAAGTTTGTAGAGAGTAGTGCACAAGTCAATAATAAATTGAAAACTTACCTGGACTCTACTATCAAGTAAAATAATAAATTGAAGATTGAACTGGAGAATGAAAAGAAAAAGAGGAGTCTAAGGCAAGGATAATTTATAATTTGTAGAATGAACTAGGGAATGAGAAGAAAAAAGAGGAGTCTACTAAAAACACAATCCACAATTTGAATAAGCAATTGGAGAATATGAAAAAGAGAGAGGAGTCAACTACAAAAACAATCATTGATTTGAAGAAGGAATTGGAGAATGTGAAGAAAAATGATTCTAGTGCTACTGCAAGTAGTAACACAATCCACCATTTGAGGAGGAAATTGGAGAATGCAAAGAAAAAAGAGGAGTTAGTTGCAAAGAAAATTTTGGAATTGAAGAAGAAATTGGAGAATGTGAAGAAAGAGGAGTCTACTCAAACACTCCATGATTTGAAGAAAGAATTGGATAATGTGAAGAAAAAGGAGGAGTCCATTGCAAAGACAATCCATGATTTAAAAAAGGAACTCAAGGATGAGAAGAAAAAAGTGGTAACTATTGCAAATACAATCCAAGATTTGAAGAAGAAATTAGAGGATGAGAGGAAGAAAGAAACTAATTGGCAAGGGCAACTAGAGGAAATATAAAAATAGAGTGAAAAATAGATGTCTGAAATGAAGAAAAAGATGGAGAATGTAATTGCACAAAATATAACAACATCTTTCAAAGACCATTATGTGAATGATATGATAATAAACACAATTAAGCTTATCAAACAAGAAAATTGGGATAAAATAATGAATAATAGTGATAGTTTGTTTGAATGACTTGATTTAAATAGCAATCTTAGACTTCTCTTTGAAAATGTAAAAAAAGATGTTCAGGCTAAAAGAGGAATCTTCAAAAATTCGTTAAAAAGTCACGCTAAACAAATTTTGAGTAAAGTACATAGATCTAGTGACAAGGATTTGGCAAACCATGGAGTAAACAACTACTTAGATGCCTTTATAATGCCCTTTTCTATCTGCCACAATTCTAAACAAATAATGGAAATATATGAAGCTCTCAAATTTTCTTCCAAAAACTTGATGAAGATGAATCATAGTATACTGAACTTGTTAAATGTTGGATTACCAAATCCTACTAACTTAGAGGGCAGATTCATTGGAAAAGAAGATTACATGAAAAGTTGCAGAACACCATGCATTTTGATTTAGGAAACTTGCTTGAGGAAACCACTCTAAAAGGAATTACAAGTTGCATCAAACCACTATCAATAATGAATGTATTTATAGATAAATTTCTCAATTCGTGTAAAACTATCTCTCTGAAGTATTCATTGTTGACGAGGTTACTACTATTTAGCTACAACCTCAAAGAAATGGAGTTTCCAAATGATGCAGAATGGAGTGCCCTAAAGAACTTCACTAGAGTTGGGTCATCTTCTCAAACTATTATTGTTACTGTCAGTGGCAGTCATAGCTAATAGCACTAAGAAGTAACAACTTAATAAGTGATAGTTCTATAATCATTTTGTTACTTGTTGCTCTTTAATTTCAGATTTTGGATTTAATTTCAACTTTTTTTAATGTTAATTGTTATAGGAATCAAAAGCCAACATATTAGGATAGTTGGATAGCCAGGCACTGACATACTTTTACTACACAGAGCAGATGGAAAAAATTTCTCTACTTCTACTTGAAAAAATTGTACAATTGGCAATGTGATTGTACACACATAATGTATTATGTACTAATAATTTGATTATATATACAATTACAAACCGACCTACAACTATTGTTGCTCCCTTGTATCCACAAAAGAGAATTCAGGGTCATTTCAATTTGACATTGAGTCATTTGCAAAGGGTTGTAACTATTTTTACTTGTTAAATGTATTATGTTACAAGCTAATTTATAATTATAAATTATAATACAAAATTTTAAAATAGAGATTATTCTATTAAATGCATTATGTTACAATTTCTTAAAGAAACTATAGTAAATGAAAATCTAAAAATAAAAATGTCTAAAAACTAGAATGAATGAAAATCTCAAATTCAACATGTACTATTGTATTAAAACTAAAATCAATGAAAATCTCAAAATGCGTAGACTCTAAAAGTAATAACTAGTTTCAATGAACAGCTCAACATGTAAGTTTGTAACATCAACATGTTCAAAAAAAATTTAAGTATCTATAAAAGGATAGTGAATGAAGGTTATAAATTAACTTCTAAAAACATATTTAATTAGTACATAGAGTCTTAGATCAGATCTACTAGCCTACTACTTGACTTACGTAGAAGTTAAAGCTTGAAGTTGAGAAGTTGCTATACTTGCCACTCCGCTTGGATCAACTCAGCATCACTATCATCATAGTCTTCCTCATTTATTGCATATAAAATTTCATTGTTCATTGTGTTTCCTTTAGATTCACTATTAGTGTTAGTATGGATGCCAAAGTCAACATCAGCTTCATTGATTCCAATCTCTGGACATGAACCACTACCACCACCACTACCACTACCACTGCCACTGCCACTTGGATTTGAAATGTTGGTAATCCCTCTTCTTTGACATTAGTTTCTCCAAATGCTGAGAGCCTTTTCATAAGGGAAACTATGCACCTCATACCTAGAATTATAGAGCCTCAAACAATTATCCAATTTTTTGTCTAATTTGTTTCTAACCTTTGACTTCAGGAAGCGCAAAGTATTGAAAACTCTCTGATCCTCCACTGAACCCAATATCATTGTCAAACATAAATTAGTAACCTTTGAAATATTATGGTATTGACTCTCTCAACTGATTGCTCTCACCAATATTTTTCCAAAGCTTTTTTACCGCTCCCTCTTCATTTGGGTTCTCCATAAGATTATATTGTTCCGTCATTATGTTTGCAAAAGAATATGATTGATCTCTTAGTTAAGATTCATATAAAATTTAATTTATAGTTACTCCATTGATTACTTTAGGTTTGCAAATTTTTTGAATCAAAGTCTTCACCCTTCTTCAAAAAATCAATCAGACAGTTTAGAGACCAATATTGTGGAAAAACAATTGACATTGCTTCGAGCAGTTCCTCTGGAGGGAATTTGAATCTAATTTCCAATGAAAGATTGTAGAAAACTTGCTTGATAGAGTCAACCATAGTGTCTTTGATTTTCTTGAAGTCTTCACTTGTAACAGATGAAAGTACCTTCTCTAGTTCTAATTCAACTTTGCTTCCTACTTCGTTGGGGTTAGAGTCGGGGTTGATGCGGGCATAGTACTGCATTGGTATGTCAACTCCATGTGCCTTGGCATAAAATTCATCATTTGCACTAATATGTAAAAATTTCTTAGGATTGTTAAAATTTGTGATTTCTATCCACTTTACAAACTTTGATTCATCTAATGGTAGTAATTGATACAGAGAGTATCCAGACTATCATGTCATTTTATGTAGTTTATTATGTTTTGCAATGTACATAGATGTTTGTTGAACCTTTCTTTTATAATATTTCTCATCCCCTATAGCATGGGGAGAATAGCTGCTAAAGTTAAGAGTATCTTAAAATTAGTTAGACTTGAATATAACTGAGGGAATCTGTCTCACACATAGTGGATTAGTCCAAGCAATGATGGATATTCAAAAATTATTCGATGCAGTAGTCCATCCAAAGAGATCCATCTAGTGTCATTGTCTTTAAGAAGCTTCCTCCCATCAATAAGTCCTTGAGAAAAGTGTTAAAATTCTTGGACTCATTTTGGACTTAGACAAAAGTATTGGTAAATATTTTTGATTAGAGATTCTACTTTACTTACACAACCAAAATTATTGATAGTTCCAAAAGCTAGATTCATTCTATAGGCCATGCAATGAATGAGAATAGAGTAGGGTGCTAAATCATTCTTGATCTTTTTGCGAAGACTTCCTTATGACCTTGCATAATTAAAGCTCCATCTACTCCAACACACACAACTTTTGAGCAATCTCCATGTTATCCAAACCTCTACATTCAATTAGAGTAGTCTTTAATAATTCATATAAATTTTCAGCTATCACACTACAATTCAAATTAGCAACATATAGTAAAAACGGTTGATGGCAAAGATCATTTACAATATAAACATGCATGCACACGCAAGAAGTATTATCAATTGCTGCAACTTCATCTAGAAAAAATGGAATGAAATTTGAGTGTTTTATTTTTTCTTTCATATCTTCTTTTTCAACTTGTGTAAGACATCTAACTCATTCCCACCCACTATTTATTGATTAGTGACTGTTCATATATTTTTGAACTTTGAAAAAGCACAATAAGCTAGCAATTGAAGGGTAGTCTGTCATAGAACATCCTCTACTCAAAGTATAAAAGACCACACTTAATTGAACTAGTTTTCCCATATTTTCCACTTCCATTTCTTTCCCAATGAAATCTTCAATGGAACCTTTTACTACACAATGCTTCTTCCATAATTGTTGGTGTAACTTGTATGTTTCAACATTCCTGATATGTAGACAATTGTCCTTTATTTTTTAAGTTAGTACATATTTTTCAACTCCATCTATAGTTTCCTTTTTGTAAACTTTACTGACATGCTTTTCTATGGTATCAAGTTTAAGATGCAACCTCTTCTCCTTCTTTGTTATCTTTGTAAAAATCTTACATCTACATTCTACAAGAGGCTCACCATCAATTGGATTGGCCACTGGTTCAATGAACTTGTACTTTTCCACCCATTCTAACCAAAAATTGGTTTTGGATAGATCCCAGTGAGATTGATCTTTCTTTGATTCCAATTTTCTTTTCCTCTTTTGTGCAAGAACATGATTTATGGATTCACTTTTGGTTTTCTCACCTGATTGGTCCAAGATTAAACCCAACTCTATAACATCATCTTGTGACTCCCCACTTAGGGGAAGTGCCTCCAAATTGTGTTCAAGTTCATACTGAACTAAGATATTAGGTTCAGTAACTTGAACTTCTTGAATATGGTCAGAGTCTCCAACTTGTGTTGAATCTCCTTTTTCAATAAGCACTAGAGATCTAACTTGTGAATCTTGTAGGTTGCCAACATTTCCACCACTAAAACATGCCACTATGGTTCTATGTTTTGTTAATGTTAGCCTCTTTTAACTTTTAGGGATCCTACCAGAATCCTTGTTACCCCTATTGTTTGACATTGCAAGCTAATAAAGGTTGCAAAAAATAAATCAACATAGTTGTTGAATAAAAGACTCAAATAGTGATGACTCAAAGACTGTGAATAGTGATATTAGACTACTTAGACTACATATAATAATAATAATATGATTTATTCTCCAAAAAAGGGTACTACTGATATGGTACTATAGTCTATGGTACTACCCAATATAATTCGCAAACCTAAAGGCTATCTTAGCATGTGAGATGTCTAGTCACCAATGGACATTGGATAGTAAAATTAAAAAATAACCAGTACCACTGTACCAGTATGGTAGAACCAATGTTGACATAAAAAAAAATCACTTGCCTTTTATGAAATCTAGGTTCCACAAGTCAATGGGCAATGCACTCAGCACTCCAAAACTTTGGTAGTAATGAGAAATGCCAGTCTCGTGACTAGAAAAGAGAGAATTGTGTAGAGTAATAATATCTTATAGTCCAATCTAGGTTTGTGAATTACGTAGGATTAATAAGTGACAATGTCAAACATAGCATGAAACACAACTTCCTATGTAAGCCCACACTAGGAAACAATTGGCTAAATGAGGCTGGTGGTCAACACATGTCGAGAAAATGGTAGGTGATGCCCAACCCACAAGAAAATTATTTCTTTGTAGTAATGGTGAAAGAACGCGGGCCAATAAGAAACAAAATGCAAATGATGGAAAAATGTTTAAAATAAATGTATCCAAAATGTATATTGCATTGGTGATTGGACTAATATTTTTGACCAATCATGTGATAACTAATGGGTGAGTACCATGGGCGTTGAACCCAAATTTGATAAATATTTGATGATACGGTTGACCTACGTTGCATGTGCTATTCACCAAATGATGATTGACCCTTGAGATGGGATCACCAAATAGAAAAGATTCACCACTAAAATAATCTCTGGATGCTTCTAAATTAGACTCCACAGGTGTGAAAAGATGTTCTTAGTAGCTAGAAGAACATCTCCCAGGATTCAACACACAAATCCCAAACTGGTTCTTAATATACATGTCCTCCAAGTCTTTAACTTGTACACTCTTTCCCTTACTCTTCTTCTACTTCTTCACCTCCATCCTTAGTATTCCATAGGTTTTCTATCCATGCTGATCACTAACCCTTTTAGAATCTGCCAAATTAACTTAGCTAACAATACTTAGGTTCCTTCTACCAACCTCTTTATTCTACAAAGGAATCAAAGAATGATTCCTACCACCTTTCTCAATTGTAAACACATTCTTGACACAATCATGCACAACCTTGATATCATACTACCAAGGTCTACCAAGCAATGCATGATAACTATTCATTTCCACAATATCACACAAAAGTTGATCTGTATACTGTCCAATTTGGAAATCAACAAGGCACTACTCCCTCACTTCCAAAGTATGCTCATCTTAAAACCAACCAATCTTATAAGGAGAAGGATGTCTCAATCTCTTTAAACCAAGTTTTTGAACCATCTCCTCAGCAACAAGGTTATTAGTACCACCACCATCCACAATCACATTGTAGACTTTACCGCCAGACTTACAATAAGTCTTGAACAAATTACTCCTCTGAAAAGATTGTAGTGTCCTTATTCGTAATAACATCTATTCTATCACCAATATTTTATGGACACTCATATGATTTATGTCCTTCTTCATGACATCTAAAACAAGTACCCTTAAACTCACCTCTACATGTCCTTCTCTTTTGATCAACAGGTTTTGGTTCATCTTCTTTACTCTGTTTAGCCTTTACTAAGTAGTCCTACTTCTTTGTCCCTCAAGAACTACCTTGATTCTTCCTCTTCAAATTTCTTCTACTCTCAAAGAATATTGATAAGCATCCTCAACTAAAGAAATATTAAACATATTAACCTCATCCTAAATATTGAATCTCAAACCATTAATGTATCGAGCTACCTTTTCTTTTGACAATTCTCTATGCCTAGACTAAATAGTCAACTTGTAAAACTTCTCAGTATAATCTTTCACAGTCATATCCTTCTGCTTTAGATTATGAAACCTCTTAAAAATCTCAAGTTCATAATCAGTATGAATGAACTTAGTCTTCAATTTAGTCACCATCAACCTCCATGTAGTGATCTTCATTTCACCTTTTTCTTCCCTAACTCTTTGCAGTTCTTTCCACTAAAGACCAACATGTCCCTTTAGCTTAGTTTGTGCCAACCTTGCTCTAAGTGGATCCTTAATATCCTCAAGCTCAAAGTAGTCTTCTAATTCACCAGTCCAATCAATCAGGTCTTCAAGATTCAAAGTACCCAAGAAATTAGAAACCTCTATCTTATGCTTCAACTTCAACTGAGATCTAGGTCTAGAAAACTAACTAACCCTATTTCCCATAGGTCTCTCCAAATCATCAGTTCTAGCCTTACCACTTGATCAAACAAACTCTTCAATAACTTCCTCATAACCATCTTCAATACTGACATGTTGACGTACACCACCTATAGCACTTATGATCTCAGTGATCATATCACTCTTCATCAATGCCATCTTAGATCTGACACTAGCTTTAACCTCCTCTATTTTAGATCTAAAATTTTCTTTAGCCCTCTTTGAGATCCTTTCTTCCAAAACATCACTAAGATCATCAATATCCCTAGGGTCCAATCTTCTTGGAGGCATCTTCGAAGATTTTTGCAAACCCTAATAAATCCACTTCACAAGACCCTGGTGCAAACTGCCTCAACATCGATGCTCAATCTACTCACTCTCGAACAACCTTTTCTCTAATACCACTTGATGTAGTGAAAGGTCAGAGAATCCCCAAAAGAGATGTCATACCCCCAACAAATAACCACACAATGGAAGATAAAAAATAATGAAGAATTTGAAGCCAAGTCACAATAATTTATTCATAGATATAATTTATTACATGCAATGTGCTGGGCTATAAGGCCTTCACAATTACAACTAAACACAAAGAAAGTAATAATTCTACAATATCCCTCAAGATCCAATTTAAAACCTATCTAGTCCATATCTACACTTTGGTAGAAACCTCCTAGAAAGATCCATCTAGTACTCACAAGCCGACCAAACAATCTCCTTGTTTTCGAAGCCTTGGCTACTAGCCTTCTCAAAATTTTGCTCCTCTATCACCTTCTCTTCTCCAAGATGGATGAATAATGACTAAAGACTTCACTAGAACTCATATTTATACCCAAATAAGCCACAATTCATCCCATTATTCTACAAATTAAATATACCTTATATTAACTACTTGAAGAGCCACAAGTCAACCTCCACCAACAATTAAATACCAAATGCTTTTAATGGCTTAAAATATTTATTAAATACATAAAAATTAATTTCCCAAGACCCAAATAGGTCTACTTAACCCCACCAAAATCCCTTAATCATGCAAGATAGCTAACTACCCCAGGATGCTCTTGCATCAAAGTTGGATTTTGGACTTTGAATAGTCAATGGAAAGCTCTTAGAGGGCTTTATACATCGGTTCAGATTTGATGTGAATTTGACATGGTTTATTTGGTGATACATTGATCTTAATGATTTATGAAATATATTTATTATGGTAATAATATGAGTTTATAATGTTCTTGAAGGAGTTTTAAGTTCTAAAACTTCGTGCCCACAGAGAGTTTGTCTTTTGAATCGACATAGCCCCAAATGGCCCAAGCCTACAGGGGATTTTGGAGTAACCAGACCTGCACATGGTGGTGTCACTTTAGAGGGAAGATTACCTTACTTTTTTGGGTAATGCTTTTGGTTTAAAAAATATATATAAACCCCTTTTTTTAGAATATGGAATTGACCCTTCTCAAAAGGAGGATGGGAGCATTGTTTCTCGCCCATCCTAAATGGAGGATGGAAAAATGCACTTGTCATGGGAAAGGAGGGGATTCCCATGTTGGTGGATCCCAAGGTTACCCATCGTGCTATTGGACCAGAAATATCCTTCTTAGATAGTGTTGTAGAAAGCACCATTGCCTCCCTAAAATATTGTGTGGTGGGTAGATTCATTTCCTTCTAGCCTATGATTGAGATGGCCTAGAAGTGGTTTGTCAAAGGTAGTGTTAGCATCTCAGCTATTCCCAATGATCTATTTTACTCTTACCTTAGAATTAATAAGGACATGGTGGCCATCCTTTCTAAGACTTGGTACTATGGCACCCACTATTTAGCTTGGGCTAAATGACACCATTATTTTGATGCTAGCCAAGACCTCCAAAGCTTGGCCTCAGTGTGGGTATTTATGCTAGGCTTACCATTGGAATTCTAGGATGAAAAGATTTTGAGATGGATAGGAAATACTTTTGGTCATTTTATTGTTGTAGACTAGGTAACCTTGTAAAAATCTAGATTAGATTTTGTTAGATTCTATGTGAATGTTACCATTAACAAGATACTCTCGACCATAGTCACATTGTCTACTAAGTGGGGCAAAAAAGTCCATATTATTGGGTATGAGAATGCTGGCCTCTACTACCAAAAATGTGGTTGTTTTGATCATGTGATGAGGGATTGCAATGCTTTATTACAAAATGATAAGAAAAAGGTGGGCTCATCAGGTATCATGAAGCCTAACACTTTACTATGGAAATCTTTGATTACTTCTATGAGGGTAGAAGTTAAGAAGAAGGAGGCTAACCTAGAATGTTAGATCATATAGATAAGAGATGAGAAAGATAAGGATACAAAAGCTGACTATTTGGATGTGTCACCAAGTAGAGTAGGGAAAATTGGGACTCTCTTAAAATCCCCAATTGTGGAAGGGGAAATTATAAACCAAACCTTGGAAGAAGGTGAGATTGGGACCCCTCAGGGAGATCCAACGGTAGAAGAAATTATAGGAAATACTATAACTAAGAGCCAAGTGAACTCACTTAGGACTTCCATGGGGTCCCCGATCATTTTAGCCTAGAAATAGATTATAGTGTTGGTAATTCCTACCAAAAACTCCTTACTGCTAAAGGAGGTTACATGAGTTTCCCATAATGGAGAAATTACAAATATTGTTAATAGTCCCCATTGGGGGAATGTAACCCTGAAAAGGCCTAAATTGGTGACTCCATAGGAATCTATTGCCAATTTTATGAGAAGTATTAAGGTGGCTAAGGGTATGATGGCTCTCTTGGCCCCTTTTTCTTCTCAAATAAGTGTTATATAAGATTGTGAATTCCCTAAAAAGAAGACTATGGGTGGAAAGAAAGCAAATGTGGGGGTAACAAATGCTATGGGATGTCCTAACAATAGAACAAAACAAAAAAAGAAAGCATCAAGAGAGGTGGCTAGTGGAAGACAACTTACATTGGAGACAATCAAGAAAGGTAATAAATGAAATTCCTTTCTTGAAATATTGGGGGTTGAATAATTCCTAGGAATAGTATGCTCTTAAGTAATGTATTCTAGTTGAAAAGGTAGATTATATTCTCATTTAGGAAACTAAGATGAATGGAAAGAATTTTACTAAGTAGGCTAATAAGTTATGGCCTGGGGCTACCTTCTATCATTCAAAAGAAAAAGTGGCCTTAGGAGGTATAACAACTATGTCAAATCCTACTGTCTTGATTGGAAAGGATGTCCATATCAAAAAGAACTTCATGATTATAGAATTCAACAATTGCAAAATACTATGGAATGTGGTTAATATTTATGCCCCAAATGCCAGGACTAGAAGAAGTGAAGCCTAGGGGAGGGTGGGAGAAATATTGGGTAATATTAAGGATAAAAATATTATGTGCATGGGGGAATTTAACAACCCCCTATACCCTTTGGAAAAGATTGGGGGGACAATGACTTCCTGGTAAGTATGCAAGATCTCTTAGATTTTATGAATGCCTATGATCTCATTGATGTTGAATTGTAGGGTAACCCCTTCACTTAGACCAATAACAAGAAGGGTAAGGATTTGATCCAAAAGAGATTGGATAGACTCCTAGTTTTGAGGTACTAGCCACACCTCATCTAGTCCTCTCTTGTTAACCTTTCAAGAACCATCTTTGACCACTCCCAAATTATATTCAATTGGGAGAATGGTATGGTGAGTGGGTCTAAGCCTTTCATATATTAAATTATGTAGTAATCTCACCTAAAATTTAGAAATAAGGTGGAAAATTGGTGGAACATTAGGGTGGATGAGACTATAATGTTCAAGCTTACCCAAAAATTTCATAATGTTAGGATGAATGTTACAGAATGGGCAAAGAGATCTTTTGGGGATGTGTTTGAAATCAAAAGAGATATTGAAGAGGAACTTAAGAGGCTACAAGAATCTATGGTAGTTGGGGATGAAATAGAGGCTACCACCCAAGAGGAGGAGCATGTAGGGGAAGGTGGAAGGAAAGTATTAACAATGAGGAGTTCTTCTTGAAGTATATATCCCATATTTCTTTTCTTTCTAAAGGTGACAAGAATGCCTCTCTCTTCCATATATTAGCTTCAAAACACAAAGAAAGAAACACAATTTCTTCCCTTGAAGAGGAGGGACGAAGGGCTTGGAAGGACTAGGAGGATATGGGAAAACATGTAGTTGAGTTCTTCATGGATGCCTACCAAAGGGAGGATAGGAGGAATAATGATATAATTAGGAGAAGTATGCTCAATACCATCCTAACAATTTTGGGAAATGATCAAAATGATAAGCTAAGAGAGAAAGTCTTGGAAGAAGAGGTGAAGAAAGCTATGTTTTCTATGAAGGCCTTTAAGGTTTTGAGCCCTGATGGCTTCCCACTTGCCTTCTTTCAACATCTCTAGAAAGTCATTAAAAATGAGCTGGTTTGGGTCACTAGGGACATGATCAAAATTGGGAAAATGCTAAGAATTATCAATAAAACCTTTATTGCTCTTGTGCCTAAGATCTAGATACCCATAACTTAAGGGATTTTAGACCAATCAACCTTTGCAATACCATTTATAAAGACTTCTCCAAGTTCTTGGTCAATAGGATTAAACCCTTCCCAGAAATGGTTATTGGGGGCCAATAGAAGGGATTTGATTGGGGTCGACAAATCTTGGATGCTGCCATTACCACCCATGAAATCATTCACTCCATGAAAAAAATTAGAGGATCGAGAATGACCCTACAATTAGATATTTCAAAGGCCTATGATAGAGTCAATTGGACCTTCCTTTATTATGTTTTTGAATAGATGGGGTTTAGAAAGGACATTGTAAATGTCATAAGAAATATGGTGGAAATTGCACAGTATAAGTTGCTGCTAAAAAAAACCTCTTGGGGTAACTTTTAGGCTATTAGAGGCCTAAGACAAGGTGACCCTCTATCCACTTACCTTTTCATTATAGTGGGTGAAGTGTTGGGAAGGTCAGTTTTTAGGTTGGCAGAGTCAGGAGACATAAAAGGTATCCAACCTATTACTACACTACCTCCTAAGGTTATACAAAAATTTGTGGATGAAACTTTCCTCTTTAAAAAATTCCTATCCAAGAGGTTATAGATTGGAGGAATCTACTCACTAACTATGAGCATTATTTAGGTGAACAAATTAACTTGGTAAAAAGAAAGGTCTATTTTTTTAACACTCTTGAAGTCTTGCAGGTTAAGATTTAAAATATCCTAGGATGCCACTCTACAAACCTCCTAGACACCTACTTGGGTCTCACCCTAATGATAAAGGATGTTTCCATGACTTTCTAGAACATTGTTCTAGAAATTTTACATAAGAATCTTGTAGGGTGGAAAGGTGAAATATTGAGAAATGTAGGGAAACTCCAACTACTCATGGTGGCTGTGTAAGGTATACCTATCTACTTTGTTTCCATTTTCAATATTAATTAGAGTATGATTGAAAAACTCAAAAAATTGCGAAGGAGCTTCCTATGGTCTGGTATAGAGGAAAGAAACAAGTTGAACCTTTTTAATAGAGAGACTATTTGTAAACCCAAAGAGAAGGTAGGAGGGGTTAGGAATAAGAAGAATTGTTGATCTAAATAAAGCACTACTCACCAAAATAGTTTGGAGATTGTTGGAAAAAAAAATTGGGTGAGGGAGAAACATGAGGGTTAAATACCTAGCAAATAACCATTTTAGGTATATTCTCCTCAATAATGACCTCCCAAGTGACAGTAAGGTTTGGAATAGAATCCTTACGAATAGGTCCATTTTGAGGAAAGGGGTGAGATGGTTGGTGGGAAATGGTAAAATAATAAGATTCTGGGAGGACAACTGGCTAGGGGGGAATCACTAATCTACAACAAGTTTAGCTGCCTACAAGAACCTTTAAAGAGAATGGTGGGAGAGAAGGTGGCTAACTATATTGATGAGCAAAGGAAATGGAAACATGTATCTACTACAATATTCCTAATAGAGAGGACCCCCTAGTTAAAGAATTAGAGGAACTAATAAGCTACCAAAAACTTCTCTTGCATGCTTAGCCTAATAAGGTGGTTTGGGATAGGAGGACTAATGGTAAGTTCTCGGTTAATTCTGCCTACCACCTTATATTTGAAAAGGATCAGACCCCCATCAAATAGACAAAGATCTAGAATAGTCACTTGTTGCCAATAGTCAATTTCTTTTGGTGGATGGTCATGCTTGGTAGGCTCTTAACAATTGACAACCTAAGGAGGAGAGACATAATAATTACTAACAAATGCTATCTCTGTAAGGAGAAAGAGGAAATCATAGAGAAACTTTTTCTTGAATACCCCTATACTTTAAGGGTATGGTCATACATTTGGAGAAAATTCCTATTGGATTAGGTTATGAATAGAGGAATGAAAACATTTGTGGAGAACTAGAATTTTCCCTTCAACCACCCCTGACTTAGAATCCTTTGGAATATCCTCCCCCGACACATGTATTGGGGTTTCTAGAAGGAGATGAATAATAGGGCCTTTAGGGATGAAGATAGGGGGGTTGAAGTATTGGGAGAGGTATTGAGGAAGAGGGTTATGAAGAATGTTATGGTGGCCAAGTACAAAGCCCCACAAGAACCCTTGAGCATGAAGGATGATGAGATTGCTAGAAATTAAAACATCTCCCCAACTTCCAACACTTTGAAAGCTCAAAAATTTTAGCAAGAAGAAGTACACATTAGATCCTCCAACAATGTCTATAGTCAAGAAAAATTCTAGTGGGGTGATGAGAGATGGTTTGGCGACTGCTAGAGGTGTGCTACAAAATACTAGGGGAGAAGTGTTGTTAGCCTACACGAGGAATCTAGGATAGGGATTTAATAATGTGGTAGAAGCCACTACCTTACTTTGGGGCCTTAAATTTTCCATGGAGATGAAGGTTAGGAAGTTAACATTTGAAGGTGATTCTAAACTCATGTTGACTTTGTTCTAGTGCGTGCTCAACTGGATTGGGCTTTACATAGCATAATGGGGGACATTTGGCAATTCCTAATGGCCCTTGATTAATATGAGTTACAACACACTTACAGGGAAGAAAATATGGTGGTGGATGCTATGATAGTCTTGGATTTGAATTGGATAGCCTAAAAAGCTGAACGAGTACTAAAATGCTACCAAATTACATAAATTCCCTCATAAGTAGGGAAATGACCCCTCTAAACTACGTTTGACGGTTACCCAAATTTGGAGAACTTGTATCTTTGGTGGCTTTCCTAATAAAATGATGGTTATGATCATCTAAAATATGACAAGACATTTAGCAAGGATCAATTATGTGGGTTGCATCACGCAAGGAAATAGAAAAAGGAAGGAAATTAATAACCCTAGCTTAAAAAACCTTTTAAAACAAAGCCATCATTTTTTTGGTGGTATGGGATGATTATGAAAAATGTCATCATTATTATGACTATTAAATCATTAAGGTATGATCAAATCACTTACACTCTCCATAGTGATGTTTTAAGATGGCCTGGATAGTTTAGATATTATATCTTCATGAAGAGTAAGGCATAAGTCATTTTAACTATCGGGAAGACCATTTTTAGCCCTACTTTTGCAAATTCTTGGGTGGTATTTTTATTGCAAATGAAAATTACCAAGCTCATGGAAAGTGATATCATTAACAAGCAATTTCTCGTGGGTGGGGACCTTAACAGACTGGAGCCCACAAAGATGGAGGATTTCTCCAAAAGGCAAGCAACCTGGATAATATTGAAGGAAGGGTTTTTTTTCCCATACATGCATGCCATAGCTGGCTATAACAAGAATTATTCTCAACAATTTGTCAGCAGCTAGAAGGATAGAAGGGTCACTGTCAATGGTATCACCTTCCGGGTGAATGAGGAGACCATCGCTATGGTGATGGGCCTTTATATAATTGGAAAGAAGTGGCAAAAGATCATGAAGGTGAAAGATGAAGCTAGTCTATCTAGTTTTTTTAGAGGTGATGAAGCCCTAGATAGGTATCATGGCATTTTTTAGAGGGATAAGTTATCAGAGCCTTGGGACAATGTGTGCCTAGTCATAATTATCTTACCTTGGAAGGTAGATTTTGTGTGTCTTATTTTTACCATTTCCCTTTGCTTAATCACTTTCGTAACAGGGAGTTAGTCTACATTCCATTTTTTCTAATGCATTTCCTAGAAGAGATAGTTATGGATATCAGGGATAAAAGGAAGAAAGGTACTAATTTTACTATTTTGTAAGAAGGGCTCATGTTGTATTTATTTTAATTCCACTTGGCCCTTTTCCCTCCCATAGTCATATCCATTGATAATTTCCTTCCCACTGGTGCCGCCCTTCATCTTGAGTTTTCAAGTGGTAGTTATGCCCCTACTCCACAACCATCACCATGCTAAACCCCAATCAAGAGTAGGAAAAATAAAACCCTAATTTTGGAGCCAACTACCAATAAAAAAGTTAAAACTAAAAAGAGGGTGGGAGTGGAGATTGCAGACTCAAATGATGAGTGATGTGGGATAGAAGAAGATCAGGTAGGCTTGCTAAGACCAAGGGTAGATTTAGACAAATGGCTAGACACTCTTAGGAGGAGGAGGAGGAAGGTTTAGAGGAGTGTGTTAAAACCTCAGGGGATGATAAGAAGAAGTTGAAGGAGGATACTAATAATAAAGAGGAGGAGAAATGAGATGACACTATGGATGGCACATGGGATTTTGAGGTAGAAAGCTCTACCAAGGACCCTTCCCAAGACCCCACCCATATTTCTACCACTTCCACTCAGTTATTGCTACTAACTAGATAGACCCAAAGGTTGACAAAGTCTCCCCCAATACTATTTATTTCCATATTAGGCTTGATGGTCTAGAAATCTTAAAGTCTCCCACTAATAATCTAGATGTGCAGGATAACACGAATTGCTCTAGGAATTACAATAAAGAACTAAAGGTAGGTACTACGGAGGAGGTGATTGTTACTCCCAAAGACATCTAGGAACTAAAGGACTGGTGACAAACACTGGAGCAAGGGTTCACCCTCTTCTCCAAATTTTCCCTAAAGGTGACACATGCATCAACAACCACCCTCCAAATGTTGGCTTACGAGAAGTAGGAGGAAGGCCTGGGTAAAGATGATTTGAAACTACTATACAATTTCCTTGCAGAGGACTGGGCTAAGGTTCTACTAGCTAGGAAAGGCAAGAAGAAAGATGCCAGTTTGTAGTCTTTCTAGTGCTTGATGTTTTTTGGTCATCTACTGGTAGTTTCTTTCCATCTAGTTTAGATGGTTTTGATTTTTTGGTGGAACTTTGGTTTGAGTTGTGGATAATATGATGCATTGACCACCTACATGCCTTTTGCTAATCTATTAAACATTTTAGTTTTATGAACATGAACTCTAGTACCTTTATTCTAGTATTTTTTTGTGTGTAATGCATTAAGGGATCTATTTGGTTTTCTACTAGTAGTTACACCATTGTTGTATAGGGTCAAACCCCTTGTTTTGGTTGTTTTTATATTAAAAAAAATTGAGTTTGTGACATTGTATATTAGGAGATTTGGTTTTTAATGTCATTGTATAATTAGGATATATTTTATATTGATCTCTTGATTTTATAATCTATGTTCATGTAGAAGAGATTATGTATTATTACCAGGTACACTCATGGTGGAGGATTGTAGTTGACTATTTTATTTTGATAGGTTGGATACTTTGAGAGCCAAATGCTCAGTTCACAAATGTGATCACGGTGCCATGGATTTTGGCATGATATAATTGGATATATAGGTACTTTGGTTTTGATTTATGATTATGTTATGATAGTATATCTTCTTGGTTGAGGATCATGGTTACTTGGTTTCATTTAAGGAGCTCATGATGTGCATTGTGAGTTCTTTAATGGTTTGATGTCTTTTTTGATTTGTGTGGTTAGAGGATGTTTTTAAGAATGATGTCATGGATATCTTGGATACATGGTTTAGTGGGAGCTTGTGATAGTGATGGTAGTGCGAGATTAGTTCTTGGTTTTGATTCCATCTTCTTGGTTTCTCTTTGTACTAAAACTTTGGTTGTGTGTGTAAACTTGGAAGATCTTCATGTAGGAGATGGATCTTATGATGCCATGAATGACTCAACTCATAGTTGAGTGGGAGTTATTGACATTGATATATTTATTGAGTGTTTTTAGATGTTAAAGGATGTATTAGATCCTATTGCTACAAAAGTGTCTTTGACATTTGCATTGTACACTTGGTTCTTCATGGTGTGGAGATGGTTGCATCTTGATAACTCATGAGGTTCTTTGTAAGGTGTGGTTTATGATTTCATTTGACATGTTATCCTTGGTACTATGATAGTTTCATTATTATGTCATGGTATATTCTCGATACATATTTAGAATTTTTACATGTTATAGTATGTTCATATAGAGCATGTTATCTCTTTGGTTGAGATGGTTTGGATCATGTTGTCATGTTTATGTTCTCGAGGACATGGCTAGAACTTTTACATTGATCTTGGCTTAGTTTCTATGTATTGAGTACCATGATTATTTGTTGGATGCTTCATGATATTTCTACATTGCATTTGGAGTTCGCATGGATTGCCTAGTTATAGGTGCTCATGGATACTTAGAGACAATGATGATGTTGATTTCTCTTGTGACTAGAGAAGTATTTATTAGGATAGTTGATGGTTTCAATAGGAAGTCTAAGGGGAATTCACCCCATATGGACATGCGGGGAGATTTTTATTAGATGAGTCTTGGTTGGAGACTTGGATATCTTGATGAACATTCTCCCACTCTTGGTCTACTCAGCAATTTACTACTTGAGAGGTATAACTCGTTGTTTCTCTTACGTGCATTATTTTTATGTTTGTCTTTCATGGATATAGATCTTGAGCTATGATATAGGAGTTACTTCTAGAGGGTTAATTTGAGAGATGGTTTAGCATTGGTTATCTCCTTAGGCATATGTTTTTGTTATGTTGGTTGAGTTTGGGAGATGGTTTTATGTTGGGCATATTCCTTGGATTATAAATGTTTATTCCTTGTTTTAGGAATGGTTTATAAATTTGATCTTCTTGTGAGAGGCTTACATACATGATTATTTATATGGTATGGTTTGGGTGTTGTTGTGGCTTCTTGGTTGGGGTTTTATGGAGGAGATCTTATGTGGCACAATTTGCATCTAGAGGTGTGTGTACAAAGACATGATGCCAATGATGATTTGCATGGTTTATATTTGGTCTTGGTCATCTTCTTGAATGTTTAGTTTTATTTACATTGAATTTGAGATTGGTTTGAGATTGTGATCCCTATTTTTTATTCATGTAAATCATGTGAGAGATAACATGATTATTCTTTTATCTCTTCCTTTTCTTGGTTGTGGGAAAAATTGGGAGATCATTGGAGACTTGTTATGAGAGATATTCTTCTAGGTTATTGGTTTGTATGTTGTGGATGTCATTGATACTACATGGATTCACTTCTTGGAGATATTGTGAGTGGATTGGCTATATATTTGACATTATCTTTTGTAGTGGAAGCTTCTTGGTGTGTACATGGCTGGTATTGTTCTTGAGGCTTGTGATTTCAAGTTAAAGATTGGATATGTTGATGATGTGAGATTCACTTGGTATACCTTTTGAGTTATGGATAGTTGGATGGGATAGAAATTATTGTGGGTTATATTTTAGCTATGGATATTTTGAAAACTACATATACATGTGGTTACCTTTGGATTAAGTGTTTGTGCTTTGTATTTTAGTTGGTAAAAGGATTTTATTATTCTTATGTTACATGCTAGATGGCTCTCTCTTTGGATAGCTTCTATGTGTGTCTAGTGGTAGTGGTATAATAGGATGTGGGATCATTCATGTTTGATGCTGGATACTTTGATTTTGTTGTAGGTACCAAAACGGAGCACATGGTGTACTTTGATCCAAGGTGGTGGACATGCTATGAGGTATTGTTTCCTTGTTCATTTATGTGGCTACAGATTGACCCTATGCAATGTATACAACAAGTGGGAGATTGTTGATATTATGTGTGTTGTACACATTACATAATAATGTTTATATTATATTATATTATTTTATTATGTAATGATGCACCTAGGAGCATCTAGACAGATGTGAAATGTGAAGTGATTCCCATGAGATATTCTTGATGGGTTGTATTATAACATTATCATAATATTTGATATAGTTATTTAATATTGGTGAAAAGAATTAATCCAATATTAAATTTGGATCAATGGGTTAGGTAGCACATGGTTTATGTAATACCACTTGGTGGTTTTGTGGGAGCCTACTACTATGTAAGAAATCACAAGGGTAGTTGTAGATGCAAGGGTAAAATGAAAAAAGGTAGAAAGGAAAGTCAAGTAAGACAAGGTGAGATAGGTTAGCCAAGGGAACATTTGTGAAGGTTGGAAGCATGACATGAGATGTGTGTATTCATGTTTTTTCACATAGATTTCTTGGTTTTGGATATGGATTTGAACGCTTCCATGGTTGTATTGCAATGGTATTTTATTGAATAATACAAGGTGATGGATGCTTTTGGATGCCAAATTTTTTGTCAATGAGGGTTTCCCAAGATATATCTCATGTCAAATTATTTGTGAGTATGTATTCTATTCTATTGCATGTGTATTTTAAGTGATTATTTATTTTAGATCTACTATGGGTTATATGGAAATAGTAATATTTTTGGTTGAAAGTTTTCTTACAATCCTAGCATTGCAATCTTCTTTATTGACATCTGCATACAATCTATTTGAAATGTTTGAGTATTCTAGACACTAGCAAGAGAAAGACACATGCATACTATATTACATTCATTATAAGTATTCATAATCAAATAAAGTAAGCCTGAATCCATTGTGTTATCATAATCACTACATAAAAAAAACATCACATCTATTATATATCATAAGAAATAATTAAAAAGAACAAAAAAATGAAATTAATTGCATCTATGTACATCATCATGAAATAAAGCATGTATATACATTAACATATTATTAGCAAAATGCATTCGTTCATAAAATGAGAAGAGAAAAGAAGTTCATCTATAGTAGATTCACACAAGTGCATATAAGAGCATCAAATGGTGTATCTCATGTGTGTGTGTGTGTGTGTCATGAAATGTACTTGAATATAATGAGATCAAAATTATATGTTAGGTCAAAAATATATCAATGTTATTGAGTATAACCATAGTGAGTACATCATGTTTACACCACTACATCATCTATCTTCTATGCATCAAAAAATTAGAGAAAAATAAGAAGTAGAATAAGGATTCACTCCCACTCTCATAAGAAACACAAGTGAGGGAGGGGGGTTGGTTCCTCAGACATATTTGGGAGAGTAGAGGAATGATACGCTATAGAGAAAATACATAATATGATGGATCTATTGTACTATAAGGCACAAGATCAATATAACGTGCATATTAATATGAAGCTCTAGCACCTCGGTATAGAAAAGTGTGTGATGATCAAGCCTACATTATATTAATCTTTGCTATCCATCAGTCTCTTTCTACTATGACCTTAGCTATATACTATTGTGGTTCCACAATGTATGCCCAATTTTGATTAGAAATGGGGACCCCCTACTTTATTTTTTGGCTTTTTGGATCCCTAGTCTAGGGTCTGAGTCCTTTTGAGGTTTTATCTAGTGTCCTAGTTCATGTCTAGGTCTTGACTGAGAAACCTACTTGATGAAAATCAAAGTTTTTGGGATGGAGTACTATTTTTTGCAAAACAAAAGGTGCACTAGCGCACCTAATTAGGTGCACTAGTGTGCCAAAATAATAAGAAGGAGACACATTTTGTGATGCATAATTGTGTAGCTATGCAACAAAAAAATGTGTGGGGGTCCCCAAGCTATTTAACCAAGGGGGGTCTCCCTCCCTCCTTACCTTGTCTTATTTAAAATTCCCTAGAGCTTCGAAGTCACTCTCTCACACCTCTACAGGTGCACCTTCTGACAAGACCTACACAACTTCAAAACACATTAACCAAATAGGTGCACATTAGCACAACTACTTGGGTGTGCTGATGCACACATTTTAACTTCAAAAAATGAAAAAACTTTAAAAATCTTAATACATGAAGTGTGAGGGGTGCACAATAGTGCACCTAATTAGGTGCACTACTGTGCATCCTAATAGATTAACAAATCTCTCACTAAGTAAATGGGTGCACTGATGCACACCTATTTCAAGAAACCTTTACAAAATAAAGGTACACTAGGGGCACCTATCAGGTGTGCTAGGTGTGCCCTAATTTGCAAAATGGTTTTAAAAATTAGGTTTTTTGTATTTTTTCAGACAATTAGGTTTATGGGTCTTATTTGAGTCAATGCTACAGTGTCATTAATCTATTTTTCTTCAATTTTGAGCTAATGGACATGCTTTTTGAACAAAATCAATGGCATCTTCATCATCCTTCCTTGTTGAGAAAATAGCTCCAAAGCTGATGGTATTCAAATTTCAGAGTGTTACTACAAAATCATGATTCAAGATGAATACTCAAAGATTAGAGACACAGATTTGGGTCACATGGATTTGGGTGAATTCTTAAAACTGTGCAAAAAACCAACTAAGAGGTCTCAAATGATCTTCGCATTGATCCAATCAAAGCTTGTTGATGTAGCATTGCACCTAGTATCAATACAATCCTCAAAACTAATCATGACACTCACAAAGCATTTGTTTCCTAAAGAGAGGGTAGTCAAGACCATAATGGGAGAGATCATTCTTGATCTTCAATCCAAGAATATTGAAAAAGTGTGCCATCACCCAAGGGTGGATCAATTCATTAGAATTACCTATGAGCAAGTAGAGAGATGGTATTCAGAACATATTGACAAGGCTTATGAGATCATCTAATCTTCATACCTTATAGAGAAGACTCCTCTAGGGAAGAAAATGGGCAAAGTAGACATGACAAGAGAATAGATGAAGGAAGATATTGGATACTCAATCATATCCTTGAGTAGAGTTATGGGTTTTCTGATAGCCAAACACCTAAATATTTTTATGGTGTATTTTATTGAGACAATAAAGAAAGCAAAGATACCACTCGATTGGGCTTCTACTCTTAGTAAGAATTTGAGTGAGTAGTTGGTAGTAGTGAAGAACAACAAGTAATTTTACATGACATCATACTTGGTATACTTGTTAGCCATGAGGGCAATAGATTATCTAGGGCTCTACAAGAGGGATAGCATGTAGGATGCAAACACATGGCTGTATATTGTATATCCTTAGCTGGTGAAGAAGAGAATTTTAGAGAAAGTAAAGAGTATAGAATCGTAAATGATGCTTTCATATTTGCAATAATTCAGTTCATAGAAGAGGATTATGCAAAGAGAATATAAAAGGAGGCATCTACACATATATGACTATTTAGAGCTTATTATATCTGGTTTTAGACATTTACATATTTCGGGGTAGCAGGTACAATTATCAACTCTAAGAAGCTCCCTAGCTATCCTAGTGATAGGCTTATTGTCTTGGTTATCTCTTGACAAATATTTTCTACATATGATAGAGTTAGAAAGAAACACAAAACATGTTGGATGTGGCCTATGACTATAGGACCTTTTTAGGTGGATTAAAGGCAAGATATTCCTTCTTTTGAATGTGAATGGGATCAATATCCCTTGGAAGAGTATAATTCTCCTCAGCCATATTTTGACAATATTGAGAGAGTGTAATACTTAGTGGGTAAAACATTCTAGCATGAGGATGCAGTTGAAGATCACTGGATGAATGCAATAAATGACTATGATGTTCATATAAGGGATTATTGTAGGATGACTTTGTATTTGGTAGAGATGGCTTTAAAGATAAAGATCATATTAAAGATTGTGCAACAAGACTCAGAGGAGCTACTCAACCCATTGTTCAATAGGGATAGGATTGGCGACAAGTCCATCATGAATGCTGAGATAGACAGAGAAGAAAACTTGGAAATCAACCATAGGGCAAGGAACATCATCAAATTGACATAGGATTGGATCAAGAAACCATTCAAACTTGATATAATTCCTCAAATAGTAGTCTTTCATGCTCAAGCTTGCTTGGCCAAAGGTCGAGTAGCAAAGGTCACGGTGCCCATGTTTATAGCCTAGTCACCGATGAGACCAGAAATGGTGCACCAACTTGATAGGCTAGTTGGTTATTATCATTCTCAAAAGGGTAAAGGTAAAGGAAAAATGAAGAGGAATTCTCCTCAAAAAGACAAATAGAAGAGGGTGATATTTAGGAACCTCCACAACAAGGAGAGGAAAATGTACAAAGGCCAAAAAATGTAGAAGCTACACAAGCCCCAGAGGATCCTAAGTGTCGTCAGCTACACCAAGCCAAGGAGAAATAGAAACTAAAGTACAAGAGGTTTCCATACCTCAACAAATAGAGCAAGCCTCCCCCTCCACACCTAAAAGAAGAAAGATGAAGACTCTAGTCAAAAGAAGGCAAAAGGTGATCAAGAAAGTAATTCCTTTCCCCTGAGTTCCCAAACCAATTTTGGAGGAAGTAGAAGAAGAGGATGATGAGGAGGAAGAGGATAATATACCTTTGAACAAGAGAACTTGGCTTGCTAGAGCTACATAGTTGGAGAAGAGGAGAAGTTCCATGATCACACTACCATCTATTCCTGATGAACCCATTCAAACTACAACATCAGAAGATGAGATGCGATAATGGATAGGTGAGTAGGATGTGATCAACACTAATGTCATTTAGATGTTAGATTTTGACTTTATGGCTATGGGTACTCAGTTCGTCGGGGATAAGATAAGAGAAACTCATAATAATCAACCTCAATAGGAGGATTGGAGTTACATACCCCTTGAATCACAAGGACCTGAGGTAGTTCTGGCATCCCAAGTATAAATTACATTCTGTATAGACAAGGGATTAGCTACCCCTCTTCCTCCAGGTATAGAAGCCTAATAGGTCCAAGTAGAACATGAAGAATAGCCACAACAAGTATCCAACAATGAAGTTTTAGAAGAAGTTTACTTAAGTGAACAACCTCAAAAAACTTCCGAAGGCACAAATTTGAGAACTGTGGACTCCATAGATACATAGACTCCTAGTGCAGATATCTTACATAGAGAGAAGACTCTAGAAAGGAGTGAAAAGGGGAAGGGTATAGTCGAGTTAAATCCATCATCAAGAGTAAAATCCCTAATACAACATATCACAAGGTGGCTAAAGAAAGAGGTGATGAAAAATAAGAAACAACAATTCATGACTAAAAAGGAGGATAAAATAATGTTTATAGAAGTTCTAAGGAAACTGAATCACCACCAAGGGATGCACAAGCTTTAGCCTTCATCATGAGTGATCAGAGATAGGACTTGTTTTCTCACATAGATATCCCTCCTCCATAATCAAATGTTGAATAATTGACTCCAAGGGATTATAAGATCTAGGAAGTTATGCTTGGGAAGCCAACCTTGGAAACTATAAAGTTGATGGTTAGAATGGGGATGAAGGAGGTATTGAGGAGTTTAGAGTAGGATGGGGCATAATTGATAACACTTTGATGGAAAAATGAAATCCTAAAGGGATATTTGAGAAAATTTGTTGATCCCTTGGATCCCACAAGCCCATAGGAAACCTTAAATGTGGTAATTGAAAGAAGAGGTAGGGGTGTGGTATAGTTGGACTCATTTTTGAGAGCTTGTCAATAATGGAGAGAAATTTTTGAGGAGAGAGACATATTAATTATTCAAGGAAATGTTAAGTTATTACATGCTATGTAGGAGAATGTGGACAAGATAGTAGAAATTTTGAATCAAGATTTTGGTTTAATGGATGAAGTACATACCTAAGGGAAAGACTTACAGGCATTACATGCAATCAAAGGCCAAAGGTATTAGATGTTGATGGATCTATATGCAACTAAGTAGTTAGATAAAATAGATGATTGGATTGAAAATATTTTAGATAGTAATAAAGTAATGGAGTCATTATATGCGAAGATTCATAGGCTCAAGGAGCAAGCCCAAGAGAAAATTTTGGAAGTTGAAAAGCATTATAGTGATGCATGTATGGAAATTTTGAGGATGATGCATAGGAAAAGGTAATACCATTAGAGGTAGTAGTTGAGAAATTTCAAAATTTTTTTGATGAAGTTTCTAATGATGAGGATATCTAACAAGCATTCCAAATGGAAGAAGCTTCATTAAAGCTTGATATAAAACTTGGAGATTTTGTAGAAACTTGTATAGAAGTGGATAAGTACAAGTAGAAAGTAAAGGATAAATATAGTGCCTTAGATTTAATAGATGTGGCTCATGTAACTAAGATAATTGAGAAATTAAAGGGAAAATATCCAAACATAACTCTGTTATAAAGGACAACAAAACCTAGATGCCAAGAATTTCAATTTTGACACTTGGTGATTTTGTATTTTTTCCTTCGAGGTACGTTGCTTTGCTAGGTGTGCTAGTGTGCTGTTGTGCTAGGTACATTGGTGTGCTTTTTGAAATAGTGTCTTGGAAGATTTTAAAGAAGTTAGAGGTGCACTGATAGTTAACTACTAGTTCCATATTTAGAGCTTTCCATGCATCAAAAGTGCATTCTGACAATAGTTTAACTCTAACATAAGCTTAGTGAAGATGGAGCTTCTATTTTTGACACTTCAAGAAGCTCCTACATCAACTAAAGGCTCTCTTCTTCTTATTTTATCATGTTTTCTTTGTTTTAAGACATGTAAAGTCTCATGCATCCAATTAATGATATAAAAATTGATGGAGTCTTACTTAGCACCAGTTAGATAGATAGTTTGTACATAAATAGATTTGTTTTATTAGTTTAAAAGCATATGATTGCAAAAAGATATCTCTCAATCTCAACAAAAATTGAGGAGAAGATTTCCTATAAACTTTGGATTATAATATGTAATTAAGCCATTATTTTACAATAATAATATGCTTTTAGTGCTCACACTCAAAGTGTAGTGATTCTTTCCTAAGTGTGTTATATTTTATGGATGTATGTTCATGGAATGTAATTGAGCCAAATCTATGATCTTTTAATTTTAGTGTTTACTATGGTTTTAGGAATTTTGTTGACATAGTTAGTTTGAGAAGAGATCATCATATTGTTCTTGCATAGCTTTTCATCTCGCATGAGCACACTTTCCATGGGCTTGCGATTTGATGAAAAGTGAAACATCTTATGGTTACTAAAATTCCCATCGACGATTGCATTAGTGGAATTAAGGAAGTGCTGCTCCTATTTTCATTTTTTATCCATGGATCTTTTTGAAAGCTTAACCCATAGATGCATTTTTTTTGTGACTTATGTCCATTAGGATTTTACTTTCGTGTTATTTTCTTAAACTTCTTGTTACCCTATCTTCATTATTTTCTTTACTAACCCCTTGGTTAAATTAGGAATTCATATAGTTTCATTGTTAGATTGCATTCATCATAAAATAGAAACATATAAAAATACATTTCTTTTTGTGTTTTTATTCTTTTGAAGCAGTAAATAGATTCTACATCTTATTCAAAGCTATTTGAACTAGCAAAGGCCTCCTCATGAACATTCACATTTATCTTCAACTCAGTAGATTCTAGTAGGTTGCAAGACCACCAAGAACCTTGGAGTTGATTATCAAATCAGCTTTTTAAGAGAGGAGTTCAAAAGGATTCCTACCATTAAGCATTGTGCAAAATGACATCTCAACATATACTATTATCTATTTGGAATGATATTTTATACTTGTTAGTCTCTCTCATAAATGAGATCCTAAAGTTTGTGATATCTCTCTTCATACTATGCCTCAAGTATACATACTTGCATCCAAAAATTTCTACTCTCCTATTGATAGCATGTCAATTCATCACTAAATCCTTGAGCTTTTGGTGTGGGTTGCCTTTTCTAAGGAACCCCTTACGTGCTCTTTATTGATCTCTTTAAAGAAGTAGGGAGTTCTATTAGGGAATCCTCTTTATATGTCCCTCTCCCTATTGTTTCTTCTCTAACTGCAACTATGTTGCCAAAGGACTTATATCGACCCTAAGGAAATCCTCTAAGGAAAAATCCTCTTCTACCCCTGTTGTATCATTTTAAATTGGAAGTACTTCAAATTAATGATGGTTTAACACCCATTCAATGTGATTTGACCATTTATTTGTATTTCTCTCCTTTCTTTTCCTCTCTCTTTATTTCTCATGGTGCAAAACTCAAGGTAGGATATAAGAACTTCAGGTCCTCTCTTTCCTTCCTTTAATCACTTGGAATCTATTTTCCATATTGAAATGGACTTTTGTCAAAAATTGTACCTAATTTCTAAAGACTAAGACCTATTTTGGGACCCCAAGGAATTCCTAAAGGTTTTAGGACCTACCCTTTCTCATCAGAGATGCAATGCATCCCTACTATCCCAATCAAGGATGTAGTGCTTCCTTCATTGGGACCTATTTTGGGTCCCAAATCTGAGTCAATTTGAGGTACAAAATTTGAAGTACAATTGACATGTGGAAGAAAGATTATTCTAAGCCCTTTATAAACCTATCAATTTCCTTTATTTTGTATCATTCATTCATAATATCAATTCATGTCCACAAACACTGAAGATCTCAAAAATTCTTCAAACATTCAAGGCATTCAAGCAAGCTCTCCATTATAGATAAAGGATTCAAGAATTCAATCAATTGAAGAATTTTATGCAAGATCTATCATTTTAAACATTCAAGATCTCCCTTTATATATTCAAGATCCTTTTTTGCATCTTCTACATTCATCAAGATTTAAGATCTACATTTATTTCTAAGACAAATTTCAAGCATAATCATTCATATCATGTAGATTTTAATTTTCTTTGATTTCCGTTCCTATGATTTTTCAAGTGAATTCATGGCTATTGCATCCACATACTTGATTATATTCTAATTTCAAGAGCACATTCATATATTTATATTTCTTGATGTTAGATCTACTTTTACTACCCACTAGAATTTTATATTTTCCATCTCAATCTATGGTTAATTCCTAAATTTTGGGTTTAACCAAGGCAAACTCACCATCAACAAAACAAAAAACCTTTTTCTTCTAGGTTGCAGATTTTAGAAAGAAGAACATGTTGTGGATTCAAGTACCCTTTTTGGCACACTAGGATGATATGAAAATTGTTTCATATTTAGAGATTGCTAAGTAGGGTCACACTTCATCCCTATTGCTGAAAGTCATCCTTGATGACAAAATTTGACTTTGCCAAATAGTTGAATGATTTTTAGGCTTTATAGATCTCATAGTTTCTAATCCAAGATGTGGGATTTGAAAGTTTTTAAAATCATTTGATAACTCATTTATAGGTTTTGTATTTCACAATGTGAGTTTTATTTCCTTTTGTATTTTAATATACATCATCTATTCCTTATATTTATGCTTTATACTTGCATATCTACTTGCCTAAAACCATCTTAAGGTGCAAGTGAGTAATGATTAAGTCTAATTAATTTATTCATTTTCATTAGGTTACAAATTGACAGTCTCTCTTGTGTTAATTGGGCCTTCCTTAGGTGGTGAACCCTAGTTTTCCCAATTTATATATGGACAGGGTGGTTGATTCCATTTACCCTCTATACATAATTGGTGAACATAATGCAGTTTAATTCATGGTTTGATTTTGGACTTAGATTATTTTATTTTATTGTGTGTCCACCCTTGTTACATCTTCAGCAAACTTGATTGTGTGCTCTTAATTAGTTTACACTTTTCTTTGTTAAAGATATTTTGGTGTATTTCTATCTTTCTCAATATTATTGTCCTTTCATTTCTTTATAGAACTTATGAAGTATATGAAAGTTTCTTAAATTTCATATTGTTTATGTCTCTTCATTCTTTAATTGCTTATGCTATTATGAGATTACAAATACATACTTTTTTCAAGTTTATGTTTAGGTCTTGATGTTGTTGTGTTATCTCCTCTTTGGATTATGAGAGATCCTTAGTTGATGATCCTCCTAATCATAAATCTCCTAATAATTTTTGTAATCTACCTAAGCCTCCTCTCACTCTTCTTCTTCATCCCCTAATAGTTCTCAAACATATGTTTAAGATCAAGCCAGAATTCACAATGAAGACATTAAAGAATTCTTTGATGAACCTTCTCCTCCTATTTATTATGATATTAAGGTGAAGCAAAAAGTTACTTTTCCTCCTCTTCCTATTGTTCTACCTCATACTACTATTTCTCATGATCACAATGGAAAATATTCTCCTTTAAAAAAATTTCAAGATAGATATACTACAAGATATCACATGCTTGGTAAACAAGGGTACAAAGTTGTAGGACTTTATATTAATGAACATGGTGTTAAATATCCTATTCATATTAACCCTAAGGAGAATAAACATGGTATAGGATTTTTTGATTCTAAGAAATTAGTAGACTATCCTATTCAACCTTCTCTTCATCTTCTATTACCTAATTATGATCTTGATTATTTGGATACTCATCAAGATGTAGTTATAAAGGTGTCTATTATATTAGTTTTTGTTGGACCAAAAAAATTTGTGCTTCTCTTAAGGATGTTATTTCTAAACTTTTATGTACCTTTCACTTTGATGATTCTCATATGCTTGCTGATTGTATCATTTTCTGTTTGTATGTAAAGGAGAAATCCTCTTTAGGAATTATCCCTTATCCCTTATATACAAGATATGTTACAACTTCTTCATAATTTCACATAGCCTTCCTTCTCACCCACTGGGTAGGTTCCCCATTATGTTGCATAATGAGATTTTGGAATTTCCCAATAGGTTTTCTTATCTCACCTCTTAACTAGGGGCATTACCTTATTTTCTTTCCTTTCTTGTTAGGATATCTTTTTTCTCCTATAAATTTCACTTTGAAATATTGTATGGAGATTATTTTGTTATCCCTTCTTTTCTATCTTTCTTATCTATTTTGTGAGTTTACTTTCTTTCTCAGGAATCACATTTATTTTCTATGGAAACCATCTTGAGAGCTAGTATGTTTCCCTTACGTCTCCTTATAATTTGGTGTTCTCTCTAGCATGTATCTTGACATTATTTCCTCATTGCAAGGTGATGTTTTGACTTCCTTCTTTGGATATATTATCTCTAAAAATTGCATTTTTATGAGCTATATAGGTGTTGGTTCCTTTCTTTACTATGTTGCTTATGTTTGCAAGATGTTCTCTAGGGAATATAATGGCATCTTTTCATTTACTTGATTCATTTCTCTATAGATTGACATTATTCTATGGTATGTTCTTTTCTAGGGTATGTCATGCTTTGTTACATGTAAGAATATGTGTCTTTGCCTAACAAATGTCTAATCATGCCCTACATTTTAACATTTTTTATTTAATCATCCTCTATAGTTTCCTTCATAGGTGATATCTTTCCTAGGATTTTATGTTGTTTGGCATTGCATTTCTTATGATTTTTATTGTTTTAAATTTCTCTATGGTGTTGCATTTTACTATGATACTTCTCATTGGATATACAGTGTTTTTGTTTTGTGCATGACTACATGGTGTCTACTTACAAATTATCTTTGTAACTTACAATATTTTTGTTATATAATCCACCATATATTTCTATATGATTTGTACACTATATTTCTCTTATATTCTAAGGATCTACTTTCCTTGGGCTTAAGTGAAAATTGTTTATTAGGTGATGTTTTTATTTCATTATGAAGAATTGTGGCATGACTATGGATTATCTCTTTTGTATGAGCATATGTCCTAGGTTATCATCTCTTATTCAGGGAGTAGAAAATATAGATTTTGAGTTTAACTTAGAGTACTTTAGCCTTGGGTTCTTGATATTATTTCTTGGTTATCCTCAAATATATGCACCGTAGCTTCATCTCTTTTTCACACACAAACACATACGATAAATCTTATTTATGGGTAACACATATAGATTTTATAAATCTCATAGATGGGTAACACATCCAAACAAATATGCTAAATCTTATATCTAGGTATTGCATGAATTTTTTAAATCTCAAATATGGGTAACACATTCAAGCACAACATACTAAGTCACATACATGGGTAACACATTTGTACAAGACCATGTCATGGTGATACAAGGATGTTGATCTATAGGTAGAGCTTCTATGGGTTGACTAGCATGTTAACACCCTATTAGACTATTCAATGCCATATTTTACAAGAAAATCTTCCTGTGATACATAGTAAGGTGACCACCTTACTAGGTTAGGTAGTAACTTCTCTCTCTCTCTCTCTCTCTCTCTCTCTCTCTCTCTCTCTCTCTCTCTCTCTCTCTCTCTCTCTCTCTCTCTCTCTCTCTCTCTCTCTGTGTGTGTGTGTGTGTGTGTGTGTGTGTGTGTCTGTCTCTCTCTGTCTCTCTCTATTATAGATAGATAACAAATCTATGTTATTAATGATTTTTTCTCTTACATTACTTATGTCATCACTTATTCTCTTGTAATATCCTTCCATATACAATATTAATGGGTGAGACATTTCTTCAGCCAAGATCTCTTTCACTGGTTGATTTGCATTTGTTTTAGTACTAACCCTCTTTTGGGATCTAGGACCCTTTATCTTGGGAGCTCATGATCCTTTGACTAAGTGATGTTCTATCTCATTGAGATTCACTTGTTGTTCTATCTTGGGAGGTCATGATCACTTGATAAGGAAGGAGAGAAGTGTATCCCTCATCATCAGGGATGCATTGCATCTCTTCTTGGAACCTATTTTGGGTTTTCTGCTTTAGTCCTAAGATCAGGTTAATCTAAGGTGCAAAATTGAAGTATAGTTGGTCTACGAGAGTTAGTTTATTTTGAGCCCTTTATAAACCCATTCATTTGTCTCATTTTGTATCATACATTCATGAAATCACTTCATGCACACAAATACATCTCAAGAATTCTTCAAGCACTCAAGGCATTCAAGCAAGCTCTCCATTGAAGATCAAGGATTCAAGAAATTGTAGGAGTTTATGCAAGATCTAGCATTTTCAATATTCAAGATCTCTCTTCATATTTTCAAGATCCTTTTTTTCTTCTTCTACATTGTCACGCGCCGAAATTAGTGTGTGCGACCAAAATATACTAAGTTCTATTTAAATACCTTAGTATAATGCCACTTTATAAATATAATATCAAAAATAATATTAAAAAATATAAATATTTTATAACCTATGAAATAATAATTAACTACATTATAACAGGATATGGTATAACTTGAACATTACTATTGATATAATAAAAAATGAATATAATATATTTTTCAATATCAATATAATATAATAGAATCCAAAAATCAATATGATATTATATTATAGTATTATATATATATAATTTTTTTAAAATTTAATTATTATATATATATAATAATTAAATAAAGAATTATAAGAATTAATTAATAATTATATATTGCAATGATATAATTATATATTACTAAATAATAATTAAATAAGGACATTATAAAGTCTCGCCCATTTAGGTATGACAAGTATATAAAGGATTTCAAAATAATTTCTACAAATGTGGAAGAATTATATAAGATACTTACAAAAATGGAGAGGATTATCTAATGATCATCATAGTGGTATTAGGGCTCGATCCTGCCATCCTATGAAGTTGTGTAAAATTTGTTGGAAATTGATATTCAAAATAATTTGGTGATTGCATTGAGGAAGCACTATCTAATTTGATAAATTTTTCAACAACTTACCATCCTAAAACAATTGAACAATACACGAAAAGGTTGGAAAAGGAAATCATGAAGTGTGTTTGACAAAATATACTATTTTTTTTTGCTATTACTAGATGGATAAACCACTCATCAACATCAAGGATTAGGAGATACCATTTTTCAAAAGGAGGGGAAGTATTTTGATTAAATATACTTTTTTTGTTTAGCTATTACTAGATGCATAAACCACTCATCAACATCAATGATTAGGAGATACCATATTTTAAAAGGAGTGGAAGTATATATGATTAGGAGTGGGGAAGCAATAAAAAAGGAGACAAAAAATCAATAATTCTAACTTGATAATAGTGCAAATATAATTAGTATCTTCACTAATAATAGTTGAGACCTTGACATAAAGCAATAGCAGTGGTATTGCTGCATATTATTTATTTCAATAACTGAATCCAAGAACCAATGTTGCTATTAGGAGACATTATATTAAGAGAAACTTCATCTTAATGAATTAGGGAAGTAGAGAACACAAATTATGTAATAGGGGAGATTAATAAAACTTCAATGTCCAAATTATTAAAATATATTAAATACTACATTGAAAATTGGAAGAATCAATATAAGTGTTAATTCATATTTAAAATGACTATCCATCAAAAGGAGAACTATATCAATATTTTGAGATCCCAATCATTATCTAGAAAAAAGCTTCTCTTTTGTCAATATAGCAAGAATATAGGAAGTGATGCCCAACTTGAAGCCTATCTTCAAGCATTGGTTGAATGGAAGGTAACAAGAAGGAGGAAACTTAGTGATAGAGACTAATCCTAGAGGGATAGGGAATCAAAAGGCAAGGATTTTGACAGGTTCTACAAGGTCTAATGGAACACTGGGAGAAAAAGAAAAAGTTATGAGTACCTGCTCCACAAGCTGTGGGGACGAGAATGCTCTTTCTTTTTCCCTACCTGCCTATCATGTGCTCATAAGGAACCCAGTGTAGGAAAAGAATTTTTTAGAGAATATCGATGAGAATGCAAACATTTATAGGATAGAGGACTAGACAAAGGAGAAGTTACTAGATGATCAAAGGAAGTGGTCTTCTTTGTTTGGAAGTAGTCTTCTTTCGCTTTGGCCACATTAAAATCCTATTGGGAGAAAGGTGAGTTTCAAATATTTATCTTGGTTTTGATTCTTTATTTCTCTATCTCAACTATGGATTGTACTTTAGTTGGAAAATTTATGGGGGCTAGGCCTGATATTGATGCTTTGTGAAACATGATCAAGAGAAAATGGGTTATCTATGGTCAATTTGACATAACACGTATGATGAATCATTTCTTTTTCTCTTTTTTTAACTGTAAGGGAGATTTGAACATGGTGCTTTGTGGTGGACCTTGGTCATTTGGTAATAGTACTCTTACAATAAAAAAAATGGGAACCAAATATGGATCTATTTGATGCCTTCTTCCTTACTACTCCAATATGGGTAAGACTTCCTACTTTACCCTTGGAGTTCTGGCATGAAAATATTTTCAAAGGTATAGATAGCTCTTTTGGTGAACTTGTTATTATTGATAATGTCAAGGTTTTAAAATCAAAACTTCAGTGTGCTAGAATCTATGTGAAAGTTTCTCATTTGAAGAACCTTCCTGAGAAGGTGGAATTGATTTTAAAACTTTGTAAAAGGATGAAAGAGATAATATTTGGAGATCTTCCAAATGCTTGTTCTATCTATAAAAAAATAGGGTCATTAGGTAAAAAATTGCACTAACAAAAGCAAGAATCAACATAAGATAGCGAAAGTGGAGAAAAAGAAAGAAGAAGTAAAGATCTAGAAAAAGATATGGAAAACTAAAGCAATACCTAAGAAGGTGACTAAGGATAAAGATATCCTTGAAAATCAAGATTTTAAGTAAGTAGACAGATTTAGAAAATATCTCTTGTGTGTAGAGTAAAGAGAATATTGTAGATCCTATGAATTAGTTGGTTATCTATTAGAACAATGAATTAGAATGGGAAGATTTAGAAGCACTAGAAGAGATAGAGGAGGGAAAAATTCTTGTTGATCTCTAGCATTAGAGGAAATTATAGATTGCTGAACTTTAGTTTCAAGAATTTTCCCTATATCAAGAGATTATCTCCTTTAGGAATGCATTTGAATCCAAAGAAATGGATGAGAAATCTAAAAAGAAGAAACCTAAACAAAAAAAATCTCAAAGAAAGAAAATAGAAAAGAAAGGTAATATCATTTCTAAAGGAGTGTAGACTCGAAGTAGTAAATTGGAGTTGTTTCCAAAATTGAAGTCAAATGTTGGTACTCCAGAGAAAGTGAAAGTTTACAAGATATTGCTGATGGGAAACATGCAACTATTTTGGATTTTACCCCTAAAAAATTATGATGAATATTATCACTTGGAATATTAGGGAGTTGAATAGTATTCATAAAATTGATACTGTTCAAAATTTTGTTAGAGAGCATAAACCATAAATTTTAATGCTCCAAGAAACCAAAATGAATAAAGAGAAGGATGAAAAGCTTAAATCTTTTAATAATGACTGCATAATGGCTAATATCTTAGAAGGAGCATCTAGGGGAAAAATGATTTTGTGGAAGTGATCTTTGTTCTTAGGTACCTTGTTGAATGCTAATAAACATTTTATGGTGATCAAAATTAAGATTATTGCCCAGAATAATGATTGGTATATTGTCAATGTGTATGCACCTAACATCAAGGGGGAAAGAAAAAAGTTGCGGGATACTCTTTCTAATATAAAGAGTAATGATTAATATGGTAGATGAATTTTTTTTGGGAGATTTTTATGTTTCACTTTATGAACATGAAAAAAGGGGGAAATGCTAGTTAGGTAGATAGTAGGCTAGACTTTATGGATTTTTTTAACAAGTAAGGTGACAAAGGGAGAAACTAAAGAAGTTCATATCTGCATGTTAACATGACATGTCTTTGGCATTGTTGTAAAAGAGGGAGATAATTGTTGATCAAGGGAAATACAAGAAAGAGGGAGTTAGTCACTAATAAAGAGAACAAAGAAAGAGAAATTCTAATTCTAACATCTACCTAGTAAGATAGAGATACATGAAGAAATTCAAAGGGAGTTATAAGGAAGAGTTTTGCAACCTATTCAGAAGATGGAAGTTGTTGATAGAGGGAGAGATTTAAATACGAGGAATTATTTTATTTTTGATATTTTTTTGGTCTTACTATTTTAACCCAATCAATTTGGTTTACCATAAATGCCAAAGAGGAAGATTGTTGAGAATTGATTGAAGAAGACTATTAAAGAGGGAGATTTTTGATAATGGATTGATAAAGTATGATCAGTATGCGTCAATCATTGTTTTGTCACTGATGTCAAACCTATATATGATTCAAGTGCTATCACTTATTTGATTAATGAAGAGGATTTAATCAAAATATGTAATAATAGCATGCAGAGGGAAGGTTGAGTTATGATTATGTAAAGGAGTACAAGAATTAGTTAAGATAGTGATAACATGATGCATTGATAATCTACTTAAGGTCATAAAGGTTGGTTACACTAAGAAAATTTAGAAGAAAAAGTTACACAAAGTTTTTCTACCAAGCTTGATTGAGTGGATAGTAGGTGCCAAACAAAGTTAGTGCAAGCCAAGCAGAAAATTAGTTGGAGCCAAATAAAAGTCTATTCTAGTGTATGCCAAGAAAAATAGTGGATGTTGAGTAAGGTTTAGTTGATGTCATACACCAGTAAATATTAGTTCATGCTAAGTGATTTTACATAGAATGCTAAGCAATGTAATATGTGCCGAGCATTAGAAGCTAGATAGTGTCAAGTGGCTGCATTATTTGAAAGATTGTGAATTTGATGGATTTGAGATGGAAAGTTTATTTTCTTGGATTATGTGAACTAGTTGGAAGATAAGATTGATGAGCTGGTGGTACATGATTCAAGGTAAATCATTTTTAGGTGAATTAAAAGAGGATTGAGGGAGAAGTTTCTAGAGGACATATGAAATATAGGGTAGATTAATTGTATCCTACCTAATCTATCCTAACCCTAAATTGGATGATGGAGAATGAGCAACAAAAGAACTTAATTTCTTGTTTATAGGAATGGCTGGTAAGAAGAAAAGATTGTTATGTGTGAGAACCTAAGGAAGACAAGGAGTTAAGGGTTTTGTTTCATCAAGTGACCTAAGAAGAAGAGTCTACATTAGCATGTTAAGAAAGAAGGCTTAAGGGTATGAATGCTTGAATGGTGAACAAGCTATCGAAGCTGAAATGTATGAACGCCAAGAAGGGAGGACTAAAATAGAGATCTATAATTTGCAAATGTAGTTGTAAGTTGTTATCAAATCAAGCCTTACTATTACTCTCTAATAATTGTACCAGTCTAAGGTAAATCCTTTGGATTAAGGTTGACCTAACAGTAATTTGTAAATCCTTTAATCGAATGACATTCCAAGTGAATGGTGTAAAGTCCTCTAACAAGGCTCACTCCTAATAGGGTGATTGAAATCCTTTAATAGGGTCACATTTAACAGTGTGTATTGTAACCTTTAATAGGGTTGGCCTTTCATAGGGCATCACTTTAGAAGAGTGAAAAAGAGTAGCATGTTACTAGTGGTTTTTCACAAAATGGGTTTCCACATAAATCATTGTGTCAAATGTATTGTTGAATCTATTATGTTTCATGTTTACATTTTTGCAAGTTGATTTAACACTAACCTACAAATTTTAAGTGATTGCATAATCTTATGGATGCATGCATGATGATGGATGTTTTATGGGTTCACTAAGTTGTGAAAAGTTTTATTTGTACATATAGACCTTGGATAACTAATTCAATCCCCCTCTTAGTTATTATAAAAGTATTCCAACAATTGGTATCAGAGCCAACTACTTAAGAGGACTAGTATGAAGGTACTAGAAGCATAAAGATGAAGATGTGATAGAGATAACTTTCCTGCATGGAAAATTTTGATGAAGCTACACCTTAGAGGACTTAGAGATCATGTAAAATCTACCATTACTATTGAGCATGTTGATCATGTTGGGGCCCCAACCATTGAAGATATGAAAAAAAAGAAAGAACACAACCAGACAATGCTTGAGATTGCCTCTACCCTAAGCTATGCTAAATTTGATGATATCAAAGATCTTGATAGTGCAAAGAAAATATGGGATGCCTTAGCCACCATTTGTTGAGGAGACACTAATGTTATAAGAGCCAAAGATGAAAGTTTCAGAGGTAAGTTTGATGATATGAGAATGGAAGAAGGTGAAAATATTGCTCAATATGTTGCAAGGATAAAAGAAGTTGTAAATGCAATAAGGGGAGTTGCTAGAAAAATAGATGATAATATTGTACTAAGAAATTTTTTAAGGACACCTTTGCCTATATATGCTATTAGATTTTTTTCAATTCAAGAACTAAGATGAATACTCGAAAATAATCTATCACTTGAAGGTTTGGTAGGTAGACTAATTCATTTTGAGCTATTTGACTTTGATAATTACAAACCTAAGAATATTGAATTTTCTTTCAAAGATAAGGTGTCATCAAAGGAACTTGATGAGAAGAAGAAAAAGAAAAAGAAAAAGTATGTGTCTAATGACAGTGATATAGATGAAGAGGATGTAGAATAGCTTGAAGCACTACTGGTAAGAAGATTCCACAAAGGTAAAGGAAAGTTTAGAGGTAAATTACCTACCATTTGTTTCAATTGCAATGAGGTTGGCCATATTGCTACTAGATTTCTAGAGAAGAAGAACTATAAAGGTGATGACAAGTACAAAAGTAGGAGAGATGAAGACAACAAGGACTATAAAGACAAAGGAAAAAAGTCTTGCTATATTGCTGAAGAGGAAACAAAAGATGAATTTGATGAACATGATAATGAAGTGGTGTATGTTGCAATGAAGGATGAATCTAATGAAGATGAGACAGCTGCACTTGTGACTTGTGTGAACAAGAATGATAGATGGATCATTGACAATGGGTGTTCACATCACATGACTGGAGACAAAAGTAAGTTCATTACCCTAAATTGTTATGATAGGTGTTTAATAAAAGGAAAAGGTTCTATCAAACTCATAGATAAGATTTTATGTGAAAATGCTTACTATGTTGAAGGGCTTAACTATAATATCTTGAGTGTGTCACAATTGTATAATTTACTATATAAAGTTGAGTTTAAGATCAAGATTGATAAGATACATGACACAAATGGAAAACTAATTGGAAAGGGTGATCAAACTAGGAGTAATCTATTCTATCTTGATATAGAGGATGCTACTTGTTTAGTTGTAAAATTTGATGATGTGTGGTTGTGGCACAAAAGGTTATGTGATGTCAATTTTGATAACTTGGTTAGTATTACCAATATAGGAAAAGTTAGAGGTTTACCTAAGTTGAAGAAACGTAATAATATAATGTGCAAACAATGTTAGTTAGGAAAAATGACCAAGTCAAGTTTTAAGAGTAAAATTCATACCTCTAGAGGAATACTAGAGATTGTTCATACAAACTTCTGTGAACCAATTGAAGTGCAAAGTTACAAAGGAGACAAGTACATTATGCTATTTGTTGATGATTATTCTAGAATGATGATAGTTATGTTTCTGAAATAGAAATATGATGCTTTCCAAATGTTTAAGTGGTACTTATCGAGAGTTGAGAAGGAAATAGGTAAAAGTCTAAAGTGTTTGAGATTTGACAAAGGAGGAGAATTTACATCAAATGAGTTTGAGATTTTATGTAATGCCCCACCCAGAGATCCTTGGAAACAAGGATGAAAACAAGCTAGAATAAATTTTTTTTTTCAAGTGTAAGTGCACATAGCAACAACATACACGGATCATACAGATTGCAATGGAAGACTTAACAACCATCCTGACACCCAACAGATCTCCAAACATCACCACTAACCAAAACACAAAAAGAAAACATAAGAGATCAACCAAAAAAAATGACCAAAAAAAACTCCAAAAAATTGGCTATGTCTAAATTCAGAAGCCCTAAAATTTCTTAGAATTTTAATCTGAGCCCGTAGAGGTCTAAAACCCATCTCAAATGAATCGTCATATATATTAAAATATATCTTAAGTATAAATCAAAATGCAACAACATAGGGTCGAAGAATGCCCAAAAGGGTATTCGGATCAACTCTTAAAAAGTTTAGATCATGATGAAAAGTGTCCACTGTCCACCCGCGCAAGTTTTTACAAAACTTGTGCGATACTTTAATGCAGCATAGAAAAGTGTCATGTGACATTTCTCAAGAAGGAGTGTGACACTTTCAAGGACTGGGTGATACTTTTCCTTAAGGTGTGCGACACTTTAACTATGTCGTGTGACACAAATCTAAGAGGTGTGTGATGCTGGAAAGTGTTGCGCGACACTTCTCAAAGAGGCACGTGACACTTTACAAAATCGTACGATACATTTTGTATGGGCATGCGACACTTTTTAAATATCGCACATTGCTGAACAAATGTTGCCCATACAAAACAAAAACACTTCAAAAACTCAAAAATGGGGAAAAATTGACAAAAGAACCTCCACACCGGGGAGTACCGAATCCACATTTCGAGGCTAGAACACTCGAACTAGAACTGAGTAACTAAAATACAGAAAACAGAATCTAACATCTAACAAACAGAAAAGGAACAGAAAGGAAACATCACCACAACTGAAATAAGACCACAATGAACAAAACAACCACAAGTATGCAGTTCCTCCCAACCATCAATGGCATCATAAGACCATCGTGGGCCCTAGCCATCCCCTGCGCATAACATCCCAAGCCACTGATTAGATCATCGGTGTTGTCATGATAGGGACATCACTACTAAACATGCTACAATATAAGTAAATGAAATCTAACATGCTAGTAGAAAGCATAAGATAACCCTATGGGACTAAGGTCACTAGGCTGCGAGATAGAAGCCCACTCCATATGCTACCCTACCCTACCCATGCTCATCCAACGATGAGTGCCCGTAGGTATGCAAACTCCCAACCCAACCCCAATGATCACAACTTCTAGAAGTACCATGGAAGATTGGGCCCTGCAGGTCACCCAACAATATACATGTGTGTGGCACACCACCATCACAGAGATCATACACAAGGACAGGATGAGAATGTAAACAAAAGTCAATCGATCGAAAACATAATCAGGATGATAGATGCTACACACATCCCAATGCAAAAAAAGATGCAAAAGTGTTTCGATTGGTATCCAAATGGATCATACAGGTCCATGAACCACAATGTGATGAGAAAACTTGAGAAAACAAGGTGGCACGCAAAATGAGGTAAAACCCCCAAATTTTAGAAAATTCCAAAATTAAAACCCATTTGGCCTTTGGGTTTAAAAACCCCAAAAATCCAAAAATAATTGAAAATGGACACCATATGCAAAAACGGCCAGCATAACGGCCCAAAAACCCAAACCCCCATTTCAAAAATAGGTAAAACGTTCATACTCGACCAATTAGGCAGAACTAGCAAATAGAAACGGAGGGGAACACTAGTTCACAGCCTCCTAACATAATGCTACAAGAAACGGAAGCAAAAATAGAGCAAAAAAATTAAAATGAGAAGGCCCTACCTAACAACAAAAAGGGCCAAAACTGAAATCCGTAGAATAAAATAAATACTTAGTCAAAACTGCTTAAACTGATGGTAAAGCAAGAAGTCCTCGAGCTGAATCCAACGAGACCAATCTCATAAATATCCCACGCTCACAGCTCCCACAACAAGCAAAACAATAATCCTTTAGAAGAAAATTTTCAAATTTTCTCTCCAAATTCAATTTTCCAAAATGTGAGAAGTGAATAATGAATTCACTTTTCTAATATTTATTCATTTTTGAGTAAATAGTTCATTATGGAAATAGCTAGCTGGAGTAGTTAAACTCCGAAACAACCCAAATGAAAATAGGTTATTATCCGTAATGGAAATTCACCTATGAAAAAGCTGCCATAAATTAAATCAAAAAAGATTTGAAACCTGAAAACACAAAATTACAAAAAATCACTTAACACTTTCGCAACGAATGCGAACTTCTAAATGCACAGACATGCTCACTGGTCTAATCACATAATGAAATGAGTTTAGATTTACTAATCACCAAAAGGTTTTAATATAAAACAACTAAATAAGGATACGTCGACCATATAGGAGTGAAATTGGAAAAATATGAATAGCTGGATCACTAACTCCATAGGCCACTGCCAGGGATATAATTCCTGCACACTAAAACACACGATCAAGTGCAATTGCATATAACATAATAGCCGAAGCAATTAAAGCATTAAATAACTCATTAATCCATTTAAACCACTCATGTTCACATTAATCATAAAAGATGAGAATGAAGTAAATAACCAAAGCATAAGGTCCATCACATCACAAATACCAGAGATGTGACCAATACATCATATAACTAGATAATCGAATATCATAGATCTACTATCATCTCAAAATAACATCACCATGCAAATATGATAAACTAAACAGCATAGCAACAAAGCATCTATGGTATGAAAATAAAAATATAACATTCGACCCTCAGGTCATCTCAAGGTACAAATATCAAAAGAGTATCAAGTATCTCTTGAATAAAAAATAGACAAGTTACAAACTACAAACACGAGAGGCACTACATTTTTTGTAATGACAGAGGAATCAAAAGACATACATCTACCCCTAGAACCCCTTCACAAAATGGAATTTTTGAAAGAAGGAACATATCTATAATTGATTGTGCTAGAACACTCATGATGGAGAAAAATGTTGCTTTAAAATGCTAGAGAGAAGCTATAAGTACAACTGTCTATACCTTAAACTATGTACAAGTCAAGATAGGTACCCATTCAACACCTTTTTTACTATGGTATGGATACTCACCTAATGTAAAGTACTTTAAGGTATTTGGAAGCAAATGTTACATTATTAAAGACTTTGAGAATGGTAAACTAGATGCAAAAATGAAGAAGGTATATTCTTAGGACATTCCTCAAGAAGTAAAGCTTATAAGTGTTTAAATACTAACACTAACAAAGTTATGGAAAGTGCAAATGTAAACTTTGATGAATATATAGAAGTACATGAGGATCAACCTACAAAAGAACCAAAAGAATAGAAATCATTTATACACTCTTATGAAGTTATATCTTTTGAAGAAGATGCTACAAATCAAGCTACAAACCAATATCAAGTTTTAGTGGCTATCGAGTCGCATACTATGAATGCCGAGTTGCATTCAAGAACTGAGTTACACTTAGATGCTAAGTTATAGAATGAAGTTGAAGCACATTCAGATTAAAAGATTAGTGGAAATGATGAGCTACCTGATAGAGATGTACATAGTGATTCTAAGGCCGAGAGACAAATTGAAGAAAGTAGAGCTAAACCAAGGTTGTCCAAATTTTTTCAAGAGACATCATCCTCCTGTAAAAATTATTGGAGATAAAGATGCTAAACCAATGACAAGAAAAAGATTGAAAAATGATACATGTTTATTGAGCATCAAGGAACCTAAATTAGTAAGAGATGTATTAGAAGATGTGGACTAGAGTAAAGCCATGGAAGAAGAAATTGAACAAATTTAGAAACACAAAACATGGACTTTAGTTCCTAGACCAAGAGACAAAAATGTGATTGACACCAAGTGGGTATTTAGAAATAAGCTAGATGAAAATGGTGAAGTCACAAGAAATAAAGCTAGATTAGTTTGCAAAGGATATGCACAAGAAGAAGGAATTGACTATGGAGAGACATTTTCCATTGTTGATAGATTGGAAGGAGTAAGAACTCTACTTGCTTAACTGCATACAAAGGTTTGAAAGTATATCAAATGGATGTTAAGTGTACATTTCTGAATAGCATATTAGAGGAAGAATTTTACATAGAATAACCAAAAGGATTTTTTGATGATAACAAAATGAACATTGTATGTAAATCACACAAAGCTCTATATGGTTTGAAACAAGCACAATGAGCATCGTATGAGATACTTCATAAGTATCTTATGAAGATTGCATTTGAAAGGATTGATGATAACAACAATTTATACATAATGACAAAAAAAGGCAAAGGTATTTTGTTATCTAAAATTTTTGTTGATGAAATCATAATTGGAGGTCAAGATGCTTTATGTAAGGCATTTGAAAATGAAATGAAACAAGAATTTGAAATGTCTCTGTTTGGAGAGATCAAATTCTTTATGGGTTTGTAAGTATATCAGATGAAATATGGTATATACATCACTCAATTAAAATATGTGAAGGAAATATTGAATTTGTTTGGATTAGAGGATTCCAAACCAGTAAGTACACCTATGGTGATAGGACACAAGTTGTTAGAGAATGATGATTTAGCTAAGGTGAATCAAATGTTATACAAGTCTATGATTGGAAAATTGCAATATTTAGTACATAGAAGACCTGATATAGCATTATCTGTAGGGATAGTTGCAATATTCTCTACTAATCCTAGGGAGAATTACTTGATGGCTGTAAAGAGAATAATGAGATATTTGAAAGGAATAGAGGAGTATGGTCTATACTATAAGAAAAATAAAAAAATTGAATTAAGAGCCTATATTGATGCTGACTGGGTTGGAAACATTGATGATAGAAAGAGTACCAGTGGTGGAGCAATTTTCTTAGGCAAGAGGTTGGTTACATCGACTAGCAAGAAATAAAATTGCACCTCACAATCTACTGGTGAAGTTGAATATGTTGCTGCTACTATAAATTGTACAAACATTGTATGGATCAAACAGTTACTCAAAGGTATGAAGGAAGAGATCATAGAACCAGTAACACTTTATTGTGATAATACAAGTGTGATCAATATATCAATGGATGCTGTGATGCACACAAAGACTAAGCACATTGCAATCAAGTATCATTACTTGAGAGAATTAGTTCAAGATAAAGAGGTGAAGATGGAATATGTAATGTCCCATACAGGGACATTAAACTTTTACAGTCCAAAGATCTTTATTTCTTCATATTTACCCCTATAAGGAATAAACTTAATGTATTTCCTTTCCTTCCTCTCAATCTTTTTCAGATCATCTACTTATATATTTCATTTTCTTCTTCTATCTTCTTCTATGTCTTTTCTGAGATTCACTACTCATTTATATATTTTGAAATATGAAAAGTTGTGTCTTTTCATAATTGTATAATACTGATAATATAATCATTAATATGATTATAGTATATGAATAATATAGATAAAATAATTTTTATTTCTTATTATAATATTAATATTAATATTATTGTACATACCACATAATATATTTAGACTATTAATCTAAATATTATATTTAACTTTGAGATTAATATATCATGCAATATCATAATATGATAATAAATTTTACTATAACATTATTGATATTATATTAATATCACTATTTTACTTACTAATATTAGTTTGACCTTATTATTTTATCAGTTACTACCTCAGTAACATATTATTATTATATCAATAATATATATTATTTATTCTTTGATAATATATTAAAATATATTTTAGTAATCATAAAATTATAATATGTTTATATATATATATATATATATAGATATATATATAACTCTAATAATTTAATATATATATATTTATAATAATTAAAACAATTTTATTTCATTGACCTATATTACCATAATTAGAGGACATGACATAATATGTTAACACTAAAGAACAAATTGCTGATATCTTCACAAAAGCATTACCTAAGGATGCTCATGAGTATCTAAGAGGTAAACTAGGGGTGATACCCCTATAAAAATCTATCTAACAAAAGGAGTGTGCTGCATCAAATGAGTTAGTTTTTAATACTACAAATTGATGTAGAGGATCTTACTTTAGGAGCTACCTAAAGTAATCAAAGAACTAACACTTCAAATCAGTCACAAGTAAGGTGACAGAGGGAGAAACTAAAGAAGTTCATATTTGCATGTTAAGATGACAAGTCTTTGGCATTGTTGTCAAAGAGGGAGATAATTGCTGATCAAGGGAAATACAAGAAAGAGGGAGTTAGTCATTGATTAGGAGTAATTCTAACATCTACCTAGTAAGAGGGAGATACAAGAAGAAATTCGAAGGGAGTTATAAGGAAGATTTTTGTAACCTATTCAGAAGATGGCAGTTGCTGATAAAGGGAGATACTTCAATACAAGGAGATTTTTTTTTTTTGGTATTTTGTTGGTCTAACTATTTTAACCTAGTTAGATTGGTTGATTAGTTTACTTTACCATCAATGCCAAAGAGGGAGATTGTTGAGAATAGATTGAAGAAGACTATTAAAGAGGGAGATTGGTTAGAGTAGATTGATACAAGTATGATCAATATGCTTCAATCATTGTTTTGTCATTGATGTCAAACCTACTATTTGTTGGTAAGACAATTACTTATATGATTAATGAAGAGGATTTAATTAAAAGATGTAACAATAGCACCTAGAGGAAAGGTTGAGTTATGATTATGCAAAGGAGTAAAAGAATCAGTTAAGATAATGATAACATGATGCATTGATAATCTACTTAAGGTTATAAAGGCTGGTTACACTAAGAAAATCTAGAAGAACAAGTTACACAAAGTTTTTCTACCAAGCTTGACTAAGTGGATAGTAGGTTCCAAGAAAACTTAGTGCAAGTTGAGTACAAAAATAGTTGGAGCCAAGTAAAAGTCTATTCTAGTGTATGCTAAGAAAAAAAATGGATGTCGAGTAAAGTTTAGTTGATGCCAAGCACCCATAAACTTTAGTTCGTGCCAAGTGATTTTATAGAGAATGCTTAGAAATGTAGTATGTGCCAAGCTCAAAAGCCAAATAATGTCGAGTGGCTACATTATTTGAATGATCATGAATTCGATGGATCTAAGCTGAAAAGTTTGTATTCTTGGATTGTGTGAACTAGGAAGAAGATAAGATTGATGAGTTGGTGGCACAAAATTCAAGGAAAACCATTTAGGAAAATTTAAAGAGGATTGATCAAGAAGTTTCTAGAGGAGATACAAATTATAGGGTAGATTCATTGTATCCTACCTAATGTATCCTAATTCTAAATTGGATGATGGAGAATAAGAAGGAAAAGATCTTAATTTCCTATTTATAGGAATGGCTAGTTAGAAGCAAAGCTTTTTTCGTGCAAGAACCTAAGGAAGACAAGGAGTCCAGGGTTTTGCTTCTTCAAGTGACCTAAGAAGAAGAGTCTGCATTGGCATGTTAAGCAAGAAGGCTTAAGGGTATGAATGCTTGAAGGCTGAACAAGATAAAAGTTGGAATGTATGAAGGCCAAGAAAAATGGAGGACTACAATAGAGACTTGTAATCTACAAATGGAGTTGTAAGTTGTTATTAGATCAAGCCTTACTATTACTATCTAATCATTGTATTAGTCTAGGACAAATTTTTTGGATTAAGGTTGACCTAACAGTCATTTTTAAATCCTTTAACTGGGTGATATTCCAAGTGAATGGTCTAAAGTCCTCTAACAAGGCTCACTCCTAATAGGGTGATTGGAACTATTTAACAAGGTAACATTTAACAGTGTGTATTGTAACCTTTAATGAGGTTGGCCTTTCACAGGGCATCACTATAGAAGAGTGAAAAAGAGTAGCATGTTACTAATAATTTTCCCAAGTTAGGTTTCCATATAAATCATTGTGTCAAATGTGTTGTTGAATTTTTTATGTTTCATGTTTACATTTTTGCAAGTTGATTTAACAGTAACGTACAAGTTTTAAGTGATTACAGAATCTTGTGGATGCATGCATGATGATAAATGTTTTATGGTTTCACTAAGCTATGAAAAGTTTTATTTATACATTTGGACCTTGGATACCTAATTCACCCCCACTCTCAGTTAATTTTAATTATTCCAACAATTAGGTGGGGATAAATCACTAGGACCGAATGGTTTTCCTATGTTGTTTTTTTAGAAGGAATGAAATTTGGTTGAGAAAGATGTGTGTGATGTTGTTAAAGAATTTTTTGGGGTTAAAAGGATGTTGATGGAAATTAATTCTACTTTCCTATGCCTTATTCCAAAAAAAGTTGGTGCTGACTCTCTGAATCAAGTTAGACCTAACAGTTTATGCAATTCTTTTTATAAAATTATTTCAAAAGTCATGACTTTGAGGTTGTTGCTTCTTCCACCTTCTCTTATTTTTGAGCAATGGAATGAGTTTGTTCCTAGTAGAAAAATCCTTAATTCTATTATATCTATGCATGAGAATATCCACTCTTTATCTCTTTCTAATAATCAGGGCTTTATTATGAAAGTTGATATTGCTAAAGATTATGATAGAGTTGAATGGTTATTTCTTCACAAGATCTGATTATCTTTTGCTTTTAGTATTAATGTGATAAAGCTAATTTTATAGATGATCTCTACTACTATGATTGCTATTCTTGTTAATTGATGTTCCTCAAAGTTCTTAAAACCTACTAGGGGTTTGAGATAGGGAGATCCTCTATCCCCTATCATCTTTACTATTATGGCTGATTGCTTGAGTGAATATATTGGGAATTTGGTTTCTCTAGGGGAAATCAAAGGATTGCAGTCCTCTTCTCATCCTCTTATTTGTTCCCACGAACAATTTGTGGATGATACAATTTTTTTGGGAAAATCTAAGGTTAGGGAAGAAAGGGATATCAAAAAGGCACTTAATCTTTATTCTTCTACATTAGGTCAATTGATCAACTGGAATAAGAGCTCCTTGTGTTTTATCAATACTCCACTCTCTAGATAGAGTAAAATTGCTAAAATTCTTGATTGCTCCATAAAGTCATTTCCTTTATTTATCTAGGCCTCCCTCTAGGTCCGAATCCCTTAGATTCTTTTTGGGATGATCTTGTTTAAAAATTCAACAAGAAATTGGTAGGATGGAAAGGTAATCTATTAAGTAAAGTGGATAAAATTATTTTTCTTAAGGTTTGCCTCCAAAATATTCCTATGTATGCTTTGAGTCTCTTTAGGATTTCAGCTCAATATGCTGACTTTATTGACAAAATCCAAAGGAAATTCCTTTGGTTTGGTTCTAAGGATAGGAAGAGAATGGCTTTGATTGCTTGGGATCAAATTTGTAAGCCTAAAATGGATGTTGGTCTAGGAATCAGGTCTGTTAGAAGTATGAATAAAGCACTTCTTGCGAAGAAGGGTTGGAGAGTTTATCATGATAACAAAGAATGGAGTACTATTAAAAAACATAAGTACCTCTTTAATGCTCCTTCTTTATCTAATTTTCTTTCTCATCCTAATGTTTTATCTCTTTTTTCTATATGGGGAGCTGTGTAGGGAGCTAAAAACATTTTAATCAATGGTTATTTTTGAAAAGTGGGTAATGGGAAAAAATTAGGTTCTTGGATGATGTATGGATTTTGGATCATCCTTTGATTGAGGATTATGAGGATATAACTCTTATTAATAGATGTAAAGAAACTTTTAGTATTCTTGAGGAGAATTATTAGATTAATATTGAATGGGTTAACCTTGTTGAAAGTAATAAGGCTTTTTATAGTATTTAGTTAATCTTGAATTCTTTTAACCTTTATCCTCATATTGAAGATAAAATAGTTTGGGGTTTTGAATCAAGTGGTTGTTTTAATGTCTCCTTTATTTTTAGAACCAGGGAAAAGGGATTTAGACCTTTATGGACTAAATCTTGGATTAAAGGTCTTGTTTCGAAAATGATTTTTTTTGGATTTTGCTTCAAAACAAAATTCTAACTTTGGACAATTTGCAAAATAGATGGGTTAATGTGGTTAACAGATGTATCCTATGTAAAGAGGACTATGAGAGAAAAATCATCTTTTCCTAAATTGTAATTATAGTCAAAAAGTGTGGAGTTACATCCTTAACTACTAGAATTTAGATTGGGTACAACAAAATAATATTGATCAATACTTCTAGAGTTGGACATGTCCATCTAAGGAGGTTAACACTAGTTTTCTATGGAAAATTACTCTTCCCCATCTTTGGTGGGGAATCTAAAAAGAAGAAATAATAGAATTTTTAGAGACAAAGAAATTCTTGAGTGGGTTCTTGGTCATAATATAATTAGAGAAATCAAGGAAAACTTCAATTCTCATAGAAAACTTAGTGATGACTTCCAAATCAATAATCCTATGTAGACTAAAGGCTATAAAATCAAAATTGATGATCAGAGGCAAAATGTTAAATGAAAATCTCCTCCTATGGGTTGGATTAGAGGTAACTTTAATATTGCTGCTAAAGCCAATCTTAGAAAATCTAGTTGTGGAGGGGTTTTAAGGGACCATACTAGAAGAATTTTTGATGCTATTGCTATCCCTATTGGGATTTCTACTAGCCATAAAGTTGAAGCAATGCCAATGCTATATACTATGAGGCTGTCAGAAATTGGTTATTAGTGTAATCACATAAAAATGGTCATCTAAACTATTAGTCCCCTTCTAAGCATTTTGGCTAAATTAATCAATCATTTACTTAGACCAAATTGCTAATAATTAATTAATTTGATTATAACCTATAGTTTGACTATGCTATCCTAAGTTCATTATTTGATTGAAAGAACATGTCCCCTTTTAATTAAATAAAAGACCCAATTCTTCTAACCCACTTAAAGTGCACACATAAAGTACTTTTTCTATTTTGTAGTTAAAACAAAAGGCTTTTGAGACTTTTTTCTTATGTGGGAAGTCAACTTATATTATATTGGTCGACTTGTGTGTGCACATGGATCACTCCTCTTTTTGAATTCCATTGTTGATCATCCACCATCTTCATCTTGATCTCTACCATCTGTACGACTTTAAAAGGGAGAGAGCTTTCCCCCTCAAAGGATCCACACTCTTGAGTATTGTTATGCTATAGGTTTACTATTCAAATTCTTGAGAGTAATTAGTGGAGAACTTCTATTTCTTGTCTACATTCTCTCATCCATGGCATTGTTAGCATTTAGCATTTTAGCATAGTTGCATGTTAATCTAGTTTCTTTACAATAGCTTAGCTCACATAGTAATTAGTTGGATTTGTAACACTTACATATTGCTTAGAATAACTACACTTTGCATTCTCATTTCTAGCTTAGCTTCCATATTACATTGCATCATTGAGGAACTCCTTGTGGACATTTTCACTCTTGCATCTTATCTTTAGAACCTCCCATTGCATGGTTTACTAGCAAGAAGAGTATTCTTAAGGCTCGATTGAGAGCTATCATACTTGAAACACACTCTCTTGCACTCTGTGGATAGGGAGCTCCAAGCTGGCATCAAAGCATTCCAAATTCAATGGAATCTTTTGGATATAAGGGTTTGGAGAGGGAGACTTTCTTAGTGTAAATTTTTGGTACCCACCATGGGGCAGAACATCAAGTTTGGTCCTCTTCTCTACTATTTTCATTTGCATTTTTTACTTATTCTCTGCACTTTTTTTTTTTTTCAATCATAGTTTTCAGGTGACATTTTTCTAGTTTTCTATGACAATTTTCATAACTGTTGGGTGATAATTTTTTTGGAAATAGCGTTGCATGATTATACTATACTCTATTGCCCCAATATAGAAAATCCTATTGTCAAGCTTAAGAAGAAATATCGCGCAGGAAGGTTCTATTTCACACTCATACTAAAAAGTATCATACGACAATCTTTGGGAGAAACTATGGCTAGACTTGAATTTATTTTCCATTTAATATGATTTTGTTAAATTTTTAGTGGTTTCTTACTACTTACTGGTTCTTATAGGTTCTTAGCTATTTTATAGAGGTTCTTGTTTATAGATTACATTTTTTTTTTGAAGCTAACTTGTGGGGCTAACGGTTGTGATTCCAATATATTGTTTTGAAGCATTAACATCTCCTAAATTGCCTAAAAGAATGCATGTCAAATCTTCAAATACACAAGGGCTACTAACACTTGTTTGTAGGGCTACCTGACGCATAAAAACCCAACTTTCTTCTTTTTTATTTCATGTGTGGCATCTACTAGTTGTTCATTTTTTTAAGCACATTAAACTTGCAATTGGGATTCCTTGGTGATAGGAAAGTATACTCTTCACCCTTGAGGTGAATCAGAAATCTTGACCCACTTTTGGATTTCAAAAGCAAGTGGATAATTAAATTTTCTTGGTATGTTTGGGGGAAACAATTGAGGTAGGAGAGTATGCTCTTCACCCTTGAGGTGAATCAAAAATCTTGACCCTTGAGAGTGGATCCATTTTGTGGTAGTGAGGATCCTTTAGAGGGCCTACTCTCAAACAACCTAAGAGGAATGACCCAAGTGGGGACAAGAAAATTACCTGGCTCTTCTAACCCACTATAAACTCAAGGCTATTAAGGATACAAAACCTTGGTAGATGCAGTGTTTTTCTTCATTTAGTGTGATCGCTTATGGGATTTCAACCAAAGGGAAATCACTAGGCAAGAACACTTAAGGCACTCTTGTGAACATGAGGTCTATTACCCACCACAAGGTGGGGTGTCCCTTAATTGGGTACAAGAGGAATGTTACGAATGGAAGCCCTTTCTAAATATCCTAAGTTAGTATCTACCCTATTTTGCTGCTCAAATTCTTGGTGCAAGGATCCATCGTAGTGGACTACCTAGATTACCCCAAGATTTATACTCACCATATGTGTTCCCTTGGTTGTGCTTATGGAACTTCCATGACAAAGCCAATATCTTTTGTAGGTAACCACTTGGTGCAAGGTGAAGGAGCATCAAGCATGAGCCAAGTTGTTGAGTAATGAATCATGACTCTAAGGTAGATTGCTTGGCTACTATTTTTGACTAGTGTTAATGTTCTTCCAAATCAAACATCTTGGTAATATTGATAGAAAGGCTATTCTGATATCACAAGTGCATGTTGGCAAGGTTTTTTTACCTTGTTCAACTATTTGAGACATGTTGAAACCCCTACTATTTGCAAACCTTGCTGGTAATAGACATTAACTAAAATCTCACACTGTCTGATCCAAAAAAGATTACTTGATTGTCAAAATAAAACACAAACTTTTGGAGTTAAAAATGGTCCTTTTTGCACAAAAACTAGCACTTTATCACCTTTTCTCTAGAGAAATGTCATACGCTAGTCTTTTTGCAAAATTGTGTGACCCTAATGTTGTGAATTCTATCACCCTATTATACTAAGTTCCATCATCTCACCTTGTATGAACTATTGCTCAAGAGAGAAGTATCACACAGGTGTTCTAAACTATGCTGTATGACATATTATGCTATCTCACTATCATCTAGTCTCTAAAAAAGCATTGCATGAGATTGTTTATTGCCAACACAGGGTTTGTGTTCTAATTTTTCTGATCTAGGATCTTGTCACCCCAGTCCCTCCTGGTCTTTTTTGCACATCCATCTATTAGGTGTTGTTTAAAGTTGAAAAGATGGGTTTAGTCCATTAGATGTAAGTCTTGAAACATCATTGATGAATTACTTGTCAAAATCTAGTTACCATTCTATATTAGCTACTAGCTATTGAGTTCTTGCTTGCCCACTTGGCTTGAGTCATCAGTGCTGTAAGTTCTTGAGCACTGTTTAACAAGCCATCTATTATACTTTGACAAGTGACTAATCCTAACTATAAGAGCTTCAAATTTTAAATACTTTTCTTGTCCTATTAAGAAAAGAAAAATCCTTAAATGCTGGTTAAAACTAGATTTCAAGTTAGGAGTAATAGTCATACCCTTTTTGTCTTCAAGCAATTGGAAACCCCACCTAGAAATCCTTGTGGAAAACCTTGTGTAGAAAACCCTGAATCTACTCAAACAAAAATAGCCAATGTTAGGCATAATCCGCTTTACAATTTTTAAAATCCATTTAGTACACCTTGTGAGACACCCAAGTGTGAGAACAATTTGGTCACCATGGTGCACCCCGATGAAGTCCAATGCCACTTAGAAGAACAAGGGCATAAAAATCAAAGGATCCTAGAAGTCATGTATGCTGGGGAGAAATAACATCAACAAGCTAAAAATGATAACCATACCTGCCATGAAGGGAATAGGGGTACTTGCTCTCAAAATCCTTTTGATGGCAATGATGGCAAAAACACACCTCCAAGAACTCCTAGAGTCACTATGGGTGCATGCCCTTCCCATCATGAAAGTGATGAAAAAGTAACTAGTGAGTTTGTTATAAAATTCCAACAAGATAGTCTTTCTCAAAAACTGATGCTTAGAGCTTTAGAGGAAAACATAGACCAATACTTTGCATACATGGTAGCCAGGGGATGGAAACTCCCTTGAGGTTTTGATGTAGAATGCATAATTAAAAAATGAGAACCCACTGAAGCTAAAATCTTAAGGGAAGAAATACAAGAATTGAGGAAACAATTTACACAATTGCAAACTTCAAAAGAACCACCCAAAACTTCTTTTGTCAAATCAATATGCACTCTTCCATTTGATAGGAGTCTATACATGCTACCATTTCCTAAGGATATAGAGAATCCTAAGTATGACAAATACAATGGAAATGGTTATCCTCACAATCATGTGAGACATTTTTATGTTCGTAGGATGGATTTTATCGATGAAGACACCTTTCTTATGTGTCTATTTACTAGGAGTCTAAAAAGGAAAGGTATGGAATGGTTCAGAAAATTGAGTCCTCCTCTTAAAACCTTTGATGAAATTTCACAATGCTTTATCCAAAAATACTCCTACAACATTCAACATCATGTAATTTTTTTGGACTTATGCAACATCAAACAAAATTTGGTAGAACCTTTTGCAACATATCTTCAATGATGGAGATCCATATACTCTCAATATCCTCAGCAAGTTCCTGAGGCTGAAAAAATTGACATTTTTGTCAATATTCTTGTACTATAGGTATACTTTGATCTAGGAGAATAGTTATTCACATCCTTCAATGAGATGGTTGAGAGTGTGTACACATTGAAGATGTTGCTATAAAAATAGGTGACATTATTATAAACAAAGTCAAGAACAAAAATGGAAATGGTAAAGACAAAGGCAAATCTTGGAATAAAAACAAGTATGTTGTCAATGATGGAGTAGTGGATACTCCTAAGACCAAGGAACCTATGTTTAACCTTTCTAATACCATCTATGCTACATAACAATAAGAAAATGTGAAATCACAAATATTTGATAAGAGCTCTAAGATTACCAAGAAATGATGTGTTTATACACCAATGGTTGAGCCTTATGAAGTGTCCTTAAAAAATTTAATTGTAAATAAGCTGGTTACTTTACCAAATAATTCTCAACCCTATGACCCACCCATAAAACCTTCATGGTGGAGAGAGGATCATATCTATAGTTGTCACCAAAGTAAGGGTTACAACACTAAAAACTATTTCAAGCTCAAAGATGTAATTCAAGATCTTATTGAGGAAGGCAAAGTTCTCATAGATGGCCTCATTAAAAGTACTGATCACAAAGATTTTAAACAACCCTTGCCAAAATAAAAGAAAGGTGAAACCTCCATAGCTAGTAAAAAGAATCATGATGCCAAGATTAGCTATGCTTATGCTAACACAAACAATGTTATAGGCATGCTTGAGCCTGTTGAGTATTTATGCATGGAAAGTTCTAGTGATGACAACAAACATGAAGATGAACAAACCAAATTTGTCTAGAAAATGGGCAATAGTCCTCAACACCACAAACACTCTAGACCTAAGGTGGTGCACTGAGTGACTGACTCCTTCTCATCACAAAGTGAGCCACTTAATGTCGTCACTAAGGGATAATCTAAGGTTGTCTTAAAAATTTCCCATGATCCTAAGAATGCTTCATCTTCTAAACAACCAACTACTTCCAAGATCTCCAACTATGACCTTGTCAATCAATTACAATATACCCTAGCCCAAATTTCCATTCTTGAGTTGTTAGAATTGTCCCCTTTGCCCAAGGATATCCTCAGAAAAGCTTTACATTCTACCAATGTTTCCATAGATATTGATGCAGAATGATTCCAAGCTATGGTGAACCATATCTCTTCACCACATTATCTCACCTTTTTTGAAGAAGATGACTGAGCTCTGAGTCATCTCCATAATCTTGCTCTCCATGTCGAAGTCCAAATTTTCTACACTTTTTGTTTTTGAGTCTTGATAGACAATGGTGCAGGGTTAAACATAATTTCATTCACCATGATTCAACTGTTGGGCATGTCTAAATTTTCCATTGACCCTAGGTGCAAGATCAATCTAAAAGCCTATAATGAGGTTGAACAACCTTCCAAATATCTAATTGTACTTCCAATAAAAGTTGGTCTAGTTGAGAAGGATGTCATTTTCCAAGTCTTAGACATACCACTTGCATACAATTTGTTGTTGGGATGACCATGGATTCATGTCATCAAAGAAGTATCCTCTATGTACCATCAGTGCGTTAAGTTACCTTTCAATGGCACTATGATAGTTTTCCCTTGTTACAACTCCATGTCTATCAACATTTTATCCACTACTGAAACATTGGTTCCACATAACCAATCCTCTCATGAGCTAACACTGTCCTTTAAAGAATGTGAATAGAAATTAAAAATGATGAGCCTTGGTACGGGTGAATATACTCTAGAATCCATTGCTACTCTACCTATTTCTCCTCAATCTTATGGGAAACCATCTACTAAAAAGAAGCCTTTTGCTTCTACGATGACCCTTTTTGGCACTTTTGTGTAGTCGTCAGTTCCCCTAGACATAGAAAAAGAAGAAAAAGCAATTAAAGATTGGATATATAGGGGAGAGGAAGATGAGGAGGATGTCACAATAATCACTCCAATTTCTCCTAAATGTTATTAAAAAGGATATAAGATGCTTGCAAATATGGGCTATTAGGGCCAAGAATCCTTAAGTGGGGATAACAAAGCTCTAGTTGAACCTTTAAATCATAACCAAGGTCGTGATGCTCAAGATACTACTAGCATAGGATTTGGGTTAGAGGATGATATACCAACATTTTCTCAAAGTACACCCATATCTAGTGAATCAGAGGATGATGATCCTCCCTTTGTTGCTAAAGCTTCCACCTCTAGATAGCTAGAAAAAGATGAATTCGACCATGAAGACTTGAATAGAGGATGGATTAGACAAAATATTGCTCATTTAATTACTAGAGATCAGAGTACAGACTCTCAAGAGTATGAATGGGAAAGTTTATTAGATGCCTCTAGTGAACTTTGAGTGGATATCATTCATGCCTATGCAACCCAATCAAATGTTGTAGATGAGTCTAGTATAGGGTTATATGAGTTTGGCTCACAAAATGCTTTATTGGACCATGTTGGTCCCTCTAGGTCTATTCCTGATCTAGTAAAGAGTCAGATGAGTTTGGCTCACAAAATGCTTTAGTGGACCATGTTGGTCCCTTTAGGTCTATTTTTGATCTGGACTCCTTTGCAACATTCACTATAGGCTCAAATTTTCATGTCACTAGAGATGACTCTTTTCACATCAACAACCTTGAAGCTTCTACCTCACTCTCATTGATCCATCCCGATCTCATAGACTGGTCCATTCAACATCATAGACCTGAAATATAGTCTTTCTAAAATGACTATGAGATTTCCCGTTACCTAAACACCATTGAACCCATCACTTCTTCCACCAAAAAACCCACGGTTCATGTGATGGAACTAGATTTCAAGTATCTTAGTCATAAAATCAAAAGAAAACATAAATAGTGAGATGGTGAAAACCACATTGTGGCTATATTTGAACCTAAAATAGTGAAAACAACAACATATCTAAGGGTGAGAATCTCTTTGAGGCACCTACCAATGAGGTATTTAGTAGTTTTCCAAGCTATTTTCAAGATAGATTGTTGGTTCTCATTGAACTGATGCTATGGCCACTCTAGCATCTATCCTCCAACTACAAGAGCATGAATCATGATTTGAGTTCCTGATGGAAGAACTGCATCATCCTACCTATGATTCCTTAGATAACCAAGTGATCTGCACTATTATAGGTCATGATTCGTCCCTCTATGTGGCTATCTTCTCTTACCTGTGTGATCAAATTGTTCTTGATAATCTTACACGCAACCAAAAATGCCAATTTCTCCACAATGCCTCACATTAAACTTTTGTCTCTAGTGACTTGTATAGTAAGAGTCTAAACAAAATGTTGCTTAGGTTTTTAGAACTAGAAGAGTCGAAAAAGGCACTTGCAAAAATCCACGATGACCTTTTTGGGGCACATTCTAATGGCCTTGCACTTGCTCAAAAACTACTTAGGGTGTGTTATCACTAGCCAAACATGCAATTTGATGCTGTTCATTTTGCTAAGTCCTATAAGGAATGTCAACTTAATGGTAACTTAATTCATACTCTTGGACATGAGCTGATTCCTTCTGTGACATATTGGCCATTTTAACAATGGGCCTTTGACTTGGTAGGAAAAATTCACCAAAGTTCATCTAGTGGTCACAAGTTCATCATTACAGTAACTAAGTATTTCATCAAATGGGTTGAAAGTGTTCTACTATCTATTGCTATAAGAAAACATGTTGCCCTATTTATACTAAAGCACATCATTTGTTGGTATGGTATTCCTTCCTCCATTATTACTAATAATGGAGGACAGTTTAAGAATAAGGACCTCAAACAACTATGCAAGAAATTTTGAATCAAACAACATTGGTCTTCTATTTACTACCCTCAAGGGAATGGCCAAGCTAAGGCCTCCAACAAAACATTGCTAAAAATCTTGCACTGCACAGTTCTCAAGTTTGGGAAATATTGGTAGCTATAGATAAATTGGGCACTTTGGGCCTACAAAACTACCATTCATACTCCTACAATGGCCACCCATTTTTCTCTAGTCTATGGCTTTGAGGTCATCCTCCTATTAGAAGTAGAGATCCCCTCCTTGTGAGTCTCCTTACATGGGTTGATAACTGATGAAGACCATAGAGATATGCAAATATAGGAATTAGAGACTTTTGATGAATGTTGTAAGGTTGCTTTTGATCACATGAGGGCTTATCAAAAGCACATATCTACTTAGTATAACAAGAAATTTCACCCATGTGAGTTTCAAGTAGGTGAACTTGTGCTTAGAGAGAATCCAAAAAATTAGTAGCATAGAGAGCAGAAGGGAAAGTTTGAACCCAACTAGTTAGGCCCATACATTATCACAATAGTATTTGGGTCTGCTACTTATCAACTATCTAGTCCTAAAAGTGAAGAACTTGCAAAACCTATCAATGTCCTACATTTGAAAAAGTTATATGCTTAGAGGCTCACTACTTAGCCATCTTGTACATATTTATGATCTTGAAAAATCCTTAAAATTAAAAAAATGTCCTAAAAAAAAATCATCTTAGTGACAGCCTAGCAATAGGCACTCTGATGTATCACCAAAAAAAAAATTCAAAAATCCTAAAAATTGAAAAAGAGTCTTGAAATGTTTTTTTTCCAAGTGGTGAGAACCTAGAAACAAGCACTACTTGAGACCCTTGCACATATGTCTATCAGTCTCAATCACTCACCTTGCTACACACTTCCTAGCTTGGGATTGTTTCTTATCCTTGTCTTAGAGCACCACTTCTTAGCCTATTTAAGGTTTCCTTGTGCATTAGGGTTTCTTTGGCAACTCACAAAACAATGTTTCTCAACACTACTCCTCCCAACTTGACATCAAGTGTTTCTCAACACTTTTCAAATAATTTACCTATGGTCTCTAATGTCGTGATATTTCTCACTATCAGAATCAAGCCTTGAAGAAATGGACAAGTGACTTACACACACAAACTTAAACACCTAAATTACTAAGCTATGATGAACTTTATCTACTTTTCATGCTATCTATGAAAATTTCTTTGCTATATGTTCCCTCCCTAATAGTCTTTCAAGGATGTCATGGACTCGAAGACTGGGGACATGAGACATGTTTTCTTGATTTCTACTTGTGGGTATACTTTATTTGTCTATATTTTTTAAAGCATTCATGCTTGTCCATTTTGACTCTTTAGCTTATAAACATATCATCCTTGAGTATTTCACAAGACTGCACTCAAGGGTTATCTTGCCCCTTATGCCTTGATATAGGTGTAATCTTTAAATACTAAACTTAGGGAATATAATTGCGTAGTCATCTTGACTTATATGTCTATGATGCTTAGATTGGATTTCCACATACCTATATTATATTGATCATATTCATATCCTCATAGTTATACTAGTGATGGTTCTATGATCATGATGTCCCTAATAAATGCTCAATGATGAAATAAGGGTCTAAATGTTAATTGTTTCTAGCTAGTAAACTACTTTGCATATTAGATTGCATTATAGGTTCATTCTAGGCTAGTTTTACATTCATGAAGAAGCTCTCTCTCTTCATCTTTTTGTGTGGACATATTACCTAATTACTTTCGCATATTTTCTTTTCTTTCTTCTTTATCATGTCTTTTCACCTTCTTGATCTTTCACTTCATCTCTATTTTGCTATCCCATCATCACAAGGGTTTAATCTAAACATCACATTCAATTTACTAAGTGTTACATATTTTCAGAAACATAAGTCTATATCATACACATGAGAGCTAAAACATCATAAATTGGAGAGATACATGAGCATATACACATAAACATCAAAGCAACACATGCATGAGTAGGAAATAGAAATAGAAACATCACATGAAAACTTATGCTAAAACATCCATCAAAATGAGACAAGTACACAAATTTGTCAATCAAAATCTAGTATCTCATATATATATATCTCAATGTGTCATCATACATATATACAAATGTGAGATCCAAAATTTGGATATCCATCTCAAAAACACATGGTGTATAATAAAAAATTTCAAAATTGTCACAATTAGCCTATGACTAGCTTGCACCCTATCTAGTTGGTGGTGGCCCTAGTGGTGGAGACTGTCTCCTATCTGGTGGCTATACCACACCCTCTGACTTGCCTACATACTTTGAGTAATCAGAAAGCCCCTGCCCTAGTGGTACCACACCCCTATAGGCAACATAATAATATGCAACACATGCACCATGATGAGATGTCTCTCACCTCACTACATCTTACTCCCTATGGAGCTCATCTCCCTAAGCTCACTCATCCATTAGCTGCTCATCTTGTACTACAATCATGACCTAGGCTACCTATAGCTCTACCTCTAAATTACTAATCCTCACATCTTGATCATCATCCCCTTAGGTTGGCTACTCTGCCTCCACTTCCACCCATACTGCTCACCTTCACCTCAGTGGTACCTCCTCCTCCTCCTCCCTGGCATCCTATGCTCACATCTTCCTTCTCCCAAAGTGAGAACCCTCTAAAAATTCCATCTATCTCCCTCCACTATCCCCTACTATGGGCAATGCATCTAGCTCTATAAAATTTGTAAATAGATGTCTCTGCATCTCATATTAATATGTTGGATCTACTCCTGCATCTGCCACATCTGGGCAAAAATCTGAAGGAGTTTGCACTAGAGCCACTATCTGCCACATCACTATCTATTAATCCAACATTGAAAACCATCCCTATGCCTCATTAGAGTGAAAGTGAGCATAGGTGGTGGTCTCCACTGATATCACATGCCACTTCACAAACTACTGCCACACCTAGCTGATCACAAACCACTCTATGATCTCTAAATGACTACCCACCAGTGGCCTATTATATCTCATATAGTCCAACTCCTAGGCATCTGACCACCTGTAATTCTATGGATGATAAACAGATGATCGCCCTTCTTGTAATTCTGTAGAGAAAATGGAGGACGATATGGGTAAGGAGAATGAAGATAATGGCCCTATGGGGAAGGATAATAGCTAGAGTAAAGGTGAAAATGAGGAAAGGATAGAGAATATGGACATTAATAATGATATCTAGATCAATACTATGAATACTTATAAGCCTAGGAATGTGGTTGACGGGAGGGATGAGTCCTAGGATGCTAAAATTTCCTTTCTTCACACTACTAAGCTTAAAGCAGAGACTTCTCTTCAGAGTGATTCTTGCCTGTATAATGAAATAATGGTTCTCAAGAAGAAAATAGGGATTATGTAGAAAGAATTGGATGGTGAATGCATTAAGAGAACCTAGATGGAAGTGTAAATTGGTAACATCCTTGATAATCTTAAAGAGTATAAATAGGAGCTTCATCACCTTATAAAGGAAAGTGGTCAAAAAATGGAATAGGTCACTTCTAGTCTATGTGTTGCAGTGGCCGGTTTGGATAAAAAGAGTAATGAGGAGATAATGTCTCCTGAAAATGTAGGGATGGGGAGTCTAGGTGGATCTAGTAAGAGAACTAGGCAGAGCACAAGGAAAAAGGTTGCTAAGGCTCTTGAGGCTCCTATTCTTTACCTGACAAGACATTATCCAGGGTACTATAGAAGCATGTAAAGAGGTAGTGAACATTATCTAAGAGCTACTGTAGGTGCTAGTTGTAGAGTGGGTGTGTTGGTTGTTGGTTTGGGTAGTTTTTCTAGTTTTTTCTTTTTTTATTTCTAGCATGTTTAAAATCTAGGTTCTAGGTGCTTGCAAAGCCTGGTCATTTTTATGTTTTAATCTTTTGGTTTTAGGTCCCTGTAAAACTTGGTTTTGAGGTTTTAAACTTTGGGTTTTAGGTCCTTGTAAAACTTGGTGGTGCTTTAATGTTTATCTTTAGTTTTTTGTAAAGGGTTTCTGGTCCCTTCAAAACTTTCTTTTACTATAATCTAAAACTATAATAATATCACTTTGCATTAGTTTTTAGCTGCTCACAAAATCCTTCCTAAAATATTCTTGACCTTACATGGGAGTAATCATATTTGGATTGTCTCTCATATTCAATTTTTTAAACATATTCCTTTGTGGCATAAGAATCACAATGGGTAGAGAGTCAATATGGAAAAACTTATATTGGATAAACATATCCAAAGAGAGGAGAATATATTGAATGCTAATTTTGAAGGTATTGAATTTTTTTGGTCTTATTACAATCAAGATACAACTGATGTTAAGAGAAACCACACATTGATTGCAAGAGGTATTTGGAGCGAAACGACATGCAATTGGTATAAGTTGAATTGACCAGCCATGTCCATCATATAAGAGAAGAACGAATATCTTATAACTTGAGATATATTCAATAAAATGGAATATGAAGGAGGTTTATATATCATTAAAGGGTTTGACTTAAAAATATAGATATTGAACAACAAGCGAGGTGCATATTTCTAACAAGTGCCACATCGTGGCATGTACTTGCCTTATTGTTATTAATTGTAATTGTAAGTATCTAATAGAAATTGTAGTTTTTTTAAAAAAATACTAATAAATTTAATCTAATCAAATTCATATATTAGAAAACTAAAAAAAATATTAAGAAAAGTGAAAAAATAATTATAATTAATAAGTTCTCAAAGTATATTTATAAATTAATAAATAGAATAGTGAAAAAATTATTATACTCTCATTATCTCATTGGTAGTTGTAAATACATTTTACATTCATACAAGAACATTCTAATATATAAAAATTACCTTGTATAACTACAATTTTACCTATCCTATTTCACTTATATATATTTTTAATAAAAAAAATCCTTACAAGGTAAATTAAAATTGGTCATGCTATTACATTTATTAAGATTTCATTATAGTAGGATTTGATTTTCTGTAAATTTTCATTAGTCAAAACATACGCAAAGAGAAACTAAAACTTATTCAACTATGTCGTATTTTCCCTTGATTCTAGCTAAAAATACTACATTATGGAGAACCTTTGAAAAAAGGGCTCCTATAACACAAAATGAGCTTAGCCAATCATATAATTTGTATGAAATATAAAATTTATAATTGAATAAAAAACCTTTATAAATATTTTAGTTATTCAAAAATTATTACATGTGATATGTGGATAGATTTCAAACTAATTGAATAATTGTGCAAAGTGAATGCAATAGTATTAGCCTATGAAATGTACAATAAGAGTATAAATAGTAAAAGTAACATAACTCATGATGTGGATTGTGTATGAATAAAAATTACAATAAATGTCATGTAGGGAACTATAAGTTTATTCCACATGAGCATGTAGAAAGATACACATCATAGGAGACATATTAACACTTGAGAAAAAAAGATACAACATGGTAAAATGGGTGAATCAATCTCAAAAATAAAGGGGTAGAGAAATAAATACCATCCTATATATATCAGTGAATCAATTAGATATTGGAAAATCTAAAAACTATACTTGAAATGTTACTGAAACACTAATCAATAAAACAATGAATAATATGGGCTACATAAATAGTATACTACACATGGTACATTGTGAAGTCAATGGCATATTTGATTAATGTACACAAAGGTATGCCTAAGTAGCTAATGATTATCAATATACATGAAAGAAAAAAATATATGAAGCAATAGACTACTAAAATATTATATATTATAATTACTAATATTATTGGCAATGTGATCTCTAATATTATTAAAAGCACTAGAAGTGAGTTAAATAATGATAGTGACAAGGATTATACCAAGAATTAGGAAACTTTTATATTATAAGGAAGTAACCTAATTTCCTAATACCTTCATCTCAACTAATTATTGACTATGGTTATCTCCGACACTATTTGATATGAAACATAGTATGTTACCAAGGAGAAATCTATAGCCAAATACTGCATTCTAAACTATTAGAATTTGATCATACTTAATGCTATTAGTAAATTATAGGTAAGTCAATAAGATTTCCTATGTTAATATGTAATGGATACGGAGTGTGTAGAGGGGGAGGAGTAAATCAATCATGTTGGGGAGATATGGAACCCATGTAGATTGTTTGCAAACTTAAGAAGTTGTAAATCTACCAACCATTACGAGATTTGATACAATGGGGTATATTGACATTATCTAGAATTACTAATGGTGTTAAGTGATGACTCTTACCAATTAGTTTAAATATGAATAATTCTACCAAGAATTGAACTCTAGAGGATCTCACTTTCTTCTAAGGTTTATTCTTAATTGACATAGTAGAAGGCGTCATCACAAGTGGCATCAAGTCTAATTCACTATATAAAGGGATTTATATCTATAAAGTTTATATGAATGTATATTACTTTTAATTTAAAAGGGATTAAAATGTTTTAGTCAATTCTCTTTTTACTCACTATACTCTTAGGAGTTGATAGATGGTGTTATTTAGGGAGAGATAGAGTAAAATTGGAGGTTGTATTGGTGTCAAGTGCTCAATGATTATTAAATCCATGTTCTCCATAGAATGACCATAGGAGGGAAGTAAGGAATCAAAGTTAAAACACATACTAATCACTAGAGACATTATAAGATACACACACACACACACACACACACACACACACACACATATATATATGTATATATGTGTATATACACACACACATATATATATATATACATATATATATATATATATGTATATGTATATATATACACACATATATATACATATATATATATGTATATGTATATAAATATATATATATACACATATATATACATATATATGTGTATATATATATTTATATACATATACATATATGTATATATGTATATATATATGTATATAAATATATATATACATATATATATGTATATATATATGTATATATGTATATATGTATATATATATGTATATATGTATATATATTTATATACATATACATATATATATGTACATATACATATATATGTATATATGTACATATACATATATATGTATATATGTATGTACACATATATGTACATATATGTATGTACACATATATGTACATATATGTATACATATATGTACATATATGTATACATAGATGTACATATATGTATGTATACATATATGTACATCTATGTACATCTATGTATAACATATATGTACATATATGTATACATACATGTACATATATGTATATGTACATATACATATATGAAATATATGTATACATATATGTATATGTACATATACATATATGTACATGTATGTATATATATATGTAGATATATATATATATATATATATATATATATATATATATATATATATATATATATATATATATATATATATATATATATATAAAACTTGCAATTAATTAAGTTGTTTTATTTGTAATGGATAAACATTTTGTGATTACTAACAACCTTTGAGTTGGGGTAAATGTTCGTACATCATGATTTTAATAATCTAGAATGATCAGTGCATAAGAATCACTTTAAAGATATTTAAAGCTATTGATTTTAAGGTAGGATAACGTCTAAGTTATAAGATGTTGTGTAAGCAATATAAATTGCTTGAGGGAAAGCAATTTGAGGAATGGTGGACTTGTCATGTGCCCAAATTAGTGTGTGCAATCAAAATATACTTTCCATTTAAATACCTTATTATAATGATAATTAATAAATATAACATTAAAAATTAATATTAATCTATAAATATTTTATAACCTATTAAATAATAATTAACTACATTATAATATGATACAATATAACTTGAATATTACTATCAATATAACGATAAATGAGTAAAATAAATTATTATTTCAATATCAGTATGATATAAGGACGAAAATGGTGAATGTGCAAGCATCGAAGGGTGAAAACCGAGGGTTTTGAAAGCATGTAGATTCTAAGTACAATGGTGACACTGGGTTGAGATGGCTGCACAATAGGAAATCTATGTTTGTGTAGTGGATGAATTGGAATAGAGCCAAGGGGTCTTCATAGGTCACTATGTATCGGGGAGGGAAAACCTAGTTTGAATCCCATCAATATGGATGGAACAAGGGTTATGGATGGAATAGGAGTTTTTGGCACAATGGATCCTCAAAATTTAAGTCACGTGATTACTCTAGGCTAAAGATTGATAATAGTTTTAACTTCAAGAATATTGAGCATAAGTTTTGGTGTCCTAAGCCAATGATGTAAATAGTCCAAGAGGAGAAATTGATAAGCCCTATTGTTGAACATGCACTTGTAACTTTGTTAGCTATTGAAAGTAATGAATGAGTGGAATTGGTAAATTTTTTGAAAGATCATTCTTTTTTCATTAAATGAGCATGCTTATGGCAAATGTATCACAATCTTAAGAGATCGTGCGAGAAAATGCTAGGGAAAGGATGTAAGATTAAGCCTATGAAAAATTATTTTTACCTTGTGATTTGTGCAGATGCCATTGACAAAGAATGGGACCTAAACAATGGTCCCTTATGGTTGAAGGAAGATGCCCTAGTGTGTTGAATTGGATGTCAAATTTTAATCCCATCACTACTATAGTGGATGCTATTTCTACATGGACCAGGCTCTTGATATCCCACATGAATATTTAGATAATGATGCTATGAAGATCATTGGGGATAAGTTGGGATGATATGTCAGCCATGAGGAGATGGTAGATCAAGACAATTTGTTGATCCAAACTAGAATGTTAATCAAAGGACAAACCTCTCATCCAATTTTGAATCTCATTGAACTTAGGTCAAAGGATGAATTTGTAGAAAAGAATAATGGTAGAGGATAAGAGCCAAATAGATAAATGCATTCAAATTAGGGATGAAAAAAATAAGGGTAAAGCCCTAGAAATTAATACAACTCTAGATGTGGCCTTGAAGTTATTTAACCAAATATATAAATAAAAGTTAGTTGACTATGTTGGCTATCTCATATTTTTAGAGCATGAATTATAGTCCCATAATCAAGATAGGAAACTCTCCCTAAAGGAATGTATTGAAAAGTCTTTTTAAACTAAGGAGCCCAAAGATTGTGCTCTAGAAAGTAGAGAGGTAGTTCACTTTGATCTATTTTTGAGAAGGGAAGAAGTGGTGATGAAAAAAATGGTTGTTATCTTGGGAAATAAGGAGAATGAAGTAGATGCCATAAGGGAATTAGATCAACATGAAATGCTGGGAATGTCTAATGAATATCGGATGAACAAAAATCTTGTTGAGATGAAAGCAGCTAGAGCAGTGAATCTTCTTAATAAAAATGAATCTTCAGAAGGGGGTGTTTCTAGTAAAGAGAGTGGTAGATATTATTCAATGGGAGGTAGAGAAAGTTCAAATTTTTAAGGATATTCTAATCTCCTTGATTGATAATTTAGAGTCATCCTTTAATGGGGTTAAGGATAGTAGTGGCAAACTAGATTATGACTCGAAAGAGGTGTGGATTGAAGAGTAGGAGGACAAAAATATTCTAGGTCTTTCAGATATTCTTGATATTATGGAAGAAATATCCATTGATTAGATTCCTAGTTTGGTCACTACTCACAATATGGGAGAGAAAAAATGATGAGGGCATAAACTGGCTCATCTTCATCTTGCTAAGGTTGGTAGTGCAGTGAACCAAGCTAAAATATTGAGATCAAGAAGGAGGTATACCCTTTCTTGGAAGCAATGAAGCTCCTTTCATGGAATTTCAAGGGCTATAATTCCCCTAACAAGGCCCTCTTGATAAAATGAGGTTTCGATCAAGTGATATTTGATGTAGTTTTTCTACAAGAAATTTAGTTGAAGGCTTAGGATTGTTAAAATTTTATGAGATGTTTTCCTCAGTGGAAAGATGTTTTTTAAGATGCTACTAGAACATCTAGGGGGGATAGGTGTGCTTTGGAATGAAGGTTCTACCCAAGTCATCCTTAAAGGCCAAGATGTGTCATGGCAATGGTTCCTTATTTCTTCCAAACAATTGATGGCTTCTATAAATTTAATCAATGTTTATGGCCCAACATCTAAAAATTAGAAAAATGATGTTTTTAGGGCTCTTAATATTATTATTACAACACACAAGGAGGAGATATTCATAATGGGTGGAGATTTTAATGCTATTTTAAGTCTAACTAAAAAGAATAGTGGTAAGGGATGGGTCATTGAAAATCAAAATGATTTTGCTGACTTTTGCATAAGTAATGGAATTATAAAACCTATAATGAGGAATGGGTAGTTTACTTGGACAAATAAGCATTAGGGGTTTAGTTGCATTAAAAAAAGAATAGGTAGATCCCTTCTTGTGAGTGATTAGACACCATGAGATTGGGTACACAAAGCTGAATTTCTCCCAATTATAGGTTAAGATCACTTCCTGATAGAGTGAATGATCTAGGAAGATGCTATGCCTGATAGGGCTTCATTAAAATTTGAAGTAATGTGGTTAAGGAACAAGGATTTAGAGGCTCTTTTTAGTCAATGATGGAAGGCATCTTGAGTTAAAGTAGGTAATAAATCTTTCATCTTCTTTAAAAAGATGCAATTCATTAAAGATAATCTAAAAGTTTGGAAAAGGAAGTCATTTCAAGATATCTTTAAGGAAAAGTCTAATCTAGAATAGGAGTTGGCAGATTTAAACCCTTCAGTCATTGAGAAGGGAATGATTGAAGTGGATTATCTTAAAGAAGTGAATTTGAAAAAGTAATATGCTAAGATTTCTACTAGAAAAGAAATCTACTAGAGGTGGAAATCTCATGAAACTTGGCTATAGGCTGGGGCAAAAATAAAAAGATCTTCCATAATTTGGTAAAAGTTAGGAGATCCTATAATTAAAAAATTTCTTTGACCATTAAGGATAAGAGAAAGCTGACCACCCCAAATGAAGATTAATCAAGAGGTTGTTAGCTACTTTTTTGAGAGATTCAATTTCCCTAAACCTACTATAACTAACTATCAATTAATAAATGTTATTCCCAAAATCATAAATGATGAATAGAATAACACCCTTCTTGTACCAATTTCTAAAGATTAAGTGAGGACTACTACTTTTAGCATGGGTGCTGAGAAGTCCCCTAGGTTGGATGGGTTTTTGGCTATTTTCTTTTCTAAAGAAGTTTTGGAAAATTATTGGTACAAATGTGGTGGAGGTGTTTGGGGAGTCTAGGGCTAGTGGTTTTATGTTGAAATATCTAAATAACACATTCATAGCTTTGATTCAAAAAATAGAAGAAAATATTAACTTTGATGATTTTAGACCCATATATTTATGCAACACAATTTATAAAATCATTGCTAAAGTTATAGCTAGCAGGATGAAACCATTGCTGAAATATATTATCTCACAAGAACAAAGTGGTTTTGCACCAAATAGATCAATATCTAAAGGTATAATTTTAGTCCATAAAGCTATTCATATAATAAAGTCCTCCAAGTTAGAGAAATGATGATTATATTGTACATTAGGAAGGAAAATGATTAAGTGAACATAACTTTTCTTTTTAAGGTCTTGGATAGATTTGGCTTTTTAGAGGAATGGGTTCAGTGGATAAATAGTTGTGTCTCTACCCCTTGGTTCTCCATTTTTGAAATGATAGTCCTTAAAGATTCTTTGAATCCTCTAAAGGTTTTAGGAAATGTGATCCACTTTCTCCTTTTCTTGTAATCATCATGACCAAAGTATTAGGTAGAGCTATTGCTAAGGCTAGAAGTAATGGGTCTTGGAGGGGTATATCTATCATTAATGTAGTAAATCCTTTGACTCATCTTTAGTTTTTTGATGATACTTATAAGGTATGGGAAGCCAATATAAGGGAGGCCCAACATCAAATCCATTCTTAATAATTATAGTGAAGGTTCTAGGAAATGTGTTAACTGACACAAATTAGAAATTTATTTCTTTAATACTAGTGTGCAGATACATATTTAAATGAGTTAGATCCTAGAGAGGAAGATTGGTAAACTACCACAAAAGTATTTGGGCATCTCTATGTTTGAAGGTGCATCAAAATCTCATCTTTGGAAAAGAGCTGGTGGAGAAATGTGTCGAAAGAATATAGAGCTAGAAAAGTAAATGGCTTACATCTACAATAAGATTTCTTTTACTCAAATTAATATTATCTACTATTCTAGTATTTTTTATGTTGTGTACAAAAATTATGAAAAATATTCTAAGAAATTTGGAGCAAAGAATGATAATTTTCTTTTGGAGTGGGGGGAAAGTGGAGGATAAACACCCACTTCTAGCATGTGATAGTATCTGTAATCGTAGAAAGAATGGTATTGATATTCTGCATAACTGGGAAATCATGAATAAAGTGCTAGGGAAAAAATTAGTCTTGACTATGTACTAAACAAAATTTCTCATGGGTTAGAGTGATGAGAGAAAAATACCTAGATAGTATGGATGATAATCACATTCTTCCCATGAGGAACCCAATGAGAGGTTCTATGATTTGGAATTTATTTTGGACTGTAGGTCAATTACAACTAGAAATTTAACTTGGAAAATTTGGAATGGTAAGAATTTATGCTTTTGGGATGATTCTTAGGAAGGCCAACAATCTCTTAAAAGTTATGTAGATTATGCACATGTAAGGCAAGCAATAATCTTAAGGTGGGGTAGTAAAGTGAATAACTATAAAAAATGGGTGGACTATCTTTATGGAGAAGTGTGGCAATGGAAATCAATCAGTAAGATGGATATGATGGAGATATTTCATGCAAATGGGTCTTAGTCTCAAAAAAAGCAGATAAGTTGATCTGATGTGCTACCAAGAGTGGGTCCTATTCAGTGAAGATAGCGTATATGATGTTAATGTGAGAAGTTTAGGAGGACCAATGACCCACCCATTTATTTTGAGGAAAGGTGTGTCTTCCCAAAGCTAGCTCCTTTTCTTTCTTATTAACAAAGGGGAGGATATTAATAGATTATAGAAGGAAATGATTAGGTGTTTTTGGTCCCTCTAGGTATAGTTTATGTGAAGTTGATAAAGAGTTGGATAATCACCTATTAATGAATTGTAATATTGCTTTGGAGTTATGGAAGACTACTCAACATGGTATGGGGTGGCATGGGACATGTTCAAAAAAATTAAAAAATATCTTTTATTGCTGGGTGACTAGGATGCATTGGTCAATGTTTTCCAACTTATGGAAATTGAGCCCCTCAATTATTATTTGGGAAATTTTGAAGGAAATAAATAGATATATGTTTAAGGATAAGAACAAATATCTGATTAGGTTTGTAAAAAAAGTAAATTTAGTAATTGAGGATGTTCTTAATATTTATTTTAATACTTCTAACACAAACATCCCTTTATCAAAATGGGATCAACAATGTCAAGCAATGTGGAAAAGTTTGAAGTTATGATTTCAAATGATGTTAAACATGGACTACCAAAATTGGATAGATCTAAGGTGAAATGGAGGGTGCCTTTGGAGGGATGGGAAAAGGTTGATTTCAATGCTTGGTAGAAAGAATGAATGGGGATATTGTGGGGGTTTGGGTTATTCTAAGGGATCACTTGGGTGGTACCTTGGTTGTAGGAGCAATGAAGTTGGCTAGGGGTACAAATAGTGTTGTAGAGGGTAGAGCATCATTTATTGCTTTTTTGGGTGATTGCACTGGGCTATACCCAAATTCATCTAGAGGGGGATTCTTTAATTATGGCTAGAGCCATTGAAGAAGGCAAAACTAAGGTGTGCCACCTTCAACCGATAGTCAATTCTTTTAGAGGGGAATTGAATAAAGTGAATGGGTATGTAATTTATCATATACATAGGGAAGAAATATTGAAGTAGATAAATTATCCAAATAGTCTTTGTCATTTGAAAAGGAGGAAAATTGTATTTCATAAGTTTCTTAGGAATTGGGAGAGCTAGGTATAAGTCTTTAGGATTGTACCCATGCTTGCACCGGTGGTGTAGGATGTAATGTGTTGAGAAATTGTCAAACTATGAATGTAAGTAATCATCTTGGGGAAATGGGGAGGCTTCAAATGATAGGGAGGATGGTGTAACTTTACAATGCTAGATTATCTCACAAGGGATAGAGATATAATGACAGCAAGTAAAATATTTCACATAACTTGATATGTGAAGTGAAAGTTTAATGACAAGGGGTGTCATATATATGAGAGGTATCAAGTTTGAACTTTAACAAAGGGTGTGTTCAACTGGATCATTTTTGTCTAATGTGGGAATTTTCACAATAGAGTACATAATAGGGTTCTGGCCCAGATTTTGTTTGCTACGCTATAGGTTGGGTCTTCATTTGGAGCAAGTAAAAGCTGATGTAGTCAGTATTCATGGTATTTGGAAGGTTAGTGGTGGTAGTGGGTGAATTATTGAATAGCAATGAAGGTGAACAAATATTACAAGTCTTTTGGATGGGAAATGTCTTTGAGCCTCTCTTGCTCTACCATGCAACCTTCTTTATTTATGGATGAAGACACATATTGGGGCTTTATTATTTTGAGAAGCAAATGATATAATGTAAGTTGATATCATTTATTGGGGTGATAGGTTATTAATGTACAGGGATAAGGGGGATTAGTTGTCAAGATTGGATGATGTTAATTGCTATTTATATAAAACCTTATGAGATGTATTAGAAGATGCAATGTTTCTAATTTTTAATTAATAAAATTACTTTATTACTAACCAAAACAATCAATATAATTAAGCTAATAGGCTTCACTCCTTGAGAAACATTAGTCAGAATGTTCAGATTTTGTGATAGTCATACACTGCAAAATGTAGTAAATGGAAAAAAACTCTCATGAAACCTAAGCTAGAAGAGACTACTATTAATGATGGTGAGAAAGGTTAAGTAGACTACAAGAGTTTGGCTAAATGTTTTAACTGAAATTGAAACATGTCATTTCTGGTGTTGATTAGGTTTAAGGATACAATTATCAGTGAAGTCAAGAGTGATGGATGAATTTGAACCAATTGATGAGATGGTAGCAATGGAAGCCAGAATGGTAGCTCTTTGCCCCCCATTTAAACTTTAAATAGTGCTCTACAAAAGGTAGGGATATCCAGTAGTATAGTTCATTGCTACGATGATAATCAAAGTGAGCTCCTAGGTTGTAATGGGGTACATTTAATTTTCTAGGATCTTTCTCAATGGGATTCTTCAGTGAATCATTAGAGCTAAGAAAAAAATTGTCCCATGTGGCATTTGCCTCTTGCTTTGCATTGTATTCTTTAATTTGTTGTGAATTTTTTACACTTTTTTCCACATCCCATTCACTAGTTTTGTGAATCCTAATAATTTTTAGCAAACTGAGAAAAACAAATAGAGGTGAGAACAAAGAAGAAATGGAAGGGCAGGGCTTTGGATTTCTGCAAGAACTAAAATTAGCTTGACATTGTAAACCCAATTAAAAAAAAACACCCCTAGTAGTAGAATAAGCTCTTGATTTTGTGGCTTTGTAAGCATCTCTACCAATGCTTGTCTTAGTTTTCCAAGATGAAGCATCCATGGAAGATCCTTTTTTCCTTTGTTTCTTAAATATTCAAGAATTATATCAAAGTTTTGTCCTTACGAATATGGATAGACAAATGTATAATTGTGAATATTTGTTAATCTTAACTCAAAAAAACAATCTTATAGCAAAAATATTTCCTCTAAAAGAAATCTCCAGTGAAAGAACAATTTGAAGTTTCTCAGAAAAAGATGAGAAGTCCCACTTCAAGTTTATGGGATGTACCATGTGTGAGAAGCATATGAATGGATTAATACTAAGTAGCCTTGTGTCAAAGAAAGAGCTATAACATTGGATAAAATTAATGATATGACACTGAGAGTGAGACACCTAATTCTATGTAGGCATTTTCCTTCTACATTATATTGAGTTGGTTACTCATTCCGATAAAAGACAAGGACTAGGTAAGAGTTTGGTTTTCTATAGATCAAAATTAGATGTTCCTCGATCATTTTTCATCAGACTAATTCGTTTACAATTTTTGTATTTTTTTTAAAGCCTTTGTCAAAGTACTAAAATTTTTCTTGTTCTTGAAGATGAATACAAACTCAAATCTAATGTTACCACATAGCATATAATGTTGGAAAATTGAGCTAAAAGAAATAACAAGACAATTATTTTGTTGCTCTGTAATTCTTTAAAATTTGATTGCTCTTGAGGATTATTGTTAAATTATTAATCAATAGCACTCATAATATTTTGATTCTTAGTGGATATATATATATATATATATATATATATAAGGTGGCAAAATACCAAAATGTCAGTGAAGGGTGTGTTTTTGTAAGGCGACTAAGATCTTCGACATTTTACCATTCAAAAAACCAGCTCATTTGGATTGAAAATTCGTTAACAGATCTCAAGTTGTTAATCAAACATTAATAATAGACAAAAATTATCTATGGGAACTTGTGTAGTTTTTTTTGGATGGAGTTGACGGGTGAATGCTAGTTATATGTTTAAAGAAAACCTAGTTTTCCTTTGAATGATCTAGTCGGCCCCACTAATTTTATGTGTTGAAGCAAATTTTCAATTAATGGAAAAAAAAGAAGAAATTAATAAATAATTAGAATGTTCAAACAATTCATTTCTAATCATTAGATTGTCTTTTTAAGATAATTTTTTTTGGAAAAAGTGGACGAGCCACTATATATATATATATATAGTTCAAGGGCTCAATTGGGAAAGAACCAAAAAGAAAACCCAACATCGTCACCATATGTACAAGTGATAAGCATCGATATTTACAACATATTATATCGATGAGAAAATCGAGATTACAAGATGTGGGAATATTGCCACCAAAAAATTGAAATTTATCAAATTTTTACATTTTCAAAACCAAATTGAATAGAAAACATGGAGGACTCAAAGTTCAACAAAAAGTACCAACATTTTTAAATATGCCTAATGTTGGAAAAATTAAACACAAAAAAGAAGGTAGCCTTTATACTATCATTGTTCCATATCCTCGCAAGAGGCACCCTCAACAAAAGTGGAAGCCATACTAGGTTGTAGAGAATAACCCCAAGCAAAATTTGAGCATGGTAAAGGAGCAACCTCCTAGCTTGAACTTGAACCTTTAGCAATGACAATAGAATTGCCAGAGGAAGGAGGTGCACCCCAAACTGTGGCATTGGTGTAGTCTGATTGAGAGTGCCAATTAGTTTCTTGTGTGGCAAGATGTTCTAAGCCAAGAGCACTAGAAGCCAGAGCAAACCAAACAGTTGGTTCACAGACAGACTGGTTTAGGGGGGTGGGGGTAAAGGCATCATCATATGAATAGAGAGTGCATGTGGGTTAGATATTGGTAAACCCAAAATATCAAACAATGCAAATCCTATTTTCTTGACACCCTCTACCAGTTGGTGACCAACACTTGTGCCATGACTTGCAAAGTCTTTGTTAGGAACCATGGATTATGCTTTTTGAAGGACTTTTGTAACACCTTGAATGTCATCATAGCCTCATGTTTTTGCATGAGTAGGGATCTTGGAAACAATCCACCCACCAGGGCATTTATGGCCCACAAATTGTAGCTCTACATCACCTATTTTAACTTATTACTAGCCCAAAATTTTGGTTGGACCACCCTTGATTACAATAATTTGTAGCTGCCATGTTGACTGGAGTAGGTCCAGAGCATTGGATAGGAATATCCATACCAAGTTTGAAGCAAACAACAAATGTCTTGAGGTTGCAAAGAAGAAATCCTCACCAATGATGGTGTGAATCACATGGAAAGTAGAGTAAGAGTGCATAATGAACATGATATCCAATGCCACATCATCCAAGGGAAGAGAAAGTGCTTCTTCTTCCAATGCCAATTGAAGCTTAATTCTAAATTTTTTGGGGAGGATGTTTTGATGATATTGGTAGTAGAAATCACATTTCAAATAGGCATCATATGGGAACGACATCTTGATAACAAGTGAGATGGTAGACGCACAAATTAGGAAAGACGAAGTCATGAAAAAGGATCCATTTTTTACATATAGATAAATCCCCCATCACATGCTCAAAGGATATGAAGTGCCTACTCCAATGTGAATAATAAAGAAAATGCCACCAAAATTAGAACCTAATTGCAACTATGATGGATGAAGTACAAAATTGACACCCCCAAAATGGAAAGTTTTCGTATTGATCTTTCCATGTACAAAAAAATACATGACCAAATTGAAGCAAAATTATACTCAGGAGAAAACAACAAACATGACGTTGAATAGTGAGGAAGGAATTTATAGGACTTACCATAACATCACACATGCTAGAATAAATTATGAAAGGGCAATAATCAATGATCGATACTTAATTCTGCCCCATACTTAAGTTACTAGGTTGATTACAACTCGGTGACAATAGTCACTCAGCCAAAACTGCCCCCTCAGTCATCACTGCCGCACACTATCATTACACTTCCACTTAATGTCCAAAAAGAACTCAATCAATCATACCACCACTTGGTGCCCAAAAAAATCTCAGTCATTACTGACCCGAGTCACTCGGCAAGACACTTATGATAAAAAAACTCAGACACTAGTAAGCTTGAGATCACTCAGTAAGCACTATACCTGAGTAACTCAATAAGAGCGTTGCCCTACCTTGCTTGACAAGCACCTAAAAAAAATTGGTTAACACACCACCACTTGATGCCTAGTAGACACTTGGTTACCACTAATCCAATTTACTTGATAAGACACTATGATCCAACAACTCAGTCAACACTAAGCTCGAGCTCACTCGGTAAACACTATGCCTGAGTAACTTGACAAATGCATCACCCTACCTAGCTTGGCAAGTATTGAAACTCAAAAAGTATTGGATCTTGGTAGGTGCTAAAGCTCAACAATAGTACTAGGACTCAACAAAGGCTAAGAACTCACCACCAATACAAATATGAGAAATAACTTATTACTACTACCATAATCTCATTAGAAATTAATTTTTGTAAATCTTTGTAATGCTCAATAGATGGAGAAGGCTAAACTATAAAAGTTGTGATCCTATTACAACCTAAATTGGAGAGATAATTGAGAACTCTATTTCCTTCTCTATATGTGTGTGATAAGGTAACCTCATGAAACTGATCAATTATATCTCTTGATACAAGTTGAGATTATAACTTGAGAATCACCTTCTATTTGCACATGATGGAAATTCCCTTTCTTGGCAAGAATTAATTTTGAAAGTAATGACTGAGCCTCAACCATATTATTAGTTCCTATGGGTAAGGGTGCCATTACTAGTGAAATCTCTAATGCATGCTCCCAAACCCAATTGGCCTAGATTACCTCTAGATGCCCCATCAAAGTTGAGCTTGAAAAATCAAGGCATAGGAGGTTTCCATTTAATTGTAGATCTATCTATACTTCTTTGTAATCTTGTAGATGTGCTAGATTCAAATGGAAAAAATATTGATTTCCATTCCCAAATGATACCTCCATCCCAAGAAGTGATAATTGGATTAAATTTACATCTATTAACACTTGCATTGGTAACTTCTAAAATTGATTTTTCAATGGTTTGGAACACTCTATCTAGAAATGATACTACTTTTCTAAAAATCTTCTTATTTATTACCCACCAAATTACACAAATTACTAATGCAAGAGCACATTTCTAGATCCCTACAAATAGGGCATTAGGGTAAAGAGCTGGCCAGGCCTGAAAAATGTCCCAAATGTTATTTTGTAGCAAAGTAGAGTAATTTAATTTATTTAAAATAAACATCCAACAAATTGAAAAATGGAAACTTACAAAAAGATGGTCAGCTTACTCATATTCTTCTTCACATAAAACACATTTAAAAGGAGGAACAATACTTAACCTAACCAACCGATCACTTTTTAGAATCCTGTGCTTAATTGCTAGCCACACAAAGCACCCAACCTTAGGTAACACTACCTTGTTCCAATAGAATATGAATGCTCAAGAAGGAGATTTTTCTGACTCAACTTGTTGGAGAAGTTTGTATCCTTCCTTAATTGAACAATTACCATTCTTAGTCAGAATCCAAAATAATTAATCCTCAATCTTTGACACAAAAGCTTGTCTATCTGAAAAAATAGATTGAAGCCATTTTTTACATTGAGGATCTAAAGGGAGTTGATTTGGATTTCCATGTTACTTTCCTTGAAAAAATACATACTAAATCCATAAAGTGAATCACAAGATTACCCCACTCTGCTTTTGTAACTGATACAATTTTTTGTATATTTGGCATTGTAATTAAAGGAGGTTGTCCATTCAAAAAGTCACCCCAAAATTTGATCTTATCCCCACAATTTATTTCCCAAGAAATGTACTTATGAACAATGTCTCTAGATGCAATCATGAAATCCCAAATAGCAGATCCCTTAGGAGGATCAAACATGGAGAATATTCTATGTGGATCATTATTATCTAAGTATTTCTATTGCATTATTTGACACCATACTAACCGTGATTTAGTATACATATGCCAAGACAACTTACCTCCAAATACGTTATTCCTTGTTATCAAATCATGAATTTTGGCCCCTCCTAAAGCAGGAATATGTGCCATGTCTTGGAGAGAAATAAGTGTAAGTTTCTTTTCATTTGTCAAATTTCCAGACCATAGGAAACCCCTAATAAGTTTTTAAATTTGTGAAATGGCAAAAGACAGAGCTTGCATGATAGCCATGTAGTAGTTTGGTATTGTAGAAAGAACTAACTTAATAAGAAAGATTTTTCCAAATAATGACAACCATCTTACTTTGTAGGAGACAATTTTTCTCTTAATTCTTTGGAAGATGTCATCCCAAAAACTTTTCTTGCTGGATCCCATAAAAAAGGAATCCCAAGATAAGTGGAGGTAAAAAGTCCTCAGAAAACCCCAAAATATGCACTATCTCATCTGATATAACTTTGTTTGTATTAAATAAGAAATTTTTTGACTTTCAGGGATTTATTTTTTGTCGTGAAGCTTCTGAATATTGCGTTAAATTTTTTTTTATTTGCTTAGCCTTTGAAACTAGTGAAGTACAAAATAGTAATGTGTTATTAGAAAATAAAGAATCTGTGATGAAAATTGATGTACCCTCAATTTTTTCTCCTTTCCACTTGCTAGATAAATGATGTTTCTTAATAGCCTTGGTAAAGGCTTTCGCCATGATAATAAATAAATTTAGTGAAAGAGGATCACCTTGTCAAACACCTTGCATGGAAGGGAAGAATCTTGATGTTGATCCAATAATAATAAATGAAAACCGAGCCCTTGAAATGCATGTTTTAATCCACTTACACCAATGTTTAGTGAAACCCATTTTTTGAAGAACTTGGAATAGAAATTTCTAGCAAACTCTGTCATATGCCTTTTGCATGTCTAACTTGATAAAAAAGTTGGAGGATTGGCTACTATTGATGGAATGAAGGACTTCATGAGCTACCATTGTACCCTCTATTGTTTCTCTACCAGGAACAAAACCACCTTGTTCGGGAGAAATTATGAATTGGAGAATTTTTTAAGGCACAAATAAATAGCTTTAGTAATGATTTTATATGTCAAGTTGCAAAGTGAGTTAGGGTGAAAATCTACAAAAGTTTTGGGCTCCTTGGTATTTGGAATGATTGCAATATTTGTAGAGTTGAAGCACTTTAGCATAGATTTTAATTTTCTGGATTCCTCAATGGCTGCTAAAAGATGCCAACCAATAAACTCCCAATAACTCTAAAAGAATAGTGTAGTAAAATCATCTGGCCCTAGGGCTTTGTCTGGGGGGAAGGAGAAGACTACTTCTTGAACTTCTTGAATGGTGAACAAGGCCAAGACCTTAGAATTATCCATGGGGGATACCATTGTAGGGATATGCTGAATGAAATCCTCAATTTGTGAAGGCAATGGCAATGGATGATCTGCTGGTGCAAAAAGATTCTCAAATAACTTGACACCTTCATCTCTAATTAGTTGAGTATTAGCTAAAATATTGCTCGATTTTGAATCCATAATTTGAAAAATTGATTTAGCTGCCCATTTTTGTTGGGCAAAAGCATGATTTTATTTTGTATTTTTGTCCCCTTGTTATAACCATACTTCCCTAGACTTTTGTCTCCAATATTCTTCATCCCTATTACACAATTCCTTCTATTCATGTTGGAGCTCTTTTTACTTAATGTAAGTGTCACTATCCATCATAAACTAGATTATGGAGCAATGAATTTCCTCTAATTGCAACTTAACAACCTCTTTCTGCTTGAAATCATTCTTAAAAACTTGTTGGTTCCAAATTTTGATCTGCTCTTTGACATGCTTTAATTTGTTGGCAAATTGATGCATTTTAGACCCTAGGACAAAAGGAGCACTGATCCACCATTATTTTAAAAGTGGAAGAAAGTGTAGATGACACAACCACATACTTTCAAATTCAAATGATGACTTATGCTGAGTATGATCTAAAGATGTAGATTGATCAATTTGTGATGTGAATATCAGGATTTAACTGTGTGATTTTGAGTCAAACTCAATGACCCATGTTTCATGAGTAGTGATTCAACATGAATCCATCTCTCATGACAATAAATGGAACACTTAGCACTCATTGGATCTAGGTGATGCTCACAGGGGTGAAGCACCGGGACTTCCCGGGAGGTCACCCATCCCAGTACTACTCTAGCCTGAGCGCGCTTAACTACAGAGTTTCCTCCACAGTTAAACCCAAAGCTTGCAGCCCCATTTGCAAAACCTTCACCAAGTGTTGTGCCTTATGAACCATTCATTAGAAAGCCCCTTAAGCTCATCAATTGATGGATTCATGTTGAATCACTACTCATGAAACATGGGTCATCGAGTTTGACTCAAAATCACACAGTTAAATCCTGATATTCACATCACAATTTGACTAGCTGTGGAAATCATCTCCTACTTATCAGATTGATCAATGTTTATGGAAATTGGAAAGTGATCAGATTCTGATGAAGTCAATATCTTTGAGTGAAAACAAAAATTACCTAATTTCCATTCATGAGAGAGAAGAAATCTATCCAATCTAAATGTAATTTTTGCAAAACTAGACCTCCTATTTGTCCATGTAAACCATCCACTAGAAGGTTAAATATCCATTAAATCATTGTCCTCAACAAATTGAGAAAAATCTTGAATGGTTTTAATGGGTGGGAAAATAATACCAACTTTCTCATTTTGATTCAAGATCGCATTAAAATCACCCCCAAGAATAATGAGGTGAGATTTTTGAAGCTGAATTAACATTGCTAATTTATCCTAGATTTTTTAACTTGTGTTGAGTAGAGGTAGGACCATAAACATTAATCAAGGTAAAAGAGACATCAAAATCTAATATTTGCAACATTTTCCAATTTTCTTTTTGTTGAATAAGGTGTCCTTGAATTGTTAATGGATTCCATAGGATAGCAAGACCACCAGAAGCTCCAATACTGGGAGAATGTACTGAGGAACACCTTCATAGTTTTTTGAAATGTATCTTGTGATAATTTTGTCTCTTGTAACAACACAATATCATATTTTGTGGATTCTGTAAACTAGTGAATTCTTCTTTTCTTGTTAGAGGCATTTATGTATTTGACATTCCATGAGATCATTTTCATTGTTGACAAGGAGAATAGTTTGTTCTCCTTTTCACTCTCTTGTTCACAAAAAAATTGTCATCTAGTGTGGTCTAGATACCTGAGGCAATCTCATTTCTAGTCTTTGATCCCTTAGGATGCCCTCTTGATTTGGGTGTCTTGGAAGACTGAAGTCAAAGAGAAGGAGATTAAACAATTCAGAAAGTTTGATGATGATCAAAACTATTTAGATTGTTCTAAAGACCAGAATCATATTGATCCTTAGAAACCTTAGGTTCCCTCAAAATCATCTCTCCAAGTTGAAAATCTGACTTATCGACCACTTGTTGAAAAATAAAATCCTCCATATTGTTTGGGATATTTTGAGATTGAGACTTAGGTTGATCCTTTCCAGTTTCATGTTCCCTCCAAATTGTCTCTTCAAGTTGAAAATCTAAATTGATTGCCACTTGCTAGAAAATGCTCTTCTCAACACCTAATGGATCCTGGTAAATGCATGATTCCAAAAATGAATCCTTTTTCTCCGCTTGACATGTAGTTTGTACAAATTCTATAGCCTTACTACTAGAAGCTTTCTTCGGGCCAATTTGACTATTCTAGTAATGAAATTCTTTGAGCAACACATCAAGGTCACTACTTTTCTAATTTTCTATATTGAATCCTTCTTCCTCTGCTATACCAAATATTATATTGTTAGCAATTGTAGAAATAATTTGATCTCCAATTTGAAGAGTTTTCCAATCAACGCACTAGCTTTTAGAAAGAAAATTACTTGTTTTGTGACAAACTAGTCACAATTCTAATTGTGACTACTTCAAACCATCCAAATTTGAGAAATGTACAGAAGCTTTCACTGATGGGAGATCATGAGAAATATTTCACCTAGCTCGCAAGCATTGGATAAAGGGCAAGACCAACTATAAAAACATAGAAAGTTTGGCTGTTGTGGAAGACACCAGACTCTGGTTTGTTACTAGAGGAGAAAAAATTGAAAAGAAACCATATTGTCCATATTATGGATCAGTTCTGAATGCACTTTGTGAACACATAAATTAGGGTCTATGTTATAATCTAGATAGACTTCCTTTATTTCTTGAATTAAATTTTGGCATTGAGTGTTAAAATGACCCAATCTATCTTGAAACTTATGAACTGTTTGCTCATTCTGTATTGAGATTGACTAATCTCATAAACCCCATTGAGAATTTATAGCCAAGTGAGAGGGAAGAGGCTGCCGCATATCTAACAACAAATAGACTCTCACATCCAAATACGGTTGGTCATAAGGTACAAGATCATGTTTGAGGAAGATTCCCAACTTGTTTGCAAAGATTTCAATAATTTGAGGATCCCAATTAAAGTAGTTATTAAAAAGTTAGAATACCTTTAATATATAATTATAAATCATATTTATTAAAATTATAGCATTATTATCTTTATATTTGCTAATAAAAACTATAATATTTTTTTCCAAATTATATGATTTATTTTATATTATAAGTGTAATACCCCAAAATTGGCTCATTGTCATAATCACCAATTATGGTCTATTCTGATCAATTCCTAAGTTTTATGTCACTAGGCAATTCTCACTCTGATATTCACTACTTGACTTAATTGTCAAATATAGAAAACCCCATATCTGCATTAATCACACTCTATTTAATTCCTATAGTATTGACTCATATTAGTCACATTAAACCTATTGATTAAGATTTAATTTAATTTAAAGTATGTATACTTTAATTAAATTAAACTATCACCTAAGGCTAATGTACTAAGGGATTAAATTTATTTAATTTAATAATTATGCTTATTTTAATTAATTGAATATGATTATTCAATTAAATAGAAAATGCATTATGAGATCATATCTCACTTTATTAAATCAAATAATATCTTCAAAATCTTATCTTCAGTTCTAAATGGAAATAATCTAGTTAACTTACTCTCACACTTATGACAAGTTTAGTTAACTACTCATCACACTCAGATTTGAAACAATTCACTTCACCTACACAAGGAAGTTTCCATCTTTGATTGAATCTTTGCTTCAATCTTGACTGTCAATCTAAGTTGATCTCACCCGTTGATGGATTTCAGGGATTCTATTTAAGAGGCTCATAATTCCTCATTAAGGAGGTTGAATTGAATTGCTATCGAATCATTGCTAAATTGCATACTCATTTAAGTTTAATACTTTCATAAAAAATCTCATTTTCTTAGATTAATATCATTTAGAATTAATATGTATTCACTTGGTTGATTCTATTTATATATTCTTAGATTAATTGCATAATCATTCAGACTACCTGCATATTCATATAGATTAATCATTTTAAAACCTTTGTTCTAGATGGTTTGATTACCTGTACCTCAACTATGAGAGCATAAGTAGGTAACATCCACCTAGATAGAAGGCAATAGGTCATCTTGCAAGACTCATCTTGGATGAACAATCTCATGTTCATTCTAGGATGAATCCACATACAAGGACCATGTTAAAGTGTGTGTGTGTGTGTGAACTCTGAGGCCACATTCTACATATACAACAAGTATCTATATATCTAAAAAATCAAATGTAAACTTTTATATATAATTTATTATTAAAACTCATAAATATATTATTAATTATTAATATATTATATATCTTATTTTATTGATCTTAAGTTCAATATTAATTATTTTATTAGTATAAACTTGTAAAATATTGAATAGACATAGAAATTGAAAGAAAAAAATTAAAATTAATTAGTATGTAAACTTTGAAGACAATCTCTTATAACCCAAATAAAAAACAAAAACATTGGCAGACAAATCCAGTGACAAGTATAAATATTGAAATAAAAAATAAAATCACAAAAATAATTCTATGCCTAAAAAATTATATATATATATATATATATATATATATATATATATATATATATATATATATATATATAGATAGATTGGTAAATGACCAAAGCCTAGATTAACTATTACTATTTGTTGGAATTAATTATTATTATATGTTAAGCAAAGGTAGATTCGAAGCCAAGACCTCCCACATGAGAGGCTTGCAAGTTACCATTCTGTGTTAGACTTTTGGCTATTCTATGCCAGATTTAATTTAATTGGATACCTTTGGTAAATATTTGGGTCATGTTTTCTTGGCACCAAATGAATATACCTATTTTCTAGTTTTTGTTTTTCCATTTTCATGATTCTCATATACTTACTTTCAACTTTGATATATTTGTTTATTTTGGATAAGATCTCATGTGCCTTAATAATCCAATTTATAGGGTCAAGACAGAAGGTGCACTCATTTTTTCCCTTTCAAAAGGAGTGATTACAATGAAAATGGAAGGGTAGAAATAAAAGTGTTAGGCATTTGGCATCATGTTTCTGCTCATCCTGTTGCATGAAGAGAAACACACATTTTGCGTAAGCTTACATTAACACTTCTATGTATGGAAAAATGCATGTACAATTTGTTATTTGAGCTTTTATTATAAGTTAGGTGTTTTGAAAGTGAATAAATTTTCCAATTGCAATTGAAAACACTTTTTTTGCTTGAAATATTGTTTATTTATGTAGAAAAATGGTTTGGGGCTCTCTTTAACACCTACCTCTTTTGTCTTTTCTTGCATCTCCCTCTTCCCTTATTCACATAATGCAATTAAATTTCAATGATTCCAATGGAAAGGAAGAAAAAAGAAACATCATTTGTAACACAATTTCCTTTTATCTCTTAGGTTTGTTTCCCTTTATCACTTTGGTTTTTTTTTTTGTTTATTGGTTTTAATAATGTTACTACATATTTTTAAAACTTAAGATTCAAAAATTTGGCAATCTTACATGGGGCAAAGTGAAACTGGTACTAGAAATGTGGAGAGTGCCATAACATAGAAGGAATTTTTTGTTGTCTGAGTAGATGCTTCATCATCTATAGTGGCAAATCCAGATAGAGTAACTTACTTCACCAAAGATACCAATGACATGTTCAAAATTTGGCAAAGAGGGTTTGTTTGTTTGGGGGAGTGGTGCCGCAAGTGCTAGAAGTCTTATCTCTCAATTTACATACTTTTGGGCACATTGAATCTAGATTGTCTTTTGATGTTACAATAATATAAAGGTTTGTACTTCTTCCAAATCCTAAAAACTTTAAAACTACCAATTTCCACTATAGAAAGAGGAATCTTCCCTCGATCAACTACCAATAGAAACAAGATGTAACTATTTTGCATCATTGAAACAAAAAAAAAAAAAAATCACTATCAACATAACCTTGTAAGGGTTAGAAAAAAATTACCTTACAGTAAACACTGTTACATCATCTTATATGTCAAACTATCAGCATTATCCTTGCACCCTTCAAAGGTGCAAGTGCTAGTATAACATAATCCAAATATCAACACGATATTATATTGTAGTATAATATATACATATGCATACATACATACATACATATACAATATAAAATAAATACATAAATAATTAAAAAAATTTAATAATCATATATTGGAATGATATAAGTATATATTACTAAATAATAATTAAATAAGGACATTATAGAGTCACACCCATTCAGGCATGCCAAGTATATAAGGATCTCAAAAGCATTTCTAGAGACAGAAGAATAACATACAAGATACATACAAAAATGAAGAGGATTATCTAAGGATCATCACATACATTCATCTTTTTGAGATCTACATTCATTCCTACAAAGACTTTTAAGCATATTTATTCATGAAGATTTTGATTTACTTTTGTTTCCATACCCATATTTTTTGAAGTTAAGTCAAGGCTATTGCATATATATATATATATATATATATATATATATATATATATATATATACATATATATACATATATATATACATACATACATATATATATATACATACATATATATATATATATACATACATACATATATATATATATATACATACATATATATATATAAATACATATATATATATATATACATACATATATATACATATATATATAGATATATATAGATATATATATATATATACATATATATAGATATATATATATACATATATATAGATATAGATATATATATATATATATATAGATATATATACATATATATAGATATATATACATATATATAGATATATATATACATATATATACATATATATACATATATATACATATATATACATATATATACATATATATACATATATATACATATATACATATATATACATATATACATATATATATATATGTATATATATGTATATATATATCTATATATATGTATATATATATATATGTATATATATATATATATGTATATATATCTACTTTTACTACTTGCTAGCATTCTTGATTTTCTATCTCAATTCAAGGTTAGTTTCTATACTGGGGTTTCACCTAGACAAACCACCCATCAAAAAGTAAAACGCCTTTTCGTTGCAAGTTGCAAATCTCAAAAGGAAGAATAGGCTACAAATTCAGATGTCCTTTTCATTGTAATTTGAAGATCTAAAACATATTTTTTATTCAAAGATGATTGAGTAGGGTTGCACTATTGATCTTAGATTGGTTTTGACATATATGTGTCTATACACTTAAGTCATTTATAAGTTAGAACTTAGTTCATGTGGAGAAACTAATGCATGCTAAGCATTACATGTCAGATAGTGCATCCTAAGTGGGTTACTTAGTAAGTGTTGAGTAAACAGTTAGTGCCAAGTCACTCAAGTGTCGAGCAATTAGTATGTGCCAAGTCATTTAGATGCCAAGTGACAACACTGAAGTTATCTTTCATGCTGAGCATCAACGACTTCAAATGCTGAGTAAAATAGTTTTGACATAATTATTTGTAATGGCACAAACTACTATGTAAATCTATCATGCCCAAAATATTGAGGCAATACACACGATTTTTTTAAAAAGCTAGTTAATCCACTGTGTTTAATACATGTTACCTTGAAAGTTACAGAAGGTTTGACCAAGCATTGGAGTGAGTTTTAGTTATTTTTAGTAAGATACAAAGTTGACATTTCAACCATACTATACAATTTGGGACACTCAAGTCATGGTGTTGTACAAACCACGAGTTCGGGTTGACTAAACTCTAATTGTTGACTAAGTCAACCTTAATTTGGCCCTTCCATAAATCACATTATTTTAGTTCATAAAGTTTCATTTGTTCTATTAGGTTATCAAGTTATTTCAGAAAAAAATCATCTAATTACCTTAATACTTTGTTTCCATTATTTAAATGAACTTTTAAACTAGTTAAAATCATTAAATATCGATCATTAAATTATTCACAACATTCATTTTATCCTTAGGTCACATTCCTAAACAATATCGGGTTATCAATCCAAGGTTCTTACAATAACCCTTTAATTTCACAACCTTGGCAATTTGAAATCATCAACCCCATAATTAAATCCATAATAGACCAAGTACTATTTATATTAAAGAAAAATATGATTTTCATTTCAAATATCATATGTATGTATTGATAAGTTATATAGATAAAACGTAACTATATTATTTACACTAACATTGACTAACAACTAAATAAATATAACGCACCCTTAGCACTAATTTAATTAACTTTACTAACTACTAAGTTAAATCCACTTACCATCTAATTATATTTACCTCATAATAACATTAATACCTTTACTATTTAAATTTATTCTAATTACTAACTAATAAGGAAAATCTTTTAATTAAATCTAAACTAAAAATAAATAAATAAAAACAATTTAAACCTACTTACTAATTTAATTTCATTACCCACTATCTAAATTAATTTAACTATTTACAAAACTTTCTAACTAAATTACCAAACTTACTAACTAAACTAATTTATCTCTACCCCTACTCCCTATTTTCTAGGGTGAGTCATAAAAGTTTGGAGCTGCATTGAATAAAAAGCAGGGCTGCATTAAATAAGAAGCCTAGCTACTTTTGGTGGGTAAAATTTAATAAAGTTTGAATGGATAACCAAAAAGGTATGTCCAAAAATTTTGGAAGAGGAAAGGTGAGGTGGGGTGGGGCCCACGGGTGTCCCATCCTGCTCTTTCTCCTTTTTATTATTATTTGTGTTGATTTTTTTAAAATTGTCAAATCTCCCACAAGGAAAAAGTTAAGAGGAGTCTTAATGAATAAAGTTTTCTTGGTGAGTTTCAAAGTAAGAGAAAAGGGGTAAGGTTTATATATTGTTTTACATTAATGTACTTAGATATTTTTTTATGGACTTGAGCATAATTCAAGGTTTATTTATTTATTGTTATTATAATTACTGTCACAAAGTTGGGAAAAATTTAAATTTTTTTCCCTGTAGGTGCTTTTTTTTTTCCTACTCTTTTTTTTTTAAAGATTTTTTTTTTTGTGAGAGCCTTTTTAAAAAAGAAAGGGTTTTGTAGTTAATGTATGAATCTTGGTCTATTTATATGGTATATTTCTATTTTCTTTTGGGTTGGGATGATTTATAAGGTAGAATGCAATAGATTTAGTATTGTTATAAACATATTAGTCTAACATTTTAACATTATATTTAAAATTAAGGTGCAACTATAGGGAAGTGTATAATTTCAAACATAGAATTCAATTGGTGAACTCAAGTAAATCTTTCCGTAGTTCATTTGATTTCTTCATACAATGTTATGACTGATTGTAGTGCCTCTCTCATTTGACTTTTGTAAGTCATCCTGATGGATGCAACCTTGCTGATCTTTTGTTATGATGGGATCATGATTGTGACCCTGAGTGGTCTACACCATCAAGGTGTTCAGATTTATGTTTCTGTATTAGTTGCTTTGATTATGCTTTTGACTGATCTTTGAGATTATGATGTGATTTTTGGCTCACTGAGGTTTGTGCTAGTGGTTACCAGGATTGATGTGGTATCATGAGGTTGTTTTGTGATTACCTTGAGATGTGTGCAAAGATTGCACTATGTTATATTACCATGCTACACTGGACTAGGTTCCTGTAGCAATGGTTAGTCTTGTTTATGACTATGTTTTCTTATATGTTTTAAATGCCTTTTAATGCAAAATAATCAATCTTTATTAAATGCATTAATGATTAGAAATGGATTGTTCATGTGGGATTATTTGGTTATGTGTTGCAGACATTTACCTTGTTATATTTCTGATTAGAGAGATATTTGTTACTCATGTTATGTTTACATTTGAGAGGACCTGAAGGTTAGATGTTACACCTTGATTTTAGTATCATAGATATTAGACTACTATGCTATTCAATTAATCATATTGCATGATGATGCCATTTTGAGATGATAGTATGTTTTATGATGATATCTGGTTAATTGGTATTTGGACATACCTCTGATAATATTATGTGATGGATTTAATGGTATAGTTATTTACTTCATTCCTGCATTGTTATGCTTTATGTGAATGTGAGTTATGTAAATAGATTATTTTAATATAATAAAATAAATGGTTAAATTAGGTGATTTAATGGATTTATTGCTTCGGCTATGTTATTATATGCAATTGCACTTGATCATGTTGTTCAGTGTGCAGGATTTATATCCCTGTCAATGGCACATGGAGTTAGTGATTCAACCTTTCATATTGTACCGATGTCGTCCTTATATGGTCAACATATCTTTAATTAAATGTTTAAATTAAACCTTTCAGTGATTATTAAATCTAAACTCATTTGCATTTGTGATTAGACCAGTGAGCGTGTATGTGCATTTAGAGTCTTGCTTTGTCACGAAAGTTGTTTAGGAGATTTATGTGTTTTTGGGTTTTCGAGCTTTTTAATTGATTTATTTTAATTTATGGCAGCTTTTCCATAGATGAGTTCCTATTTATAGGAATAGCCTATTTTCATTTGGGTCGATTCAGGGTTTAACTAGATTGGTTGGTTAAATGCCCTAATCGATTATTCACCCGAAAAGTGAAAAAGTATCCAAAGAGGAATTTAATTCCTCACTTCTCACTTTTAAATTGGAAAGTTGGAGGGTAAAACCCAAAAATTCTCTTCATGAGGATTTACTGTTTTGTTCATTATGGGAGCTACGGGCGTGGGATCGTCACAAGGTTGGGCTCATTGGATCCAGCTCGGGGAAACCTTGGATTGCCACAATTTTTAGCTACTTCTGCGAGATATTTATTTTTTGGTTCAGATTCTCATTTTACCCTTTTGGCTATGAGGTAGGGCTTTCCTGTTTTATTGTTTCTGCTCCATTTATGCTTCTATTTTTGGTAGCCATTTGTTTGGAGGCTGAGAACTAGTGTTCCCCTCTATTTTTGTATGCTAGTTCTACTCGGTTGGGCGGGTATGAACATTTTTCTATTTTTCGAGATGAGAGTTTGGAGTTTTGCACCGTTATGCTGGCCATTTTTGCATACAGTGTTCGATTCCATTTATTTTTGGATTTTTGGGGTTTTTGAACTCAAAGGTCAAATGGGTTTTAATTTTGGAATTTTTTCTAAAAATTGGAGTTTTTACCTCATTTTGCATGCTACCCTATTTTCTTGGGTTTTCTTGGCACAATGTGGGTCGTGGACCTGGATGATCCATTTGGATATCAGTCAGACCACTATTGCACTCTTTGTTGCATTAGGATGCATGTCGCACCCGTACTCCCAACTTTGTGTTTGATTTAGTGATTTGTTACCTATTGTTATATTGCACTCTTTGTTGCATTGGGATGCATGTCGCACCTATACTCCCGACTTTGTGTTTGGCTAAGTGATTTTTTACCTATTGTTATGGTTTCTCTTGCACCTTTTTTTTTTTTTTTTGTGAATGCTAGGATTCATGTAGAATCCATACTCTCGGATTGAGGCCGGTTGAGTAAGTTCATCACATTTGGTCTTGTTACATCATTGGGATTCATGTAGAATCCATACTCTCAGATTGAGACCGGTTGAGTGATTTTATGATGTATGGTTTTATTGGCTTTGGGATTCGTGTAGAATCCATCCTCTTGAGTTTCTTTCGATTGGGTGTTTTGTTTTGCATTGTGTTCTCATTCCTGTCCTTGTGTTATGATCTTCGTGGTGGTGGTGCACCACACACGAGTACATGCACGTATGTTTGTCGGAGGACTTGCAGGTCTCGACCTTCCATGTCTTTTCTGGAAGTTATGATCATTGGGGTTGGGATGGGAGTATGCATGCCCATGGGCACTTGTTGTAGGTTGAGCATAGGTAGGGTAGGGTAGCATATGGAGGGGGCTTCTATCTTGTAGCTCGACGTTTATGGCATCGAAGGTTGATGGAGGATATGAAGTTTTAAGTAAGTGATAACTAAATTTAAATGTGTGAGTGTTAATAAAACTTAAGATAATAAAATGTGTGAGCACCCAATTAAGTTTGAGGACGCAATGTGTGAGCACCCATTTAAGTTTGAGGACACACAATCCAAGCTTGGGCTTTTGGATGCCAAGCAACTCTCCATGATGTCAGCCCCTACTTAGTAGCCTTTTGAGTGTCTGACCAGGACCTATACTCCTTGCATTGTCTTAGGTTCTTGGTTGCAACCATCATATTGTCTGGCGTGAGTGTTAGCCATGGATGTTCTTTTGTGTGTTTATGGTTGGATCATTATCTCCATCAGCATGGCGGGTGTGGACCTATGGGTTCCATTTGGTTGGGAGGCATAGCTACCTTCACCACTGCTAGGGACCGGTGTATAGAGACGGTCTTTTGCCCTAGTGTGATCGTTGTTGGATGTTTTCACTTGGTACTTTGGGTTTCGAAGTATGGTTTCTTGTGATTTATGCTTTCATTGGAATGCTTGGATATCATGTTTAGATGATGCTAGTTTACTTGATGCCTTCCATTATAATGATGTTTAGCATATGATTAGATGATGTTATTTGATTTAGTAGTATATTTGTTGCTTACTGCTGTTTAGCATGTGATAGGTGATGTTATCTACTGTAAGATTATCTTATTCTTTACTACTAGCATGTTAGATTTCTTTATGCTTATATTGTTGCATGTTTTAATAGTGGCATCCTTATTATGACAGTACTAATGATCTGGTTAGTGGCTTGGGATGTTACGCGCAAGGGATGGCTAGGACCCACGATGGTCTTATGATGCTATTGATGGTTGGGAGGAACCGTGTACTTAATTTGGTTGTTTTATAATTGTGATATTATTTATACTTACTACGATGTTGTTTTTAGTATGTTCCTTACTATTATGGTTTAGATGGATAGATGTTCCTCTTTCCTTGCTGTTAGTGCTTTTGAGTGTTCATTCCTCGATTTATGTGGATCTAGTACTCCCCGATGTGGAGGTTTTTCTCTGTGTTTTTCCCTTTTTTTGAGTTCTTTAAGTGTTTTCATGTTTCTATGGGTGACATTTTGTCAGCATTGTGTGACATAGTAATGTATCGCATGCCCATACAAACTGTGTCGTACGATATTGTAAAGTATCGCACGCCTTCTTGAGAAATGTCATGCAACACTGGAAGAGTGTCGCATGCCTTCTTGAGAAGTTTCATACGATCCTGTAAAGTATCGCACGCCTTCTTGAGAAATGTCTTACGATACTGGAAGAGTGTCGCACGCCTTAAGGAGAAGTGTGGCCCTCCCTTAGTAAGAAGTGTCGCACGATTTTTTGTAAAAACCTGCACGGGTAGATAGCGAGTACTTTTTGTCATGTTCAAAATTTTTTAAGGGTTGATTTGGATACCCTTTTGGGTGTTCTTTGACCCTATATTGTTTCGTTTTGAATTCTGTTGATTTCTCTTGAAATCTAGTTTTCGTGTTTCTGTTTTATTCTCTTGGGGTTTAAAATATATCGTTTAAGTATAAGATATACATCAACTTATACTTAAGATATATTTTAATATATGTGACAAATCTTTTGAGTTAGGTTTCAAACCTCTCAGAGATAAGTTATGGATTCTAGGAAATTTTAGGGCTTCAGAAATCCAGACTTAGCCAATTTTTATCACTTTAGGATTTCAAGCTTAGCCAAATTTCAAATTTTTGCATTTTACCCCAACTTGGTGTTTTGTTGATGAGTGGTTGTTTCTTGTGCCCTCATCATGTGCGTCGTCGTTGTTGGCTTTATTTGTGTGTGTCAGTTTGGTAGTGGCGTTTGGAGATTCGTTGGTTGCCAGGATTGTGGTGAAGTCTTTCATTACGATCATTGTGATCCCTGTATGATGTTGTCATGTGCATTCATACTTGTAAAAAAAAATTTTCTTGGCTTTTATTTCATCCTTGTTTCCAAGGATCTCCGAGCGGGGCATTATACTAATGTTTAATAAAATAATCCTTTGTTCTTTCATGATTGATACCAATTGCAAGGGGATGGATTTTCAATGTGATACAAATCAATATTTAACAACTGCATCTATTATTTCCATTTACTAACAATAATCACAATGAGAGAACTATTGAAACATTTTAATAATTCAATGAAACTTTTCTCCTTTAAGGAACTATCATTTTATTAAAAACCTAATAAATTAAATTTCATCTAACCCATGTTCGTATTATATCTAATTACCATTAATTGTATGCATACAAATTTGAATTATAAAGAATACTATATGGAAGGGAATTGCTCATTTTTTTTAATTCAATCATCTTATTCAAGGACTCTCTCGGGAAAGATCTAGGGAAGAAAAATCAATATCATAATCATTTCAAAGATAAGTTTAACAATAACATTTTTGCAATAGGATCTTAATCCTGAGGAGAAAACTTGCAAACATTTTTGAAATAATAAACAAGTTTGAATTTCTTGCTTGGCTCCACAAATGGGTAGCCATTATGAAATCTACAACACATCAAGGTGTTCATGGAGAGAACAAAACTAACTAGGAAACAAACAATAAAACATGAAGACAAAATCAAACATTTACTCCCATCCAAGTTTGCATAATAGGTTTATTAATGAACCAGACTAGGGAGAAGGTGGATTTTTTCAATAGGAAACATCGGTCACAACACCATAATAGGTGCCCTTTCAGGGCTATAAACTCAAGAACTTCTATTCTTCCATTTCCTAAATTCCAAAACTCAAAACATGGTTTGTGTTGATGAGTAGGGGACCATAACACCCTACTCTCTCTCCAACTCTGCACTGTTAGAGTCCAACAAAAGACCTCCTCCTGTACATGGCCACTTTTTCCCTATCCAATGGTGAGTAATGCCAATACAACCCATACAATCCCTTCAAAGATCAAAGAAAAATACTAAGGTAAAAAATTTAAGAAAATTCCATTTTAGTCCCTCCCAAACATATTCATCAAATACATGAACATACATATGCAAGAAAACTACTTAAGCATGAAACACATCATGAACAAAATGAGCTTGAGGAATTCCTACCTTCACAATAAGGTTATGAAAACTAAACAATTTGAGATTAACTTTCCTTTCTTCTCCTTCTAATTCAATCCTGAATTGCTCTCTAAAACTAAAGGTTGGGTGAATACTCTTTCTCTCTCAAATTTGCCTCTAAAGGATATTAACTCAACCACCTCCAAAATGCAATAACTCCCCCACTTGCCTAAAGGCTTGAGAGTCTTCTAACTCAACTTGTCATAAGACTAACCTCAAGGTGGATTGTAACTTATCCAACTCATGGTGAAACATTCAATTTTCGCAATAAAGCAAAAATGAGATATTTGGGTGACCATAAAAGTCAACAAAAGGGGCTAGAAGGGTGGAAAATACTCCCAACCCATACCTATACCCCTTAGGTACTTAGTTTTCATGATTTTTGGCCTCTACGATTGTTTAGGGACCTATTAAAAAGCTTATAAAATTTGGACTTCCTAACAATGCTCAAAAATCACAATTAATTACTACTCCTAATTAGGGTATTTAATCTTGATTACAAATTTATTAGAAAAAAGGTAACTATCCTAGTCCAACTTAGATATTTAGGTTACTTAGTTAACCCTAACTATCAATTTGAAATGCATATACGAGTCACGAGTGTCAAGCAACACTATAAAATCACTGTTACAAAACATTAACACTTAATGATTACAAAATGATACATTCATTCAATCCACAATACAAAATAAAATACGAACAATGGGGTCTGCATCTTTTTTTTAATTAACAACCCTTGTTTCCACAAATGGTACATAGGGTCTAGTTTCTATTCTCCATTAGATTTCCTAGCTAATAAATCTTGCACACTCATTTCACACATTAGTAGCTTGAGAAAATAACATGCATATATTTAAAACTTATTTGGATAGTCGCACAAATCAAAACATAAATCTTTCATCTAAAAAACCCTTTCTAATTTTGGTACACACATTTAGTCATTAGTAATTACATAATCAATATAACATAACTTTATTCATTAATTTAGATTAAAATACTAGAATAATCATCATTAGGCATGCATATGCCTAAACATCATAAACATCACTAATTAAGGAATACTGAACTATCTGAATGCATATAACCTAATCATCAAAGTACCATAATCAACATCATCATCATTGGGTGAAAACACCTCATATCGTCATTAGTAAAATTTTAAAGTTTAAATAGTCGAGATAATGTAGTAGCTCTCAAATCACAGAGTATTAAAACATGGATGTATCAACTGATCTCAATTTTTATTAGGGCATTTACAACATAAAAAATTACTTCATATCCATTTCAATCTCCTATAATGGTTTTAACAAACAATTCATATTTGATAATTACATACAAGGAGGGACCTTACAAAATCATTTTGGAACTAACTCAAGGATTATTTTGTGATCCGAGATGATAAGAACAAATCCTAATTGAGAATTCTAATGTAGTACATGCAACCAATCAATTAAAGGGATGAATGACAATTTTTGATTCATACCTAATCCTACCTGACCTAGGTCTTCTTAAGGAGGAAAAAACCTAAACATTGTATGAGTGAAGAGAGAAGTTTGCATGAGAAAACAAAGCATTTGTGGTGGTTAAGGAGTTGTAAATTGAGATATATTGTAGAATTAGCTAGAGGAGAACATAGGAAAGAAGTTAGAGGAAAAAAGTGATACATTTGATCAAAAAAGGATCAAGGATACATGCAAAGAGGTGATCTATTATCTAGCAGTAAAGTGCTAACTGTAAGTCATTGCTGAGACATTCTAACAAGTTAATCAGTTGAATCTCTTAATAGAGTAGTCTTAATAAGCTATTGTAAATCCTTTTATAGGGTTTTTGTACTTCATTATAAGTCAAATTTCTTTAACCAAAATACTTCTAATAGGGTGTTGAAATCTTTTAATAGGGCAAGATCTAACAATCTTGTAAGCCTTTAACATGGTAGACATTTCATAGGGTAGATCATGTTTCATGATCAAATATTGTAACCTTCATTAGATACACTTTACATTTGCCTTAGTGAAGAATTTTTTGTGTCACCCCCCACCCCAATTTTACCTTCTCATTGGAGGGTTTTTGGGTAATCATATCCTATGTCATATGTGTAAATGTTTATTTGTTTTCATGCTATGGATATATATGCCTAATTTGGTATTTTAGTTTACATGCAAATTATGAGATGAATGTGTGGTAAATGAATTTATAGTCAAAGTTTTGAAGGACTGATTCACCCCCCTCTTAGAGTTTACTTCCCATATTGTATTCCCAACAATTGGTATTAGAGCTTAGTTCTCTGGAAGGGAAAGCTTTGTAGCTTTGAGGAAAGATCTTGAAGATGGAAGTTTGCAAGTTTGAAAAGTCTATTAAGAATAAGATGATTGAAATATAGCTTGCCCTACATCAGTTGAATGAAGCAAGAGATGAGTTGAAGTGATCATTGAAGAGAAGGAAAGAGATAGCTATTGAAGAGAATGACACACAATACCAAGAGATTGACACTACTAAATTGTTTATAGATGGAAACACAAGTAAATTTGATGAAATATTTGTAGATATAATGGAAAAGAATGGAGCCCTAAATAAAGAGGTCATACATCTAAATATAGAAAAAGAAGTCCAATCAATATTTCTATATGATATTTCCAAGAAAAAAGAGAATGTTGAAGAGAAAAAAGTCATGATTGAAGATGACAAAAGGATACTGACCAATAGACTAGAAGAGAAGACATTAGAAGTGAATAGAATTTCTCACATGCAACTAGAAACATTAAATCAAATGATGATTTCCAATAATTAATTGAATGGAAAAGATATCAAAATCACAACACTGAAGTTGCAAAATGAACAACTAAGAAATAATCTAAAAAGAGAAAAAGACTTTGTTGAAAGTTTTAACAAACCAAGTGAAGCCATCAATTATTTTGAGCAATTGATGAGATATCCTAGATCTAATAGTGATACTACAAAATTGGGTTATACTAGCACTGAAGAAGGAGAATCATCCAAAAGTGTTGAACAAAGAAGAAATAATGGTAAAAAATCCAAACCTACTTGTCATAATTGTGAAAAATTAGGACATAATACTAATTTTTGTAGGAGAAAGACTATAAATTAGAATCCTAAATGGAAGTTCATGGGTCATTGCCACAAGTGTAACAAGCAAGGATATTAGGAACATGAATGCAAAACCAAGACCACAAGTACACAAATATTTTAGGGATACTACTATAACTATTACAAGTATGAACATAGAGCATATAAGTGCAAACCCAAGCCCAAGTGGTCATGAAACAAATAGAAAAAGGTAAAACACAATTGAAACTCTTATAATTTGGATTATAATACTAGGTTAGTTGTGACTACTATCAAGAGTCTAGACATGCTTCTGAGAATTGCATAAGAACACAATTTAGAAGTGATTACAGTATATGGTTAAGTCAAACTAAATGTTTTAGTTGCTTAAAAATTGGTCACATAAGAAAACATTGTCCAACAAAGTCAAAAGCACCAATAAGTGACTTCAACAAAGGAAAAGGAAAGGTAGATGTTGAAGAAGTCAAAGCAGAGATGAAAAAAATGGAAGAAGAAGGAAGATTTTAGTACATCAAGTTTAGATGGGATCACTTCACCCAATGGGTTAGGTGATCACACATTGAAAATTAACCAATCTAGGGGTATGTGTGGGACTAATATTCAAATGATATACCATACATTAGTTCCAAGGATTTAAATATGAAAATATTATATATGCATGAAGAAAGCTACAAAGTATTTTTTAGAACATGGAAGAAATCTTTAAGTTTTGTCAGTTTTCATGTTGCTGCTTAGCATGAAAAGTTTCACTTAAATTACCAAGTGAAATCTAGCTAATGCCAAGCTATCATAGATGATAGTTTTGGAAAAGATCATAGTGGTTTTTGAGCATAAAGGAAATTACGTGGAAGCTGAGTAAGTTGGGATTACTATTGAAGCCAAGCTTATAGTTGTGTAAGCATTGAGCATTAATTGCAAAGTTTTAAGGGCTATATGGTTGATTTTTTATTCATTTGAGATCATCCAAATTTGGAGAGAGCACAAAGAGCTTAAGGAAAATTGAAAAGATCAGTCTAAGAATTTGAAGACTAGATCAACCACTATTTGATACCATTCAACATATTTGTGAAGGTATTTATCATATGCCAAGCTACACTATTTGAATTTTTGCAAATGCTAGGGAATTGATATGGTATATAGTTCTTATAATACTAAGGATTAAAAAGGAAATGAAGTTTTAAATGTTCAATTAATTAGTAATGAGATCAACAACCAAGCTTTAGAGAAATTCCTGACATTGCATTCAAGCAAGACCCTTTTGGTGTACTATTAATGATACCACCACAAGTCTTAATGATTCAAGGTGTAAGATGTTGTTACACATGTAAGGTGGGTAGCATAGGTGACATGGAAATCAAAGACCCATATGGAAAATTATGTGGAAATAGAATATTGAAGGAGGAATTTAAGATTGTAGAAAGAAAAGGATTAACTCGCACCCTATATTTCCCTAGTGTTTTCAAGACAAAGTGAGTAAACATTGTTTTGAGCGAGACTCAAGAAAAATCTATGTGGTTAGAGGAGGGATCTATCAAGATAACCAAGAGGATTATTTAGAGGGTAATAGGGTATCCAACCCTCAAAAAACCTAAGACCATGAGAAGTGATGCAAAAGAAGTTATGGAGAAAAACACAGGGGTGGTGTGGAATAAGAGAGGAATGACAATTGATACCATCACAGATGCCCTAATTGCTTTTTTAGTAAGAATAACTACACATAAATTCTTTCAATCCATAGATTGAATAATGTATCTTATATTATTGTTGACATAGTAAGAATAACTATACATAAATTCTTTCAATCTGTAGATTGAATAAGGTATCTTATATTGTTGTTGACGTAGGTTACAAGATAGTCAAGAATGATCATTCTTATGACATTGCCAAGTTATAGTTACAATAGTTATCAAAAAACTTGGGAGGCATAATGAAAACCAAGAGTGCACACTACAAGTATGTTTCAATACTTGTTTTTTATATTTTCTATGTGCATAGCACATTTCCTTCTTTTAGAAAAGTTGCATGGAAGACAAATAGATCTATTGTAGTGCAGATAGGTGAATACATTGAGCAACCCAAAGAAGATTTTGAGTCTATAATGAATAGCTACTTCAAAGACTTTAAGAAGTCAATGAAACAAAGAATGAGGATACCTGTGTTAGTAGTTGAGAAGCATTTAAATGATGTTTTATTTATAGTTGATATTGACTTTAGATATGTGTAGGCTATAGTTCCAAGGGTGAGATGGCTAAGGACTCTAGGTTATGAGATAAATGTGGATGAGGCATCTACAAAAATTTAAAACAATTACTACTTTTTTGATAGAAGAAGTAGATAAGAAGGCTACAAAATTATTTAATTATGATTTAGCCAAGTCAAAGATAACTATGAACTTGAAGACAACCTCTATAATAAGGAAGAAGAACAAAACTATTAATAAGTTCAAAGAAAAAATTGGTGAAGGGGTAGAAGAAGATGAAGAAGAAGAAGCCAATGATGATGATGAAAAAGGTGAATATGTACTTGACCAAGCACCACTAGGAATTATTCAAGGTCAAGGAGAAGACCAAGATGGAGAGGAAGAAGAAATTGAAGAAGGTGTTGAGGGAGAAGAAGCTAATGAAGCACCTGTAACCACTGAGAAGAAGAAAAAAATTGCTAAAGTTTGAACTATTAGCAAACCAAAGAAGGTTGTAAAACCTACACAATCTAATCCTATAGTTCCTTGTACTAGAGCCAACATAAGAGATATTGTTAAGAAGGTTCAAGAAGTGGAAAAGCCAGAAGGAAAGAGAAGCAATACAACTACATAAGAAGATGAGTCTAAGAAGAGACAAAGGAGAAATTACATTTCTCTAGCCAAATCAAATGAGGAGAGGAAAAAATTTGATGACAAAAGCCATTTCAAAATGGTAAGTCATAATCCTTCTGATTTGGACAACTTGTGTGAGAATATAAAGAATAATGCTAACTTATCTAGATTCATAGATGTTGAGTTTGACAAACTTGGAAAGATTGAGATGAACCAAGTGGAAGAGTCAATATATGCCATGATGAAAACATTCAAGAAGACTCTAATTGAGCTTTCCAACTCTATACCAAGAGTATATATGATAGAGTTGAGAAAAAATGGTAGTTTAGTCTCAATATAGAAAGGCAAATCAGAGAGACTACACTAGCAAGTATCATGCAAGAATTGGATAAGGCCACAGTGTCAAAGGCCATTACGAAGTACATATGAGATTTTCTCCTAAATATAGGGAATTCAATATTTTGTGAAATGACATTAAGGATGTTGTTCAGAAGTCCACTAAGATATGGAAAGTAATATATGGACTGACAACACCTAAGGCAATTAAGTAGACACCTATTGATGTAGGTGAAGACAAAGGTGAAAAAGAATTAATTGAGGTTACTAAAGATGAAACTGGGAAATATGGACATGTGGAAGGTACTGAGAAGAATGTAGATTCACAGGTAACAAATAAATTTGGGTAGCAAACAAAACATAGTATACCAGATATAGTAATACCAAGCACCAGTTCACAATAGATACAATAAAGATCAATGATGCTCCTAATACTACAGCTCAAAATATCAATCCCCTAATAGAGGAGGACATGAAAAAGATATTGCTAGACACCACCACTAACATACAACTATATAGTCATCCTATATTGGTGAGTGTAGATGAAATTGAGAAGGTTGAAAATACATCTATAGAGGAGGAAAAACAAGACATAAATCAAACCCTTCAATTTACTATGGTACAACCTAAAATTCCCATTGTAGTGTACCAAAAGAAAGATACAAGAATGGAAGATATCATCACAATGGTGCAAAATGTGTCAGTACAAGAAGTTTCTATAGAAGAACAAGAAGGGACACAAGTTCAAACAAGTTAGGAAGATACTCCTAGACCTACAACACAAATTCAAGGTGTAACTATGATTGAAAAGAAAGTAAAAGATAGGATTGAAGAGTCAGTCTTGACTATCAAGCCTGAGGAGCTTTTTAATTTTCCAGAAAATGCTACTCCTCCTAGTCAAGCACTTCATAGGCCAAGTGTAGAAGCTACACCACTACAGTCATCAAGGCCTAGTCCTAGTAGATCCAAGGTAGATGAAGTTGCATCATTTGGTGATGTCAACTTGGAGGTGATTATGTTGCCAAAGTTTGATCTTGCAACAATCAAAATAAAAAATATGAGCATACTTCAAGATTCTCTTGCAAGGAAAGAGAACAAAGAACTACTTTGAAAGCAGCATAGGAAGAAACAAGTATTAAAAGATATCAATGATATATTTCTTGATGCATTCAGTGTGCTTGCACCTAAAGAAGACAATCCTATTATGGAGAAGTTGACTAATATAGTGGAGAAGATAAATAATACAAAACCTAGATTCAAATGAAAAACTACTTGAATGGTCTAAGAGAAAATTTCAAATCAAAGTCAATGAAAAGATACGAAGTGCCATTGTACTTAATCAAGTTGAATTAGCAACCAAGATTGACAATGTCAAGAAAGTATTAGAGAATATTTTCTCTCTTTACACTAAGTTGTGTGATACAACTTTGTTCACACAAGAAGTGCAATTTCATATTGAAAATCTGGAAGGAGATATGAAGCTAACAGGTACTACCCTACCCAATTATCCATCTCAAAGTTAAAATCACTTTAGGAATCTAATGAACTCCCAAGGTCACTTGGTAGCCCTACATGCTCAAGATGAAAAAACTTAGGCTACATTGATCAATATACAATTTGTGTTGACTTCACACATGGAGTTACTACATAAGGAACTAACCTTTATGAAAACAATGATGAAGAAAGATCCCCATCTTTCTACATGTGAAGGCTTAGTTCACCTTGTTGTGGATTCAACTATCCAAATCAAATTATTGGAGGTAGCATGTGATAACTAGGATACAACTCTAAAGATAATAGTTGAGGTCCATAAATCTTTCTTGAAAAAACACACTATATGTGTATAACCCTTTGACATAGGTATCAAAAAGGTGGAGTAATAAGTAAGGGGGAGAAATAAGTTTTGGGGAGAAATAGGAAGAAGAAGAAATAAGAGCATAGTTCAACATATGCATAATTACTTGGTAGGAGAATTGGTTCAAATTCAAAACAACACAATCCACTTAGGGGGAGTTATAAGGTTTTGAGGTATGAATGGTAAGACAAGTTTTGCAAAATTTTGAAATTTACATATGCCAAATAGAGATAGTGAGTATCTTAGTTATGCTCATAAGATAAGATCATTCATGCATGACCAAGTATTTTTGTCACTCGTGTTAAAGGGAAAGATTGTTGATCTTAGATTGGTTTTGAGATATGAGTGTCTATACACTTAATTCATTTAGAAGTTAGAACTTAGTTCATGCTGAGAAAGTAATGCATGCCAAGCATAACACGTTATATAGTGCATACCGAGTGGATTAATTAGTAAGTTCCAACTAGATAGTAAGTGCCAAGTCACTCAAGTGTCAAGCAATTAGTATGTGTCAAGTCATTTTGATGCCAAGTGACAACATTGAAGTTACAGTTGACGTCAAGCTTCAAGGACTTTAGATGCCAAGTAAAATAGTTTTGACATAGTTGTTTGTAATGACACAAACTACTATGTGAACCATTTTGGAGCTGACTAAAGGATTTTTTTTGATCCTAGATGATAAGAATAAATCTTAATTGGCACTACAAGTAGCCAATTAGTTAAAGGAATGAATTGAGTAGTTAGATGGATGAATTACAATCATTGATTGATACCTAACCCTAAGTCACCTAGGTCTTCTTAAGGAAGAAAAATCCTAAACATTGTATGAGGGAAGAGAGAAATTTGTATTGAAAAAAAAAAGCATTCATAGTGGCTAAGGAGTTGTGAATTAAGATATATTGTAGAATTAGTTAGAGGAGAATAGAGGAAAGGAGTTAGAGGACAAAAGTGATACATCTAATCAAATAAGGATCAAGGATACATGGAAAGAGGTGAACTGTTATCTAGTTGCAAAGTGCTAACTGCAAGATCATTTGTAAGACATTCTAAAAGGTGAATTAGTTAATTCTCTTAATAGACTAGTAGTCTTAACAGACTATTGTAAATCATAGGGTGCTTAATTCATTGTAAGTTGAAGTCCTTTAACTAGACACACTTCTAACATGGTGTTGAAATCTTTTAATTGGGTAAGATCTAACAATCTTGTAAGCCTTTAATGGAGAAAAACTTTCATAGGGTAGATCATGTTTCATGATCAAATATTATAACCTTCACTGGATACACTTTAAAACTACATTAGTGAAGATTTGTGGGTGTCATCCCCACCCCAGATTTACCTTCTCATTGGAGGGTTTCTACCTAATCGCATCTTGTGTCATTTGTGTGAATGTTTATTTGTTTCGATGCTATATATGTATATGCTTAATATGGTATTTCAATTTACATGTAAATTGCAAGATGTATGTGTGGTGAATGTATTTATGGTCAAAAGTTATGAAGGACTAATTCAGTGTCCCCTCTTAGCATTTACTTCCCATATTGTATTTCCAACAATTTCACTTTATCCTTACTATAGAAGGTCATCCCTACTAATAAAAGTTGACCCTTCTAGATAGTTGGATGGTTTTTTGGCTTTGTAGATCTTACAATTTCTATTCTAGATTTTAGGATTTGACTATTTCAAAGATAATTTAATAGCCCATTACAAGGCCATATTTTGCAAGATGAGTTTACTTTCCTTTTCTATTTCATTACACATCATATTTTCATTATATTTCTTTTTTATACTTGTACACCTACTTTCCTAAAACCCTCTTAAAGTGGAGGTGATGGAAAATTGAATCCACGTAATTCACTATTTGTATTAAATTATGAATTGACACTCCCTCTTTTGTTAATTGGGCCTTCACTTGGTGGTGAATCTTGGTTTCCTCCCTTTATTTATGCTTAGGGTGGTTGATTCCATTTGCCCCCTACACACTTGTATCTTACATTGCAACCCCTATCACGCCCTTTATTTTCATCTCCTTCTCTTTAAAATGCACCTATACCTCATTCCTTGCCTTTTTAAGGTTGTCCTTGGCCTCCTCCTCCTCCTCCCCCTCCATTGATAGTAGATGGATCTGTAGGAAAAATATCAAAAAAATCTATAAAATGTGGGAAGTGGTGTTCACTTAAGTACTATTTGTAAGAATTTGTTACCCCACAATTAGCTACATCAATTAAATAATCATAACCTACCTTTTGTAAACTAGTAATCTCCTCAACATCCATTGCATGGGCAATGTGAGGAGTCCAAAATTGTCTCTCTTCCTCATCAAACCTAACATAGGTAAGTTAAATCTCAATAGGTAAGTTAAACCTATCATACTATTGCAACAATTGACAAATTAAAAACCTCTCTATAACACTAGCATGAAAACCATGCAAATATCTACTGTAAAACATATATAATAGCTCTATTTGAGAACCTTACTAATTTGACTCAACATCCATGCATAACGCCCAATTAATATTAGTATAGTCATCCAAAAAATGTCATCAATACTTAACTTTATCCAAGTTAAACTAATGTAAGAATCCTCTATAATGATCAATGAAAGGACAACATAACCACTAATGCCTATCGATAACTAGTAAAATAATTGGGATGTGCTCCAAGGCCCAAACATGTTAAACCAAGATACCAACTAGCATAATTTGGCTATATTGATATATGTCCTTTTGCATATCTTTATACAAATATGCTAGTAGATAAGAACCCAAAACAAATTAGTGTGGTTAATGAACAATATCCTCAATAATGTACACTTAGCCACAAAATAATCCTTATGGACTACCACTAACACATTTGGGGAATTTTTTTAATGAAATTTCATTAAACATGAAATAGATAACTGTTAATATTTTAATGAAACTATGTGAAGTAAAGTGTCACTAAATTATTTTTTTAGATGCTTCGATGGACAATCACCTATCATATTGTCAATGTGAGATTCATTGGAAGTCCAATTTTATTTTCATCAATTTTTTCTAGGAGAAATGATAGAATATTCATTAGATAAGTATTAGGGTCTATTGATGTTGCAACAAAGATATAATCAGATAAGTGAAAAATTTCATTGATAACCTCTGACCAATATGTGTTAGCAGTGACAAAATTTTGTGTTGTAGATACAAAATTATTATCAAAAGATTAGTGAAGACCACATTATAATTTCCATAGATTTTTTCTATGCTTGTAAAATATGTGTTTGTCATAGGTACAAAATCCTCATTAGACTACCTAGAAGATTTTTTTTGGAATTTTGATGAATTAGAAAATGGAGATTCTAGGGCCCTAGAGACCAAAATAATTGCTTCTAATCTTGCCAAAACAAGTACACTTTTGGCTCATAATCATTGGGGATATAAAGGAATATCATACCAGTACTAACACATTGGGATTAAAAGTGGAATCAACATCTAAAGTTGTAAAATTCTGAGAAGAGGTATGGGTGGATTTGATAAAGGCATTGTCGAAGGTGTTAGTAACTTATTGAATCATCATCCTTGCACTGGTACTTAGTCTGTAAACCCTAATTCTAACTTATGTCTCACCTTAGCTTATTGAAGGATATCTTCACAAGAATTTGAGAATTTCAACAAACATTTTATTTACTTAATTGAGGTGGTATAAAAGTAGGAATGATGGTTGCAAGATTGAGTGCCAATGTAAGGATGATGATTCAATAACTTAGGTCAATAACACCTTCAACAATGTTTTTGTTAGGTTATTGTCATATCTCTTGTTTAATTCACATAACTTTAAAAATTGATGCTCCTATATGTCCAAATGTGTTAGAAATTCTATTGATTTCCTTTAGAATCCTGGAGTTGATGAGCTACAAAAGTGTAACATTTTTTTTTTGTTAAATGAAAAAAAATAAGTGCTCAATTATTTTAGTCCTTGGGGCCCTAAAATATCCATTATTGGTATTCTCTTTGTTTTAGGAATAATTTATTATTTTGTACTTAACATGACCAACCACATGAAGGTGGAAGTTGGTTTGGCCCTACCCCTCTGCCAATAGTGCTCTAAACAATTTAAGTGTGTATTAGACTATTGAAGGATACTGGGTTGGGTATGTATCATTCTATTGAAGAAATGGAAATAGAAGAATAAAAAAGAGAAATTCTATTTTTTTTGGTCAAGTACAAGCTCCTATAAATGAACATAAGCTTAGGGAAGGACAATACTTGCTAAATACCCTTACAATAAAATGACAGTTTCAACTTGATAAATTGATTCTTAATAGTACCATCTCTCCCTTAAATGAATCTCACTTCTTTGCCATAACTATAATTAGATTTACTATAAAAACTTACATTAGTCAATATCATCTACACCAAATGATAAGTAGTATATGTACTTTACAAATTATGTATGTTACGAAGCAATAAAATAACTAAACCTTTAAACTGATATTACACTTATCATTATTGTCATACCAAAATTCAAAGAATTGAAATGAGAAATAAATTTATTCTTCCTTTCTTTGTACATTAGTTTCATCATCACTTTCTCATATTCTATAGGGCTTACCTGTAAAAAATATATGTTAAAAAGTAGTTTGAGATTGCATGAATCATCACTTTCTCATATTCTACAGGGCTTGCCTTTAAAATATATATGTTAAAAAGTAGTTTGATATTGCATGAATCTATCTATTTTATGCACTTCTTAGCTTAGATTTTTATTTATTTTTAGGTAAGTATTTGTAGGTGCACTTTTAGTACGCCATTTTTAAATTTTTTTTAAAAAGTTGCCTACCATAAAGAATTTCCCAAAAATTGTTCCCAGTATGCTTAACAAAGTTTCTATGAAGGATTGAATTATTTTTGGGTCCAAATATACAAATGTGGAAGCAAATAGAAGCCAAAGTTCATTTTTCCACCATGGAGAAGCACTTTTCTAATTTTCCACAATGGAGATGTCAACTTGGGGTTTTCCACCAAAGGAAAAATGAAGTGTAGTGGAAAACTCATTTTCCACTACGACTTTCATAGCACTTTTCTAATTTTCCACCATGGAGAAGCACTTTTCTAATTTTCCACATGGAGAAGTCATTTTCTAATTTTCCATGGAGAAGCACTTTTCTGATTTTCTGCAATAGAGAAGTCAACTTGGGATTTTCCACCAAAGGAAAAATGTGTAATGGAAAGCTCATTGTCTGCTTCACCTTTTGTAGCCATTTTCTAATTTTCCATTGGAGAAGCAAATATTTCATTTTCCAACAAAAAGAAAAATGCATAGCGAAAAATTCATTTTCCACTACGACTTTCGTAGGCAAAGTCCAATTTTCCACATGAGGAGAGAAAAGGAAAATTTCAATCCAAAATGAAGGTATATGGGGTCTAGCATCAAGATTACTCCAGAAAAATAATTTGTCAATCAATCTACATCAAAATTGTGCCCACTACATGAAAATGGAAAATTCATTTTCCACTGCGACTTTCGCAGTCAAAGTTGAATTTTCCACCAAAGGGAGAAGACAAGAGTTAGATTCCCGCTATAAGAATTTCAGAGAATTTCTCCCAAATTTTAGCAGAGAATTAACATTGTAAGCATTGAAGATAACATTGTTGCTGATTGAAGACATGGATTATAGAGCATTGAAAGAACAATGGCTGGAAATTTTATTTTATTAATTCTGATTTTGTTGCAGTCATATAGAGTAGAATTCAGAAATTCATATCTTTTTACTCATTGATTATTTTTCTGATCACTCCAGTCAAGATGAAGATAACTAAGTTTGGAAGAACATATCAAAAAATGAGCTCAATCCAACAGTGGAATAAAAAGATATGCCCCACGAAAAATGGCTCATTTTTACTTGGTAGAACTATTTATTTTGTTGTCCACTCAATGAAGGAAAGATTTTGATATTGATTTAACATTTTTAAATGTCAATTGTTAACATATAATTTAAATATGTTAATATCTATCATTATTAGCTTTAAAAGTTAATAAAGCATATTAGTTTTCAAAAGGAAAAATATGAGAAGTTGAAGAGACAAGATCAGTTACAGAATTGAAAAGTCACTGGAAGAAACCAACGGTTGCTGGAGAATGTATTTATTGTAAAACCTTTTCCATTGAGAGGGGGGGCTTCTTTTCTGCAAGAGTAGGTATTGCTAGAGTAGAGGGAATATAGTAGTTTATTTTATGCATTTCATTTCATGCATTGATTTCTGTAATAGATTTGGCCAAAGTTGCAGGCAAATAAAAATCAGAGCATTGTATTTTTTGTGTTCAAAACAAAGAAGAGTTTTGCTTCAAATCAAAGAATTTGAGTATTATTTTCTGAATATATTCAATCAGAGTATTGTTGTGTTTAGTTTTGGACATTATCTTGCATCTTGCATCAAATAATGAATGTGTTGTAGATCAGAGTATTTGCACGTATTCCTATTGCATAAATCTGAATATTAAATCTTCATTTCTTCATTGCATTCACATAATTTTCATCTATATTGCATTACCTATATCAAGAAGTCATAGGAGTTGTGGATTCTTGGCATTGGCTAGATTTAGGAGTTAAAATCTGCCTAAGTTAGTTCTGTCTAGGGCTGGCTTGGTTTTCCTCTTCCATTCTCGGGTTAAGAACATACCCAATTAGTTTAGGAACAAACAAATTCATTTAATATCATTGATAAGGGAGCTGTACCTTTCAATTCAAAGGAAATATATCAATCTCATGATAGATTATCCAACTGTTGGTATCAAATTATTTCTCATAGGTTCGGGCATGTAAGAGTTACATTGGAAAGAACAATTTGTTTACCAACAGTATTGTATACTATAAATATAATGGTGAAGAAGCATTTCCTCATCATGCTTGTTGTAACCAGCATTCAAGGAATTCAAGATAGAAATAAATTTAAGCTTCCTTTCCTCATAGGTTGTTTCTTAAGTTATAGTTATCACCATACAAAATTCCATGTTACTTTCATTACCAAAATGTTGTGAATCATAAACACTATAAGAGAACTTTTGTATTACTTTGAAAATGTTAATAATAATATATATTCTTGGGTAAGAAATCTTTTCACATTTCAACTCAATGTTTTCAATGAACACTAATTACCAAAACAAGTCAATGTTAAATCAATAATACATCATACCCACTTCAAGTCCATGTGTCCTTATCACCTAAGAGATTTGTTTTCTAATTAAAAATCAATGTGTCACCCCTATACACTTGAAAACAACATATATCCACACAATCCATTATTGATCATGAAAATGATGAAATTGTGTCCAAGCAACATGATGAAAATAGATCCTATTGATCCAAACATTCTTTCACTATGAGAACAACTCATTAGAGGAATGTTTCCATAATAATATCCTTTATACATTAGATCACTTAATTAAAACATATATTTTCATTAACTGAAATGCATCAACCTTTAATATTCACCCTTTGAGAACCCAAACCATATTATTTTAAGGGTTATTCTTCAAAATTAGGGATATCGATCAACCAACCAACATTAGGATCTATTACTTTGTTAAGAATTTATAAGATTGATTCAATTGGCCAAATCCTCCACAAAAAAACCTTTTCCCAAATTAACTTAATGATCAATTATTAACCTTGATTCAATTAATCAACAAATCTTAACTTTATTTTCCTTACATATATTGAGACTTTCAATTAGAAAAAGGCCTTATCTCATCCACAAATTTGTGACTATTACTATCCACAATGTTGAAGTACCATGTTTCTATCCACAAATAATATAATGTCCTCAACTCAAATATTATTTGTAGCCCTAATATGTTCAAGGCTAATAAATATATATTCTTCCACAATGTCATCTGATGGTTTTTCATCTATCCCATATGTTGTTGCACAACCAAAAAATTAGACCTTTTTAACAAACCAATTAAATCATTTTCAACAATGGTAACATGTTTTTCACTATCATAAGGGTATTCCCATAGAATTCTAACCAATGGAGTGTCACTAATTATGTAGTTATCCAAACATGGAAGGTTGTAGACATTCACATCAAAACCTTTTTCAAGTGATTCTATGATTAAAGATTTATAAAAAGGATTATTGGTTTGATCATGAGATTTTCTATGAACATTCAGACATATGAATGTATTTACACCTTGTCAAAATCACTTATAGAATTGGTTTAATAGATAATATATTGGTATTTTTCAATTTAAATGATGTCCATGTGGATACAAATAATAAACTTTCATAGTTTTACAAGTAATCTAGTTATTCCATTAATGTATCTAATCATTAAAGGGGTTTCCAGGTATGTGATTAGATGAATGATGATGAAAACTAAACTATTCTTATGCATAAATCTTATAATAAGGTATGTTGGAAATAGACTGAAGTATTTTTTTGTACATATGTATAAGGGTGACATACTATCTGTGATTAGTAAATATAGAATAATGAATGAGAAAGTGTTGTGGATGTGTTCCGATTGAATGATTGTTGAATAGTTAATGAAGATTAAAGATTCCTTGTTTCTAACAATATGTGTATGAAGGAATAAATGGTGGTGTAAGGAAAATTCTTAGGCTCATTGTGACATGATGGTCTAATGATATTAAGGCCTAAAATTTTAGATAGAACATAGTTGTGAGTTTCACCTATGATAAGGGATTTGATTATATTTTTTATTCAACCATATCCAAGCTCTAGAATTTAGGCCATAGATGTGACTATTGAATCATGAATGACATAATGAAAATTGACCCTATAGATTTCAATAAGAAATAATATATTCCCAAGTTTTTTAAAATATCATTTGTAAAAGTATAGGATATAGGTAAAATTAAACTTAGAAAGTCAACAAATACAACAACTGTTAGGATTAATCAAAGAGAGAAATAAAAATTACATGAAAATATAACCAATATCAAAAAATAATAAATTGCATAGAAGAGAATACAAGAAACAAATATTTAACGTGTTTCACCCAACCTTGGGCTATGTCCACCATGAGCAAGTCCACTATTATTATTATCTAGTGATTACAATCTGCAATCCCTTACAACTCAATACCACTATAAGAAGCTACAATATCATCATACATTATGAAATCCCTAACCATAAGCCATTTTATAAAAGATTTTTTTACATACAAAATTAGGACTAGAATAAGTCATTCAATATAAAAATAACACCTGATGCCTTTTAGAATAATAGAGTCAATTTTGGGTTAGGGGGTGTTGCCCTTTTAAAAAATCTCACAAAGGCATTGCCCCTTGATCTCACCCTATATTGCAACAAGGACTGCACTTGGGGCATTGCCCCTTGAGCCCATGTTTGGGGCATTCCCCCAAGACCCTCATAGAAATAATCAACAGGGAAACTACACCAAATAAACATTTGAATTTGATTAGACTCCACATCATAAAAATCTCCCACTTGGAGACTAATCAGACTCCATAACAATAAACTCCCACTTGGAGACTGATCATAGCACTGCTAAACCTACAGCTCTTGCTAGAATATCAAACCACCTTGGACTCTATTGTTCTTTTATTTTGATCAGTCTAAAAGACCAACTAAAGCTGAAGAGGAGTCCAACTTATCCCTTGTTACTACCTTGGTAAAAATATATACTAGATTATCATTTGTATGTATCTTCTTCCACTTTAATTGTCCATCATCCAAAAATGACCAAATGAAATGGTATCACAACTATATGTGTTTTGTCTTTGAATGTAGAGAAATTTTTTTTAAAAGATGAATGACACTTTGGCTATCAGTAAACACATAATTATCCCTCTATAGGAGTCCCAATTCTTCCATGAAGAATTGAAGCCATATCATCTACATGGCTACGTCTACAGCAGCAACATACTGAACCTTTGTAGTGGATAAAGAATTAACCTTCTACAATCGAGAAACCTAGCTCACTGTTGTCCCAACAACTATAAATACATATCCTATAGTACTCCACCTAATATCAATATCCTTGACAAATATGAGTCAACATAGCATTCCAATGTTCATTTCCAGGATGACTCATATACCTTCTAATGACTCCCACTACATGTACAATATCTAGCCTAGTATATACCATGGTATACATCAAAATTCCTATAGCTGAAGCATAGGGTACATTGACCATTTTGTCTTCCTCTTCTTGTGTCTTGGGACACATCTCCATAATCAATTTTAAATGACTAGGTAAAGGTATGTTGAGAAATTTAGCTTTCTCCATAGATAAACATTGTAACACCTTCACAATATAATTAGACTGAGATAAAATCAATTTTCTATTTTTCCTATCTCTACAAATCTTCATACCAAGGATTTTTTTCCTTCCCTCAAATCTTTCATTGCAAATGAATATGTTAAGTATGATTTCAGCCCCTTAATATGATCCATGTTAGAAGCAACTACAAGCATATCATCAACATATAAACATAAAATAATGTATCTATTATCATCTAACCTCTTAGAATAAATATAATAGTTTGAATAACACTGAGTGTAACCATGCTCATGCATTAAACTGTCAAATTCAAGATACCATTGCTGAGGTGCTTGCTTTAATCCATATGAACTTTTCTTCAATCTGCACACTAAGTTCTCCTTATCTTTGACCTCAAATCCTCATTGTTGTGCCACATATATCTCTTCATCCAAATCACCATGAAGAAATGCTATTTTAACATCAAGCTACTTGAAATGCAAATCTTCAGTAGCCACAATACATACAACAATATGAATAGAAGTCATTTTAACTATAGGAGAAAATATCCCATCAAAATCAGTGCCCTTTTTCTATGCAAATTCGTTTACAACTAATCTAACTTTAAATATATTCTTACCTACATCCTCTCCTTTAAACATAAATACACATTTATTGTATAAATCCCTTTTACCCATAGGAAACTTGCATAAATCCCATGTCTAATTTTTCAGCAAGGAGTCCATTTCTTTTGTCACCGTAGACTCCCAATAAATCTTAGTATCTACCTACATAACTTTATCATAACATTCAGGTTCACCAACATTAGTTAGTAAAATAGAGTACAAAGAGGGAGTATCATTTTGGAGGTCTACTTAGCCTTGCTGACTGTCTAACATTCACTAGGGCATGTGGTATTTTTTGTTGCAATTGTTGCAAAGCATTTTTTGAGTATCACACACCATTACATAATCATTTTCTTTCTTCTCATGTTGCTACAATAGATCTTTGTAAAATACTTTGCCATTGAATATGACATCCCTGCTTTTTACAATTTTACAAATTTCAAAATCTCAAAGAGTATACACAAATTCATCAATGCCATATCCAAGAAATATTGCATATTTTTTTTTACTTAGTTTCTAGTTAGGTTCTATTTTCAAAATCTATATGTGCAAATGCTTCACACCTAAAGGTTTTTAGAAAAGAATAACTCACCTTATTAGCAATCCATGCTTCCTCTAGAATACCACAACTCAAAGGTGTAGATGGACCTTTATTGATCAGACATACAACAATATTGATAACCTCTGCCCACATGTTTAAGGGTAGGCCAACCTACAACCTCATGCTCCCGACATGCTCCATTATTATCTTGTTCATGCATTTAACCACTCCATTTTCCTATGGAGTCCTTGGAATATTTTTTTGTCTCTGAATACCATTAGTGGAGTAACAATATTCAAATTCATAACTACAATAGTCACTAAAATTATTATATTTGAGACATCTTAATCTCTTATTAGTCTCATTTTCAACCAATTATTTCCATTTCTTAAAAGTTTTAAATACACTAGATTTCTATCTAAAGAAACAAACCCAACTTTTTCTAGCTGCATCATCAATGAATGTAACATAATAATGAGAGCCACCAAGTGAAGATACCTAAGTTGGCCCTCATACATCTATATGCAAAAGCTCTAATTTTTCTTTTCTTTTCCTTCCCATTGTTTACAAAACTCACTCTCTTTTGTTTTCCATACACACAACTTCCATAGAAATCCATATTGATGCATTTTAAACTTGGCAAAAATTTCTTTGAGTGAAGTAATTTCATACCTTTCTCACTCATGTGCCCATGTTGATTGTGCATAACACTATTTCAAAATCTACAACTATTTGTTCTCCCTATTAAACTACAACAAATATTCTTGAACATTCATTTTTCTTTGAAACAATTAAAGTAGAAGGAACAATATGACTTGTACAAAGATATAAGGTGCCTACTTTCACACCTTTTTCTACTACAAGGTAACCTTTTGAAATCTTCTATTTTATTTTATTAAAAATAACTATGCAACCCTCATCACCAAGTTTTCCTACTAAAATTAAATTCTTACTTAGACTTGGAATATGCCTTACCTCTTGTAGTAGCCAATAATTCCTATTCTGCAACTTAATCTTAATTTTTCCCTTTCTAAAAATCTAACAAGGTTCATTATCCTCCAAATAAGCATGTCCATAATCCCCTTGGACATAATCTAGGAAACAACCTCTATAGGGAGTAGCATGAAATAAAACCCCTAAATCTAAAACCCATGAATCATCAATACTTTCTAAAGAAAGAAGCAAAGCATCCTCTTTAGATTTGTTACTTACCATATTTGCCTCATTTTTGCCTTCTGGTTTATCTCCTTCATTTTTCTTTTGAGTCCAACAATATTTCTTATTATGCCCTAGTTTCTTACAGTACCAACAATCTCTTAGTCCTCTATATTGAGACCTCTTCTCCTTTGATTTTCCTCTTGATTTACCATGATTTCTAGAATTACCTCCTCTCCCAATTGTTCTACCTCTGCTTTGTGTGTTCAAAGAACTTCTTCATGTAGATTCACCTAATGTTTCCTACAAGTTTCCTCACTCAAAATGAAACCAATCACATCATCAAATTTTAGGGTATTAGATCGAGAAAAATAATTTCTCACAACAATTAAAAATACATTTTAACTTTCAGGAAAAGAACACAAAATTAAGAAAGCCTTAATTTCTTCATCAAAATTAACATTCATAGAAGATAACTGAATAGTAATTGTATTAAACTCATTTAAACGATCTATAATAAATCCACCTTATGCCATCTTCATATTAAGTAAATGCTTCATGAGAAATACCTTATATTAAACTCATTTAAACGATCTATAATAAATCCACCTTATGCCATCTTCATATTAAGTAAATGCTTCATGAGAAATACCTTATGTGAAGCAGAGGGCTTTTCATACAACCTTAATATGATTTGCATCAACTCTTTAGTTGTCATCATTTTTGTAATATTAAATGTCACCAATTGTGCTAGGCATAATCAAATACTTCCAAGTTCCTTTCTATCCAAAATTTCTCATTCCCCATCTATCAAAATTCCCTATTTCTTGGCTTTTCCTTCCAATGGCTGCCATATATAATTCTGATAAAGATAGTCATCCATTTGCATTTTCCATAATTGAAATTTCTACCCATTAAACTTCTCAACCTTCAGATTACCCTCATCTTCCATTACTCCAACTCAATCATGAGATTCCCACTCAATATTGAGAAATTTCTATAGATAATAACTAAAAGAATTAGTTTGGCTCTAATACCACTTGTTAGAATTGATCATAGACATGAATAATAATTACATGCAAATCTAACTAATGTTAGGAAATAATAAATCAAACAAAAGAGAACACAAGACACAAAGATTTAACATGGTTCACCCAATCAATAGGCTAGGTCCACCAATAGAAAGTCCACTATTGATGCAGGGAGAGAAAATAACTAGGGCCAAAGGCACACCTAGCTAGCCAAACTACCTTGCAAGAGTTAACATAGTGGAACAAAATACAAAGAAAAACAACCAAATCAAGAGATAGAGGAAGAAAATTCCTTCATACATACATCCATTCAAAGATTTTATTAATTGCCCAACTATAAGGCTTTTTGGGTTATGACTATGTATCAATTCAATTACAATCTTTGATGATCTAGCTTTGCATTATGCTTCCTACTCACTCTAAGTTCTCTTTTATCTCTCCTTGTTCTACCTCTAAAACTCAATCCTAGACCTCCTTAAATACTTATGCAACCATAGGTTAGCCTATCAAAAAATTAAATCTTACATTAAATACATGCACAACCACAAGTCATGTCACATCAAATATTAACTACCCACAACAAACTTAAATGTGTACAAGTTTGGCCCAAATAGGGACTAGACACATACAACTTGAAAAGTGAAGGCTCCATGAAATATTAACACTCGACATCCAAATGAACACTTGGTAACCACATGAACTTAGAAACCAAAGATCACTCAACAATCACATGAACTCAACAACCAAAGGTGACTTGATAAAAAAAGAACACTCGAGAACAACTACAAACTCGTTTGGGTGTGCCTCTGGCCCTACTTATTTTCATCCCTCCTTATATTAAGTGGTATTAGAGCTCAAGGTTTGACCTTGTGGAGATTGGATTGTGTAGAACCCTAAGTGAATTTGGTTGTAGGGTAGTGATCTGAGGATTTGACCTATGACTTGAAAAGGGTTACAATGTTATAGGAACCTGATTTGTAAAGATGGTTTGAGGTAGAGGAAATTTTGATTATGCCATATTGGATACATTGAGATAAATTATACCCAAATTAGATGTTGTAGAGACTACCCAGAGGTGAGGAGTACATCTTGAGGATGTGAGTGACAATGAAACAATAGAACCAAACCCTAATCTAAAACCTAAAGAAAATCAAGATGAACCAAGATTGTTGAGAGTGTTGTCTAGGGAAAATTCAAAGCCTACTATAGAAGTTATTCCTTGTGATGGAAAAATGGATACCAATATTATATTGCATTGGATCTTTGAAATAGAGAAGTTATTTGAGTATGAAAATAGTCCTGATAATAGGAAGGTGAAGATTATAGTTACAAGGTTAATGTTGTGGTGTCCATAACACACGCCCCATTCCTCACTAGGAATGGGGATCCCCTACTTTTTTTGACTCCCAAGAGTCGGGAGAAGAAAAATTGGTTAAATAAGTTAGAAAGTTGAGTCCAAAAATCACAAAAAAATAAAAAAATTGAAAAATAAAAAAAATAAAAAAATAAAAATTAAAAAAAAATTCAAACGCACCACTGAGGGTGCGCGTGCGCCACCAAGGGCCATGCGCCACCAAGGGGAGCGAGTGCACCCCAAAGGCCAAATGTGCACCTCTAAGGGAAGCATGTGAGTGAACCCCCAAAGGTCACATGTGCACCACCAAGGGCTAGGCATCTCAAGCGCGTGTGCCGCCCTGGGGTTGTGTGCCCAAAGCACGCACACATGCACAATGAAGGCACCTTGTGTGCATTCACACCACCGCACTCCCAAGGCACTATGCGTGCTTGCCAAGCTGCCCTTTCAACTCCAGTTTTTCCTAAGTAGCCATAAAAGGGGTTTAAAATATATTGTTTAAGTTGACGTATATTTAATTTCTTATACTTAAGATATATTTTAATATATGCGACAAATCTTTTGAGATAGGTTTTTGAGATATATTTTAATATATGCAACAAATTTTAATATATGCGATGCATATTTAATTTCTTATACTTAACATATATTTTAATATATGCGATGAATCTTTTGAGATAGGTTTCAGACCTCCCCGAGATAAAATAAAGGTTCTAGGAAATTTCAGGGCTTCAAAAATCCAAACTTAGCCAAATTTCAGGGCTTTAGGATTTCAGACTTAGCCAAATTTTAGGGCTTCAAGATTTCAAACTTAGCCAAATTTTAGGGCTTCAAGATTTCAGACTCAGCCATATTTTAGGATTCACCCACAGTTTTTTTTGGGTAGCTAGTGTTTTTACTATGCATTGTTAACTCTATGGACTAATGTTTGCTTCTTTTGTAGGTAAAAATGGCATCCTCAACTTGTCGAAATCGTAACTTTTGAGTCAGGCCTTGAAATTTAGAACCGCTTACATTGTTGAAAAGAACCGAGGATCTAATTTTAGTCCCTAAAATAGTGAGCCTTTGGCTACCCAATTTTAGGGACTGATAAAGGTTTCAACTTGAAGTTTTGAGAAAAAGACCTCCAAAAAGGTCATTTAAAAATGCTTAGAAAAATTTGTGAAAAAATATGAAAAAGTTGCAAACATTTGATCATCTTGGATAATCTAGATCACTTGGTTTCTCGCCAAGAAGGATTGGATAGGTGGAGAGAAGACAAAGGTCAAAGATATAGAGGTTTGACACATAAAGCAAATTAGGTTTCTCATCTTATGTAGATATTGGGGACAAGATTCAATGCAGGTGCTTTGAGATTTTTGATTGAAGAAGTAGAGGGAGTGCAAGTTTATGAAAGTAATTGGCTATAAAGAGGGTGTAAATCATTAGAAAGGGACATGGAGCAATTACAAAAAGTGATCTAAAATCTCACTTGAGTAAAACCTAGAAATCATTTTCAAAATTGAGAACTTTGATTTTTTGGCGAATTGAGCTCCGCAGCTCTGTAGATCTACAACTCCATAGGTATGCAGCTCTGTAGCTTCACATTTTTGAGCTCTACAATTTAAAGGGGCATTGACAGTTGAATGCCAGTTCCAAAAATATCACTTTCCATGCATTGCGAGTACATTCTGATGGCAAGTTGACTCCGACACATGCCTAGTGAAGGGCTAGCTTCTATTTTTGGTGTCTCCATGCACTTCTACTTCGAATGATGGCTTCCTCCTACTTTCTCTCTCATGATTTCATTATTTTTTGACATGTAAAGGGCTCATGCATCCAATTAATGAATAAAATATGTATGGAGTCCCTTTAAGCACCAGTTAGATTGATAGTTTGTATATATTTAGTTTATTTTTATTGTTAAAAAACATTTTATTGCATTAAGATATCTCTCACTCTCAACAAAAATTGAGGAGATGATTTCTTATAAATATCCCATTGTAAAATGTAACAAAGGCGGCCGTTATTATGCAATAAAGTTATACTTTCGGTGTTAGAATTCAGAGTGTAGTTATTCTTTCCTGGATGTGTCATTGTTTTGTGGATTTTATTCATGAGATTGTGATTGAGCCAAAGGTTTATTGTGTTGTTTATGGTTGTGTGATCTTTTAGTTCTGGTGTTTGCTAAAGATATATGAATTTTGTTGACATACCAAGCTTGAGAAGAGATCACCTCATTGTGTCTACATAGCTTTTTGTCTCACATGAGCACACTTTTCGTGGCCTTGCGATTTGATCAGGAGTGAAACATCATTCGATTTGTTAAATATTCTCATCGACGATTTCATCAGTGGATTCTAGGAAGCGTTGCTCCTATTTTCATTGGTTTCCTACCAATTTCTTTGAAGGTTTAACTCGCAACGTGTTGTGTTCTGTAGCTTATGTCTGTTTAGGAATTTCAATTTCAAGTTATTTGAGTTCATGTTATTTGCTTTCAGTTTTGTTATTTGCTTTGCTAACCCCCTGTTAGAATAAGACCTCATAGTAGTTGCATTGTTAGAGTTGCATTCATTGAAAAATAGAAAATACAAAAATATTATTTTTTTGGTGTGATATTTTGAGACAACAAAAGGATTTTACTTCAATTCCAAGATTAAAGGGTTTTAGAACTAGAAAAGGCCTCCTTGTGAACATTCACATTTATCTTCTACTGAGCAGATTTTGGTACGTCGCAAGACAAACATTGAACCTTGGAGCAGATCCTTAAAAAGATTTTCTTTTCAAGAGAGGAATTACACTATGGATTCCTGCTGTTGACCTCATGCAAAATGAATGCCCAATAGAAGTGGCACTAGAAGGAGGGCCGAAACATTTTACACTCCTTGGAATGAAGGAAATTTGACAAAGTTTTAGAATTTTACACTCTTGCAATAATCTACACTTCACACAAGTTCAAATTTTTTTTTTGAGTTTTTCAGAAATTCAAGTCTGCAGGTCTACAAATCCACAGGTGCACAGATCTATAGGTTTGTAGGTCCATAGATCTGTAGCTCCATAGGTCTGCAAAATTTTGTGGTGCACTATTTTGAGAAAGCGTGCTTCCCAGAGGTGCACTTTTCTAGAATAAACACAAGTTGTCAGAACTTAGTCACTTTCACAAGCATCACAGTGATAAATGGATTTTGAGAACTCCACCCATTCACATTACACATTTCATCATCATCATTTGCTTTACATTCCACTTCATACATTTCCATTATTATGCACCATGTCTTTCTTCAATGCCCAAAGTTTGCCTTTAAACTTAACTAGACCATTACATGACTTGCCCAAAAATCTTGAAAAGTTTTGCCCACGGTTCATCTATGGAGAATCACGAACAGCAGAAGATCATATCAAAATTTTCAAAGAGATTTGTAATCAAAACCAGATTCAACATATGGATGTGGTATGCCACCTTTTTCCTTACACTTTGGGGGAAATGGCATTCAATTGGTACTTCAATCTACCATTAGTAACAATAAAGGATTGGAACTCTTTTGAGAGAATTTTTTTTGAACAATTCAAGATCTATGTTGATCCAGCTCTCTTGTATCATTAGTTCATCTCAATTAAGAGGGATCCCCATGAGACTATTTCAAAGTTTAATCATCGCTTCTATAGGATGTATCAAAGAATGGAGTTTCCATACACTATACCACAAGAGGCTACCATCCAGATCTATTTTGGAATAGTGGATTCATTAACTTCTATTTTTCTAAGAAGGTTCCCACCTAGAGACATTGATACCATTGAAAAGATCTTCAAAGAGGCTATTGCATTCACGAATTAGGTTACTCCTGCTCCAATGCCAACAATTACATATTCAATATATGAGTCTCAAAAGATTGCTTTCTTTGAGAAGAAGGCAGTTGGATCCACTGAAGTAGGAAATAATATGGCTAGAGAGCTTAAGGCCATGAAGGAGACAATGTCTCTTTTATCCAATGAACTCATCAAAATAAAGTTAAATTCTTCAAGAGACCAAGGCAATCATCCAAGACAATTTGCTACCCAAAACAATTATTCTCAAAATTAGAGTGGAAATTTTGGCCTCTACAACAACATCAACAATGAGAATAATAATATTATAGGAATGTGTCCAAGTAAAAATGGGTATGGGCACAATGATGTTTCAGATCAGCATCCCCAAATCATGGAGAAACAACCTTTGTAGTTTAGTGCAATAATGTTTGAATCATATGATGAATCTATAGGAGGACTAAATGATGAAGATGGTCAAGAGGAGTTTGCGTTCTCATTCAATGAAGAAATTCTTCCAAGTGTCAATGTTGCAATAAATGTGGATATGCCAAGAAATTTTGAGGACACGGTAAATTTTGAAGTTCCAAAACTCCATGAAGTTACAAAAAGCAATGAAAATGTGGAGGGTCTTGAGTTTGGTGAGATTTTTGAATCAGAAAGTCATCAAGAAGAAGATACCAATTCTTCATACTATGATATTGATTCCCCATTATATAAAGATAAGATACCTCCCTCAAAACAAGATTTTTCATTAGAAGAGATGGATAGAGTGTTCAATTTGGTCTCAAGCTTGATTGAGGAAATGTCTATTTGTGGGTATTCCACACATATATCAAACCATGCAATAACCGAGTCATGTAGAATCCATCCTTTTGGGTTCTATTCAGAAGAAAGTTGCCCCAATTTCTTGTTAGCTTGGGAGATCACAATGGAGGGAAAGTATGATTTTGAACAAACTTCTTTGGGATAGGAGGCAGAAATGATCTTGGTCGATGATAGTAATGAATACTATAATTTGAAAGGAAGGCTGGTAATTGAGTTTTCTAGTCCAAAGGAGCCTAGAGCGGAACCTAAAGTGTTTCCATGTGCATGTGAAGTGGTGTACCATGAGATGAGACCACTAGAAGGAGAAATTACAATGTGTGAGTGTACCCCTATGGTGGGGGACTTGCTGGATTAGGTGATATCTTTCCATTTTCCCTCTCAATTTGATGATTTTCAATTTGAATATGATGCTAAAGGTAAGAGAACTTGTTTGTGGATTAATCATGGCTGTAAAGAGTTACCACAACTTCTGATTCTGTGTGATTTGTGCCCCAAATTTGAACCAAGATTGTCTAGATTTTATTTTTTTGAGTACAAAGACAAGTTAGCATTTTTGAGAACTATATGGGGTGGTTCATTACTATTGCACATAATGAGAAATATACTAATAACTACCCCACATTGTTATTATTTAAGTTTTTCTGTAAATAAGTTTTTGTTTTTTTTTTTCTTAGTCTTTTTAGTCTTTCTAGTTAGGTGTTGTATTTTTTTCTTTCAGTTGTGTGTTTTCTTTCAAAGTAATGTTAGTCCTAGGGGGTAAGGTGTACTTGAGATTTTTATCAAGATTTTACTATCCACTCTTTGGTCCCAATTTCAGGAGGAGGTATTTCTTTGTCAAAACATTTGGACGACTGTGTATTTTATACCAACCAAGGAGCAAACATTCCTTGTGAAATTAGGAGACTTTAGGTCTGAAAATCAGAAGCCTAGACCAACAAGCTCTCAACACTTTGAAAATTTTAAGATTTGATCATTTTGGGTGCTGTTGAATTAAAGTCAAAGATGATGAGGAATGATCCAAACTTCAACTGGTTCAAGGAGAAAGGGTCTCCTCGAAAAGTTACTAAGATCATTGTTTGGCGTGAGAGTTTCTTAAAAAGTTCTAAAAGAGGAATGCAAGGGATGTTCATAAGAGATCATATCCAAGAAATGATAGTGATGTTCTGACTACATAGTCTAAGCATAGTCAAGATACAAAATTCAAAAAAAAAGAAAAAAAAGAAAGAAAAAAAAAATGGTGTTAAGTCTGAAGGATTCTAAGATCTAAAATGGCAAAAGATACGCTCTCAAAACAAAGTATCTTGTATTCAAAATATTGTTTCATCAAAAGTAACATTCTGAATAACATAGAGTAATTATGAAAAAGGCCATAAGCTAAAAGAATGTGACATCCTGCCAAGAGCCCTCGAACTAATTCTCTCATCTAATCAAGCAATTGATTGATAAAAGGCCTTTGTGGAGATTCCAAATGAATGAGCTGGAAGGAGTGGAAGATTGTTTCGAGTTGTTAGAAAAATTTGATTGACTACATCCTGACACATCAAAGGGAATGAATACAATGCACACAATGAGCTTGAAGGTTCTAAATTTTGAGATATTAAATGTAAAGTCATCTAAAATACACTTGAGGTGTTTGAAGCTTGGTTGGTGTTTAACACACGTCAGAGGAATGTTTGCTGATGAAGAAATGCCTTGGTCATTTCTTCCTTTTATTTTAGGGCTATTTGTTGTGGTGTCCACAACACACACCCCATTCCTCACTAGGTATGGGGAACCCCTACTTTTTTTGACTCCCAAACTCTCAATTTGAGAGTCGGGAGAAGAAAACTCGGTTAAATAAGTTAGAAAGTTGAGTCCAAAAATCACAAAAAAATCAAAAAATTGAAAAACACAAAAAATTAAAAATAAAAATAAATTTTAAAAAAAGATAAATTTAAAATTTAAAAAAAAATAAAAGAAAGAAAAATTCAAACGTGCCGTTGAGGGTGTGCGTGCACCACCAAGGGCTGTGTGCCCCAAGTGTGCACACACTACCAAGGGGAGCGAGCGCGCCCCAAAGGTTAGACACGCACCTCCAAGGGCAGTGCGCCTGTGCCCCTAAAGGCAGTGCATGCACCGCCAAAGGTAGTGGGTGCACCACCAAGGGCAGCACGCGCACGCACCCCTAAAGGTAGTGTGTGCACCACCAAGGGGGTTATGCATGCCACCAAGGGCCGCACATCTCAAGTGCACCTTGTGTGCATTCGCGTCGCTGCGCTCCCAAGGCACCGTGCGTGCTTGCCAAGCTACCCTTTCACCTCTAGTTTTGCCTGAGTAGCCATAAAAGGGGTTTAAAATATATTGTTCAAGGGGAGCGTGCGTGCACTGCCAAGGGCCAGGCATCTCAAGTGCACACGCATCGCCCCAAGGGCCGTGCACCCAAAGCACTCGCACATGCACAATGAAGGCACCTTGTGTGTATTCATGTTGCTGTACTCCCAAGACATCATGCGTGCTTGCCAAGCTGCCCTTTCACCTCCAGTTTGGCTTGAGTAGCCATAAAAGGGGTTTAAAATATATCATTTAATTTCTTATACTTAAGATATATTTTAATATATGCGATAAATCTTTTGAGATAGGTTTCAGACCTCCCCGAGATAAGGTAAAGATTCTAAGAAATTTTTGGGCTTCAAAAATCTAGACTTAGCCAAATTTCAGGGCTTCAGGATTTCAGACTTAGCCAAATTTCAGGGATTCATGATTTTAGACTTAGCCAAATTTTAGGGCTTCAAGATTTCAGACTCACCTAGATTTTAGGATTCACCCCTAGTTTTGTTTGAGTAGCTAGTGCCTTTACTATGCATTGTTAACTCTATAGACTAATGTTTGCTTCTTTTGTAGGTAAAAATGACATCCTCAACTTGTTGAGATCGTGACTTTTGACTCGGACCCCGAAATTCAGAACTGCTTACATTGTTGGAAAGAAGAATTGAAGATCTAATTTCAATCCCTAAAATAGTGAGCCTTTGGCTGCCCAATTTTAGGGACCGATAAAGGTTTCAACTTGAAATTTTGAGCAAAAGACCTCCAAAAAGGTCATTTAAAAATGCCTAGAAAAATTTGTGAAAAAATATGAAAAAGTTGCAAACATTTGATCATCTTGGATAATTTGGATCACTTGGTTTCTCGCCAAGAAGGATTGGATAGGTGGAGAGAAGAAAAAGGTCAAAGATACAGAGGTTTGACACATAAAGATAATCAGGTTTCTCATCTTATGCAGCTATTGGGGACAAGATTCAATGTAGGTGCCTTGAGATTTTTGATTGAAGAAGTAGAGGGAGTGAAAGTTTATGAAAGTAATTGGCTATAAAGAGGGTGTAAATCATCAGAAAGGGGCATGGAGCATATACAAAAAGTGATCTAAAACCTCATTTGAGAAAAACTCAAAAATCATTTTCAAAATTGAGAACTTTGATTTTTTGGCGAATTGAGCTCCCGAGGTCCTCAGCTCTGCAATTCAAAGGTACGTTGACAGTTGACTGCCAGTTTCAAAAATATCACTTTCCATGCATTGAGAGCACATTATGATGACAAGTTAACTCTAACACATGCCTAGTGAAGGGCCAACTTCTATTTTTGGTGTCTCTATGCACTTCTACTTTGACTGATGGCTTCCTCCTACTTTCTCTCTCATGCTTTCATTGTCTTTTGACGTGTAAAGGGCTCATGCATCCAATTAATGAATAAAATATGGATGGAGTGTCTCTAAGCACCAATTAGATTGATAGTTTGTATATATTTAGTTTTTTTTTATTGTTAAAAAATATTTTATTGCATTAAGATATCTCTCACTACAAATTGAGGAGACGATTTCTTATAAATACCCCATTGTAAAATGTAACAAAGGTAGCTATTATTATGCAATAAAGTTATGCTTATAGTGCTAGCATTTAGAGTGTAGTTATTCTTTCTTGGATGTGTCATTATTTTGTGGATTTTATTTATGAGATTGTGATTGAGCCAAAGGTTTATTGCATTGTTTCTAGTTGTACGATCTTTTAGTTCTGGTGTTTGCTACAGATATATGAATTTTGTTGACGTAACGAGCTTGAGAAGAGATCACCTAATTGTGTTTACATAGCTTTTTGTTTCGCATGAGAACACTTTTTGTGGCCTTGCAATTTGATGAGGAGTGAAACATCATTCAATTTGTTAAAGATTCTCACTGACAATTGCATCAATGGATTCTAGGAAGTGCTGGTCCTATTTTCATTAGTTTCCTACCGATTTCTTCAAAGGTTTAACTCACAGCGTGTTGTGTTCTATAACTTATGTCCATTTAAGAATTTCAATTTCAAGTTATTTGATTTCATGTTATTTGCTTTCAATTTCATTATTTTCTTTGCTAACCCCCTCTTAGAATAAGACCTCATAGTAGCTACATTGTTAGAGTTGCATTCATTGAAAAATAGAAAATACAAAAATATTGTTCTTTTGGTGTGATATTTTGAGATAGCAAATGGATTTTACTTTGATTCCAAGATAAAAAGGTTTTAGAACCAGAAAAGGCCTCCTTGTGAACATTCACATTTATCTTCTACTGAGTGGATTTTGGTACGTCACAAGACAAACACTGAATCTTGGAGTGGATCCTTAAAAAGATTTTCTTTTCAAGAGAGGAATTACACTATGGATTCCTGCCATTGACCTCCTGAAAAATGAATGCCCAACAGTTTAAAGGACATGCCTCACTATGGTGGGAGAATTTGCAAACTAATAGACAAAGGAGAGGAAAGGAGAAGATCAAAACTTTGGTGGAGATGGTGAACAAGGTAAAGAAAAAATTCCTTCCTACTGATTACTAAGTTAGATTATTGAGAAAGATGTAAAATTTGAGGCAAAGAGACATGACTGTGAAAGAGTATACTGAGGATCTCTATAGCCTAGACATTAGATTTGGACATGTGAATGATGATGTTGAGAAAATTACAAGGTAAATAATTGGATGGAGATCTAGAATCCAAGATGAAATAAGTTTTGTTAAATTGGAAAGTGTGGAAGAAGCATACCAATATGCCTTGAAATCTGATTAGATCTTGACAAAGAATCATGAACATAGAAAAAGATGGTAGATTCCAAAGAAGTAGACAAAGAGGCAAAGATGGTAGATTCCAGAGAAGTAGAGGTAGATCTTATGGAGAAGGTGACAGATTTGATAGTTTTGTATAAGACAAAGGGAAATCTAAATGGAAGAATGATGACAAAGCATCATGCTCAAAATTTATAGTGCAATTTTTTTTGTTCTTTTATATAAAAGAAAATGTTTAAGATAACATAGGGAATTGAATACTACCATATTAGGTTAGATACATAGTGAATTTGATAACCTTTTTGTATGTTAGTAAAGTGTGGCAGAGATATAATGATTCAATCAAAAGCCACGTTCTTTTCTATAAGGTTTTTCAAATAGATTGATGAGATTTTAAGAAGCGATTGATAAATTTTCTAACTGTATAATTTAAGCTTAATACAATAATTCCATAAAATCATATAATTAATGAATTAAAAACACCTAAGCAAGAATCTCTATAAGACCAGGTATACACAAACTTATTTTGTTAGCTAGGCAATTATATAGTTCTATTCATTGTTATGTTTACATTATCATTTTAACTAAGCTCTAGGCACCATCATGACCAAGGGAACTATGGTATTGTGTCCAAATGGGGTGAATACCCTTGGGAGATTTAATTAGCAATTTTCAAATGTAACACACTTAATCACTCTTCCAATGGTGGGTTCATACATATAACTTAAGATGATTTAATAAAGATCAATAATTAAATAAATGAATTAATAAATACTATTCTATGTACATTTTTATTAAATGTACACCCCCAAAACATTAGTCTTATCCATTTTATGTACTTAGTTCATATAATACTAAATCCCAAAAATGTAAGTTATATAAGTCAACCACATGTAGTATATGATTACATTATTAAATCCATGTAACAACTTACCTTCAAGATATACCTACTATATATGACATTATGTAATAAAATATATCATAACATACTTAGGATAATTACACTATCATATATCTATTATACATATTCCTAATGCCAATTAACTATCCAACTATCTTAATTACTACTTAAATAACATTTTACTCTACTATATCTTACCCCTGACTATAATAGTGCTAACTACTAATTATAGCTTTTAACTACACTAAGCCCTTTCCAACTAACTAATTCTAAACACATATTTCCTAACATTCACTATCCCTAAACACCTCATTTACTATCGTTCTCTGCATACTAAACTAATCCCTAAGATTTTCCCCCTAACTACATAAAAAAATGTTTACTTTATTTACTTTTCCTTAGTAAACATTACCCCTTTAAAGAAAAATTAAACCAAATTATCATGCTAACTAACCCAACAATGGGAGAATGTAATTCTACTAATCTATCCCACTTCCCACTAACTTTCTATTCCTTAGCAATTTCCACCCTTATTTTCCTTACACATGCCCTCCCTCAACTCCTAGGAGCATTCACTTTCTAGGCACATATTCCTAAGCCTAGGTGCCTTGTCAAGAATAAGGCCACATCAAGGAATGGGGAGGCACTTGATTTGCAAATGGGATAGGAAACAAGTGGGAGAGGATAGTTTGGGGAAGTGTACATGCCTTCCCATCCCCTCCACACATGTGGCACCTTTTGCAAGGTCTCCTCCCTTTTAAAAAGGTTGACTTCCTCCCTTGGGATGATATTTCCTATGGTCTAGGCTCACATGCCCCTTTCCTCCTTCCAAGATGATGTGACATAGGTCCCATCTTCCCCCCTTAGGCACCTAGGTGGAAAAAGGTTCGACAAAATTTACAACCAAAGGTGGGCTTATCTCTTCCAAGGGTGGAGGCACCAAAAAGGTCCCCTGACATGTGTCAAGGGGGGTCACCTCACTAAGTTCCCAAGTACACTCTATAAGATGTGAGGTGATTGGTAGGATGGTGTCCATTGCCCATCTTAACATGTTTTGAAAACATTGACTTTTCTTACCTTTTTAAGATGGGCACCTATGTCCCTTTTTATTTATTAATGTTTAAGTTTTCTTCTTTGTTTATTTTTAATTTTATTTTAAGAGAGAACTTTTTCCACTCATGTGTCTATCCTTAAGGGGATAATATTTTATGGGATTTTAATGCGAATATAAATGCTTTTATCCCCTAGGTAATATTTATATTAATTTGTTTCTTGTCTTTTTGATAGGAGTGATTATTTTAATTAGTACTCTATAAGGAAGATCCTAGGCATATTCCTTCTAAATATTATATTGATTTGTAATAGGCAAGGATTAATCTCTTGTTCCCATACAATTTACAGAGAAGCAAAATGAGCACCTACAACATAATATCTATTATATAATTTAGACTAGTTCATATGTGGAGTTATATTTTTCCATGACAACTATGGTCTTAAGATAGTTTATTTGATGATAAGTTAACATGGATTCATGCATCTATATATTCTAGAGATTTATTGGTACTAGATGCTCAAAATTTACATACTGTCTATACAAATCAACTATAAATGGTTTCCAAAAATGAATTATATGCATAAATGAGATTATTTATTTTCAAGAACATATTGGATCACTTTCTATGCATACATAAGAACTATTAAGAAATTTACATTTCCATTGCACTAAGGTACATAATAGAGAACCTTCCAAAGAAATCATTAAGTTTACATTGAATAACTCTCACAATGTTTTCTCTCGTACAAGATGTCTATAAGATTTGACCATTGATTTAGAAGTAAATCTTCATAAGGAAGAATAACTATTTTTTTATAACTTCTACATAGGTTCAAAACAGTGGTTATTCTTCTAAATGAACCATTCTTTCCTTTCTATACAACTATGAAAATGGTACAAACTTTCTCTTGAAAAGACAACTATATACATAACCTCAAACCTCACTTTACACATTTACAACAATACACAATAGGAAGTAAATCCCTCTCACATTACAAAGAAAAAAATGGAAGTTTGATATCACAACACTTTATGAGGTGACATGGAAAGGATTGATTTCTTCACAATCCTTGATTCTTCAATAAGGCCAAGGGTAAAACCTTAATCTCTTCATAGGAACCATTCTCACAAAACCTAGAAAACAACACACAAAAAACAACAAGAACCATGGGTGCTCTCCACCCAACCATAGGCCTCTAAAGAGACCACCCCCTCACTAGGGGAACAAGGCTCAAAATAGGTTTCACATACAATCTTACAAGTGCATATACATTACATTTCAAAACTTGAACAATTCTATCCCAAGGATATTTCACATTGGCTCACCAATGGAAACATAAACATAGGGCGAAGGTGTGCTTTTGAAATGGAGACTTTCCATATCAGACAATATCTGCAATAAACAATTTTCATGCCCTTTTAGGGCTATCACAAATTAGGAAATTTCATCCCCTTTCAGGGATTTCACAATCATCCTCCAAAAAAACTACCATCAATTGTAGCTTCCTTGGAGCCCATACTTCATCAACTTGCTTTCTACACCATACTCCCCTTATCACACACAACAAGATATGAATGATTATGGCATACAATGGAGCCCATACTCCAAGGTTCTCAAATACATTTTCATGCCCAACTAACCCCTTCACCCTGGACTTCTCTTCCCTTTCCAATGCGTGAGTGAAGCCCTCACACCCATAACAACACTCATGTACAAATTCATGAAAAATCAAAAGAAAGAAAATAATAAAAATCCAAACTTCATGCTCATCACAACACAACACAACATGATACAAGATGATATCACCCATTTTCCTTACAATGGAATTCTCACCACCTACATTCACATGAATGAAATGCCAAGATTCAACTTCAAAATGAAAAAAAAATAACTACATGGCAAGAATCACCAACCTTGAATTTCTTTGCAAAATGGAAATGAAAGGTTGTAGAAGAGCTCCCTCCAAGCTTCCAAACCCTAAGTGTATCTAAAGTTAGAGAGTGGGTGAACACTCTACTAGTTTGTCCAAGTCCATTAACAAGACTTTCCCCCTATATTTTATTGGCACAAACATCAAGCCACTATTTCTTACAGCCTTGTCCCTACCAAAATTGCTACTTTGACTAAGTGGAAAAAGTGGGGGTAAACTCATGGGGAAACTCAAATTTCGAATTGGTTTGAAAGTGAATTTTTTGGAGGCTTCTTAAGGTTATCTAGGCCTACTAAAGGTTAAATTTAGAACCCCAACTCATATTACTATCATAAGAACACTTATTTTTCACCAAAATACCCCCTTAGGACCACTTTTTGATCTTTAAAAGTCAATAGGAAGTTGGAATTCCAATTTCCCTTGATGGAGACTTCTCATAACATTTTTCCATGTGAGGTTAACTTGGGTACTAAATTGGGGTTAAGTTTAGGTTAGGTTACTTCTTTCCAAACCTTGAATGACATGTCATCTCAACATGGACAACACACATATCAAGTCATACATTAAAACACATCATAATTCACAATGACATGTCTCTAATGTATTCATGAATTTAAATTTACTTCACATGCAAACTCATATTTACAAAATAAATACATCACAATGAGGCTTTGAATCTTCCAAAGATTCACCTTGGCTATGGTATGTTCACATGGGCTTGAGCCTTGGTTCCCCATTAAACCCCTTGGTTGAATTCCTACACACTAAACTCAAGCATTAGTAGTCCAAAGAAAAGTTATATAAAATACATGTTATAAGTGCAGGCAATTTCCAATGTTGTGTAATTCACATTAGCACAATTCGATTAACTTTCTCTTTCTTAATCTTTTCAAATAAAGAATTCAAAATATTAAAATGTCAAAATTTTCATATCACATTTAACATCTAGGTTCCATGCTTCATCCTTTCCAATTAACTTACTTATTCTAATAGTTTTCACATAAAATGTTTAGAATACTACAATATCAACTCTACTTATCAACATTAATCTTTACTTAACATGATCAAATTAATATTCTAAATAACTTCATAATCTATTTTCTATCACAGTGAGAAAATGTTAAATCCATGACTATTGAGTCCCTAGGCATGCAGATTAGGTTTGAGCACATAATAAAATATATCTTTTAACTCTAATTTCCACTTAAACATTACATTCTTACATTACAAGCATTTCTACAATTCAGCAATTGAAATAATTTAGAACATGAAATGGAATCATTAAACATATTGATTAGGTCCTAATGTGTAGACATAAGTGTGGATCATCAAAATGTAGATATTAAAATGACAAAACCCTATAGTCTCCAAAGTGTACCAAAACATTGAGTTAGAAGTATCATAATGAAAATATGTCATCTATGTTGGGGCAGATTAGGTGAGGCCTCACACAAACAAAAGACCAAGTGGAAAGGAGGAAGTTCATACTAATGAGGTACTAGTTCTTATTGAGGAAGAGGTAATTCTTGTTCTAGAGGTAGATTTTGTGGTAATTATTTTTGATGTGGTAAAGAGGGACATAGATATTTTGCAAGGTAACATAAATGTTTTGATTCAAGGAGATGATGAGGGTTTTCTAGTGGACCTAAGGCTAGAGAAAATTTGATGGTGAGAAGAACCATATGTAATAAGGGAATTGATGAGGAACCTATTTTGAGGAGAAGTCTTTTCAAAACTAGATGTAAGATGGATAGAAAATGTTGCATAGTGATCATTCATAGTGAAAGTTCTACAAATTTAACATCAGAAGAGCTAGTTACAAATTTGTAGTTATAGAGGCTAAAACATTGTAAACCATATCAAAATGAGCGTAAGATACTAGTAAGTGAGAAATGCCTTGTGAAGTTCAAGATTGGTCATTATTTTGGTGAATTTTTGTGTGATATTATGTCAATGGATTGTTGTCATATTTTTTTGGGTAGACCTTGGCAATATGATAGATATGCTATACATGATGCAAGATTGAATCAATATACTCTTTGGGTGAATGGGAAGAAGTGAATATTGCTATCTTTGATTGAAGGTCTAGATGATGTTAATTGTACTACTATGAGAATTTGCATGGGTAATGGTTAATGGGAAGCAATTTGAAAAGGAAATGAAAATGAACCAAGTTTGTTTTGCTCTAATTCCAAGAGGACTAAGTTGTGTCAATAGTAACCAAGTGCCAGAAAATAGTGTTAACCAACACCAACTAGTGTTGATCAAGTGACGACTAATAGTAGTGACCAAGTACCAGAAGAAATTGAGGAGATGTTGAGTGAGTATAAAGAGGTTGTTATAGAAGATATACCTAATGGTTTACCTCTATCTAGTAATATGTATAAGTCATTGTATGGATCTAATACCTAGAGTTAGTTTGTTGAACAAAGCACCATATAGATTGACACCTATAGAAAATGAAGAACTTAATAGACAAGTGCATGAGTTGTTTTAGAAAGGCTTGATCAGAGAAAGCTTGAGTGCATGTGTTGTACCTACTATATTAGCACCTAAAAATAATGGAGAATGGAGAACGTGTACTAATTATAGAGCTATTAACAAGATTACAGTGAAATATAGGTTTCCTATGCCAAGGATGGATGACTAATGGATTGTTTGAGTGGAGCAAAGTATTTTACAAATATTGATTTGAAGAGTGGTAATCAAGAGATCATAATTAGAGAAGATGATGAATGAAAGAATACTTTTAAGACAAAAGATAGTTTTTATGAATAGTTACTTATGCCTTTTGGTTTTACCAGAGAACCTAGTACTTTCATGAGGTTGATGAATGAAGTTCTAAAAATATTTTTGGGTAAGTTTTTGATTGTCTATTTGGATGACATTTTGATATTTAGTAAGACTGAGGAAGAACATCTTGAGCATGTTAGAAAAGTATTGTAGAGATTAAAAGAGGAGAAGTTTCTGATTAATCTTAAAAAGTGTTCTCTTATGCAAGAGGATATTGTGTATTTTGGATTTTTTATTTTAGTTGATGGTTTGAAGATGGATTCTAAGAAGGTTAAAGAAATTTTGGAATGGCCTACACCTGAGAATTCGGGTGAGATAAGATCGTTTCATGGTTTGGCTAGTAATTACAAGAATTTTGTAAGGAATTTAAGTTCTACTTGTAATGCTATGACTAAGACAATGAGAGGAGATAAAAAGGAATTCAAGTGGACACATGGAGCTGATAAAAGTTTTGAGACTTTGAAACAAAATATTGTTGAATTACTTATATTGGCTTTTCCTAATTTTAATAAGGTATTTCAAGTTGAATGTGATGCAAGTGGTAGTACAATAGGAGTTGTATTAACCCAAGAGGGTAAACCTATTGCTTTCTTTAGTGAAAAGTTGAATGATGCTAAAAGGAAGTATTATGTGTATGATCAAGAGTTTTATGCTATTGTTTAAGCCTTGAAGAAGTGGAGACATTATTTGATTCCTAAGGAGTTTATGTTGTATATTGATCATCAAGCTTTATAGTACTTGGGAAGTAAACATAAATTGAATCAAAGACATATGAAGTGGGTTGAGTACTTGTAGAATTTCAAATTTGTAATCAAACAGAAAAGTGGAGTTACTAATAGAGTTGTTGATGCATTGAGAAAAAGACATTCCTTATTGACTAAAATGAAGGTTGAAGTTCTTGGTTTTGATGAAATGAAGGAGTTGTATGATACTGACACTGATTTTTCTGAGGCATGGAGAGAGTGTAGAGAAATGAATCTAATAGATCACATAAGTAAGTATGATGAATATTTTATTCAAGATAGATGGATAGATAGAGGTTGTGAATAGAAGCTTGGGCAATTCATTGAGATGTTTAGTTGGAGATAAGCTAGTAATTGGGAAGTAGTTTTGGTACAAGTTGAGTTTGCATATAACAATTCTATGAATAGGAGTATAGGAAAGACACCTTTTGAGATCATTATAGGAATGAAGCCTAGAGGAGTATCAAATTTGAGGGATGTTGCTAGTGAAGAAAAATAGAAGTACTATAGGAGAAGAATTTGCTGATTTTATGAAGTCTTGGCATAAGGAAGTGAAGTTGAGGATGGAACAAAGTAATCATAAGTATAAGGAGAATATTGATAAGCCTAGAAGACATCATGATTTTAAAGTTGGTGATGAGGTGATGGTTCATTTGAAGAAAGGAATATTTCTTGTTGGAACATAAAAGAAGCTGAAGATGAAAAAGTTTGGACCTAGTAAGATCTTGAAGAAGTTTGATAGTGGTAATGCTTATGAAGTTGAGTTACCTAATGACATATATATATCTCCTATATTTAATGTTGCTGATTTATACAAGTATCATGAGTTAGAAGATGAATTTATCGAATCATATAATTATCCTAAGAAGAAGATTGAAGAAGTTGAAAAAGTATTGGATCAAAGAGTTGGTAAGAGCACAAGAGGAAAATATTACTATGAGTATTTGGTGAAATGGAAGAATAGACTAGTTAAAGATGTTACATGGATTTCTCAATCTAAGTTGGATTTAGCTCAGGTTGTGACACTTGCATGATTTAGGAGAATTATTTCTTCCAACCTTAGTTTTTTGATGCAGGAACATCCTAGGTTGTCTTGTAATCATGTAATTTTGCTCATTTTTCTAGTTGCTACTGAGTTCTAGTTCTTGTTGAGTGCTAGGTTTCAATTATTTTTGAAGTTTTAGTTGTTGCTAAGTTCTTAGTAGATGCCAAGCTTCTTTATTGATGTCTAGTTCATAGTTGTTTCCATTCTTTGGATACCAAGTCACCTTTGGTTGCTGAGTTTGTGTGGTCATTGAGTGTTCTTTGGTAGCCAAGTTTGTGTGGTTACCAAGTGTTCATTTGGAAGTTGAGTATTAGTATTTTGTGGAGCCTTCATTTTCTAAGTTTTCTACATCTAGTCTGAGTTTGGGCTGACCTCGCACACATTTAATTTCATTATGGGTAGTTAATATTTGATGTAAGTCGACTTGTGGCTATGCATGCTTTTAATTGAAGATTTAATTTTGTGATAGGCTAACCTGTTGATACACAAGTATTTAAGGAGATCTAGGATTGAGTTTTAAAGGTAGAATGGGGAGAGATAAAAGATAACTTAGAGTGAGTAGGAAGCAAAATGCAAAGTTTAATGATTCAAAGATTGTAATTGAATTGATACATGGTTGTAACCTAGAAGGCCTTATAGTTGGGCATGTAATAAGATCTTTGAATGCATGTATGTATGAAGGTATTTTCTTCCTCTATCTCCTAAATTGATTGCTATTCTTTGTGTTGTGTTCCACTATGTTAACTCTTGTAGGGTGGTTTGGATAGCTGGGTGTGCCTCTAGGCCTAATCATTTTTATCCCTCCTTGCATAAACTATTATTATCATCTAGTGATTATAATCCACAATCCCTTATAGCTCAATACGGCTGCAAGAAGCTACAATATCATCATACATTATGAAATCCCTAACCCTAATCCATTTTATAAAAGATTTTTCCACTTACACAATGAGGGCTAGAATACTTCATCCAATAGAAAAGTAATAGCTAATGCCTTTTACAATAGTAGAGTGGTTTTTGGCTTTAGGGGCACTACTCCCTAAAACCTCCACAGGGGGGATTTCCCCTCAACCCCACCTTATATTGCAATAGGAAGCACACTTGGGACATTTCCCAGGACTTCACAAAGGGCATTGCCCCTTGCTCCTATCTTGGGGGTGCTTTCCCCAAACCCCTATAGAAATAATTTGGGGAGAAATTGTGCCAAATAAACCTTTGAGTTTGATTATAATCCACATCACAACAACACATGCTCCTATATATTATAGAAAGGGAACCAATTCTAGGAAATTTAGAGCTGCATCAAATATTAATGCTGCAAGAAAAAGAACTGACCATACCTATGTACACAATTTATATGCATGAATTGAAATACATTGGGTTAATAGTTGAATATTATATGAACTATAATTAAAGAGAAAGAGAAAAACTGAAAAGATAGATTTGAAATGTACCCAATCAAATTCATCTAAAAATAGTGAGATCATCCAAAATTAGTACCCTACTTGCTTCTACTACTGTACCCTCTATATTAATCCTTCACTTATAATCACCACTTAGACTTTGGACTAGCCTTTAAAGATAAAAAATGATTCATAATGAGTGAGAACATCAAGTTTCAAAGATTAAATGTACAATCTAGAAAATCAACAAAAAATCAATACAAATGTAATCCATACTTGTATTGTGTATGTATTTAACCATTCCTAGTTTCTCTAAAGATTTGGTCATTCTAATTTGACTTTGTACACTCGAAAGTGTCCCACTCTAAACCCTTCTATCCAAACGATTCCATGAGTTCGAAATGCTTGGATGCCGGCTTAGAGCTCCCTATCCATGGAGTGCAAGAGAGTATATTTCAAGAATAAGAAGGCTCTCAGATGAGCCTTAGAGATACTCTTCTTGCTAGTAAACCATGCAATGGGAGGTTCCAAAGACAAGATGCAAGAATGCAAATGTCTCAAGGAGTTCCTCAAGAATGCAATGCAACTAAAGATTAAACTAGAATGAATATGAAAAGTAAAGCTATTCTAATCATGGATGAGAGTGTTACAATCCAAATATTAAGCTATGTGAGATAGATTATTGCAAAATAGAAGCTAAACTAACATGCAACATGAATCTAAGCTAAAATGCTATGGTATGAGAGAATGTAGACAAGAAATAGAAGTTCTCCACAAAGCTTCAAAGAAACCTGTTAGAAAACCTGCAGCATAACAATATTCAAAAGATGGATCCTTTGAGGGGGAAAGCTCTCTCCCTTTTAAAGATGTATGGACGGTAGAGATCAAGATGAAGATGGTGGATGATCAACGATGGAATTTGAAAATAGGAGTGATCCATGTGCACACACAAGTCAACCAATAGAATATAAGTTGACTTGTCATATAAGACAAAAGTCACAAAGCCTTTTCTTTTAATTGCAAAATAGAAAAAGGACTTTATGTGTGCACTTTAAGTGGGTTAGAAGAATGGGGTCTTTTATTTAATTAAAAGGGGACATGTTCTTTTAATCAAATAATGAACTTAGGATAGCATAGTCAAACTATAGGTTATAATCAAATAAATTGATTATTAGCAATTTGGTCTAGGTAAATGATTAAATTAATTTAGCCAAAATGTTGAGAAGGGGGCTAATAGTCTAGATGACCATTTTTAGGTGATTACATTTGCCCCTCTTTGACTAATGCGTGATCGATCTGGGAACACATTATGTCAAAGAAAATTGAAACCAAGTAGGCGATGATAGATATAGATATCTGATTTTGAAGAACGAAATGTAGAAAAAGATAGCAAGTCCTAAATGTACAGCCTAATAGCGGTAGTACTGAACACTAGGAAGATGATGTTAGAATTCAAGAAGAATGCTAACACTTAGCAAAGTAGATAGATTGAGAACAAGTGAGAAGATCAAACAAATGCTCCTAAGCAGTGATAGAGTATTTCTGCCCCCTCGGGATCGAAATTGAAATGAGGTAAGGGGATGCAAAAATTGGCTAGAAATGAGAAAAATAGAATATAGCAATGTCCAAGATGACAGATAGATGATTAGAACCCAAGAATGACTATAAGAAACTGATAAAATGCCCCAGTTTGACTAGAGTTGACCTTGAAGGATATAGCATAACATTAGGTCAAATCTAGTAGAAAGATGATTTAGATGTGAAACAGTGAATTGAAGTAGATATGAAGTATGGAAATGATGAAGACATGAATAAATGAAGATGCCCCAATGATGATTCAGAGATTAGACCTCAAAAGGTCAGCTAACTGCTTAGAAGAAAGTAGAATTTTAAAAGACAATTTTGACCATCAAGATGAACTCGAATTTGGATTTCGATCCTGAAAATGAATCTAGGACGTCAAAATTATTTAAGAGGTCAAAACTTTATATAATGTGATGATAAGATAGAAAATAGATGAAGCGAAAGATTAAGAAGGTGAAAAGACATGAACAAGAAGAAAGTAAAGAAATATATGAAAGGAGTTAGCTGATATGTCCATAGAAAGATGAAGAGAGAGCTCTCCCCATATGCAAGAATGCAAGACTAAGCTAGAAAATGAACCTAAAATGCAAGCTAACATGCAAAGTGGTTTACCAGCAAGAAGTGCATAACATTTAGACTCTTAATTTCATCATTGAGCATTTATTAGGGACATCATGAGATCATACAACCATCACTAGTATAACTATGAGGATATGAATATGATCGATATTAGATAGGTATGTGGAAATCCAATCTAAGCATCAGAGACATGTAAGTCAAGATAACTACACGATTAGATTCCCTAAGTTTAATTTAGCAAGATTACACCTGTATCAAGGCATAAGTGCTAGGATAAACCCTGAGTGCGATCTTGCAAAACAATCAAGGATGATACATTTATAAGTCAGAGTGTTGAATAGGACAAGCATGAATGCTTACAACACTATAGACAAACAAAAGTATACCCACAAGCAGAAATCAAAAAAATATGTCCCATGCCCCCAGTCTTCTAGTCAATGACATCCTTGAAAGACTATTAGGGAGGGAATACATGGCAAAGAAATCATCATAGACAGCACACAAAGTAGATAAATGTCAGCATAGCTCAGTCGTTTAAGTGTTAAAGTGCGTGTGTGTAAGTCACTTGGCCATTTCTTCCAGACTTGATTCTGATAGTGAGATATCGTGACATCGGAGACCGTAGGTAAACTATCTAAAAAGTGTTGAGAAACACTTGATGTCAAAGTGGGTGGGGGTAGTGTTGAGAAACACTATTTTGTGAGTTGTCAAAGAAACCCAAATGCATAAGAATACCTCAAAAAGGCTAAGTAGTTGTGCCCCCAAGACGAGGACAAGAAACAATTCCAAGCTAGGAAATGTCTAGCAAAATAGGTGATTGAGACTGATAGACATAGGTGCGAGGGTTTCAAGTAGCGCCTGTTTCTAGATTTTCACCACTTGATAGATTTTTTCAAGACTTTTTCTGATTTTTAGGATTTTTTTAGCATCATATATGATTTTTTTTGGAATTTTTTAGAAGGTTTTAGATATCACTAGTTCTCAAGCAAGATCACATCATTTTCTCCCAATGTCTAGTAAAGTATAGGATATGATGGAGTAACGAGCCAATCGATAAGCAAAGATGGATGAAAAAAGAGTATGAAGCAAGTGAAAGTGATCCTCAAGGATTGACTCCTCAAGAGTACCCAAGCTAGGGAAAGAGGTGAAATAGTCATATGAAGCATATTTTGGATAAGCAATGGAAGTAATGAGAAACATAGCATGTAGGATAAGTGTTGAAGCCAACAAGTGTGATAGCATATAAGATAAGTGATGGAAGCTAATGAGTAAGATAGCATGAAAGCGTGCAATCCAAAAGAGTAGCCATGTCAAGAGACCTATAAGAACCATGTTTTATTTATTATGATCAAGACCAAGGGGTCAACTAGATAGGATAGCAATGGGATAGAGCAATAAAAATAAAGCTCAATATAGAGGCTATGAGTGAATGGGAGAGCACAATAGAAAATCTCATGGATAAGATAGCCAATATGCAAAGATAGCTCAACATTGTCAAGATCAAAGAGAGAAGAGGGGATAGATGGATGATGGAAGAATTATGCATGACGCCTGTTTGCCAGGTTTTCATCATGGTACTTATCCAAGGTGCTACAAGAAGTAGTTTTCACCATAGGATAAATTTATTTCTCTTTACTTTTGCTACCAAGGTGCCACAACAAGTGGTTTTCACCAAGGCACATTTTCATTTTTTTCATTTTTTCTATTTTTTCTTCTTTTTTTGGTTGAATTTTTAGAAAGAGCTCAAGCTTTTTGAATGTAGATAGTGCTCCTATAGGAAAGATAAGCCATGATAAGCCAAGACCATAGAAAGGTATGCTCAAAGATTTTGATAGGGTGATGAAAGGGAAATGGTAGTAGGAAGAATATATGGAGGATAAGAGTTCATGTATAGAAAGGAGGTGTAAGCTTTAGGGGATTTCATGTGGGTAGCTAAAATATTGGACAAGATCAACATTGATACACGCCTTGAAGGGTATTGGAACAATGGAGGAATCATGGATGAAATAGCTTGAGATTTAGATCTATGAGAAGGTAGAAGAGATTTGGAAAAAAGTGGAGTGGAAGGCTTTGGAATATTTATAGAAATATTTTTAGAAGAAGATGGAATGGAAGCCTTTGGAAGCTTGAATGTCAACTTTGAAGTATTTTCAATATTCAAGTCTTTTAAAAGAGACTTGGGAATCCATATAGCTTTAGATTTTCCTTTGGATACTTCAAAACACATTTCTTAAATAATGGGTTTAGGAACCCATATTTTATTTGATTTAGCTTTTTTAATAGTGGACCTTTGTGGTCTCTTTTGTGCATTCTCCTTCTTAGCATTCACATGTTGATTAGATGGGACATAGTGATCTTTCTTTTTCAATGGATTCTTATGTTTATTCTCATTTTCAAAGAACTTGGGATTTGTGGATGAATAAGGATGATATGAATGGTTTAGGTGGATAGACGGGTGAAAAGTCATCAAGGATGAGTGTCTTTGTTGATCTTGAGGTATTATAGGAGAGCTAGGGAATGAACTAGGAGTGAATGTAGGAGATGAAGGAACATAAGGTCCCAATATGGATGGAAGGTTTGAATGCTTTAGCTTAGATGGATAAGGACCAAGGATAGATTTAGAAGATGCAAAGGGATAGTGGGAAGGGATATCAACATCTTTAGAATGAGCAACATGGTCAAAGCCATCAATAGAATCATGATTACCTTTGATAGGAACAACATTTTTAATAGTAGCACTTGAAGCTTGAGCACAATTTTGAAGTGGATATGGAGAAGTAGAACATGAGGGGATGCTTTGATCTTGACAAGTAGCTTTGGATAGCATATGAAGAGAACTTTTCTCATAATTTTCAGTAAGCTCAAGGGAGATAATAGAAGTGGTATCTTCATCATACTTAGGAGGTGGATAAGATATAGAATATGGAGGGGAAAAATCTTGAAAGAGATGAAAGGGTGCTTGATCTTGATCTTTCTTAACATTTATAGATTTTTCTTTTTGAGAGTCCTCTTGACATGGAGCCACTTCTAAGGACAAGGGAGAATGAAGAGTGAATGGAGTAGTGTTTGGATTAGGCATAGTAGTGCATGAAGGTTGAGGATGTTTAGGATTAGTAGCATGGAAAAGGTTTGCAACCAAGTGAAGGTTAGCTTGAGTTTCTTTTAGAGGTAGCCCTTGAGGGTACACATATTGCATATGGAAAGCACTAGGTTTTTTGTTTGATGGAGGCATGTTGGAAAGCTTTGAAGTGTTGGGAGATGAATGAGTGTTGGAAGAAGTGGAAGATGTAATGGAGCCACTACTAGAAATAGGTTCATTAATGTAATCTTGCTCAAGAGAAGTATCCTCAGCACATGAGTCACTAGAGGTTCCAATAATTCCATTATCCATAAGATCTTGGATTTTATGTTTTAGCTCAATGCAATATGAAGTACTATGCTCATTATGTTGATGATAAGCACAATAGATATCCAAGAAAGGGTTTCCATATGAGCTAGACTTGGGTAACATGATGATCTTATTGCCAAGAAGTTTTTGCAAAGTGTCATCATAAGAATCTTCCAAGGGAGCAAAAGTTCTATTAGAAGTATGTCTAGAGTCTTTTTGTTGTTTATCAAGTGAATGATATGCATCCATGTCTTCATCATTAGCTTGGTCAAAGATAGGTCCATCATGAAATTTTAGCATAGGCTCAAAGGAGGTATCACTTGCTTGTTCTCTAAAGAGGTCTTTAGATCTAGAAGATGAAGACATTTGATGTCTTGAAGTAGAGCATGTAGACCTAGAAGAAGAGGATGACCTCAAAGAAGGTGACTCACATGCATGTAAAGACCTTAAGGAAGATTCATGTAATGATGCAATCTTCTCCTCTAACCTTTTCTCAAGTTTAGACTTCATTTCTATCATGCGCTTAGAGAGACGAAGGTAAGAAAGATCATTTGTCTCTTCTAGTTCTTTGTATTGTGCATATAGATCTTGAAACTCTTTAGTGACATGGAGGATATCATGATCATCTAGATTGGGTTGAAGTTTGGTAGCACAAAGTTTAGATCCCATAATTTTAGATGCAAAGCCAAGCATAAAAGAGCCTAGAAGATAACTTGATGTTGAAACTATAGGAGGTAGAGTGTTCACTTGCCAAGATAGTAGAGAGAGATTAAAGCGACTTGTCAAACAATATGTCCAAGAAACTTACGACATGAATGACTCAAGTCAATAGCTAGGCAAGATGCCCAAATAGCCAAATAGATAGAGCAAGCAGGGTGACAAGTGAACAACTCTCCAACCCAAGAGTGTAGTCAAGAAATCAAGGCAACCATTTCAGCAAAAAGATAACTAGCAAGTGGACATAGACCATTAAGATAGAAAGACCAAGAGAACAAAGACCAAAGAGCCACTTTAAGCATGTTCAAAAACTAGAGACATAGCAAATCAAAGTCAAATAATGAGACTCCCCTTAACAAGCAACACAAGAAAAAAAGTTAAGACTTGATGCTTTGAATTGGTTGACAAAGTTTCACAATAGTTGATAGCATAGCAAGTTTGATGTTGAAAAATAATTTGTTTCCAAGCAAGATAGTGACACATGAAGTAGTCTTCAAACAATCAAGAAAGGGACAAAGCAACCTTGCATGATACACACATATGTGAGGTCTTAAAAGAAATCCATAGAACTATCGTCATGTGTATGTTCAAATATTTTCACAGGTCTAGCACATTCAAGAACACATCAAGCAATATCTACCTAGAAGTCACGGTTCATTACTCAACAACTTGGCCCACACTTGATGCTCTTTTGCCTCACACCAAGTGGTTTCCCACAAGAGATATTGGCTTTGTCATGGAAGTGCCATAAGCACAACCAAGGGAACACATATGGTGAGTGTAAAATCTTGGGGTGATCCGGGTAGTCCACTAGGATCGATCCTTGCACCAAGAAGTTGAGCGGCTAAAAAAGGGTAGTTACTAACTTAGAGTGTTTATATAGGGCTTCCGTTCATAGTGTTCCTCTTGCTCCCAATTACGGGACACCTCACCTTGCGATGAGTAACCGATCTCACGATCACAAGAGTACCTTAAGCATTCTTGCCTAGTGATCTCCCTATGGTCAAAATCCCATAAGCAATCACTAGGCGAAGACAAACACTACATCTACCAAAGTTTTGTGTCCTTGGTAGCCTTGAGTTTATAGTGGGTTGGAAGAGCCAGGTAATTGGCTTGTCCCCACTTGGGTCGTTCCTCTCAGGTTGTCCGAGAGCAGGCCCTCTAAAGGATTCTAAACTACACAAAGAGTGGATCAACTTTTGAAAGTCAAGATTTCTGATTCACCATAAGGGTGAAGAGCATACTCTCCTATTCCAATCATTTTCTCCCAAACACGCCAAGAAGATTCTGTTACCCCTTGCTTTTGAAACCAAATGGCAAGTCAAGATTTCTGATTCACCACAAGGGTGAAGAGCATACTCTCCTATTACCAAAAGACTTCAATCACAAGTTTTATGTGCCTAAAGAAAATGAACAACTATTCAAATGCCACACATGGAAATAAAAAAACAATTTTTTTTTGGGTTTTTATGTTTTGGGCAGCCCTGCAAACAATTTAGTAGCCCTTGCGCATTTGAAGCTTTGACATGCGTTCTTTTTATGCAATGTTTCAATTTATTTTTTTCACAAGGATGGCAATCTGAAATCACAACTTGTTAGCAACAACAGTTAGTGTGAAATAACATAAAAATCTACAATAAAAAGTGGTGAGTTGCTTCAAAAATCTAATTTATCTTCCAACCAAGTACATGCAAAGAAAGTGCAAGTTAATCACAAATGCTTTCATTTTTACTCTTTGGTTTTGACCTAGTCAACAAGATTGGACCTTTTTGCTATGATTTCGTATCCAAAAATGAAAATGAAAATAAGAGACCCCTGTTAAAAACTAGAGAGCTTTCCAAAAATGTAAGAAATTTTAAAAAATCTCTTCATTTTCTCCCTAGAGATTGATTTTGTCAAAACAGGCCAAATTTATCAAATCGAGTTTTTGATCCTTAATATGATTTCAAAATTCAAAACACAAAGAAAGAACCCCTAGTATAATTAAAAAAGCTTTCTGAAAATGTAAGTTTTTAAAAAAAATTCGCTGATTTACAATCAGAAATGACTTTTTATGAAAAAAAAAGAAAAACTCATAACGCCCGAAAATCACGTCAAAATGCTCTAAAAATTAGACTGAGACATTTTAAGCATATATCCAACTTGCAAAAAAAATTTCACAACCAAAATCCAAGCGGTTTAAAAGATATGATCAAATCTTTAAACCAACTAAGTTTTTGGCCTTCAAACCAATTTACTTATGGCTTGGCCTTAAAACCAAAGTGATAATTCTACAAAAGCATTTGATTAGACCCAATATGCTGCTGTAAAAAACTAGAGATAAGAAAGGAAAGCAAATGGAGCTGAAAATTTGATTCAAGCCCCACGGTGGGCGCCAAAAATGTACACTCGAAAGTGTCCCACTCTAAACCCTTCTATCCAAACGATTCCATGAGTTTGGAATGCTTGGATGCCGGCTTAGAGCTCCCTATCCATGGAGTGCAAGAGAGTATATTTCAAGAATAAGAAGGCTCTCAGATGAGCCTTAGAGATACTCTTCTTGCTAGTAAACCATGCAATGGGAGGTTCCAAAGACAAGATGCAAGAATGCAAATGTCTCAAGGAGTTCCTCAAGAATGCAATGCAACTAAAGATTAAACTAGAATGAATATGAAAAGTAAAGCTATTCTAATCATGGATGAGAGTGTTACAATTCAAATATTAAGCTATGTGAGATAGATTATTGCAAAATAGAAGCTAAACTAACATGCAACATGAATCTAAGCTAAAATGCTATGTTATGAGAGAATGTAGACAAGAAATAGAAGTTCTCCACAAAGCTCCAAAGAAACCTATTAGAAAACCTGCAGCATAACAATATTCAAAAGATGGATCCTTTGAGGGGGAAAGCTCTCTCCCTTTTAAAGATGTATGGACGGTAGAGATCAAGATGAAGATGGTGGATGATCAACGATGGAATTTGAAAATAGGAGTGATCCATGTGCACACACAAGTCAACCAATAGAATATAAGTTGACTTGTCATATAAGACAAAAGTCACAAAGCCTTTTCTTTTAATTGCAAAATAGAAAAAGGACTTTATGTGTGCACTTTAAGTGGGTTAGAAGAATGGGGTCTTTTATTTAATTAAAAGGGGACATGTTCTTTTAATCAAATAATGAACTTAGGATAGCATAGTCAAACTATAGGTTATAATCAAATAAATTGATTATTAGCAATTTGGTCTAGGTAAATGATTAAATTAATTTAGCCAAAATGTTGAGAAGGGGGCTAATAGTCTAGATGACCATTTTTAGGTGATTACAGACTTCACCTTAATTATGATTGAATTGTACATGATAAAATGCAATATCAACTCTATTATAGGCATTATTATCTACTTAAGATACAACATATACAATTTTCCTTGAGTATTTAAATAATAATTTTCCTTTAGTGCGACACTAGATGGGGGAAAAATATTGGGGAGGTGCATACTATGGGGAAACTAGTCTTTTGGTGTTTAAATGTTCTCTATTTTTTTGCTTTATGTTTATTTATCTAATGTTTTCAAAAATTATTAAATATTTTTTTTAATACAAATTTGGCAAAGGATAAACACACACACACACACACACACACAAGAGTGTTTTATTTTATTTTTTAAAGTTTTTTGAAATATGTATGTCTAGTTCCCATTAGTATTTGTGAACACACTCACATAATTACATAAATCTCCATTTCAACTATGGGTTGCACCTCACAACATAAATAAGTAGTGGGTTAACTCAAGATGCATAACTTGGTAATATGGTTATCAAGTCTCCAATAGACACACAATTTAAGCTATGTTGTTTTCAAAAAGCTCTATAAATCTATCTATCTTACTAAATGCTATGAATAAAATCTATCTATCTTATTAAGTTCTAGGAATAATAAATCTATCTTATAGGAATGAAAATAATTATTCAATATTTTGAGAGTATAGATTATTAAATTATTAGATTTGGCTAGAACAATTCCAATTAAATCCTTTGGCTTACAACAATCAGATTATTAAGTAGGATAAGCAAAACATAAAATAAAAAATAAAAGTACATGATCAAAAGTTAACACGAAACTGGAAGAGGATCCACTATCTCAACCATACAACACTAAATCATTAAAGATACAAACAAAAATAACATGGTGACAAAAACAAGTTCATATTCAAAATTACCCAAAAAGACATTTGAATGACTATTGTCGTACCCCTATAGAGTCTATCAAAGGGAGGATAAAATGTGGAGATCATTTGACAGAGACCAACTACAATAAAATGGGATAAATAGTTTTCTTGGGTAGTGACATGTTAGAGGAATTTATATAGGGATAATGGAGAATCTATGTTTGAAGGATCACTAAGGGAAATTAATAGAAAAAAAACTTGCCTCTACACTCTACTATACAATGTCAAAAGAAGATAAGTAAAAATATAATAAATGTCATAACCATGAGAAAGGGAGAAATTGTGCACAATCTATGCTTGTATGAAATCATTACTATAGATAAAGCATTGTGGAAAAGTAAGAAGAATATTTTCCCCATCTCCTAGTACATGTATCCTATTATATTATACTATGTAATTCCAATTACCATAAAGATCAATAATTTTAGCAAGGGGAAAAATAATTTTCAAAGTACATTTGTGGGATTCAACCATGAAGCCCCATCAATTCTATATGAGAATGATACTATGTAGGAAACAAAAATTTGATTTTCTCTTATTACTAGACCCACAAGAAGGAAAATCAGTAGAGGAGAGAAGGAAAATTAGGAAAAGATAAGACATAATATAGAATATAGAGTGTATAATTAATTTTTTTCATGTATAGTCTTTTGCCATTAAAAAATTCAAATGTAATGTAACTCTTCAAGAAAAAGAAATAATGTATGTTACATGATTCTAAAGGACTAGAATGAGTATTGCAAGGGAGATGACAATTTTGGGCATTACTCCATCTATGTATAATGGGCCCAAGGATATCCAAAGTAATATCATTTAAATTTTTGTAAATAAAATTATTCCCTGCAAAAAAATATGGGATCATTAGTCCAAAAATAAATATCAATAAGTAAATTAAAATTGAACTATATAAAAATAATTTTAAAGTACCTGGAACCTTCTTTATCTTTGTGAGAATAAAATCACCTATAACCACAAATGTGGCCAAAAATGTTCTTGTGATTGTAATATAGGAATATCTTAGAAAGGCTTCTGAAATATCACAAATAATGGCCTCTACATCCTCAATTATATTTCATGTTGCAATAGTCAATACCTTCTTACTATGTATTACTGACACTTAACTCAATAACATATCTATGGATGATCGGGTTGGCTGATATGGTTATGTATGCACTAGAACATCATAAAAATCATCTAAAGAACCTTAAATAATACATTACATATACACCACATTAGATATCTGAGAAATTTCCAATAATAAATTAACAAAACATGGCCAACATTTAAAGAGCTTGAAGTACTATGATCATGGCTAGAAAATTGATGAGGATGCAATTTTTTTTTCAAAAGAACTTGTACATATTTAGTTAATGACATAAAATAGTATAAAATATAAACACATAATGAACTTATTTTTTAATTAAAATTTTCATGATATCTTACTTTCAAGTACCCTACTATCTCTCAATTGCATCACCCTCTCTCATATGAGCATTTTGAGGCTCCATGGATAATAATACTATAATTTCTTGTTTTATTTTTTTAGTGACCTCCTTATCATTTAGGTGGGATTAGAGGAACATCATATGTCATCATCACAAAATAGTGTGTCCATAATTGATTGGAGGCTCTTAGGTATTTCCTGTGTCTTTCCTTGAACTTCAACCTATGATAAGAAAATTAGTAACATTACCAAATTTAGTCCAAAACCATAAATAAAATAACATAATAATATAAAAATTACAATGAGGTTTACCTAGTGGGAAGAATTTAACTTAGGTTCATCCACCTATGACAAGACCATTAGTAACATTAGCAAAGTTAATGAAAAATCATAAATAAATAATAATAATAATATACCATTTTACTCATATCTAGTTTGTACAATTACACTAAGGTTTACCTACTAGGAAGAAGTGTTTGGAGATGCATTATTAGTATGGGTCAGATGTGAACCTAAAATTGTGGTTGATATTTAAGTTTGAATAATCCCAACTTGGGCCTCTAATTTTGATAATTGTAATTGAATAAGCTCAACATATATCATAGAGGATGGTTGAGAAAGTGGAATGAGATATACCATGTTTATTTCAAGAAAAGAATAAATGGTTCTTATGAGGTGTATTGGATCATACCCATTGATCCATGAGACAAATAGTCACCTTTGCTTTATGTAGTCTATGCAGGATTCTCAACAAAGGGGCTTCAGGTTCTTGCATAACAAAATCATTTATCTAATGTTAGTTTACACATTTTACAAAAGCCAATCATAATTGGATTTACATGTCACATGATACATATGCTAAAGATTTCATATTAGATAATAAATACAACATGATATGGAACAATTACTCACCCCTAAAGAGCTCAACATGGTAGTTATTTATTGTAGAAAGTGAGACTTGGTATGGGTTAATCCAAATCAATTGGGTCTACTACAACCTCAATTTATAATATTTGTGTTATGGCTATGTTAAGGACCACACACATTCCTATTTCAGTATAGAGAAAAATGGATCCCATGCAAATAGTTTTTAGGTAGAAATGATAGGATGTCATCTTCATTGGAATTGGTGAAGTAGAGCTTTGTTTGCAACATTTCAATATAACACTCAATTATGTCATGATATATCCAAATAATGCAGAGAAACCCTATGTAACCTTGATTTTGTAAGGACCCTCCTTGTATGTACTCATCAATTATGAACCCTTTGCTAAAACCATTATAGGAGATGAGAAATAGATATGAAGTAATGCTCACATTGTGAATGTTTAAAGAAATCGAGAGTAGTTGTTATATCCATAACCTAATACTTAGTGATTCAAGAATTATTCCATCACCTTGACTATTTAAAACATTAATTGTCCCTAGCAATGAAGCAAGGTATTTTCACCTGACAATAAGGATGCTTGATTTTGGTACCTCGATGATTAAGTTGTATGCTCTCAGATAGTTCATTTTTGCTTTAATATTGATGTTGTGATGTTTAATTATGTGCATGCCTAACAATGATTATTCTAGTATTTTAATTTGAATTAATGAATAAAGTTACTTTGATTATATAATTTCTAATGATTAAAGGTGTGAAGAAGTGAGAAAGGTTTGCTTAGATGAAAGATTCATGTGTTGATTTGTGAGGCCTCGCTGCGACCCATCATGGCACCGATGATACATTGCTATTTTGATACTCATAACTCGATATGTCACAATATTATTTGATGCACTGAACATTATTATGCTATTTATGATGTGTGATGCTTTATCTTCAGATATTTGATTTTTGTCATTTAATGCTTTATAAACATGTATAATAATGGAGTGGATAAATACAGAACTAACACTTTGAATTTCCCAGTTTTAAAGGATAGAATAAGATAAACAATTGAATTGTAGAGAAATAGATGTTTTAAATTACATGAATACCTTGATGTGTGCTTTTGTATATATGCATGTGTTCCTTGAACTACTGATGTGTGCAATGAGTGTGCAAGAAATTTAGTCAAAAAATCCAATCGAAAGACAAAGCTGAATCCCTTGTCTATTTTGTGAAATATTTTCTTTGTCCATCTTTAAAGGTTGTAATTGGTCTTATTATTTCTCCTTGCTTTTATGTTTTCCTATTAAGTCTTTAAGGCTTAAAAGTGTTAAATTTAAACACCCAAGGGTAAGGGTATGGGTTGAGAGTACCTTCCACCCATTTAGCCACCTTATTTGACTTTTTTGGGTGACTTAAAAATCCTATTCATGTTTGATTTCGAAAATGTCACCCACTTGAGTTGGACTCAAACTCCATCCCGAGGTTTCATGAAGTTTAGTTGAGTTAAGGAATCCTATTTAGGGGATCTTTGGAGTAGTTTTGGGCTGGTCACCCAATCTCTACTTTTAGAGAAAGTTTGGAAGATAGTTGGAGATTGAAGGAAGAAAAGGATAAGCTCTTCTCAAACTTCCATTGTTACCATCACTCTTTGTTGAAGGTAGGATTCTTGGCCGTGTATTTGGTTTTCTCCATGTTTGATCATGCTTGTCCTTGCATATGGTGTTGTATTGCTATTTGTTGCTTGCTTGTATGTTGGGTTGATTTGGAGGGTTTTTATTTTGTGTTGTTCTTGGATGCTTCCTTGTATATCTTGATGTATTGTATTGAGGGGTTTTCATGGGGTGTATTTGGCATTACTCACCCTTGGATAGGGAAGAAGTGGCCATGTGGGGGTAGGGCTTTAGTTGGACCTCAATGGTGCAGAGTCTCCTTTCATGGTGAGAGGAGGGAAAAAGGGTAGGGTGTATGGGACCCTACCAGTCATCACATACCTTGTTGATATTGTGAAATCTTGAGTATGGAAAGGAAAGAAAATCCTTGTTGGATTGGCCTCGAAAGGGCATTTGTGGAACAAAGAAAGTTCCTGATATTTTAGCCCCGAAAGGGCTATGTTAAGGTATGGTGATTGACATCTCCCATTGGGAAAATCCACCTCCCACCCTAATAGGGTCCTATGGATGGATTTATTGTGTTAAACTAGTTTGGGTGTATGTTGAATTGTTCCTTGTGTTGTGTTGAATCATCTTGGGTCAGCTCTTGTTCTCCTTGTGTTTCCATGAAGATTTGAAGTTAAAGAAGGAAGTCTTGTGAAGGAATTTTGAAGAGTTTATCATGGATTGTAAATTTTATGTAAATTATATTGTGAATGATTGGCAACGACATTGGGTTTTCTTACTGGTTCTTTCCCGATGGAGCCTTGAACCAAGATGCATAATAGAGAAAGGAAAAAGATTATTAAAGTCTCCTTGTGTTGTTCTCATGAGAACTCAAAATTTGGCTTATGTTTGTGAAGAAATAGTTGGTAGATAATGTCTTTGAATTATGAATTTTCAAGTTTTCAATTATGGTAATGAAAGGCAATTTGATATGCTAAAGTTTCCAATTCAATGTCAAGTATTAAGAGGAAACAATAATCCTACATTGCGATCACAAGGTTTACTCTCTCATTGTTAAATTTCATTTTTGTCACAATAAAATTTGATTAAGAAATGTGCATCACTTGAATTCTAGATAAATGGAACATACACCTTGATATATGAATCTTTATGTGTTGTAAGAGTATTGCCATTGTTTTATTCCAACCATCAATTTGGATGGGATTAAGAGTACCTATGTATTGTGAGTAAGTCATTGTGTATACCTATGATACTTTGTTTCCACCACCTTTGTGTATTGTGAGAATTAGTGTAGTAAGCATGTAATGTGTGTAGGGAAATAAGTTACTTTGGTTCTTAAAGAGATTGAGCCCTTTGCTTCTGTAAATATTGTAAGCTTGAATTTAATTATTATGTGAGGATAGCCATGTTAGGAGAATTGGTGTGATATCATGGTATTGAATGACATTAAAGTAATGGAAAACAATTGTTGCAATGAAATTTAGTTCAAATCTTCTTGAGTTCCATTCTAAAATTGATTTCTCCAGCATGTTTTTCCATATGTTGTTTCAAATAAAATCCCTTGTCTAAATGATCCAATACATTTATTAATTTAAATGAAAAGAACAAGTTAATAATTCATTTTGTATCAGTATAATAAACCATGGTGGATGACCTCTATTATGAGAGAAGAAAATTTAAATAATGCATATAGAGTGTATGGAACATAAAAACTAACTTGCTGTAGGTTCCCATTCACCTCTCTAGATTTTGTATGAGAGTGCAAAATTAATCTTAGATCTATTACAGACCAATTAAATATTCAAAGAATATTCCTAAAATTCCTTGCAAGGCATTAGTAAATTAAGTAGACCAATACAATAAGACATATATCTAAGTTCTCTTCAAATCTTTAACTTTTTGTTTTATAATAATAATTTAAACAACATAAGTCAATATGTCAAAAGCTCAAGGCGTCACCTTTGTACAAGAGAGCAGCAAATTTTGAAAAACAAAACCCAAACAAGGGACCCCACATGTCGCCTACCCTCCTTATGACATAGATGCAAGTGGGCAAGGCTATAATACTTGCCTTGGGAATAGACCCACTTCATGAGGCGACCAGTTTTAAGGGCAATGGAAAAGAATGTTGCCACATACTTAGTGGTCCCCACTCTCACCAAACTTGGCGCCACTTTTCCATGCATTTCCTAGAAATGATGTGGTTGGATTAATGAGCACTCTGACCAATGTGCTGATGTAACAATGTAATATCAACTTCCTTGCTAAAATAATTCAACTTAAGCTTGAAGTGACCTTTGTACTAGTGCCTATAAAACTATCAGCAAGTCAATTCGCATGGAAAGAAGAAGTGAGCCATGTGTATGGTTAGATAAAGTAGGTCCAGGTCTTAAGAAAGTAGCGTAATAAATAGGGTGAGCTAGTGGTAAATGAAAAGAAGTAAGATATTGTGAAAGGATGGTAAGAGGTAAATTTCGCATGAGGATATGGTAGGAAGAAAGTCAGGGACGTGGGTAGCCACGTGGATTGAGGGGGATTAGTGTTTGGGCAAAACAAAAAAAAACATGGTAAGGGGAAAATGTCATTTATGGTGTTAGGTTCAATGCATAGTTTGGAATAATGTGAGGCTAGGGGGAAACATAGTTAGGAATTATATTTTATGAGGTGTAAAATGTAGTGGAGTTAGAAACAAATTAAATAAGCTTAGATACAATTTACATTAGGATAATATAGTGTGATAGGGATCACAATCTCTTAGGATGAAGGGAGTTTTATTAAAACTTGAATTTGTAATTGCATGTAAGTTCATATAATAATGTTAAGATTAGTGTGAGGATCTAAGGATAGCTTGAATTTATAAATTGAAACTTATATTTTAGTTGAGTGTTGATATAAGATATTCAGATATTATTCGGATTGGAGTGTCATAGGAAATCAAATGTGTTATAGGGTAGTAGGATTATAAGACTGAACAAGAAGGTAAGTTTGTACGGTATAAGGAATATGGCCAGGTCATAACGTTCAAAGCAAATTGTTAAGGGTAAGTAATTCACCTAAATTGCTTGTTAGCAAATATTCACCCACCTATTGTGGTAGTGTGTTAGCATGGTATGGCTAGGATATAAGAGGCATAAATGGGAATGGGTTTAGTTCATAATAAACTAATCATAGGTTGTAGGTGTTAATGAAGGCAAGTATAATGAATTGGAAATGGACAGATAAAATGTTAGTAGCTATGATAGTATATAAATGATAATGAGTAAACTAACTTAAGTTTTAAAAAAAAATCATCGTGTTTCATCTTGTAAATTTCAATTAGTCATGTATCGTCTTGTTAATTTTAGGGCATGATAGATTTGATTGAGAAAAAAATATTATATCCGACAATTTATCACTAGAAATGATGTCCAAGGGATTATATATTTTGGATCCTACCACATATGTATGTGTAGTCCTTATCATATCATAAATAGGCTTTTGTGTCTCCACTCACATGTATAAATATTCCAACCATCCAAATGGAGATTGAGTTCCTTCTACAATTGATATGATGTATTTATATTATGGTTAAATGATTGTCTTTAAAACTTTCAAATTGCACAAAGTTGACAATGTTAAAAATTAGAAGACCATAAGTGACATTGGGAATTTTAGGCCATATTTGATGTAAAAACACATAATGTAGTCATTTGGAGTCATTGGGTAGAAAACTATTATTTTGAGATGAAGGTAGTATAGGCATCCAATATAAAAGAAGACAAGAATATCAAGGAGGCATAAATCAGATGAACACATTATGAAGAGGTACAAATGAAGACAAAGTTGACAATTTCATTCAAAAAAAAATCTACCAAGTCACTTTACTCATATTTCCAAGAGACTTGGAAGCATTTGAAGGTGGGAATATAGTGTAGAAGCACCTAAAATATGAGAAATTTGATTGTACTTCAATAATTTTCAATATATTAAGGTTTTCTAAAGGTATTTGAAGTCATGACAAGTCATTTACATTATACAAATAGTAAAAATTGTCCAATATGTTGTAGTTGTCCCTTCATGACCTAGATTGGTCAAATTGGTCAAATGATGTAAAACAATTCATGGAATTAAGTCATTACAAGTTCATTTGGACATTATTGGAAGGTTTACTCAAAGTTGGAAGGTCATTAATTGTAAAAAGTGCAAAACCTAAAAAAGTCTAAAAAATGCAACTTTATAACTTTACAAAAGTTGCATAATAGGAAGTTGTATAATCTATTTCAATTATAACTATCATAGGAAAGTGAAGAGTTTCTAAATAACATTAACTTGGTTGGTCCAATGTGCATGATCTAACCCTTGATGGACCTACTCTTCTAAGAATGTAATCAACATGCTTTATGATAATGTCATCAACTTAATGGTATTTCTTTCAACAAAAATGTTATCTATTATTTACCAAGTGTCATCATCCTCCTAAAGAATCTTGCCTACATAATGTTTCAATGAATAGACCTAGAGCAATGAACCAAAACTTCTTTAAGAACACAAAACATTAACTTTGGATTAATGACAATCCTTTCCACACCATTGGTAGAGGGGTAAATATGTTATGAATATCATGTGATAGTAAGGCACGACACTTATATAATTGATGGGAATGTTATGATGATAATAATAGTAGAGAAATCTAATGAAACATCTAGTGACAAAAAAAAGATATAATCTTATTTCCAATCGTTATCATAAGAATTGCTATTGATTTTTTTACCTTGTTAATTTTTTTCTCTTTGTTGATATAATTAGTCCTTGTATTTGATTTTTAATTCCATCATATAGATGTTCTCAAAGACTTCAAACATTTTTATTTTTCAACTCTTAACACATATCCACCACTATTATTTAACAATAGATTTCACCTTTTTTCAATATATATTGACAATATCATTATTTCTATGTTGTTAGATAATTGAGAAAGTGGTGGGGAGTGGGGACAAGAGGGTGGGAGTGAATTATTTATATCAATTTATGCTATAGAATTTAGTACAAAATCAATATTCATTAACTTTCACAACACTAAGTTGGTAACCACATTCAATATTTAAATTCACACTTATGATCATTTTACTTCAAATTATGAACTCACTATTGATGACTATACCAAGTATTAGAGTAACTATTTAGCTCATAATGAGTTATAATATGAAACATAAAACATGAAATAAGATTTGCAACACATAAGAAATCACACAATTGAACACAAATTTTAATGTGGAAACCATGTAAAAGGAAAAACCACTTAGGACTAGAAAGCCAAATAATTCACTCTTATAAGTAAGCTCTTCTAGGAGCCAACCTTGTAAAAGGTTTACATGCACATTTTTAATGTGATATAGTTAGAGGATTTTAACCAAAGATCATTTAGACCTTATCCCTCCTTGAAATTTCTAAAGAGTGGTTCATTCTAAAGGATTTACAAACATCACTACTTGATGTTATTGTATAGGATTTCATAGATTTGTTAGGTCTACTTAGTTAAGATATTTTCTTTGCTAGAATGACAAAAAAGTAAAATTTAGATAATCTATCTAGGTTTAGCACTACCTTTGCTAGTTCAGATCTCTCCTTCTCTCAATCTTCTTCCTTCTAATCTTTGTCTAGCTAATTCACACTCCTCTTTCACCTTTCACTTTCTCTTCTTGATCTTCATATCCCTATTCTACTTGGTTCACCTTATTCTACTTCCTTGTTTAGCTTCAACTATAATTCACATTCAACTAGCAACCAAAAATGGTTTCACTTATCTCCTTAAATAATTAGTTTTGATATTCTAGTCCTAAATTTTGCCACTTAATCACGATCATAAATGTTAGAATCATTGTATTTAGAAAATCAAAAAATAGAACACCATTGAACTTTGTTCTCATCTTCATCTTTGTTAAATATCCTCCATCAAATCTTCATTATATTTTTATAGTTGTAGATCTTGTAAAAAAAGTATACTTTAACCTTTAAAATTATTGAGCATTTTTTTATTTTCTTCATAAGTTAGCCTCAAATATTATATTTCTTAAATTTTTCTTCCATCTCATACTTGGTGATTATTACCACTTCACTCAGGTGACACTATGCTTGGTTGACACTAGAATCACTTGATTAACACTAAAATCCATATTTACTTTTCTAAGAGCTTGGTTAATAATTTAGTAGCCTAGGCAATATTGCATTCCTTTTTTCACTTAGTATAATTGGTGTAGCTCAGTGAATACATAACATTCATTACAACCTTACACGATTACAAAAAAAATCAAACCAACATTACACTTCTAGGGTTTAACTTAGTCAAATGCCATTAGAACACTAATACTTATCAACTCTATAATTATCATACTTTCTTCACATCCTCTTCATTAATCAAATGATATGACACTACATTGAATTAACATAATGTCCAACCAACTAAGGCTTCACATCACTGGCAATATGACAACTAATATGATTCTTTTGCATACAATAATAGAATTATCAATTACATTATTAGTTGGGGCTAACAATCTCCCCCTTTAGCATTGTTTCCAACACATAACATAATATTTTACATTACAAACAATTACACATATGGTAATTAAATGTATGCATTGACAACAATACATCTTTTCAGTTCTCTAACATCATTAAGGTTCTCTGCAAAAGATTTAGCATTGGAATCATTTGGTCTATATCTTCATCACATTCATCTTCAACATTTCTCTCCCTTTGGGCATGCTTCAATTTTCTCTTTCTCTTCATTTTCTTACTTAGATTCTCTCTTCCTTTTATTCTTTCTCTCATTCTCTATCCCTTTAGTTATTCTCTCCCCCTTTGACAACATTGCCAAAGGTATAAGTTCCATATTAAACTTATAAAACCTTATAGTTAAATATTGTACCTTTCATGTACTATTTACATTTGTTTCATCAAAAATATGTAAATAGCTTTAGAACTACTCCTAAAGTGTGAACTCTTGCATCAAATCCACAAAGATATATCTATCAACCATGAATTGATGCAACACACATCTTCACTTATAGAATCTTGGATATGGGAAGCACCCATAAATTACCTATTAGTTACTCAAAAGTATCCTTAAGTAATGAATTGGTAAATATATCAGCAATTTTTTCTTTATATTTCGTATATTCAAGCCTTACTTCTCTTTTACTCTCTCTAAAATAGTGATACTTGATAGATATATGCTTGGTTTTTGCATGCATTACTAGATACTTTGATATGTTTATTGTACTAGTGTTGTCACAATAGATAGTAATATGCTCAATAAATTCTTCTTACATCCTTTAAGATATATGAATATCCTTGTAGCAATAGTCATGTGTGTTTCGTTAGGATTAGATGAAAATCTTTCAACCATTTTTAATTGTATGTGTAATATCTAGCCTACTATGCACAATATATTGTAGCTTTCCAATCATTGATCTATACTATGTCTCATTTACATCAGCTATAGTATACTCCTTAAATGATTTGCATCCAACCATCATAGGTGTACTGACTATCCTTTACTCATCCATGCAAAAAAATTTCAAGATCTCCTTTATATATATAGACTATGTCACAAATACACCATTCTTTATTTTACGAACTTGTAAGACAATAAGAAAATTTGATCTCACCAAACATAGACATTTCAAAATATTTTTTCATTTGATCAAAAATAATTTATGGAGAAAATCATTATCACCAAATATAATATCATCCATAAAAATTTTAAGAATCAAAGCTATACTTTTAGCTTCTCTCTTCAAGTATAGATTGCTATTTGCACTAGTTCTAGAAAATATAATTTTAATCAAGTATAAATGTAACCTTTCATACAAGGCTCTTGGTGCTTGTTTTAGTCCAAACAATACTTTATTCAATTTACAAACCATGTGCCTCTAATCATGTTCAACAAATCCTTCTAGTTGTTCTTTATAGACTTACTCTTCAAGTATTTCATTCAAGAATATAGATTTCACATCCATTTGATACATTTTGAATCTCTTGTAAGTAGCATAGGCCAATAACATTTTGACTCCTTCCAACCATGTAATAGGGGAAAAAGTCTCACTATAATCAATTCTCACTTCTTGAGCATATCCTTTGTAAACTAATCTTACCTTGTTCCTCACGACTTCACCATTCTTATTCAATTTGTTTTTGAAAGTCCACTTTGTTCCAATCACATTCTTATCATTCATTAAGTCTCAATAAAAGTGTCCATGTGCTATTTTTCTCAATCTGATCAATCTCTTCATTGATAGAATTTATCCAATCTTCATTGCCAACTACAAATTTCATAGTTCCAGGTTCAAATTCAATAATTAAACATGCATGGCTCTTCAACTTACTTCTTGTCATGACTCTAATTCTTCTATCTCCAATGATTTGTTTAGGTGAATAATTATTTCTCACATAATTTTCTAACATAGGTTCAATTCTCTAATCTTCAACATTATCCCTATTGGAAATATATGTGATAGGCGAAGTTACTAAGAGGGGAGGGCTGAAATAGTAACCTATAAAACTTAATCCTTTATTAGCAATTAATCCTTCTTATATATTCTGATCTAATTGCATGCATGAAAAACTAAAAGCATCAAAACATTCATAACACTTTTGATAGACAATATGGTGAACCAGAAACCTTCCAAATAGAAAGTAAAATAGGGGTAGGGATAATACCCACAAGATTTAATGTTGCAATATAAAGTTGGCATGTTAAGGCTTATAATGATCACTTTTGATGATCTGCCCTATTAGGATCAATAAGGACTACTAGGTCCACCTTGTAAAAGGACTTACAAACATAGAATGAAGTATGCACTCGATAAAGAGATTTACAAAAGACTATTGAGTCTACCTTTTGAAAGGATTTAACTAATCCACCTATTAGGATGAAACAGTGGCTGATTTTTTATCTAAAACTTGGTTTGTTGAATGAGATTCCTTTGAGTTTAATGATCACCTTGGTGTGATAGATAAATCTTTTCTTCTCCTTATACTATTGTAGCCTTTGTAATTTACACTTTTTTTTCTTCTCTTCTTATTATATTACTTCCATACTATATTTTGGATGTGATACAATACATTACATATACACCAATCCAATTACAATTCAAAAAAGTTAGTTATAATAAAATTTTACACAAAATACATAAAGTTGGCCCAACTACACGAACACAAGTTTTGAAGACTAGCTTGGTGAGGTTCTGATTCTAAGCATCTACTATCAATGCTCGACATCATCATGCATTCGATAGACATAGAAGCTTGGTCCATACTAATCACTTCCAAGTAGTCTAAACTTGGTCTACATTGGAGACTTAGTGAATATTGTGAAACTCAACATATAAACTAAATCACTTGATTCACACTACATAGCTCAGTCAACACTGTCACAATGAGCTTTGCATAAAATGCATCACTTGATTAACACTAAGTGGCTTAGTCAACACTAGATTCACATTACTATAACTGTGAACTTGATAAGCACTGATGAACTTGGTTTGCACTGAGGACCTTAGCATATAATGAGATGCTCAGTTTATACTTCTAATCACCAACTTGGTAGAAACTGCTCAACATAAACTAGATACTATTCCTTGAAATTGATAGCAATTGTAGAACTTGATAATTCCTAAAATGCTTGGTTAACACTATTAACTATACAATAAGCTTGGTAGATACTATCTATCTGAATGAGTGTGTGTCACTAATAACATACATGACTATAAATTCAACAATCTCCCCCTTTGGCATTAGTGTAAAAAACACTTGTCAGTCAAAACTAAATTCAAAGAGTTCAAGAACATCTTTTATTCATCATCTATGCCTCCAACTCGGTAGAGTACTCTATTTTTGGGATTTTAAAAAAATTTCTTTTGTAAGAGATGTTTCTCTAAGTATTTGTACATATATGATATGATAATTCTCTGCATACATATATATACAATATACTTTACATCTTTTCACATTTGATATCTACATTTTCTCCCCCTTTATGTATACTACATCTTGTATTATATCTTTTCCTCTTTACAATATACATCTTCTCCCTCTTTTTGACATTAATGCCAAAGATGTATGTTTTATACTATATATTAATTCCAAAATGTGACAAGAAATCTAAATGTACCTTGAGAATCAATGCCATTGTCTTGTCCCAATTTTCTTGCAACACCTTGCATGTGTACAAAGCAACTTGAGCTTCTGCTAAAAGTTCTATCATGTGATCTGCAATTGAGAATTTGTTATCATGGATGAGGGTTTTAGCATGTGAAATATGTTTCTATAATGCATCCATGTTTGGGTGAATCATGTGTTGTATGCTTACCAATGTAGCTCTTATTCTGGCTTCTTCTCTTAGCAATTTTTCCTGCATGTTAGTTAAAAATTTGATCTTTGTGTAATGGGAAGAACTGTAACTCGGGTCAAATTGCAACTATTGTGCACTTGCCTTTAGATCTTCATCAATCTTTGAAAGTTTATCTTTGATTTCCTTGGTGAAAATTGAAGTATCACATAGCTTACCAAATAATGAAGTCACATTGTTGAAAGAGGTCTCCAATGAGGTTAGAATAGTAGATATATCTACTTGATGAATTGAAATCTTTTGTGAAATTTTCTCCAAAACTTTATTCTCAATTTTCTTCTCTGCTCTCTACAACAATTTCTCCTATCCATTTAAATCTTCATTGAATTTTTGGACTACCTCTACTAACTAATCCAAAATTGGTTGATAAGTGTCAACCTTCATGTTGAGTGCCTCTACTAGAATATTCTTTGCATCTTCAAGCACTTGAAATTCTTTATTTCTTTCTCCTCTAAGCCTCTGCTACTTAGCATTCTTCTAAAGTAGCTCACCAAATATATGCATTTGATCAAGATTAAGATTGGAGATGTCCCAATTTAGAATAACAATCTCCTCATCAAGATTAATTTCCTCTTCTTTCTCTTTACCTTTATTTAAAAATTTGTACTTGGTTGAAGCTTTGTCTCAACTGTCTTTGTACTTATTATTTGCATGCTAGGAATGGGAAAAATGATAGAAATAGTAGAACTGGCTAAAAAAATAGATACTACACTCATTGAAAAAATATCGTGTAATCAAAATTGATGGAGGAGGAAATGCTAATTGCTTGGTAGATGAAGTGCTTGTCACTTATGTCAGTGAAGTATTGAGCTGAATAGGTGCAAAAATGATTGAGTATTGGTACTTGCAATGTTTGACACAATCAATCTTGTAGTAGCTTTCTCTAGGCTTGATGTTTTTAATGCTTCACTCAGAGAATGAGAAAGTGAGGTTGTGACCATTGCTACAATTTTCTCTGGGTCAGTTTCCTCTATGTTCTAAACTTTAGGTGAATCTTCTTTGGTAGCTTTCTATTCATGTTCCTATTCCTCATCATCTATGTTATCATAATGTGTTACTTCTTTATCATCAATTTCCTCATTTTTTTCATGTTCATCATCATCTTCCCTTTCACTACCATTAACAACAAAATCAGTTTTCTTATGTAGATTATAGATGTTTTTCCATGTGTTTGTATCATTTTTCACTACATGTTCAATGTCATTGATTAATATTAGATGAATGTTAAACTTCAAGGTAAGATTTTCCTCATTCTTCTTTAAGGATTCTTTTAGTTCCTTGTCACTTAAACTCAGCATGAGTTGCCTTAGGGTCTACTCATATATGTCTTTAGTAGTTTTCCTTGCATGCTCCCATCTTGGCTTTATCTTTTTCATTAGCTCATTTGAAATCTGCTGAGTAAGTTGATCTACAGAATATTTCCATTTTTCTAGTTTAGATATGACCATGTCTTCAACTTACTTCTTCTCCTTTGTAGTTTTGGTTTCACACCTTTATGCTTTGAAGTTTTCCATATTGGCTCTAGTGTTAATTACTTTCAACTTTTCTTGGAAAGAGGGTGGTGGCTTTTTGAAGATTACATCTCCACCTTGTTTCTTCTTGGATGCCCCACTTGTGAACATAGTAGTAGATGTTTTGGTAGGTTTAGTTATAATAACCTTACCTTTCTTCTTTACTAGCTCTTCTTCTTCTATCTTCTCTTCATCTTCTACTTTGTCATCCTCAATGTCATCTCCTTTGCCTTCAATCAACAAAAGAGTGGACTTCATTTTCAATTTTGCAATTCTCTTCTTTCCTTTGTTGATTTCCTAAGGGAGTTTTATTTCATGTTCTATTCTTGCCTTTGCTTCATCATAGGTGCCAAATTATGTAGCTTTTGGGTCAATAGGTTCATTTAATAGTGCTTCAATAATGTCATTGATTTCATCAATGTTCATTGCATAACCTAGAGGCTTGACCCATACATTTCTTGGTCTAACTACTTGAATATATACTTTATCACAGTCAACCATATAAAAAATATCATCTTTGTAATCATCAACAAGCTTCTTTGGTATCTTGAATCTATTATTCATCTTTTCCTTAAATGCATCAAAGTAGTTATCCATAATACTAGTATAGTTTTCTCCCATTTCAGCCATATATTCATTGATTTGATAAAGAACAAGTACATCCTTCCTCCATATGATAGTACCTTTAGATGGAAAAAATTTTGCACATAGAAAAATAAATAAGTTAAGAGTGAACATAACTTACAAGGATTGTTCTTTGAAGTTCTTATACTCTCCATATTTTTGTTGAACTAATTCAGCATCAACTCAGCAAGGTCAAGTGACAAGTTATTTTTGAATACTTTGTATGTGAGATCCACTACTTTGCATGATACACTATTGTGTTTGCTCAAGCTATATATTTTGTGTGTGATGACATGTATCCTGAACTTCAATTCCATGTCTGTGACATAATTGATCTTTTGGGTAAACTTTAAGAAAACCACCTCCAAAAAAAGATATAAAATATTGGCAAATCTTTCATTATTTTGAAAAAACAAAATTATTTCTATTGTCGAATCTCTCAATTTTTATTCTAAATATGATTAATATTGGCGATTATTTTTGAATCATAATTTTTCTATATAAAATATTGACAAATCTCAACAATAATAGGAAGTTCATTAATCACCATGGAATATTAAAAATTAAAATTGAACATTTTTTAACCTTGTGGAATATTATGAAAATCATTACATATACTTTAAATCAATAGCAAAAACTAAATATTGGTGATATATCCCTAAAGTAACTAATAATTATGATAATTCTTGGTCATTTCAATTTAATTTATCAAATAATATATAATATTTAGGTGACTCAAATATAATCTTTTATTGAATATTGTGGCAAATAGTTGAGTTTAAATTTTTCATTAAAATAAATTATTGAGTGATTTTAAATATTCTAGAACTAAATTTTATAAAACAATGGCTATTTAGGTTGTATCAAGTCTTAAATTATTAGCTAAATTGCTAGCCAAAAAATTTTAAAATTAGCCAATTTGCAAATATTAGCCACTTAAAAATACCTTTCTGATTTTCATTCCCCTTCCATCCCACTCGGCAAGGGTTTTCTTTTCTAGCTTGACCTGATTTAGGGTTTTAGTCATTTTAGCTTTTGCCAACATTGGAAGACCAGTGATCCTATGGGTCATCTTCTTGGCTATCACAATAGGTTTCTCTAACCACAACTAACCATTATTCACATAGCTTAGGATAAATCTTATCTATTTGATTTGAAATTTTCATGACATGTGCAAAATGTGGTCAAACTCTTTGCTTCAAGGTGTTGATACTTTGATTTTAACACACCATTCACACACACAATTCTTTTAATGGTTCATCCATTTCCAAAGTTCCATTATCTTGAATAGCACATTGAAAATGTGAACGAATATCATTTATCAATAGTACCTTTGATGGAATTTGAGATTGTGCTCTACTTAGATCTAGGGATTTTGCAACAGTCAAACTTAGCTTAAAGTCTGGTGCCTTCCACTCCATCCCTTGAACTAAATTTTTTTACCCTTTCTTAGATTTTATGCTAGTGGATGCAATTTTTAACAGTAGGGTTTGAGAGAACATGAAATCTTTCACAATAATATGCTCATATCACTCAAATGCTCAGAAATTTCTTTGCACAAATAGCTCTGAAAATTTCTGTGACAAATGACTTTGATTTTGCCCTTTTTTATCAAACTTTGCCTTTCAATTTCCATAAATTCTTGGTACAATTGTTCGCTCAAATGATAGAGTGTATTCTACTTTGCTTGCATTAAGTGCTCAGAAGAATTATCCATAACTAGGTGATCACATAACAATTTTCGTAGCTCTCGACCTTGCTTGGCAGGGTCTACAACCTTACTTCACTCAGTAACAACTAGCATCTCCTCGAATACTTGGTGATAACTTAGCATCTTGTATGCTGATATGGATATTTCATTTTTCTTATTGGAACTATTGTGAGATGTCTTCTTTAGAATCCTAGTTCTAGTTCTCCTTGTGAGAGATCAAGTGGAAATGCTTGAGTCACCCAATTCATGAGTGACATGTTCATCATTGCTCAAACTTGCATTCTCAGAAGATTTTGGAATCCATTGCTGTCTCATCTACTTTCTAATTTTATCAACCTTGGCTTTCTTTTGATCTTCAATTCTTCTAGTATTCATATAGTTTTTGGCAAGATGACCACATTTTGCACAAATAAAACATCTTCTAGTAGTGTATCTTGTTCTTATGTGATGTTTTACACAATTCATTCCAATGTATCCAAATTCTCCATAGTAATGGAATTTGCACCAAGTGTTATAGTCCCAACAAAATATAGCTTTTACAATTGTTCTATTGGGTTCAAAATCTTAATTTTTCATTTTGAAGATTTGTGCCCATGCTTCTTACTTTTGTGACATTTTCCTTCAAATTTAGGTTTCTCTTTGCATTCATTAGCTCTATGACCATGCTGATTGCAATTGTAACATTTTACATTGAATTTGGCTTTCCCATTGCTCCAACATTTTTTTGATGTATGGCCTATATTACCATAGTGATTTCAAGTAGGTCTTTGATTCTTTGGAGATCCTTGCTTGGATGATTCACCTTCTTCTGTATACCCAATTCTTGCTTTTTCTTTTTGTCTTTAATAGCTTTTCTCATTCAATTGATCCATGCCTGCTTGAGATTTCATCTTCCTCTCATTGATTTTCTTTTCAGTGTTTAGATCATTCAACAATCTTTCATTTTTTGATCTTAGATTAATGATTTCTTCATTTTCATTAGTGTGTTGATTAATGAAGTTTTCCTGTTGAAGGGATAGGTGTTGAATTTCAATGTTCTTTCCTTCTATCTCTTCTTTTGTCTTGTTTTTCTCTTCCATGACTTCACACAATCTTACTGATTGAATTTCATGCTCTCTTCTCAGTTTTCTTACTTCTTGTTGGAGGTTACAATTTTTCCTTAATAGTTCTTTGATTACTTCATTAGCTTCATATGAATTTTTTGTATGGACATCTTCAATTCTTTATTCAATGTAGATTTTTCAATTCATTTGGATTGGAAGATATTTTCTCCTTTTTAGGTATTGAGAGTGTCATTCTTTTACTTTCTTGAGTTTTCCAATAGCCATTTCCAAATCTAGCTTCTCATTGTCAATAGCCTTATCAAGTTTGAATACCTCCATAGCCTCTAATCTTTTCTCAAGATGTTAAATGTTTTTCTTGAGAACCAAAATGCTATGATACCAATTGTTGGAAATATATGTAATAGGCTAAGTTACTAAGAGGGGAGGGGTAAATCAATAGCCTATACAACTTAATCCTTTATTATCAATTAATCCTTCTTATATTTTTTGATCTAATTGCATGCATGAAAAATTCAAAGGATCAAAACTTTCATAACACTTTTGACACACAATATGGTGATCCAAAAACCTTCCAAATAGAAAGTAAAACTAGGGTGGGGATGATAACCACAAGATCTAGTACTACAGTATAAAGTTGTCATGTTAAGGCTTAAAATGATCAATTCTAATGATCTACACTATTAGGAGTAATAAGGATTTCTAGGTCCACCTTGCAAAAGGATTTACAAACATACAATGAAGTATGCACTCAGTAAAGAGATTTACAAAAGACTATTAAGTCTACCTTGTGAAAGGATCTAACTAATCCACCTATTAGGATGAAATAGTGGCTAATCTATGATCTGTAACTTGGTTTGTTGAATGAGATTTCTTTCAATGTAATGATCACCTTGGTGTGATAGATAAATCTTTGTTGCTCCTTATATTGTTGTAGCCTTTGTACTTCACAATTTTTGTTCTTCTCTACTTTTTACATTAGTTCCATGCTATATTTTGGATGTGATACAATACATTACATATATACCAATCCAAATTATAGGTCAAAAAATTTGGCTACAATACAAGTTTATACAAAATTCATAAAGTGGTCCAAACTACAAGAACTTGAATTTTGAAGACTAGTTCAGTGAGGTTCTGATATTCAACATCTATTGTTAATGCTAGACATCATCATGCATTCTATAGATGTAAAATCTTGTCTATGCTAATCACTTTCAAGTAGTCTAAACTCTATCTATATTGGTGACTCAATGAATACTAGGAAACTCAACATATAAACTTAATCACTTAATTCACACTACATAGCTTGGTCAACACTATCACAATAGACTTGGTGTAAACTGAATCACTAGGTTAACACTGAGTAGCTCAATTAACACTGGATTCATATTATTGTAACTATGAGCTCAATAAGCACCGATGAACTTGGTTTGCACTGAAGAACTCAACATATATTGAGATGTTTAGTTTACACTACTAGTCACCAACTTTGTAGAAACTACTCAATGCAAACTGAATATTGTTCCTTGAACTTAGTAGCAGCTGTAGAACTTGGTAAAGCCTGAAATGCTTAGTTAACACTGTTAGCTATACAATAAGCTTAGTAGATACTATATGTCTAAATAAGTGTGTGTCACTAATAAAAAACATGACTATAAAGTCAAGAATCTCTACCTTTGGCATTAGTCACAAAAACACTTATCACTCAATACTAAATTCAAAATGTTCAAGAGCATCTTTTATTCATCATCTGTGTCTCCAACTCAGTAGAGTACTCTATTTTTGGGATTTTTCAAAATTACTTTTGTAAGAGATGTTCCTATGAGTATCTGTATATATATGATATAATAATGCTCCCCCATACATACATACATACATACATACATACATACATACATACATACATACATACATACATACATACATACATACATATATATATATATATAAAATATACTTTGCATCTTTTCATATATGATTTAAGTGTGTGTCACTGACAGCAAACATGACTATAAATCTCCACTCAATTGGGGCTCTTCATTCTACTCGAATTGTATTATTTATGGCTTGAGTAGAATAGATGATGTTGAGTAGCATTTTGCTAATGCTTGATAGCACTGTACTTTTTTTTGGGTATTTCATGTTATCACTCGAGTACTATATTAGGTCTATCATCATAGACATAGATAAACTTAGTGTAATCACCAAGTTCCTTTTTTCTATCCTCATCACTCTTCTCTATAAACCCATCAATTCTCACATTTGCACTTTTAATCATTGTGTTAGTAGTTTTGTAAAAAAAATTATAAGCTTTTCTCTTAGAGGAAAAACCAAGGAAAATACCTTCATCACCTTTAGAATCAAATTTACCATTTCTTGTATCTACTTCCAAATACTTTAAAATAATTGACATTAGGTTTATGACCATACTAGAGTTCATAAGATGTCTTGTTTGTTCCTTTCTTTAGTTGAAATTGACTAAGAGCATAGATTGTAGTACTAACTACTTCTCTCCAAAACATTTCAGCGATCCTTCTTTCAATCACTAGCGTCCTTGCATAATCAACAATATACCTACTTCTTTCAACATCTCCATTTTATTGTGGTGTTTTTAGGGCATATAATAATCTCTCAATTGCATTCTCAGCACATAAGTGAGTAAAATTAATATACACAAACTCACCACCTCTATTAGATCTTAAACATTTTAGTTTCTTATTGGTCTCCTTTTCAACTCTATATTTTTACCATTTGAACATATCAAAAGCATGTGATTTAACTTTCATAAACACTACAGTCATCATCCTAGAATGGCCATCAAGAAATAGTATAAAATATTTGTCACAACTTCCAAGATATCATTAGAAGTTTTTGTTTTACTTGCAAGATATGATTAGAAGTATGTTTTTTACTTGTAAAACTTGACTTGGTCATCTTACCACATTGACACTCTTTATAGATAGAATTCTCAAGTTTTTGAAAATTTGATAAGCCTCTAACTCTTTTCTTTGTATTGACCTTAACTATGTTTTCAAAGTTAACATAACATAGCATTTTATGCTACAACCATACATCTTCAACTTTTGTAAAAAAACAAGTATCAACTATAGGATCAAGGTAGAATGTATTACCTTTAGTTTATTCACCAACACCCAACATATGTCCACCAACATCAAATATTTTCACTTTCCTATTCTAAAATTCAAGTGTATGACCTATATTATTCAATTGTGCAACACTCAATATATTATATCTTAGTCCTTCTACACAATATGCATCATCACATTGTGTTTTAGCATTAAGAATCAACGATCCTCTAGTTTTTACTAGACATGGAATATCATTCCCAACTTAACAATTCCACTATCACATTCTTCAAAATTTTCAAACTTACTGCGTCACGAGTCATATGATGTGAGCATCCACTATCAATGATCCAAGTATCATCCTTACTAACATGTGAAATAAGTACTTGACATTCTTCATACCTTCCCTAATTAGGATATTATTTAATGAAAACATACACCACTTCTACTCCATATTTCTCATCTTTAGTATTTGACTTGGTGTGCTCTTCCTTAACAATATAGCATGACTTCTACCTTTTTTCTTTGTAGCATTTATTTTTCTGTACTTGTGATCTTTCTTGTCATTTATGTCTTTCTTTTCACCCCTATGGTTGTTAGTGCATCTAACTACACAATTTCCTACTTCATTACATTTGAAGCATATCAGAGGTAATTTACCTTTACCTCTCAATAACCTTGTTGCAAAAAATGCTTCAATCCTAGCTATATCATCATTTAATTCTAACTTAATTTCATCTTTACTACTGTTTTCTTTTTTTGAACTACCAATGGTTAGTGAAGACTTGAAAGAATCTCCAAGTGTAGGCATACTATTATCATAATTACTTATTTCAACTTTATTTAACCACATAACTAAACCATAAAGTGTAAGAGAATTAAGAAACACATCTATAACTTCCTAAATTGTAGAAAATTTTATAGCATACATAGGTAAGAGTGTTCTAAGAACTTTACTTACAATTTCACTATCACTGATAACAACTCTAGAATCTTAGATTGCACTCATAGATTCCTTTATTTGGTTCACATACTATGAAAAATTCTCACCTTCCTTCATTCTCATATCATCATATTTTCCTCTCAAACTCTCTATCTTGTCCCAAATTTCTTTAGCATTCATGCAATTCTTGATATCATCAAATTCTAGATCATTTAGGGTAGATGCAATTTCAATCATCACACTATTGTGCTCTCTTTTCTGATTCATTTCATCCACAAACATAGGACTAGAATGAGAACCACATGCATTCTCTAGCTAGTTTAGAGCATGATCTTCAACTCTAGATAAGTGTAGCCTACTTTTTTTTTCTCATGATGAGAACTTCTTCTTGTTCAACTTAGGTACCTATCCCTTATATGATGTCTTTATATCTTTAGCTCAAGTCCCTTTGAACTTCTTTTCCTTCAAGCACTTAGATTTGATACTAATTGTTAGATAATTGAAGTTGGTGTGGGGGGGGGGAATTAGTTATATCTATTTATCCCATAGGCCTTACAATAATTTAGCACCAAATCAATAACCACATTCAAGATTTTAATTAACACTTATGATCATTTTACTTTAAACCATTAACTCATTGTTTATGATTATAACTATTTATCTTATGCTAGGTTGTAGTATGAAACATAAAACATGAAATAAACTTTGCAATATATAAGAATCATATAGTTAAATATAATTTTTTTAATGTGGAAACCTTGCAAAGGGAAAACCCACCTAGGATTGGAAACCTAAATAATTCACTCTTATAAAGTGAGCTCTTCCAGGGACAAACTTTGACAAATATTTACATGCACATTTTTAGTGTGACTTGGTTAGAGGATTTTAACCAAAGATCATCTAGAGCTTATCACTCCTTGACATTTCTAAAGAGTGGCATACTCTAAAGGACTTACAACCATCACTAATCAATATTACCATATAGAATTTCACAGACTTGGTAGGTTCATTCAATTAAGATATTTTTTTTGCTATAATAAAAAAAAAGTAGTAGCCAAATGACCTATTTAGGTTTAGCATTTCCTTTTCTATTTCAAATCTCTTCTTCACTCAATCTTATTCCTTTTGATCTCTATCTGGCTAATTCACACTCTTTCTCTTTTACCTTGCAATTTCTTTACTTGATCTTCACATCTCTATTCTGATTAGTTCACCTTATTCTTCTTCCTTCTTCAACTTTAACTATAATTCACACTTAATCAAGACTTAATTGTTAACCAAAAATGGTCTCAATTATCTGCTTAAATAGTTAACTTTGACCTTCTCGATCCTTCCATTTTTTGCTTCATAAACATGTTCATAGATCTCAAATTTGATGTGTTTAGAGACTAAAAAAATAGAACTCCATTGAAATTTTTTCTCATCATAATCTTGCTTAAATATCCTTCATTAGATCTTCATTATATTCTTCCAGCCATATATCTTATAACAAACTTTGACTTTATCCTTCGAAATTCTTGAAAATTCTTAATTTTCACCATAAGTTGACCTCATATCTCATTTTTCGTAACTTTTTCTTCCAGCTCATACATAGTGAATGTGTTGGAATTATTTAGAGTACCTAAGGCAAGGGGGGGTGAATTAGTTATCCAAGGTCTAGATGTACTATTAAAACTTTTCACATCTTAATGGACCCATAAAACATTTATCATCATGCATTCATCCATAAGATTATGAAATCACTTAAAACTTGTAGGTTATTGTCAAATCTAGTTGCAAAATTGTAAACATGAAATGTAACAAATTCAATAACACACTTGACATAATGATTTACATGGAAACCCAATTTGAGAAAAACCACCAGTAACATGTTACTCTTTCTCACTCTTTTGGGGTGATGCCCTATGAAAGGCCAACCCTACTAAAGGTTATAATGTACACTATTAGATGTGACTTGGTTAAATGATTTCAATCACCCTATTAGGAGTGAGCCTTTTTAGAGGACTTTAGATCATTCATTTGGAATGTGACCTAGTTAAAAGATTTACAAATGACTATTAGGTCAAACTTAATCCAAACGATCTACCCTAGGCTGATACAATTATTAGAGAGTAACAATAAGGCTTGATCTAATAACAACTTATAACTCCATTTACAAATTATAGATCTATTTTTAAGTCATCCATTCTGGTTGGCCTCCACATACTTCAGTTCTGATAGCTTGTTCACTCTTTAAGCATCCAAACCCTTAAGCCTTCTTGCTTAACTTGCCAATATAGACTCTTTACTTAGGTTACTGAATGAAGAAAAATTTCTATATCCTTTTTCTTTCTTAGGTTCTCTTACATGACAACCTTTGCTTTTGACCATTTATCTCTATAAATAGAGATTTAAGATATTGTTCCATCTTATTCTCCATCGTCTAATTTAGTGTTAGGACATATTAGGTAGGATTCAATGAATCTACTCCTTATTTCATTTCATTCCCTTCTAAAAACTTCTCCTTTAATCCTATTTTAATTTGCCTCAAAATGGTTTACCATGACTTCTGTGCCACCAGCTCATCAATCTTATCTTCCACATGGTTCACATAATCCAATAATAAAAAGTTCTTAGCTTGGATCCTTGAAATTTATGATCTTTCTAATAATGCTGACACTCGTCATTAACTAGCTTCTGATGCTCGACACATACTGCATTACTCGACATCCACTATTAAATCACTCGGTACAAACCAAAGTTTATTGGTGCTTGACATCAACTAAACTTTACTCAACATCAATTGTCCACTTGGCTTACACTAAAATTGACTTTTCAATTTTTTGCTCGGCTTGCACTAAATTTTCTTGGCACCTACTATCCACTTAGTCAAGCTTGGCTAAAAATCATTGTTTAACTTGTTCTTCTTAACTTTCTTAGTGTAACCAAACTTTGCAACCTCAAGTAGATTATTAATGCACTATGATATCACTATCTTAGTTGATTCTTGTACTCAATTTCTATATCATAACTCAACCTTTCATTAAGGTGCTATTGTTACATCATTTGATCAAATCCTCTTCATCAATCAAAGAAATGACACTAGTTAAATCATATAAGTAGTTTTCTTACTAGCAAATAGTAGGTTTGACATTAGTGACAAAACAATGATTGAAACACATTTATCATACTTGTATCAATCTATTTTCAACAATCTCCCTCTTTGGCATTGATGGAAAACTAAACTTACTAGGTTTAAATAGTAAGACCAAAAAAATACCAAAAAGAAAATAATTCATTGTATTGAAATCTCTCCCTCTATTAGCAACTTTCATCTTCTGAATATGTTACAAACATTCTATTCTATTTTGATCAATAGACAATCAACTCATCCTTATGACTCCCTTTGAACTACTTCTTATATCTCCCTTTGAATAGACAATCAATAGATACACTTTCCCTCTTAGGAGTCAAAGTTGCTTCCTCATATCGTGTGTTATGATTTCTCCTTCTTTCTTCAGTTCCTTTATGTGTTGTTAACAACATCTATCTCTCTCATAGGATTATCCTCTTTCTTCAATATCTCTTATGATTAGTTTCCTTACTATCTCCCTCTTTGCTAACAATGTCAAAGACTTGTCATCTTAATATTCAGATATGAATGTCTTCAGTTTCTCCCTCTATCACCTTGCTTGTGATTGATCTATAAATCTAGCTCTTTGATTACTTTAGGCAGCTCCTAAAGTAAGATCCACTGCTTAAATGGGTAACATATTTCAATTAACTTGTTTGATGTAGGACACTCCTCTTATTTCTTTAGATAACCTTTGATAGGGGTATCACCCCTAGTTTACCTCTTAGATACTCATTAGCATCCTTGGATAATGATTTTGTGAAGATATCATAAATTTTCTCTTTTGTGTTAACATTTTTCATCTTCACCTCTATATCTTGAACTAATTCTCTCAAGTAATGATACTTGATTGCAATGTGCTTAGTCTTTTTATGCATGACAAGATTCTTTGATATATTTATAGCACTTGTATTATCACAATAAAGTATGATTGGTTCAATGATCTCTTCCTTCATACCTTTGAGTAGTTGTTTGATCCATATAATATTTGTACAATTTACTACAACATCAACATATTTCGCTTCAACATTATATTGAGAAGTACAATTATATTTTCTGCTAGTCAATGTAACTAGCTTCTTGCCTAAGAAAAATGCTTCTCCATTGGTGGTCTTTCTGTCACTAATATTTCTAGTCCAATCAGCATCAAGATAGGGACTTGATTCAAATTTCTCATTTTTCTTATAGAATAGACCATATTCCTCTATTCCTTTTAGATATCTCATTATTCTTTTTACAACTGTCAAATGATTCTTTCTAAGATTAGCAAAAAATCTTATAACTATCCCTATAGATAATGCAATATTAAGTTTGTTATGTGTAATCACCTAAAAATGGTCATCTAGACTATTAGCCCCCTTCTCAGCATTTTGGCTAAATTAATTTAATCATTTATCTAGACCAAATTGCTAATAATCAATTTATTTGATTATAACCTATAGTTTGACTATGCTATCCTAAGTTCATTATTTGATTAAAAGAACATGTCCCCTTTTAATTAAATAAAACACCCCATTCTTCTAACCCACTTAAAGTTCACACATAAAGTCCTTTTTCTATTTTACAATTAAAAGAAAAGGCTTGTGAGACTTTTGTCTTATATGACAAGTCAACTTATATTCTATTGGTTGACTTGTGTGTGCACATGGATCACTCCTCTTTTCGAATTCCACCGTTGATCATCCACCATCTTCATCTTGATCTCTACCATCCATACATCTTTAAAAGGGAGAGAGCTTTCCCCTTCGATCAATCCATCATTTGAATATTGTTATGCTGCAAGTTTTTGAACAGGTTTCTTTTGAGCTTTGTGGAGAACTTCTCTTTCTTGTCTACATTCTCTCATCCATGGCATTCTAGCTTAGCTTAGCTTTCATTTTTACATGTAGCTTAATCTCACATAACTTAATAATGGTATTGTAACACTCTCATACATGTTTTAGCATAGCTCCACTTTGCATCTCATTCTAGCTTGATTTTCATTTGCATTGCATCCTTGAGGAACTCCTTGGGGCATTTGCATTCTTCCATCTTGTCTTTGGAACCTCCCATTGCATGGTTTACTAGCAAGAAGAGTATCTCTAAGGTTCATCTGAGAGCCCTTGAACTTGAAATACACTCTCTTGCACTCTATGGATAGGGAGCTCTAAGCCGGCATCCAAGCATTCCGAACTCATGGAATCGTTTGGATAGAAGAGTTTAGAGTGGGACACAATTCGAGTATACATTTTTGGCGCCCACCGTGGGGCTTGAATCAAGTTCTAGCTCCATTTGCTTTCATTTTTTATCTTTAGTTTTTTACAAAAGCATATTGGATCTAATTAAGTGCTTTTTTAGAATTATCACTTTGGTTTTAAGGCCAACCCATAAGTAGATTGGTTTGAAGGCCAAAAATCTAGTTGGTTTAAAGATTTGATTGTATCTTTCAAACCGCTTGGATTTTGATTCTAAATTTTTTTTTATAGGTTGGGTATGTATCCAAAATGTTTCAGCCCAATTTTCAAAGAGTGATTTGCAAAAGTTATGATATTTTCTTTTTTTTTTTTCATAAAAAGTCATTTTTGGTCACACATCAGCATTTTTTTCAGAAAAACTTACATTTTCAGAAATTATTTTCAATTCTAATGGGGGTTCTTTCTTTGTGTTTTGAATTTTGAGGTCGTATTAAGGATCAAAAATTTGATTTGATAAATTTGGCCTATTTTGACAAAATCAATCTCTAGAGCGCAAATGAAAATATTTTTTTAAATTTCTTGCATTTTTGGAAAGCTCTTTGATATTTAATAGGGGTCTCTTCTTCTCATTTTTATTTTTGGATAAGAAATCATAGCAAACAAGTCCAATCTTGTTGACTAAGTCAAAATCAAAGAGTACAAATGAGAGCATTTGTGATTAACTTGCACTTTCTTTACATGCACTTGGTTGGAAGATAAATTGGATTTTTGAAGCAACTCACCACTTATTATTGTATATTTTTATGTTATTTCACACTAACTTTTGGTGCTAACAAGTTGTGATTACAGGTTGCCATCCTTATGAAAAAAAATTGAAACATTGCATAAAAAGAACGCATGTTAAAGCTTCAAATGCGCAAGGGCTACTAACATTGTTTGCAGGGCTGCCCAAAGCATAAAAATTCAAAATTTCTTTCTTTTTTTTTTTTTCATGTGTGGCATTGAATAATTGTTCATTTTTCATAAGCACATAAAACTTGTGATTGGAGTCTTTTGGTAATAGGAGAGTATGCTCTTCACTCTTGTGGTGAATCAAAAATCTTGACTTGCCATTTGGTTTCAAAAGCAAGGGGTAACTGAATATTTTTGGTGTGTTTGGGACAAAATAATTGGAATAGGAGAGTATGCTCTTCACCCTTGTGGTGAATCAGAAATCTTGACTTCCAAAAGTTGATCCACTCTTTGTGTAGTTTAGAATCCTTTAGAGGGCCTACTCTCGGACAACCTGAGAGGAACGACCCAAGTGGGGACAAGAAGATTACCTAGCTCTTCCAACCCACTATAAACTCAAGGCTATCAAAGACACAAAACCTTGGTAGATGTAGTGTTTGTCTTCGCCTAGTGTGATCGGTTATGGGATTTCGACCATAGGGAGATCACTAGGCAAGAATGCTTAAAGTACTCTTGTGATCACGAGATCAGTTACTCATTGCAAGGTGAGGTGTCCCATAATTGGGAGCAAGAGGAACACTATGAATGAAAGCCCTATCTAAACACCCTAAGTTAGTAACTACCCTTTTTAAGTCACTCAACTTCTTGGTGCAAGGATCGATCCTAGTGGACTACCCGGATCACCCCAAGATTTTACACTCACCATATGTGTTCCCTTAGTTGTTCTTATGGCACTTCTATGAAAAAGCCAATATCTCTTGTGGGCAACCACTTGGTGTGAGGCGAAAGAGCATCAAGCGTGGGCCAAGTTGTTGAGTAATGAACCATGTCTTTTAGGTAGATATTGCTTGATGTGTTCTCAAATGTGCCAGACTTGTGAAAATCTTTTGAACATACACATGAAGATAGTTCTAGGGATTTATTTTAAGACCTCACATATGCTTGTATAATGCAAGGTTGCTTTGTCCCTTACTTGATTGTTTAAAGAATACTCCATGTGTCACTATCTTGCTTGGAAAGAAATTGTTTTTGAACATCAAACTTGCTATGCTATCAACTATTGTCAAACTTTTTCAACCAAGTCAAAGCATCAAGTCTTAACATTTTTCTTATGTTGCTTGCTAAGAGGAGTCTCATCATTTTACTTTTCTTTTATATGTCTCTAGTTCTTGAACATGCTTAAAGTGACTCTTTGGTCTTAGTGCTCTTGGTCTTTTTGTCTTCATGGTCTATGTTCGCTTGCTAGTTATCCTTTTGCTGAAATGGTTACCTTGATTTCTTGACTACACTCTTAGGTTGGAGAGTTGTTCACTTGTCACCCTGCTTGCTCTATCTATTTGTCTATTTGGGCATCTTGCCTAGCTATTGACTTGAGTCATTCATGTCGTAAGTTTCTTCGACATATTGTTTGACAAGTCACTTTAATCTCTCTCTACTATCTTGGCAAGTGAACACTCTACCTCCTATAGTTTCAACATCAAGTTATCTTCTAGGCTCTTTTATGCTTGGCTTTTCATCTAAAACTATGGGATCTAAACCTTTTGATACCAAACTTCAACCGAATCTAGATGATCATGATATCCTCCATGTCACTAAAGATTTTCAAGATCTATATGCACAATACAAAGAACTAGAAGAGACAAATGATCTTTCTTACCTTCATCTCTCTAAGCACATGAAAAAAATGAAGTCTAAACTTGAGAAAAGGTTAGAGGAGAAGATTTCATCATTATATTAATCTTCCTTAAGGTCTTTATATGCATGTGAGTCACCTTCTTTGAGGTCATCCTCTTCTTCTAAGTCTACATGCTCTACTTCAAGACATCAAATGTCTTCATCTTCTAGATCTAAAGACCTCTTTAGAGGACAAGCAAGTGATACCTACTTTGAGCCTATTACAAAATTTCATGATGGACCTATCTTTGACCAAGATAATGATGAAGACATGGATGCATTCTATTCAGTTGAGAAAAAACCAAAGGATTATAGACATACTTTTGAGAGAAATTTTACTCCCTTGGGGAATTTTTATGATGACACTTTGCAAAAACTTCTTGGTACCAAGCTCATCATGTTGCCTAAGTATAGCTCCTATGGAAATCCATTCTTGGATACCTATTGTGCCTATCATCGATCTAATGACCATGCTACTTTAGATTGCATTGAGCTAAAACATAAAATCCAAGATCTTATTGATAATGGAATTATTGATACCTCTAATGATTCATGTGATGAGGATACTTTTCATGAGCAAGATTACATTAATGAACCTATGTCTAGTAGCAGCTCTATTACATCTTCCACTTCTTCCAACACTCGTGCATCTCCCAACACTTCAAATCTTTCCAACATGCCTCCATCAAATAAAGAACCTAATGCTTTCCACATAGACTATGTGTATCCTCAAGGACTACCTCGAAAAGAAACTCAAGCTAACCTTCACTTGGCTGCAAAATTTTTCCATGCTACTAATCCTAAACATCCTCAACCTTCATGCACTACTATACCTAATCTAAGTACTACTCCATTCACTCTTCATTCTCCCTTGTACTTAGAAGTGGCTCCATGTCAAGAGGACTCTCAAAAAGAAAAAGCTATAAATGTCAAGACAGATCAAGATCAAGCACCCTTTCATCTCTTTCAAGATTTTTCCCCTCCATATCCTATAACTTGTCCACCTCCTAAGTATGATGAAGGTACCACTTCCATTATCTCCTTTGAGCTTACTGAAAATTATGAGAAAAGTTCTCTTCATATGCTATCCAAGGCTACTTGTCAAGATCAAAGCATCCCCTCGTGTTCTACTTCTCCATATCCACTTCAAAATTGTGCTCAAGCTTCAAGTGCTCCTATTAAAAATGTTGTTCCTATCAAAGCTACTCATGAGTCTATTGATGGCTTTGACTATGTTTCTCAATTTAAAGATGTTGATATTCCTTTTCACTATCCATTTGCATCTCCTAAGTCTATCCTTGGTCCTCATCCATCAAAGCTAAAGTCTTCAAACCTTCCATCTATATTGGGACCTTATGTTCCTCCATCTCCTACATTCACTCCTAGCTCATTCCCTAGCTCTCCTATATTACCTCAAGATCAACAAAGATACTCATCCTTGATGACTTTTCACCCATCTATACATCTAAACCAGTCATATCATCCTTATTCATCCACAAATCCCAAGTCCTTTGGAAGTGAGAATAAAAATAAGAATCCATTAAAAAATGAAGATCACTATGTCCCATCTAATCGACATGTGAATGCTAAGAAGGAAAATGCACAAAAGAGACCACAAAGGTCCACTATTAAGAGAGCTAAATCAAAGAAAATATGGGTTCCTAAACCCATTATTGAAGAAATGTGTTTTGAAGTATCCAAAGGAAAATCTAAAGCTATATGGATTCCCAAGTCTCTTTTAAAAGACTTGAATATTGAAAATACTTCAAAGTTGACATTCAAGCTTCCAAAGGCTTCCATTCCATCTTCTTCCAAAAATCTTCCTAAAATTATTCCAAAGCCTTCCACTCCACTTTTTTCCAAATCTCTTCCACCACCTCATACATCTAAACCTCAAGCTACTTCATCCATGATTCCTCCATCATTCCAATACCCTTCAAGGTGTGTGTCAATGTTGATCTTGTACAATATTTCAACTACCCTCATGAAATCTTCTAAAGCTTACACTAAATTTCTATACATGAACTATTATCCTCCATATATTCTTCCTACTACCATTTCTCTTTGATCACCCTATCAACATCTTTGAGCATAGCTTTCTATGGTCTTGTCTTATCATGACTTATCTGTCCTGTAGGAGCACTATCTACATTCGAAAAGCTTGAGCTCTTTCTAAAAATTCAAAAAAAGAAGAAGAAGATTTTTTTTTAAAAAATACATGAAAAAAAAATGAAAATGTGCCTTGGTGAAAACCACTTCTTGTGGCACTTTGGTAGCAAAAATAAAGAGAAATAAATTTATCCTAAGGTGAAAACTACTTCTTGTGGCACCTTGGATAACTACCATGATGAAAACTTGGCAAACAAGCATCATGCATAATTCTACCATCATCCACCTATCCCCTCTTCTCTCTTTGATCTTGACAATATTGAGCTATCTTTGCATATTGGATATCTTATCCACGAGATTTTCTATTGTTATCTCCCATTCACTCATAGCCTCTATCTTGAGCTTTATTTTTATTGCTCTATCCCATCATTATTCTATCTAGTTGACCCCTGAGTCTTGATCATAATAAATGAAACATGATTCTCATAGGTCTCTTAACATGGCTACTCTTTTGGACTACACATTTCATGCTATCTCACTTGTTGGCTTCATTTCTTATCCTACATGCTATCTTTCTCATTACTTCCATTGCTTATACAAAATATGCTTCATATGACTATTTCACCTCTTTCCCTAGCTTGGGTACTCTTGAGGAGTCAGTCCTTGAGGATCACTTTCACTTGCTTCATACTCTTTTTTCATCCATCTTTTCTTATCCACTGGCTCGTTGCTCCATCATATCCTATACCTTGCTAGACATCTTTCTTGACAACTAGAGATTTCTAAATTATTCTAAAAAATCCAAAAAATCATATATGATCCTGAAAAAAATTCTAAAAATCAGAAAATGTCCTGAAAAAATGATCTTCTTAGTGAAAACCTATCAATAGGCACTTTGATGTATCACCAAAAATATCAAAAATACAAAAATACAAAAAAATTGAAAAAATTCTTGAAAAAATCTGTCAAGTGGTGAAAATCTGGAAACAGGTGCTACTTGAGACCCTTGCACCTCTGTCTATCAGTCTCAATCACCTACTTTGCTACACATTTCCTAGCTTGAAATTGTTTCTTTTCCTCATCTCGAGGGCATAGCTACTTAGCCTATTGAGGTATTCTTGTGCATTAGGGTTTCTTTGACAACTCACAAAATAGTGTTTCTCAACACTTCCCCCACTTTGACATCAAGTTTTTTTTTAACACTTTACATATAGTTTACCTACAGTCTCTGATGTTGCGATATTTCTCACTATCAGAATCAAGTTTTGAAGAAATGGCCAAGTGACTTGCACACACGCACTTTAACACTTAAACGATTGAGCTATGCTGATCTTTATCTACTTTGTGTTCCGTCCATGATGATTTATTTTCCATGTGTTCCCTCCCTAATAGTCTTTCAAGGATGTCATTGACTAGAAGACTGGGGGCATGGGACAAATTTTCTTGATTTCTTCTTGTGGGTATACTTTTGTTTTTCTATAGTGTCTTAAGCATTTATGCTAGTCCTATTCAACACGTTGACTTACAAATGTATCATCCTCGACTAATTTGCAAAACCGCACTCAGGGTTTATCCTGGCGCTTATGCCTTGATATAGTGTAATCTTGCTAAATTAAACTTAGGGAATCTAATTGTGTAGTTATCTTGACTTACATGTCTCTAATGCTTAGATTGGATTTCCACATACCTATCTAATATCGATCATATTCATATCCTCATAGTTATACTAGTGATGGTTGTATGATCTTATGATGTCCCTAATAAATGCTCAATGATGAAATTAAGAGTCTAAATGTTATGCACTTCTTGCTAGTAAACCACTTTGCATATTAGCTTGCATTTAGGTTCATTTTCTAGATTAGTCTTGCATTCTTGCATATGGGGAGAGCTCTCTCTTCATCTTTTTTGTGGACATATTAGCTAACTCCTTTCATATATTTCTTTACTTTCTTCTTGTTCATGTCTTTTCACCTTCATAATCTTTCACTTCATCTCTTTTCTATCTTATCATCACATATATAAAGTTTTGACCTCTGAAATAATTTCAACATCCTAGATTTATTTTCGGGATCGAAATCCAAATTCGAGTTCATCTTGATGGTCAAAATTGTCTTTTAAAATTCTACTTTCTTCTGAGTAGTTAGCTGATCTTTTGAGGTCTAATCTCCAAATCATCAATGGGGCATCTTCATTTCCATACTTCATATCTACTTCTAGTCACCTTTTCACATCTAAATCATCTTTCTACTAGATTTGACCTAATTTTTTGTTGGAAATATTCAGGACTAACAAGGTTACTAAGAGGGGAGGGGTGAATCAGTAAACTTTAAACAATTTAAACAAATTTAGCATAATAACAAATTCACCATTCATTCATCTACTTTACTGTGTGCATAAAAAGATTAACACACTGATTTGATGACCCAGAAACCTTTCAATTTGAAAGTAAAACTGGGGTGCGGATGATACCCACAAAACTTCAATACTACAGTATAAATTTGGCCGGTTAAGGCTTACAATGATCACTTCTGGTGATCTGCCCTGTTAGGAGCAAGTAGAATTGCTAGATCCACCTTGTTAGAGGATTTACAAACATACAATGAAGTATACACTCTATTAGGAGATTTACAAAAGACTGTCAAGTCTACCTTGTTAAAGGATTTATAAAATTGATTCACCTATTAGGATGAAGCAGTGGATCTGCTTGCAACTGGTTTGCTGATTAGATCTTATGTACTGATCACTTGATGTGATGGATATATCTTTGCTGCTCCTTGATAACCTTGCTGAATACTCTGCTGCTGATTCTCTTTCAATTCGCTCTTACTTCACTGTTACTTTTCTTCATTATTTTCTATAGTGTAAATGGCACAATACATTACATATATACCATTCCAATATTTACAGCAACAAGGTCGGCCAAACACAAGTAGACAAAACATTACTGAGTCGGCCAGATAGTAGAAAACTCAGGTTCCTCAAACTCACTCGGTGACCTTCTGACACTCGGCATCCACTACATTACACGACATCATCATGCATTCGGTAGAGGTAGGGGCTTGGTCCATACTAATCACTCTGAGTAGCTTGGAACTTGGTAACCACTGGTGACTCGGTAAACATTGTGTCACTCGGTAGAAACTAACTCCTTCGATTCACTTGGTAAGCACTGGATACTTCTTTTACGTTTCTGTCTTGGTAATTACTGAAACCTTCATTTACCTTCCTGACTCGGTAAACACTATAACCTTCATTTACCTTTCTGACTCGGTAAACATTAAAACTTTTGTGTACCTTTCTGACTCGGTAAACACTAAAACCTTCGTTTACTTTTCTAACTCGGTAAACACTAAATCCTTCATTTACCTTTCTGACTCAGTAAACATTAAAACCTTCGTTTACCTTTCTGACTCGGTAAAAACTGCTAAACATACTTGGTAACCAACGAATGCTCAGTATGAACTGTAAACTGAGTGATGAACTCGGTAAGCATTCAAAATCAAATAAGTGTTGTAAGTAATGACAAATGTATCATTATTCCAACAATCTCCCCCTTTGGCATTAGTGACAAAAACACTTATGAGCCAAAATTTATATACAAGATCTGACAAAACTGATTTGATTCTGCTGTGCTGAATATACATGGGCTACCTTACATATAACTCCCCCATACAATATACACAAGGTTTCTACATGAGTTATATGACTTTATTCTTTATTACTTTATTACCTTCTCCCCTTTTGTGTATGATTTTCCTCTATATATTACTTTCTCCCCCTTTTTGACAATAAAGCCAAAAAATAAAGAATGTATTTACATGGAGACACCAAAATGTGTGATAAACTCAGAATGTTCCTGAAGAATTAGTTGCAGAGTTTAATCCCAATTGTCTTGCAAGATTTTACATGTGGAGAGAGCTACTTGAACTTTTGCAAAAAGTTCAATCACATGGTCTGTAACAGAGAAGTTATTGTCATGGATCAATGTTTTTGAATATGCAATGTGCTTCTGCATTGTGTTCATGACAGGAAGGATCATATTCAGGATGTCAACTAGAGTAGACCTGATCCTTGTTTCCTCTCTCAGAAATTCTACCTATTTCTCTAACAAAAATTTGATTCTCAGATGATGGGATGAACTTGCACTGTGGTCAGATTGTAGCATTTGGGCACTGACCTTTATATCCTGATCAATTTTATTCAACTTTTCTTTTATGTCCTTTGTATACTTGGTAACATCACAAAGTTTTGCAAAAAGTGAGGTTACATTATTAAAAGAATTTTCAATGTCAGACAAAATTGAGGTTAATTCAACTTATTTTATTTCTAAGTGCTAAGCAATGTGCTGAAGCACCTTATTTTCAAATTTCCTTTCTACTTTCTCTATTAACTTTTCTTGTCCTGAGATATCCTCATTAAATTTATTCACCACTTCTTCTAGCTGTAACAAAATGTTTTGAGATGAATCCACATCAATACTTATAGCCTCAGTTATTATGTTCTTAGCACTCTCAATGATGTTGAATTCTCTGTCCCTTTCATTCCTTAGCTGTATTTGCTGTGCCTTTTTCTCTAGATGTTGACTAACCAATCTTAGTTCATTAACTGTAGTAGTTTCTAGATTTATCTTTGGAATGATAATTTCTTCATCCAAATCTATATCACCATCTAATACTTTGCCTGTAAGCAGCAGCTTCAAGGGTGTCTTTGGTTTATCTACAGTACTTACCTCCTTTCCTTTTGAAGTAGATACAATGGTCGATGCTGTAGGACTAGCAGTCAAGACTGGAATGGAACCAACTAAAGCTAAACTAAGAGAAGTGCTGGCTGTATCAAAACTTGATATACTTCCCAAAAATGATGTACATACTAGTGTATTTACAATTGGAGAACTGTCTGGAGCAAAAATTGGGGCCAATGTGGCCAAGGAAGACAAAATTGATATGAAACTTGGAAGACTTACTATACAAGCTGCAGGTGGAAGAGATACACTTAGTGAAGTGACTGCTACAGTGGATGACTCGGTGGCTGATGATATGCTTGGAAGCTCGATAATTGAAGAAGTGACTGCTAGCTCGGTAGATGAAGTACTTGGCACTTGCATTGTAGAAACCTGGAGCTGAGAGGAGACAGGTGGAGATTGATCAATTGATGAGGCTATTGAGCTCACAATCTCACCAGTAGAGGCTGCTTCTTCCTCCATTTCTCTTTCAGCTTCTTCCTCAATTTCTAACATTAATGATTGTAGGTCTTTTGGAATGTCTTCAATGTCATCCCCATCATCATCCTTGATCTCTATGGGTTCCTTAGTTGTCTTATGCAGTTTATATACATCACTCTAGACATCAGTTGCATTTTTAACAACTAGCTCAATGCTTTTTAGTAATATGAGACATGTATTAAATCTCATATTCATTCTGCCTTCATGATCCTTCAATGCCCTTTTGATTTTTGCATCTGTTAGGCTGGGGACCAGTTCTCTTAATCTTTGCTCAAAAATGTCTTTAACTATTTTCTTGGTGTGCTCCCATCTCACCTTTATTTTATCAAATAGTTCAGCAGGAATTTGGGAAACAAATTGGTCTGGAGAGAATTTCTAGGTTCCCAACTTCTCCATTATCAGATCTTCAATTTCTTTTTGCTCAGCAGGAGTTCTGGTTTCATATTTCAATGCCTTGAAATTGATTCCTGTACCAATCCTTAGTTGTTTCATCCTTTCTTCGAATGTTAGAGGAGGTTTGCTGAACACAACTTCTTTCTTGCCTCTCCTAGTTCTCCTTGTGAACACCACCTGAGGTTTGGTAATGATTACCCTACCCTTTCTCTTTGCTGGCTCTGCTTCCTTTTCTGGCGCCTCTTCTTCTTCTTCTTTTTCTTCGTCCTCACTGTCGCCCTCAGTAAGCATAAGAGGTCCAGTATCGGCTTTCAACTTTTCTATCTTTCTCTTGCCTTTAGAGATTGCTTGAGGAAGCTTGATTTCAAGCTCTATTCTGACCTTTGCCTCTTCATAGGTTCCAAATGCAGGCAATTTGGGATCCACTGGTTCATTTACCAGTGCCTCAATGATATCTCTGGCATCATCAATATTTAGCTCATAGGGCAATGGTTTTACCCATGCCACTTGAGGTTTGACTGCCTGGATGTAGACTCTGTCACAATCAACCATGAAACAGACATCATCCTTATACTCTTCAACAAGTTTCGGAGGTATCCTAAACCTGTTTTTCATCCTTTCCTTGAAATCTTCAAAATAGTTATCCATTACCTTCTCAAAATTGATACCCATTTCTGCTATGAATTCATTTATTTGATACAAAATTGGAGTATCTTTCCTCCATACAACTGCACCTTTAGATGGAAAGAATTTCTATACATAGAAAAATAAACAAACTAGCAAAGAACCAAATTTACAAGGGTTTGTCTTTGCAGTCCTTATGCTATCCATGTTTTTATTCAATTGTTTTAATAGCACATCAGCTAGGTCAAACTCCATATTTTTCTTTACAATCTTATATGCCAAATCTACAGCCTCACAGGGTACACTATTCAGCCTGCTGGAACTATACAGTTTGTATGCAGTAACACAAATACCAAATTTCAGTTCTATATCTGAAACATTGTTGAGCTTTAAACCTCTGCCATCCCATTTGGCTTGGGTTAATTTCTAAAGTTCATCTCGACCTAGGGTTTTGGTGGTTTTGTCTTTGGTCAACATTGGTAAACCCGTGATCTAGTGGATCATCTTCTTTGTTATGAGGATGGGTTGTTCTAACCACAATTGTCCATTATACACATGGCTTAAGATATACCTCACCCATTTCACTTGGAAACTTCTTGGCAGATGCGGGATATGGGTTAAACCTTTGGTTTTCAAATGTTTAAACTCAAGTTTTAGGGTTCCATCCACGCATAACTCGGCTAGGGTATTATCCATATCTAGTGTCCCTATTTCTTGCACAGTACACTTGAAATGAGTATGAATATCATTGATAAGAAGTACCTTTGGAGGGATCTATGATTAAGCTCCATGCAGGTCGAGTGATTCAGTGATGGTAGGAATGATTTTGAAATTGGGCACCTTCCATTTGACTCCCTTCACAAGCATTTCAGAACCTCTTTTTGCCTTGTTGCCACTGGTGCTTGCGGATGCCATTGCTGCTCGGTGAGAGAACAATTTTGCAACACAAATTCTTCGCTTGAAAATTGCTTCAAATCACTTGAACTCACTTGGATGCACTTGAAAATATATTTTCTCTATGAATTCTGAATTCGTGATAAAAAATGAGATCAAATTCTGCCTTTTTGATCAAAATTCTATCATTAATGCTCAGGTATGAAGGTAGATTAGAATTAGGGTTTTACAAATAGTCACCGACTTACTCAATAAACCTTGCAACTTGGTGAACACACAAAACCTTTCTTATTATCCCGACCAAGCTTGGTAAAGCCTAAAAACCAACCTTACTCGGTAGATGCAACACTGTGAATTATGACTTGTATCTGCAATACTGAGTTATCATTTCCACTCCTTCTTTCTGGAACTGCTTAGGATATGGCTTGAAGATGTAGTCCCTTATCCTTCTTGATAAGTCTAATTAGGAATGGTGGAGTCACCCACTTCTAGAGTGACATTTCCATCATTTGAATTTTCTTGCTCGGTAGACTTAGGAATCCACTGTTGTTTCATTTGCTTTCGAATATTATCAGCTCTAGCTTTCTTTTCATCTTCAACCTTTCCTATATTCATGCAATTCTTGGCTATATGACCAAGTTCAATACAAGTGTAGCATCTTATGGTTGTATCTTTCTTCCTTAGGTGATGCCTTCTATAGTTTGTTCCTATGTGTCCATATTCTCCACAATAGTGATGACATCTACACCAAGTATTGTAATCCCAACCAAATATTGCTTTGACAATTTGTTCTACTGGATTGAATGATTTTGATCTACATTCAGATGCCTTGTGTCCTTGTTTCTTGTATTTGTGACATTTGCCTTCAAACTTCAGTTTTTCCTTGCATTCATTGGCTTTGCGACCATGCTGATTGCAATTGAAACATTTGCCATTGAATTTACCTTTACCATTACTCCAAAATTTGTTAGATGTATGACCTATCTTGCCACAATGATTACAAGTGGGTCTTTGATTCCTTTGGGTACCTTGTTCAGAAGATTCACCTTCTTCCTTGTATCCAAGACTAGTTTTAACTTTTTGCTTATAAAAATTTTGCTTATTTTGCTGATTCAATTGATTCATGTCTACTTGAGATTTCATCATCCTTTCATTGAATTTTTTTTCAATATTTAGATCATTTTCCAAGCTTTCATTGATTTGTCTCTCAGTTCTTAAGTCATTCTGTAGACTTTCATTTTGTGCTTTGAGAATCCTGATTTCTTCATTTGCATTGGATAGTTGATCTGCTAGATCTTCATGTTCAAGGGATTGATTTTGAGTTTCATGACTTCTATCTTCCAATTCTTCTTGTGCTTTGTTTCTTTGTTCCAAAACTTCACATAGCCTGATTGACTGTATTTCTTGCTCTCTTTTAAGCTTTCTTACCTCTTTGTGCAAAGATCCATTCTTTTCTAGAAGTTCTTTGATTGCTTTGTCAGCTTCTTCTGTATTACTTGATGGTAACAAATCTTCAATCCTTTCTTCAACATAAAAATGGTCATTTATTTGTCTTGCAAGTTCCTTTCTTCTTTCTAGGGATTGAGAAAGATGTTCCTTTGCTTCTTTGAGTTGAATCATGGCCATCTCCAAATCTAGCTTCTCATTCTCAATAGTTTTGTCAAGTCTGAATATTTCCATTGTCCTTGATCTTTGCTCAAGCTATCAAGCTCTGTCCTAAGAACCACAAAGCTCTAATACCAATTGTTGAAAATATTCAAGATTAACAAGGTTACTAAGAGGGGAGGGGTGAATCAGTAAACTTTAAATAATTTAAACAAATGTAGCATAATAAAAAATTCACCATTCATTCATCTACTTTACTATGTGCATAAAAAGATTAACACACTGATTTGATGACCCAAAAACCTTTCAATTTGAAAGTAAAACTGGGGTGGGGATGATACCCACAAAACTTCAATACTGTAGTATAAAGTTGGCCGGTTAAGGCTTACAATGATCACCTTGTTAGAGGATTTACAAACATACAATGAAGTATGCACTCTGTTAGGAGATTTACAAAAGACTATCAAGTCTACCTTGTTAAAGGATTTACAAAACTGATTCACCTATTAGGATGAAGCAGTGGATCTACTTGCAACTGGTTTGCTGATTAGATCTTATGTACTGATCACTTGATGTGATGGATATATCTTTGTTGCTCCTTGATAACCTTGTTGAATACTCTGCTGCTGATTCTCTTTCAATTTACTCTTACTTCACTATTACTTTTCTTCATTATTTTCTATATTGTAAATGGCACAATACATTACATATATACCATTCCAATATTTACAGCAACAAGGTCGGCCAAACACAAGTGGACAAAACATTACTGAGTCGGCCAGATAATAGAAAACTCAAGTTCCTCAAACTCACTCGGTGACCTTCTGACAGTCGGCATCCACTACATTATATGGCATCGTCATGCACTCGGTAGAGGTAGGGGCTCAGTCCATACTAATCACTCTGAGTAGCTTGGAACTTGGTAACCACTGGTGACTCGGTAAACATTGTGTCACTCGGTAGAAACTAACTCCTTCGATTCACTTGGTAAGAACTGAATACTTCTTTTACCTTTTGGTCTTGGTAATTACTAAAACCTTCATTTACCTTCCTGACTCGATAAACACTATAACCTTCATTTACCTTTCTGACTCGGGAAACATTAAAACTTTTGTTTACCTTTCTGACTCGGTAAACACTAAAACCTTTGTTTACCTTTCTGACTTGGTAAACAGTAAATCCTTCGTTTACCTTTCTGACTCGATAAACATTAAAACCTTTGTTTACCTTTCTGACTCAGTAAACACTGTTGAACATACTTGGTAACCAACGAATGCTTGGTATGAACTGTAAACTGAGTGATGAACTTGGTAAGCATTCAAAATCAAATAAGTGTTGTAACTAATGACAAATGTATCATTATTCCAACAATTTTTATGCTATATCCTTCAAGGTCAACTCTAGTCTAACTGGGGCATTTTATCAGTTTTTTTATAGTCATTCTTGGGCTCTAATCATTTATTTTTCATATCAGACATTGCTATATCTTGATTTTCTCATGTCTAGCTAGTTTCTGCTTCCTCTTACCTCATTTCGATTTCGATCTCGAGGGGGCAGAAGTACTCTATTGTTGATTGTTACAGCTATCTATTTCTTAGGAGCATTTGTTTGACCTTATCACTTGCTCTCAATCTATTCGCTTTGCTAGGTGTTAGAATTATTTTCAGATCCTAACATCATCTTCCTTATGTTCAGTACTATCGCTATCAGGTTGTGCATTCAAGACTTGCTATCTATTTCTGCATTTCATTCTTTGAAATCAGATATCTATATCTATCATTACCTACTTGGCTTTCTATTTTCTTTGACATAATGTGTTCCCAAATTGATCACGCATTAGTCAAAGAGGGGAAAATGTAATCACCTAAAAATGGTCATCTAGACTATTAGCCCGCTTCTCAGCATTTTGGCTAAATTAATTTAATCATTTATCTAGACCAAATTGCTAATAATCAATTTATTTGATTATAACCTATAGTTTGACTATGCTATCCTAAGTTCATTATTTGATTAAAAGAACATGTCCCCTTTTAATTAAATAAAACACCCCATTCTTCTAACCCACTTAAAGTGCACACATAAAGTCCTTTTTCTATTTTACAATTAAAAGAAAAGGTTTGTGAGACTTTTGTCTTATGTGACAAGTCAACTTATATTCCAATTGTTGACTTGTGTGTGCACATGGATCACTCCTCTTTTCGAATTCCACCTTTGATCATCCACCATCTTCATCTTGATCTCTACCGTCCATACATCTTTAAAAGGGAGAGAGCTTTCCCCTTCAATCAATCCATCATTTGAATATTGTTATGCTGCAGGTTTTCTAATAGGTTTCTTTTAAGCTTTGTGGAGAACTTCTCTTTCTTGTCTACATTCTCTCATCCAGGGCATTCTAGCTTAGCTTAGCTTTCATTTTTACATTTAGCTTAATCTCACATAACTTAATCAGCATCAGGATAGGGCCTTGATTCAAATTTCTCATTTTTCTTATAGAATAGACCATATTCCTCTATTCCTTTTAGATATCTCATTATTCTTTTTACAACTGTCAAATGATTCTTCCTAAGATTAGCAAAAAATCTTATAACTATCCCTATAGATAATGCAATATTAGGTCTGTTATGTACTACATATTGTAATTTCCCAATCATACACCTATATAATGTTTGATTCACCTCAGCTAAATCATCATTCTTTAACAATTTATGTATTGTCACCATAGGTGTACTTATTGGCTTGGAATTCTTCAATCCAAAAGCTTTTAGCATCTCCTTAACATACTTTGACTGAGTGATGTATATACCATATTTTATCTATGTACTCGCAAACCCACAAAGAACTTGATCTCTCCAAACATAGACATCTCAAATTCTTTCTTCATTTTATTTACAAAAGACTTGCATAAAGTGTCTCGACCTCTAAATATAATATTATCAACAAAAAATTTAGATAATAAAATACCTTGGCCTCTCTCTATCTTCAAGTACAAATTGTTGTTATCACCAGTCCTTTCAAATCCAATCTTCACAAGATAATTATGAAGTCTCTCATACCATGCTCTTGGTGCTTGCTTCAAGCCATATAAAGCATTTTCTAATCTACCATGTTTTTAATGTTGACATTAACAAATACTTTTAGCTATTCTATATATACTTCTTCCTCTAATATGCCATTTAGAAATGTAGACTTAACATCCATTTGATAAACTTTGAAACCTTTTTATGTAGAATAAGCAAGCATAGATCTTACTCCTTCCAATCTAACAACAAGGGTAAATGTTTCTCCATAGTCAATCCATTCTTCTTGTCCATATCCTTTACACACTAATCTTTCCTTGTTTCTTGTTACATCACCATTTTCATCTAACTTGTTTCTATATATCCACTTGTTTCCACTCACATTTTTGTCTTCTAGTCTAGGAATTAGAGCCTATGTCTTATTTTTCTCAATTTGTTCAATCTCGTATTCCACGGCTTTACTCTAGTTCACATCTTCTAAGGAATATTTCACTAATTTGGAATCATTCATTCTCAGCAAACATGTATTATTTCTAAACTTGTTCCTTGTAATTGGACTAGAATATTTGTCTCTAATGATTTGTGCAACAAGATGATGTCTCTTGACATATTTAGACAATCTTGGTTCAACTCTAGTTTCTTCATTTGGTCTTTCAACTTGTGAATCACTATGTATCTTTCTGTTAGGTATTTTAGCATCTCTTTCATGTACACTAATCTTAGAACTAGAATGTGCTTGAACTTCATTCTATAACTTGGCACCTAAATGTAGCTCGATTTCTAAATACAACTCAACATTCATATTATGTGACTTGACAATTGCTGAAACTTGATGTTGTCTTGTAACTTGATTTGCAACAGCTTCCTAAGCAAGAATACCTTCATAAAAGTATACAAATGATTTGTATTTTTTTGGTTCCTTCATTGTTTCAGCCTCATATACTTCTATATATTCATTAAATTTATATATTTGCACTTTCCACAACTTTTTAAGTGTTAGTATTTAAATACTTATAAGCTTTACTTCTTGTGGAATATCCTAGAAATATACCTTCTTCACTTTTTGCATCTATTTTACCAGTCTTGAAATATTTGAGAATATAGTATTTTCTTCCAAAAACCTTAAAATATTTTACATTAGGTAAGTATCCATACCACAATTCAAATGTGTAGAATGAGTACCTTTCTTGACTTGCACATGATTCAAGGTATAGATAGATGTACTTATAGCTTCCTTCCAGTAGTCTAAAGAGACATTTTTCTCCATTATCAGTGTCCCAGCATAGTCCATTATAGACCTCTTCATCCTTTCAACAATTCTATTTTGTGGAGGGTTAGGAACAAATGTCTATCTTTTGATTCCTTTTTTATTATAGAACATCTCAAACTCATTTGATGTAAATTCTCCTCCTTTTTCAAATCTCAAATATTTTAAAATTTTACCTGTTTCCTTTTTAACTCTTGATAAGTACCACTTAAACATTTGGAAAGCATCATATTTCTATTTCAAAAACATAACTATCATCATTCTAGAATCATCATCACCAAGAAACATCATGTACTTGTCTCCTTTGTAGCTTTGCACTTCAATTGGTCCACACAAGTTAGTATTAACAATCTCTAGTATTCCTTTAGAGGTATGAGTTTTACTTTTAAAACTTGACTTTGATATCTTGCCTAACTAAAATTGTTTGCACATTATATTATCAGGTTTCTTCAACTTATTAAAACCTCTAACTTTTCTCATGTTATTGATACTCACCAAGTTGAATATTTATGCTTCTAATGAGATTGTGTGAAAGTTTATAGCATCAACATTTTAGATCATACTACATGATCCATCATCAGGATGAGAGAGCTTAAGAGCTCTCTCATCCTGATGATGGATCATGTAGTATGATCCGAAACGTTGATGCTATATAATTTCACACAATCTCACTAGAACCATAAATATTCATAGCATGGATTGTGGAAATCTATTACAATTAACTCACCAAGTTATCAAAATTATCATGACATAACCTTTTGTGCCAACACATCATCAAATTTTAAAACTAAACAAGTAGCATCCTCTATATCAAGGTAGAATAGATTACTTCTAGTTTGATCACCTATTCCAATCATATTTCAATTAGTATCATATATCTTAGCAATCTTGTTTTCAAACTCAACCTTACATCTTAAATTATTTAGTTGTGACACTCTCAAAAAATTATAGTTAAGTCCTTCAACATAGTAAGAATTGTCACATAAAATATTTTTTTGTTATCTTGATAGAACCTTTTCCTTTCATCAAATAGGGTGCATCATTACCGAATCTTGCACTATTCCCATCATAAAAATTCAAGATAATGAACTTACTTTTATCTCTAGTCATGTGATGTGAACACCCACTATCATCAACTTTTATCTTGCTATCTTGCTATCATGTTAATTAGATTCATCTCTTGTTTTCTCTTCAACAATATGGCAAGATGTCTTGCCTTTGTCCTTATAATCTTTTCTATCTTCATCTCTTCTACTTTTGTACTTGTCACCACCTCTGTAGTTCTTCTTCTCTGGACATCCAACAACAATATGACCAACCTCATTGAAATTGAAACAAATGATAGGTAGTTTACCTTTAAACTTGCCTTTACCTCTGTGAAATCTCCTTTCTAGTTTTGCTTCAAGTTGATCTACATCCTCCTCATCTGTCTCAGTATCACTAGACACATATTGTGTTTTTTCTTCTTCTTCACATTAGGTTCCTTCAATGATAGCTTAGCTTTGAAAGCCAATTCAATATTTTTTAGTTTGTAATTATCAAAGTTAGATAGCTCAAAAGTAGTGAACCTACCTACCAGGCCTTCAAGAGTTAGAACATTCCCTGGCACACATCTTAGTTCTTGTGTTGCAAAAACTCTAATAGCATGTATAGGTACTAGTGTTCTCAAAAAAAATTTTAGTACTATATAATCATCTATTGTACTAGTAGCTCCTCTTATTACATTAACAAAATCTTTTATCCTTAAGCAATATTGAGCAATATTTTCACCATCTTGCATTCGCATATCATCAAACTTACCTCTAAGACTTTAAACTTTTTATATTAGAACATTCTTGTCACCTCAATAGGTAGTGTGAAGAGCATCCCACATTTTATTTTCATTGTCAAGACTTTTGATATCATCAAACTCAACATATCTTAGGGAAAAGACAATCTCCAAAATTGTATGGTTGTATTTCTTCTTCTTTTTTAGATCTTCAGTAGTTAGGGCTCCAACAAGATCAACATGATCAATAGTAATGGTAGATTGTGCATGATCTCCAAGTCATCAAAGGTGTAGCTTCATTAGAATTTTTCATGCAAGAAAGTTATCTCTATTAAGCTTGGGTACTTCTCTTTTTGACATTTTGACCTCTATGCTTCCAGTACCTTCAAACTAGTCCTCTTAAGAAGATGACTCTAATACCAATTGTTGGATTTCTTGAGAATAACTAAGAAGAGGGTGAATAATTTATCCAAGGTCTAGATGTACTATTAAAACTTTTCATATCTTGGTGAACCCATAAAACATTTATCATTATGCATGCATCCATAAATTATGCAATCACTCAAAACTTGTAGGTTACTGTCAAATCAATTTACTAAAATGTAAATATGAAACATAATAGATTCAATAACACATTTGAAAAAATGATTTACATGGAAACTCTATTTAGGAAAAACCACTAGTAACATGCTACTCTTTTTGACTCTTCTAAAGTGATGCCCCATGAAAGACCAACCCTATTGAAGGCTACAATGCACATTGTTAAATGTGACTTGGTTAAAGGATTTCAATCACCCTATTAATAGTGAGCTTTGTTAAAGGACTTTAGATCATTCACGTAGAATGTCACCTGATTAAAGGATTTACAAATGACTGTTAGGTCAACCTTAACCCAAAGGATTTACCCTAGAATGATACAATTATTAGAGAGTAATAGTAAGGCTTGATCTGATAACAACTTACAACTCCATTTGTAGATTATAGATCTCTTTTTTAGTCCTCCATTATGATTGGATTTCACACACTTTAACTTAGATAATAGCTTATTCACTCTTCAAGCATCCATACCCTTAAGCCTTCTTGATAAACTTTCCAATGTAGGCTCTTCACTTAGGTTACTAAATGAAGCAATGCCATAGACTCCTTTTCTTCCTTAGGTTCTCACACATGAAAAACTTTGCTTCTAACTAGCCATCTCTATAAATAGAGAATTAAGATTTTTTTTGTTCCATTCTCCATCATCTAATTTAGGGTTAGGATAGATTAGGTAGGATTCAATGAATCTACCCCTTATTTAATTTCATTCCCTTCTAGAATATTATCCTTTAATCTACTTTGAATTCACCTAAAAATTGTTTATCATGAATTTTGTGCCACCATCTCATCAATCTTATCTTCCATATGGTTCAAACAATCCAATAAAATAAACTTTTCAACTCAAATCCATCAAATTCACAATCTTTCTAATAATGCTGATACTCAACATTAACTAGTATCTAATGCTTGGCTACTGCATTGCTTGGCATCCACTATGAAATTTCTCAACAAAAAATAAAGTTTATTGGTGTTCAACATCAATTAAATTGTACTCGACATTAATTTTCCACTCAACTTACACTAAAATTGACTTTTCTCAGCTCTAACTGACTTTTTGCTCATCTTGCACTAACTTTTCTTAACACCTACTATCCACTCTATCAAGCTTAGCAAAGAAACTTTTTTTAACTTGTTCTTCTAAACTTGCTTAGTGTAACCAACCTTTGTAGCCTCAAGTAGATTATCAATGTTTTTATGATATCATTGTCTTAGCTGATTCTTGCACTCCTTTTCCATATCATAACTCAACCTTTCCTCTAGGTGCTATTGTTACATCATTTCACCAAATCCTCTTCATACATAAAATAAATGATAGTACTTAAATCATATAAGCATTTATCTTACTAGAAAATAGTAGGTTTGACATTAGTGACAAAACAATGATTGAAACACATTTATCATACTTGTATCAATATGTTTTCAACAGAATATTACCACTTCACTCAAATAACACTATGCTTAGTTAACACTAGAATCACTCAGTTAACACTTTTCTAGGTGCTTGGTTAATCCTTTAGTAGCTTAGGTAATATAATGTTCCTTCTTTCACTTAGTGTAACTGGTGTGGCTTAATGAATGCACAAGCTTCATTACAACTTTACATGATTGCAAAATTATCAAACCAACATTACACTATTAGGTTCTAACTTATTCAGGTGCCCATTAAATACCAATACTTATCAACTCTGTCATCATCATAAATTCTTGAAATCCTCTTTATCAATCAAATCCTCTTCATTAATCAAATGATATGGCACCCTACTAAATTAGTGTTGAGAAAATATTGAAGAAGACTATTAAAGAGGGAGATTATTGATAACAAATTGATACAAGTATGATCAATATGCTTCAATCATTTTTTTCATTGATGTCAAACATATTATTTTATTATAAGACAACTGCTTATATGATTTAAGTACTATCACTTATTTTATTGATGAAGAGGATTTGATCAAAATATGTAACAATAGCACCTAGAGAAAAAGTTGAGTTATGATTATGTAAAGGAGTACAAGAATCAATTAAGATAGTGATAACATGATGCATTGATAATTTACTTATGGTTACAAAGGCTAGTTATACTAAGAAATTTTAGAAGCAAAAGTTACACAAAGTTTTTCTTCCAAGCTTGACTGAGTGGATTGTAGGTGCCAAGAAAAAAATTAGTTGGAGTTGAGTAAAATTCTATTCTAGTGTATGTCAAGCAAAATAGTGGATGCCGAGTAAAATTTAGTTGATGTTGAGAACTAGTAAATGTTAGTTTGTGCTAAGTGATTTCATAGAGGATGTTGACCAATGTAGTATGTATTGAGCATCAGAACCTAGATAATGTCGAGTGGCTACATTATTTGAAAGATCATGAATTTAATGAATCTAAGCTAAAAAGTTTGCTTTAGAAGCTAGATAATGTCGAGTGGCTACATTATTTGAAAGATCATGAATTTAATGAATTTAATGAATATTGGATTGTGTGAATCAAGTGGAAGATAATATTGATGAGATGGTGGCACAGAATTCAAGGTAAACCATTTTTAGGTGAATTCAAAGAGGATTCAAAGAGAAGTTTCTAGAAGAGATATGAAGTATAGGGTAGGTTCATTATATCCTACCTAATATGTCCTAACCATAAATTAGATGATGAAGAATGAGTATCGAAAGATTTTAATTTCCTATTTATAGGAATGACTAGTTAGAAGAAAAGGTTATCATGTGTGAGAAAATAAGAAAGAAAAAGAGTCAAGTGTTTTGCTTCATCAAGTGACCTAAGAAGAAGAGTCTATATTGGCATGTTAAGCAAGAAGGCTTAAGGGTATGAATGCTTTAAGGGTGAACAAGCTATCATAGCTAAAATATATGAAGGCCAAGTAGAATGGAGGACAGAAGTAGAGATCTAAAATCTACAAATGGAGTCACAAATTGTTATCAGATCAAGCCTTATTAATACTCTCTAATAATTGTATCAATCTAGTGTAAATCCATTGGATTAAGGTTGACCTAATAGTCACTTGTAAATACTTTAATTGGGTGACATTCCAAGTGAATGGTCTAAAGTTCTCTAACAAGGCTCACTCCTAACAGGGTGATTGAAATCTTTTAACATGGTCGCATTTAATAGTTTGTATTGTAACCTTTAATAGGGTTGGTATTTCACAAAGCATCACTTTAGAAGAGTGAAAAAGAGTAGCGTGTGGCTAGTGGTTTTTCCAAAATTGGGTTTCCATGTAAATCATTGTGTCAATGTAATGCCTTGCCAAGGGATCCAAAGAATTTTACTAAGTTTTCCAAAAAATTTTTTTTTTAAACATGAAAGATAAAACCATTCATAACATTTGCGGAAGCAATAGCAACAATTCAAATAAAAATAAACATAACATATATACATAATAGGCTAAATTCTTTAAAGATCCCTTAATGTTGTATCACATCTAAATTAACTATTCATCTAACATCCCATCCTTATGAAATAACAATGATACATCCAATGTACTTAAACAATATACAGGTGTCCTTTTGTAATTATATTTTAGTTTAGCTCATTCATCCACTGTACATATCATAGGGTATGAAAAGCTTAAAAGAATAAACATCCAAGTAAATAAAGTACATCATCATCATCTAATATTAATTTATGATGCAATAACATAAATGAAACCACATATCATACATGATACATCATCACAAAAGATATAAACATCCATCACAAAAGATAACCATATATCACAAACATAAATAAGTAAGTGCACGGTTCCTCCCAACTGTAAATAACATCATTAGACCATCGTGGATCCTAGCCATCCCTCTGTGCGTAACATTCCAAAGCATCGAAGAGATCATCGGTATTAACATAGTAAGAATGTCACTCCTAAAACATCCTACTAACATTCAAAGTAAAGCATAATAAATCATCAACTAACATATGCAAAGTAAAACAAATCATCAATATAAGAAACATACCAGTAAATACATCCATCATAAGGTATATTATCTATCATAATGCTCCAAGAACATAACGAAGAATAAATACCAACCAAGGATACTCCAGCCACGGTGTCTCGGACAGATCTCAAATGATAAGAGTGAAAATACACTACCACCCAACCGCGTGGAACCTAAGTGGTCCACTCCCACCGTGCTGAAGAGATAATCTCAAATTCCAAATAGGATATTAATTCACGAAGCACAAATCTCTATAAGTCCAAGAATCCTAAAAGTATACTAACTCAAAGGTTCCATCACACAAAACCGACATCTAATTCCCAGAGGCACACAAAGACATGTAGGAAACCTACTCCGCAAGCGAGAAAGTGTCATCGCATTTATCACGTACAAGTTACCTTGACAATTAGCTAAACTCCACGGGTCCATACTGATCTCATGCGGCCACTAGTATCTTCTCATACTGACAAGGCATACTACAGAATGCATGGTCACAACCATGCGTTCTCACTACTCCCATCCTAGCCTATACAAGAACTCAAGGCATGGGTGAGAAAATCAAAACAATTATCTTTTTACATTCATTTAATCCCCATTTAGTGTGTAAATGTTATCACTTATTAGCCAAACTTACAATGAGTTACCCTAGCAGCCACTTAGGGCTCTGGCCCCCATTGCAAGCCACTTCCCAACACTACAAGTAGATTACCTACCCTAAGCTCATGAAATAATAAATCTCAAAATCATAAAGGATAATCCATAATAAAATCATCAAATATGCATAAAATCATCAAATATCCATAATAAGAATCATCAAATCTCCATGAGCATCTAAAAAAGCATCCATAAAAAATCATGACCACAACAGTTTTCTATTGGCAACTGAAGGCATCACTGATAATCATAAGTATCAATTGGTTCTCAATAACCAAAAAATATTTCAAGATAAATGGTTCTCAACAAGCAACCAAGAATATCTCAAAATCATACTGATCGAAGACTCCAAAATGGTTGAGTTAAACATGTCACAATATGACATCATCAAAAAATAAATTCACATTTCAGTCCCATCATGGCGACTAGAAAGTAATCCAAGGATAATTGATTGATGACTCAAAAATGATTAGCTCAAGCATCTTAGATATATATACATCTCAGCTTCACACATGAAGGCTGAAGAACAAATACAAATATTTCATAGATCATACGATCACATAACCATGGTTGGGCTTATAAAGATCAAGACCAAATAAGATCAACATGCCATCACATCTCATAACCCCTAAGCCTCTAGTAACAACCTAGGACTGGTTAACACTAGTCAACCCAAAACCCAAAACAAGAAGCATATAGAATACACGATGCAAACACATGTTTTGGTTTACTAAATTCACATAGTTGAATAATGTGTAGGAGTTTTTAGTTTTCTGTTTGCAAGTATACTTCAAGTGTTTTAAGTTTCATCATTTGACCTACAAGTCAACCCAATTGTTCTCCGATAGCATTACCCTTCCATTATTAAGAATTACATTCTAAGAATAACTTAAGGATAAATATTCACTAAACTGATCATCATTGACCTTAATTAAATTGTCCTTTATATTTAACCATGATCCATATTCTAATTGATTAACCTTTCAAATTTTTTAGAATCATTATTCGTTATATTATAAGAGGACCAATTATCATTCTTCGATTAAGAGATTATAACTTTATTAAAATGATCAATTACATCAATCAATTAACATAGGTCCATATTCTAATAGTCCTCAATTAAATATTACTAAGTCTTCACCATTAAATATCTAAGGTCATCATTCAAGTCATAAGAATAAGACCTATCAACTTGATATCAATATTTCTACAATCTTATTAAATGAATTATATCAATTAAATCTTCATTACTTAACTTAATTGTTAATTAAATTTAATTAACTCTCATTGATTGATTTAATTAATAATTACATAATCATAGCAATGTTCCAATTAATATCAGCTGACTAATAACTAACTATAATTCTGTATGATAAAAGTCAACTATAATTCAATACTCAAAAGATCATATTAATAATTCAATAATAATTATTGAAAATCTTAAATGACCATATTCGTCATCTTTCAAAGAATACCAACATTCCCTTAACAAATTCATATTATCATTAATCTTTTCAAATAAGACTCTATCACACAACTTAATTATTAATATCATAGTTATAATATCAACTCAATGAATATCAATTGATTAAAAATCAATTATAATCCAACTCCAAAAATTATTATCTTTTACCAAACTTCAACTGATAAATAATCTCCACTGGATTAACTCTAATCAAATTTGTTGATATCTATTTAAACCATTATTTATTAATAGTTTTCTAGTCCTTACAAACATTAATAAATAATAAACTCCTCAAACTATACATACTCGATCTATAGAATCCTTCCATAAACTCATTAGTTAATATTTGACTAACTCTTAACTCCATTAAGGTATTCAAACGTATTAACCAATAACATAATAATTCAGTCTTAATCCAATATCATTCAGAGTTTCTAAATTTAAATCAACATAATATAAATTATCATCTTACAATTATTTAATCAATATTAAAATCAACCATTAGACTCCATTTTTTAATTATTCTAATAATATTTTGTCTATATAAACATTGTTTGAAAGAGATCCCTATCACAAACCAATAAGACTCATTGTAGATTTTAACATGGATAATCTTCAAAATTATAACATTATCATCTTCATTAAACAACTCTAAAATTGTTTAATATATATTAAATGGTATTCAATATACATTATAAAAAGTCCACTATATAAACTATATTAAAATATCTTTTCTTTTAATTTTCTCTCATCCATTTACTTAGATTGACTAGTAATTAATTACACTTCTTCTACTATTAATTAATCTTAATTAAATTTGATTTAATTAAATTAGATAATAAACTATATAAAACTAATGCATATTAATAAAATTCTAATAAGGAAAGATTTCAATACTATCTTTAATTCATTTCATGCTTTGATATATTATTTTTGTGAAGTTAAGCATAAAGAACTCTTGGTTATGGGAAATGGAGAAATATCTGTCTTTGAATAAAATAGTCTCAGTATGACGGCTGTATCTCCCTAATGAACCGTTGGATCAGGCTAAAATTGAAATATGTTGGAGAGGGCCAAGTTGCACAAATTCTGACTGGAGTGATCGAATAAATTCAATCCCGATAAAAAGTTATGAATAACTGAGTTCGGGTCTATCCAAGGGGCAGCGACAGGACAATTAAAAATTTCTTCTTAAAAGGTAATTGTTTTCTAAATTTATCCAATAATTTCACTATTGGATTTGGCCATAAATCTTGAAATCATTTTCAAATCTATTTCAATTTGATTCTAATTCGAACCCAAACCCGTTTTCTCTTTTTTTTAAATTCATGCATATAAAATTCTCAAATAAATTTAATTGCCCAAATTGAAAATGCATACAATAAAAATATGAAATTCCTCAGAAGACATATGGAAGACACGAAGAAGACAGGAATGCATGATGCAGAAATAGCATAAGAAAAATTACAAGAATCTACCCAGATTCTGATGCTAATTCGCTCTTCCTCAGAAAAACTCATAGAGCAAGCTCCCTTCTTCAGAGTTCTTGAGTCCTCCAATGCTCCAATTGCTCTCCACCCCCTCCCTAAGCTTTTATGAATGCCTGAATATAAAGAGCTGTCAAGAAATCTTTGGATTGCTTCTTGAAATTGCTAAAAGGTGTCACCAACTAAGCATGGGTCTTTTCCAAACTTTTTGATGAGTCATAGAGTTGTAGACACCTTGTGCTTAATTGATGCTCTAACCCCCGTGTTGTTGACACATGTTAATTCTCATGCAAGCTTATAACTCCAATTTACTTTTTAAATAATCTCTATTTAAATTTTATAACTTTTATTTTAATTTTTATAACTTTTATTATTATTATTTTATAATTATTATTAATTTTAATTTCTAATTTTCTTTTATTTAATTCATTTTTCTCAATAAGTCACATTTAATTGATTACAATCAAAATATAAAAGATCATGATATTTTATTAATTAAATCTATTTATTAAGACTTAATTAATGGAAAATTCACCATAGACCTCCAAGATAAAATATGAAAACCCATCATAGAACAAATCATACAAAATAAACCTAAAGGGTTAAAAATCACGAAATATGTCATCTGACACATTCAGTGGGTATTCAACTCAGATACTTGTCCTAATTTTTCAATTAGGAAAAATGGCTCAAAGAGTTGGGATTTGGACTTGAGAATTTATCTCCCCTCTCTTATCATTGAGATAATGTGATAGGGTACGCTCATTCTGGCAATTCAGAGAAGTTGATACTCGGTACCTGCAACCTGCATAAAAACTATGCATGTACAAACACAATATATACTAAACTAAATAGACAATGGTAGGAAGTGGTGCATCGTGTATATCTCGACTAGCAGGTCACTACGACTCCCTTCCTTAACCACATCAGACACACCATACAAAAGCAAACACGCACACCATACACATGCAAGTATGGGGTAAGTATCTATAAGAAAGCACATATGATAATAAATCATCTTACTAATCATCATTAATAATTGAAAGCAATGTAATAATCATCATCAATAATTGTGAACACTAAAAATAATCATCATACATACATGAAATGTAGAGTCTAAGTAATCTCATCACATAATAAACTGAATCCATAGCACAATATCTGATAATCTCAAAAGAATGCTACTAACCAACAACATAAAACTAGTTCTAAAAGAGTTCAACAACGATAAAAAAATGTGAACTAGGGGCAGGCACTATAGTCAAATGTGTTATTGAATCTGTTATGTTTCATGTTTACATTTCTACAAGTTGGTTTGGAAGTAACCTACATGTTTTAAGTGATTGCACAATGTTATGGATGCATGCATGATGATAAATGTTTTATGGGTTTAGTAAGCTATGAAAAGTTTTATTTGTACATCTAGACCTTGTATAATTGATTAGCCACCTCCCATCACCCCCCCCCCCCCCCCCATCCCCCATCTTAGTTATTCTAAAAGTATCTCAACAATTAATTTAATGTCTAGCCAACTAAGTTGGCTTGACATTAATGACAATATAACAACTACTATGAATCTTTTACATACAATAATAACATTGCCAGTTACATTATTAGTAGGGGCAAATAATAAATGCATTCTTCATCTTGATTGTCATTATTAACACTCATCCTTTACATTGTGAATAATTGTTCTATCCTTTTCTAGTATTTTTCATGACACCCACAAGATATCCTCTTTATGAATCTTTCACTATATTTCTTGACATTGTGTATCACTACTATTTAGAGAGAATTGATTCATCTTGATTTCTCTTTGCTTTAAGTCTTGTGAATTTGATTTCCATTAGGAAATGCTTCTTAACACTACTTTTTTTTCATGATTTGAATAGATAATTACACACGAAAGATAACCTTCTTTAACTCTAGACTCCTATTAACACTTAATAACCCCTTGCACAAAATGTTTATTGACACCATGAGATAGTGAAAGAACTTCACAAAGCATATCTACATTGGTGTTTTGACAAAAAATAATCTCTTTTTAGGAGTAAATATCTCCTCTTTTACATGCATAATTTACTCTCATTTCTTTGTAACCAATGGTATATAGTTTACATGAATTTACCCTCATTATATTGACATTTATGATGCCCCCTATTATTTGGTCACTATTGGTGCATAGAACCTTAACGAACAAGGGACACCACAAAGTCTCAATGAAGGAGACATAAGGATTTAAAGTTTAATAAGGTCTACATGACCATTTCATAATGTAGTCCATGTCAATTAAGTCACTTGGTGGGTTATTGTAATCATTTTTCTTACATGTTTCCTCATGAACTAACTTAGGCCCAAGGGCTATAGAATGCTATAAGTGAATAGGACATGAAGTATGATAGTTTTATAAAATAAGAAATATACCAAATTTTAGATAGATTTTGGAAATTTGATAGGGGTCCTATTAGATTTTAAGGGGTATGCCTAAGATCCTGAGAAAGATTAAGATGATATAATCCACGTTAAAGTGAAATAGGTAAAGGGAGGCATTAATTTCAATATAGAAAATGTGAGTTGGGTCTATGGTATAGTTTAACTAAAGGACTGTATGAGTGCATAGATAGTAATGATGAGTTAGTTAATAGACCTTGAGTGGGTTAAGGAGTGAGAGTAGGTCCTTGAAAGTCTTCAAGAGAAATGTGTTAATGAATTTAAGTGAGAACACCCTATGAAAAGTTTGGGTATATCTTTAATATTGGAAAAGTTTATGTGTGTGGATGCTTTGCATCAAATATTTTTCTTGAGTTTGTCATCTTATTGTTTTTTGTATTTAACTATGTACCACAACCACTTTTTTAGGCATTTCTATTTTTTTTGAAAAGAGAGGTATTGCTCCTAGTTTGCCTATTTCTCTCCACGAGTAGGATAAAATATAAAATTGTATATTTATATAGGGCCTCCACATAATAACTATCATCTTCAATTTATCCATGTCATCAAGAAACAATTATGTTTCTTTCCTTGTAAAATTTTAAATATATATTTGTTCCCCTCAAGATTTCACACTATCTTGAAACCTAACCTAGTTACTCAAAGCATTCAAAGTAGGAATATCTTTGGAGGTATTTTGTTCCAATGTATATTGAATGGGTAATATTTTACTAGAGGATTAGTAAAACAAAGCAAAGGTTATTTTTAGATTGAACCTTTTGAGAATAAAATTTAAGTATATACTAAGATATAACTAAAGTTTACTCATAAAAGGAAATTGAACAAATAGATCCTAGTCCCATTTCAACTGCTAGATACTGTATAGGTAGAAAGATTTTCATTAAAAGAGATAAAATCCAACTTTGCAACATTTATCAAAGTTAGTTGGGGTGTTAATTTTAATCAATTACACAAGCATATTATAGTACACCAAACATGAATCCATCATGCAGAGAAGATGGAGAATCAAAAATATGCAAGGTGTTGATAAGAGTGTAACAAAAATCAAATTTTCTTGTGTTTTTTCATTTCTACTAGATACAAGAAAAAATATTTCCTAGTTGGGTTATTTAGTTCAAATGGATTTGTTGGCCATAAGAAAAATAATGCCCTAGTGAGGTTGAACAATACGTCTTTACTATACTAACAGTTTTGTTAGTTATTTAATTAATTACCAAGAATTTTGGATACTTCTGACAACACTTTAGTGTTTTATTGGACATCAATATTCAATGAAAATAATTTTTAAAAATAAAGTTAATAAATATTTAGTTAATATTCAGCTAAAAAAATTTGTTCACTTGTTAACATGTTCATCTAATGACTATGACTTTTGCAGTCCACTAGCAGAGCTCTTGCCTCTCTATTTATGCTACCATCAAAGCCCCATATTTGTCACTAAAAATGGGGCTTTTCTTGTGTTCTCATTGTAAGTGAAAATATTATTTATGCCCTTCCAAAACCATCATCTTGTACCTTTTCAATAACTATTGGTTGGTGGTGCGCCCTTGTTAAAAATGGCCATAAAAAATAATGCAAAACTTAGGAAGGCTCCTAGACATTTCACAATTCATATAGAGCTTGGATTGATTTTAGGTTTTTATTTTGTTTTCATTTTGATTTAAATATATACTTATTTTTTCTTGTTATGATCTTTTAGTGTTAAAAAAAATTAAATTTATGTAATATTGTATAAGTTTTATGTATTTTAATCTTTTATTTAAACATGAATCTTTAGTGGATTTTTTAATTAGTATTTTAATTTATCAAATTAAGTTGATATTTTATGGTTTATATTTTATAAAAGTGACACATGAACAATGTGACTTAGACATCAAGAAACATATCTAATGGATTAGAGTGGATCCCAAATGTTTCCAAATTTAAGTTTCTTAGGCTAGTGTTCACTATTATTAAAACTGTAGGACAATCATTAGGAGCACTTGTAGAATTCTTAGAATGTAATTTTTTTGTAGACACATTAGTGTTGAAAGCCATTACAAAGTGCATAGAATGTGATACATTCTTCCATTCACTAGATTCTAGTTCCTTAGACTAACATTCTTTGATGGTTTTTTATTTCTAAATTATTTATTACATTAGATAGTTTCAAGAAAGATGAGTTACTCACCTCAAAAAATTTCCAAAATTATTTTATATGTAAGTCTTTCAATCCAAGTCCTCTCTTTTGCAAGCCAATTACTGGATCTCCTTAAAATAATATAGACATAACTTATAAAATGATACAATAGGAAATTGAATCCTAAAAAGTGGAGCTAGAAATTTTTATCAAGTAGAAACCCTAAAAATCTTAGAGTTTACTCACCTGAGATAAACACATAGAAACACAACTAATTCTATTAAATGATATGGTTGATGAGAAAGAATAGTTTATTAGTTCTAGAGGAAAAGAACCAATGGGAGTGACTATTGAGGTGTCCAAATTACTACTATAGCTATTACATCCCCAAAATGGGCCCTCTTGAAGCAACCTCATTTCACATGTCATATAAAATCACAAAGACCATCACTTTATTAGCATGAATACTAATGGTATTCCTTTGGGAAAGTATCCTAAACATTGATAGAAAAATTGGGGAGATTGTTAACATGATTAAGATGTTGTATTCATGACTTTTTTAGTTATTGATGTCAACACAACATTATTTTTATAAAGACTAGCAGAGTAGAAGATAGAGAATGAGGTCCTACTAATTGATTATTAATGATTAGGTCAAGCATAGTTAAGGATGTGTTATACATTATGCCCTAATGAAGTGGTTAAGTATGCATAAAGAAAGTCAAAGACATGCAAAAAATATGCTTGATTTACATAAAACACTATACAAATAGAGTGCCTAATAAGAGGTTTCTGATGATTGATTTGTATCTCTCTACTGAGATAGAATCATGATGAGTACACTTAGACAATGAAAGTAGACACTCGATGATAATGAAAGTGAGTGCACAAGGTCTGAAGTCACATATGTGGAAAGTTGTAAAGATTGTGAGCCTACAGTGAGTTGTAATTAAGAAAAGATTTTAAGTTGTGTAATATCTAAAAGAGGTCATATTATAATTAATTGGGAAAGCCTCAAGTCCAACTCAAGGAATTATTTTAAGGATATGGTATAAAGGAAGGTTATTTTCCTTGTTATGATGTAAGTATTGAAGTGTGATATGTGAAGTATTTGGTAAATGAGAATAAGAAATCCAAGGGCTTATTAGATGCAAAGTTGGTGATCTGGAATTGAGATCTAAAGAGGAGAAGTTTGACCACAGGACAAAGAAAGAGATATAAATTTCTATTATTCTAAAAGGAATAATACAAATATTAGTTGGACAATGAATTTAGTGATCTTTTTCTTGAAGCTATTTGGATGGTGGGTCCATTTTCCTTCTACAACTCCTAATAGGGATTCAAAGTCTCCTAATAAGGACTAATATGTAATGAATGTATTTCATTGGATTCTAATAGGGTGCATCTTATAACAAGGAACATTTATATCATTACATCATTTGTGGGTACCATCCCCACTAGGGTTTTCCCTCTGATCTGTTGGTCTCATTTTTTACATAACTAACTTCTCTTAAAATCATGGTATAAAAATTAGATGTGAGTCCTTTTAGTTGATCTTGGGGTTTTAGATTTTGGTCTTATACTTTTGGTACCTTTCAAAATCTATGTAAAGCCTTAGGTCTTGTCCTTTTATTTTACCTTGGCACGAAAGTTTGTATTTTTAAAAAGAAAAAGCAAATATTCTTTTCCCACCTACTTGGAGGTCATTGTTGAGTCCTTTAGGAAAAGTTTGTCCTGCCATTGGATCTTATTTGAATCCATAGTTGTCACATACTCACTATAAAAAGCTGCGAGGTTGTTTCCTATAGCGATGTAGCAACCATCAGAGAACTATGTTGTGGTACTGAAAAAATGAAGTCCGGCTTCGAAAAATGTGTGTTAATATAAAGACATTATGATCACATGCTATGTCCCAGGCTTGTTAGTATTAGAAGGAACACACAAGGAAAAAATTGCAAATGGTGTCACTAGAGTTCAAGTTTCTCTGATGATTCGCTAAGTCACTACTGAAAAATCCATGCGACCTGTCGGTAGCGATATAGCGAGTGCCCAAATTTTAAAGAAAGCAGTAACCTGTTTAAGGTTGATGTGACCACAGAAGTTCCCATGTAGTCTCATAAATATGCATGACCACCTTCTTAGACACCAGTATTAATTGGTGAAGTTTAATCAATGTATCTTTTGTTATCCATCACTAGAATTGTGAATTTGTCGAAGGTCACTATATCGCTAGCCAGAAAAACACCAATTTTCTGGTAGCGACATAGCAAGGGCTCGGTCATTGAAAAAGATGGTGTTCTTTTAAAATAGGAAATGATTTTGAGGGTCTCAAGGAAGATATTGTGCAAGCTCTACTTTTATTTCTGTAAAGGTTGTGTCATTCATAAGTTTTATTTCCCAGTGTCGATTTTGATAGGTTACCAGAAAGTCACTATATCGCTAGCTAGAAAGTTGGTAATTTTGCCAATAACGATGTAGTGGCTAGTCAGAAGGTTGTGATGTAATAGGAAATATTAAAAGGTGGGCCCTGAATGAGTGACTTGACAAAGTTGAGTTATGTAGATCAAATGACATGGTAGCATCCTGCTGAACACTTATAAGCCAAAAATTCTAAATTCGTTGGAACTCGCTATATCGCCAGTTGGAAAGTTAGTAATTTTGTCAGTAGCGATGTAGACACCCTCATAAAAATAAAAAACATGGCAAAGCCAAGGATGTGTGATGTCACTAAAGGTTTAAAATAATATATATATGTGATTACATGTTAAACTAGCTCAATGCCAGTGGTAAGCTAGACCCACTCCCCATGCATAAAATATGCAAAGAATTCTAATCTTCAAATCAAGAATGGATCAACGATACTCGCTAACTCGCTATGAAAAGATGTGCGAGGATTATGTATAGTGAGTTAGTGAATGAGGGGCCCACCATTGTTCTCTTAAGAGTTGTTTCAAATGTCTACCACATGATCAAAGAAAAATCAGTGGTTATCGCTATCTCGCTATAGCAAGATGCTCGAAAGTTACGCATAGCGAGGTAGCGACTTGATGATACGTGTCCCCAGTCATCAATGGACCTAGATTGAAATGCTAGCATTGAAAGAAAGGTATAGATGGAAGAAATTTAGTGGTTTGACTACCAACGTGCTAAGAAGAAAAGTGAGTCAGCCTAGTTTTCATTCCTGGATCGTAGGATTTTTCAAGGATCAACAATGCAAATTTAAAAGGAAGTGTGGTGCCACTTTGTTTTTCTTTTCTGTGCATTTAGGATGAATGAAAGCTTCACGTGTGGGAGAAATAGAGTATAATATAGGAGATTTCATTAGTTCTAGTCTCACACAAACAAAGATTTCAAATTCTCTGAGCACAAGAGCCTATTGATCATTTTGTGTTTAGCCTAGCACAAACGTGAACCAATTCCTCATCTATTTGAGAACAATTAAAGAGGTTCAAAGAAGAAAAAGTCTGGCAAGTCAAGTAAGTAATCATATACAACCTCTATAGCATTCCATTTTCTATTATTATGATCAAGATGCCTCCTAAGAAAGCATTTTCTGGAAAAATTAATTATATGGATAGAAATGTCCATGATGATTTGCTAGAATTACTCCTAGAATCCACCACTAAGCCTGCACAAGTTAAAAGGTTAATTTTCTTAAACCCTAGACTTAAGATTGCTGATGGCCTATATGAAAAGGGGAATTGGGTTAGGGATGCAACAACTATGCAAACTAGTCTTGTCTTGTTTAAAAAATGGTTTTCAGAGAGGAATTTGTTTACCCTGCATGCTAACATCTAGAATTTTGATTTTGGAAAGCTAGTAGTCCCAAGTGTTTTCATGTATTATGATTTTCTTGAAGCCATTGCCAAGAATTATGACCAAGCTATTAGGGTGGTAAGAAGAAATGATGGTGTGCCTCTGATCTCAATTAGTCCTAAAGAAACTAGAGAGGTTTTTCACTTAGAACCATTGTCAGATTACCATGTGCCAATAAATCTGCCAGAACTAGAAAATGAATACAAAGGAAAGAAGGATGTGATTAGGGGAGGTGCACTGAGGGCACACATTGGTACAATAGGAACTCTACCGGTAATTACTGTAGCTTCTAGGGAACCTTTTAAGAAGAGTCTTTTCACTTCCTGGGCTGTAGAAATATATAGGACCCTGTGCCATGTTTTTGGTGAGGATGAGCAAGATTTCATGCCCATTGGACTTATGTATATGATGGTTCAAATTGCTTCTTTTAGTGTAGATGTTATCTTTGATTTTGCCTCCTTTTTGGCTAAAGAAATTCATACTAGTTTAGTTGGAATTGCGAAGGGCAATGTGGAGAAAACTTTTGGCCACTATTCTTTATTGATGCATATGTTCTTGTTCAAGGGGGTGACATATTTTGGTAATGAGATGGAATTGAATAGAGAGGAGAATGGGAAAGCATTACCAATCTAGTTGTGGAGTGCAAATATGACCTAGGATGCAAATAATGCCATTTTTTTCAGATTTGATAGGTATTTTGCTTCTAAATTGGGATGTCTCATATTAAGAGACAATCCTAGAATCCCTAAGATATTAATGGACCTCCTTGGGCCTATAGACAAACCCCATAACTTGAAAGTTTCACATAATTGGGGAGATATCATTCATTACCCTATCTCTATGGTTTTCAGAATCTATGGTTTTAAAGGGAGTCCTCATGTCTTGCCTTACCAAGTACCTTTGAAGGTAGGAATGGCTGAAGTTTTGTGGCAATTAGGAGGAGTAGAAGAAATGTTTCTATTGAAAAGGAAACTAGGGTCAATTTTCCCTACCTACATAGTGGCCCATCAATTTTTGATTACCAAAGGGGGTTGGCTCTTTTTGCATCAAATTTTGGATCCGTATATGATGGCTATCTCTCATCCCCATTTTTGTGATTCTGAGGAATTTTTTAATCAGATATTGAGGCATAGAATTAAGTTGGGATAGGTCAAACATGATTCATATTATCTAGAGGACATTATAAGGAATGAATTCTTGTTACAATAGTAGGAAACTAAAAAATAAAAATGGAGAGTCTATTCCTGCATCCTAGAATTCATTCATTGTTTTGATCAGAAATATAGTCCTCTAGATAATGCTAATATAGAGGCTAAAAAATTAAATAAGCTCATGAGTAACTTCCCTAAAATAATGGAAGCTGTGAATGAGAAGAAATAATTTATTATTGATTCTTATCTTGATAAGGCCAGAGAGGTCATGAGGAGGTTGGCTTTCACTCCTAATTTAGGAGCTGGTCAGATAATTGTACAAAAGAGGCCTGGTTACACCATAATTCAAAATAAAAGGGCTCCTGTATATAAGGGCAAGAAAATAATGGGATCCACCAGTGCAGCCCAAGAGGAGAGACCTAATGAACCTAGTCCCAAGAGGCAGAAGGTAATGAAAGAAGAGAGGCCTCAAGTTGAGGAATATTCACCCACTCAATCCCTTTTGAGGATTGGAGAAGAACAACTCACTAGCAAGCTGATTGAACAGATGGGATCATAGGGAGGTATCTTTATTACTTAAGTGGAATTAGATGAGGGCAACCCTCTAGAACCTCCCCTACCAAGTTTGGATCTAACAATAACAGACTATAGAGGCAGGGAATTGGACCCTGTGTTAAAACAAGCAAGTCATCAATTTTTGGATGATGATAGCTTTGTGAGATCTAGGGCTTTTTAGCAGTTGGCATGGAGGGAAAACATGGATATTTTTGAAAAGAGATGCAAAAGCTTAAAAATAGAGCATCCAAAAATGGATGAAGCTTCCATCTAGAAACAAAAAAAAGAAGAAATGATGAAAGAATTTCAGAATATAAGCCTTGAGGAGGGGAGGCAAATGGTGAAGGCATCTAACATTTTATTGTTAACAAATTGGGATATTGTTGTTGCCTTAGTTTTCAGTTCTATTTCAAATAAATTAAATTTGCAAGATCACAATAAAAAGGATTTTAGGGGCACTACATTTGTTGAGGATCAAGTTTTATTGGTCAGTTGGTCATTAACAAGAGGATCTAGAGCCACACCATCAAAATTAGACAAGTTTGGATTGATGGGAAACATAATTGTAAGAACAGTTGCTGATACCTCACATGTGCAAGCAACACACTGAAATGTGGATTCATCCAAATTTCTTTAGGCCACTATTAGGAAGGAAGAACAGGCTATGTTTGAGTTATAGAATAAATATGAGACAATTCTTGAGGCCTATAATAAGGAGGTAAAAAGGAGAATTGAGCTTGAAGACAAGCTAATGGGGAAGTTCACCAAGCCAAGAATAACATACCCCCATCCTCCAATGGAACCTTTTAAATCCACCCCCCTTGTAGAAATACCAGACACACCTCAAAGGCCAAAATATTACACAGCTAAGGATTTAAAAGCAAGCTATGGGCCTTACATGTAGAGTTAAATATGCAATATGAGGATAAGCTTAGAAAGGCTCTAATGTATTTAGTAGATAAAATTGAATGACCCTTGTTCTATGATCAGTTGCCAGGAGTAACAAGTGTATGGGAGGAAATGAAAACCCATGATGAAACCCTCAAGCCTATTGTTAATAAGTGGGGAAAAAGGGAGAAAGAAATCACCCTTTTATGTTATTCAATTATAAGGTCTTCCCATGACCATATTGAAAAAATGTATGATGTTGCTAATGACCTGTCAAATTTTGATAACAGCAGAATTTCTTTGAAATTGAAATTTTTTTCTTATTTAAGCAAGTATAAGAATCAAAAATTTGATTTGTTTCCTTGTGCCTTGGACAGAAAGAATAAATTGAAAAATAAGGATGAATGGAGTAAAGAATTAAATGACCTATTCTACATAAGGATAAATAAAGTTGTAAATGAAAAGGGGCATGCCTGGTGGGCCATCACAATAGAGGAATTGGTTAAAGTCTAGATATTTTTTGATTCTTTGAGACAAGAGTTTGTTGGTTTTGAAAATGAGGTTAACTATATATTAAAGAAGCAATATGATATCCTGTAATTCAGCTAGCTTGATGATGCACAATTTAAACCTGGATGGTAGATATTGCTTCTGGTGAGTAGTTAGAAGAAGGTGACACAGATGATGATGAAGAATAGAAAGGTGAGGTGCAGATCATTGACACATCAGCACCAAATCTAAAAGAAGAAGAAGGTGAAAAAGTAATATTGCCTATTCAAGGTGAAAGCAGTGAAAATCCACATGAAAACATTGATTTGGAGGCATCACAGGATAACCCTTTGTTGGCTAGTTTGGTAGCCACGTATTTTGAAGATCCAAAATAGTAGGGGACAAATCAAAAGTTGATGATTTGTGGCAATAATAGAAATGGGCCTACCCAAATAATTTTTGATGCGCTTGGCATTTTGTTGTACTCATTTTTGTCTCTTGTTATGGTGTTTTGTTTCTTGTTTTGGAAGGACACTTGTCAATCACAATTTCCCTTTGCTTGTTGCAACTTATATTATATAAATGAGTTTTCAAGGCATTGTGATGGTCCAAAAAAAAAAAAAAAATTGGTGTATTTTTTGAAGTGTCAAGAAATAGTACAGTCAGTCCTTATTCTCATGTAGTATTTTTAGATACTTTCAAGCATAATTGTTGATACAGATATATGACATAACCAGTGATTTTATGAGTTTGGTTAAGACTTTATTGGTTTATGTATTAATCATTTGAAAAAGGACAATGCAAAGGGATGTTTACAATGTTTCTGTGTCATCAATCTCTGTCTTCATTTCATGAACTTGTCTATTTTGAGATCATTTGAATTAGGTTAATATGATTGAATTCAGTCTAGACAGGCTATGTATTGATTCTCTTGTTACTATTAATTGAATGAATTATATAAATTCTTTACTAGAACAGTAGAATTGATAAGTTTATGAGAAGGATATTCCGTAAGAATGGAAATGGATGATTTCTATTGATAAAATTCATTCATAAGTTGTTTGAATTAGGTCTCCCACCCATATATAAATCTTAGCCCAAATGGATAAGGCATTGGTAATGAAATTCAGTGGTAATTGAGAGTTGATCTGTTTCTGCATGTCAAGTCTTTTTAAAAAGAAAAAATTTCTCAAAGATTATTTTAAGGTCACAATGCTGGTCAGCACTCACTTAGATAATATTCCTGAGTATTAAGTAGCTGCTAATAGTTAGAATATATGAAAGTTTTAGGAGATTTGAGACCAAATCTACTTAAAGGGATGTGTATAATTTCAAAAAGATAAGAGAATTGGAAAGAGTGTGCACATTTTGAAAGATAAATGATGAGAATCAAAATGAAACTAAGATGATTTCCACACAACTTTACAATTGGATTATCCCTGGGTACACCCATCTTGGTCTGGTAGAGCAAAAAGAGTAGGAAACAATCATGGGTTTTGTTAAAGTTGGGTCCAAGTGATTTACGCATATAATTGTTTATAAAATCTGGCTAATTTTTAGGTTATGTGGGTATTATCAATTGAGTATTGAGCATTTTGTTGTTCAGTAGTTTCAAACACCAACATGATCAAGGGTTTCACTAGTTATCATATCTAGTGCTATTGTGTATGAGTATCTTCTTATGGTTGTTGATTATATTGTTCACATGCTTAAAGATTAATAAGGTTGATAAATGTCTTAATAGTTGGATGAATGATTTACCCCACCTCTCAGTTAGCTTGATAAACTTTACTTTCTAATAATTGGTATTCAAGCATTAAGTCATCGAAGAGAAAACTTAATATCTTTGTGATGAAGGGTTCTCCTCTTAATACCATAAACTCATAACAAAAAATAGAAACAACAGCAAATGCAAGAACAAAATATGGACTTCTTATTTGTGCCACAAATGTGGAATTATAGAATTCATATGTACAATATGCAAACCCACATGGCACCTTCATTTTAATAATCTACAAGACAAGCTATGAGCTATCACCCAGAGCTGTTCTAGACAATGGTTATGTCTTTCTTAAATAGGCAATTTATGCCACCCGTGAAGGTTCTAGAAATTGAAACTTAATACCTAGGGCCGATAGACCCTAACAATACACATGGAGTTAGTGAAATACATCTTTGACAATTATTTTAGATATTTTGGGTATCACAACTTTTGAAGGCCATAACTCTCAAACCATTGCTCAGATAGGCTATTATAACCACTATTTAGAAATGTCAGCTCCTGATGTATAGGCTCAAAATGGTGCAACCACCTTACATCAAGCTTTTAGACCTTATTTGGGCACTCTAAGGCCTCAAACAGTGAGCTTGAAGATTTTTCTGCAAAATTTTTCACTGAAAATCTATAATAATTTCTCCAATACTTATAATTAAGAAATGAGATTTCTATGATAGGTTTACAACTATAAAATGAACCTTCCTATAGAAAATGAGAACATTATAAGCTCATATGAAAAACTTACTAAAAATTGAAAGTTCCCATAAATAGTAACCACCCTATCTACTAGTCCTTAATAAAATAGAAAATATTGAAATAAAGATATTTTTGGGTGATGCAAGATTTCTCTTACACCCAAGATGCTCTTACATTAGACATCTGAGTAATTCAAGAAGTGACCCCATCATGTCTTAGGTTTTTAGAGGAAAACCAAGATGGTTAACCTCCTCTCTTACTAGCCATGATGAATCCTCTACTATTCTCCATTTCTATTTGACCATATATTTTTCATAAGTTTTGTTTCTTGTACTTTTCCAACATGAATGTGTAGTATCTCTTCAATCTCCTTTGTAGCTAAACTAGTTTCTAGAATACTCCACTGTGCTTCTACAACTTCATCTTGATCACCTCCTTCATAATACTCTATCAAATCTAAAATGTTAAATAATATTGAAATATTTGATTCAGTAGGCAACTCCACTTCATAGGCATTTCTAGAATCATGCCTTTTTACTATCTTGCACGGTCCAAACTTCTTCATCTTAATCTTATTATATGTACCCACTAGAAAATGCTCCTTCCCCAAATGAACCATGACTTCCTCTCTAATCTAAAATTCTTTATACCTCCTTTTCACATCTTCCTTAACCTTATATTGTGTATTCATATTTATGATGTGCTTCCTCACCTCCTCATGGATGTTCTTCAAATGTTCAACAAAATCTTCTACTTTAGCACTACTTATCTTGCCTTTATCCAACTACCTCAATTTAAAAGCATTTCTGGTACTACTCCCATATATAATCTAGAATGGTGATTAACTGATACTCATGTTCACAAAATTATTATATGCAAATTATGCCTATGGTAAAATCATATCCCATCCTTTTGGTTTATCTTCAACTAAGCATCCCAACAAGTTTCCCAAACTGCAATTCACAACTTTTGTTTGTCCATCAGTTTGTGGATGATGTGATGAACTAAACTTCAAATCTATCTTCAAATTCTTCCACAATGTATGCCAAAAATACCCGACAAATTTGGTATCTTAAACTGAAACTATAGTCTTTGGTAGACCATGTAGCCTCACCACTTCTCTGAAAAACAACTTTACCACATGAACACCATCACTAGTCTTCTTGCAAGGAATAAAATGTACCATCTTTGAAAACCTATCAAGCACCACAAAAATAAAATCATGGTTATACTGTGTCCTCAATAATCAAAGAAAAAAATCAATATTGACATCCTCTTATGACCTCTCTAGTATAGGTAATGGCTGATACAATCTTGTATTCTACTTCACTCCTTTTGCCATGACATACTCTATGACTTTGTACAAAATTATTCACATGTTACTACAATTGTGGCTAATAATAATTATCAACAACCAAAGATATGGTTTTATCTCTGCCAAAATGTCTAGCCAATCCTCCACTATGCTTCTCCTTGATGAGATTCACTCACATTGAACTTCTAGGAATGCACAAATGGATTTCTTTGAACAACATACTATCCTAGATCATGAAATCCAACCACTTTGTCCTATCAAGTGTAATAGGTTCTATACAAGCCTTCTATGCTTCACCAAAATTATGATCATTTGGATACAAAGTACTAAGTCCCTTGAACCCAACCACCTCTATCTACATTTTTGTTAGAAAAAGTTATCTTCTACTAAGAGCATTTTCAACTTTTTTGGACTTCCCACTCCTGTGTTTCAAAATAAATGTATAACTCTACATAAACTCAACCCACTTTAAATGCCTTTGGATCAATTCCTTGAATTTTGAAATATTGCAAAGCTTGATGATCAATATACAAAAAAACTCCTTAGAAAAAAGATAATGTCTCCACTTCTTCAATGCTTGAAGTATAGCATAAAATTCTTGATCATAAAAAGAATATTTTCTTTTTACATCATTCAATTTCTCGCTAAAATAAGTAACAAGTCTACCTTCTTGGCTCAAAATATCTACTATTACGGACCACTAGCATCATAGTCTACTTGAAACACTTTGTTAAAATCTAGAAGTGCTAAAATAGGTTGCTCAATAAATTTTTGTTTCAATAGATTAAAACTCTTACCTACTCCTATAGTCCACTTAAATTCTTTCCCATCCCCTCTCATTGTTTTAGTCAAGGGTTCACAAATAATACTAAAACCTCTTAAGACCTTTCTATAAAAACTATCCATTCCATGAAAAGATCTTACCTCTATCACACTCCTTGGAGTAGGCCATTCAAGGATAGCCTTCACTTTCTCTAGGTCCATTTTTAGACCTTCTACTGAGACTACAACTCTAGGTACACCAACTACTTTACAAAACTACACTTCTTCAAGTTTATTAACAAATTTTCTTCCCTTAACTTATCAAACACCTTGTGAATATGAATCAAATTCTCCTTTGATGTCTTACTAACGATCAATATATTATAGAAGTTGATGAAATCCAACTTCATAGTGCACCAAGATCACCTGCATGCAAATAGCTTGCTAAAGAAAAATCAAAGAAGAAGGAACAAGATCTTGGAGCAATTCCACAAAGTGAGAAAACATATTTCACAATAAGAAAATAAAATTGCTATGTGAATGATATGAATTTACAATCAGAGAGACTAAATATAAAGGCCTCAAGGAAGCTTGTAGAATAAGTTGGAAACTGCTAGAAGATAAGGTTGACAACTAAGTATACATCCACAAAAGGTGGAATATCTTCAATCAAGCTGAGGAGATAAGTATGACTTAGATAGGAACAAAATCTTGTGTTGTCAACAACTCCTAGACTACAACTAATAAATAAATGCATTAACCTAAGTAAACTTAAGTAAAATAATAAATAAATAATAAATAATTATTTACTCTAACATATATTATCTAGATAAACAATGACAAACTTACCCAAAAATCCTTCAGTACCTCATTCACAAACCTCATGAAAGTTCTCAGTGCATTGGTTAGCCCAAAAGGCATGACTAACCACTCATACAGTCCTTCCCTTATCTTGAAAGTAGTCTTCGACTCATCACCTTCTCTAATCTAAATTTGATGGTACCCACTCTTTAGATCTATCTTTGTAAAATTCTCAGCTTTGCTTAAATAGTCCATAATATCATTCATCCTCAGTAAAGGAAATATGTACTTAATTTTGTTCTTGTTGATAGTGTGAGAATCTATGCACATCCTCTATGCTCCATTCTTCTCTGGTGATAATATAGTTGGTACTGCACATGGACTCAGACTCTCTCGAATATATCCCTTTTGTAACAACTCATGAAATTTCCTTTTCAACTCTTCACTTTCTACTAGTGTCATTTTTTGTGTTGCCTTGTTTGGAAAACTATCTCCTAGAACCAAATCCATCTAGTGACTAATATTCCTCATTGGGAGAAATCCATTAGGTACATTATCTAACACAATATCATAAAATCCTCCCAACATATCTACAACTTCTATAGGCACCTCCTCTACTTATTCTTTACTATCTTTTGGAATTATAGAAAATCACATATGCTCATGCTTCTTACCTTTGATAAACTCTTTTCCATCAACAAAATATATTCTAGAAATACTACATACATTTTATTCTTTATTGTTCAACAACTTCAACTCATGTTTCACTCCATCCTTGCTCAAAGTGTAGGTATTTGCATGCCCATTGTGTGCAACATTTCTATCAAACTGCTGCAGCCTACCCAACATCTTATGACATATGTACATAGGTATGATATCACATAGTACCTCATCCTGGTAGCTTCCAATCTTGAACTTCACTTATCACTACTCATTAACCATGACCTTGTGTTCATCTTGCACCCAAGCAATACAATATGGATGCGGGTATTTCTATCTCTTTAGCTTCAACTTGGTGATTATCATTTTTGAGACCAAATTTTTAGTACTTCCACCATAAATGATCACATCACAACACTTATCTCCACATCTACACCTCATGTGAAACAAGATCCTTCTTTGATCAGGTTCATTCAAATCACTCAGTAGGAATTTTCCATTAACTAAGACTTTTCCTCTTTTGGCATCTTCAAAATGTGAGGATATAGCATCTTCATCAACATTTACAACTCTAGCCTAGCTTTTTGTTTTGTTATTTTTCCTTCCTTGGCATTGGGTACATTCAAATTCTCTATGCCCTTTTTCTCTATAGTGAAACATTTCCCACAAAAGCCTCCTCTTCTAGATCCTTATCCTTTGCCTCTTTCTCTTTGATCTCTAATGTTTTGATCATGGAAACAATTGGAATTATTTCTCCTCTAGTGTAGACTACTAGTTCTAGCTTCATCCTTGTTCTTTTAATCATCATATTGACCTCCATAAGATTGTCGACCTAATCTTCCATTGTAACCTCTTTTTCTATCCTTGTTGTCAAACTTCTTGCTTGGTTTCTCCACAAATTTTAAGAAAAATTGGTATTACTCCTCAAAAATATTCATTCAAACTAGACTCAACTCATCCTAAATGGTTGGCCTTAACCCATTAATATAATGGGTGACTTTCTCCTTATTAGCTTCTTCATGGCCAGTTCTAGTGAGAACTCGGTAGAACTCTTTCGTATACTCTTGAACACATTTTCCCACTTGCTTCAACCCTTGCATCTTCTTCAATAGATCAAGCTAATAATCTATGGGAATGAATTATCACTTTAGTTTAGCTATCATTTGATCCCATCTAGCAATTTTGTCCATTCCCTTTCTATTTTGTTCCAACTAAACCTCTTGCCACTAGATCTTTGCATGTCCCTTCAATTTTTCCTTCACAAATTTGACCCTATTAGGATCCTCAATATCTTCATACTCAAAGTACTCCTCTAGTTCATTGATCCAATCGATCAGCTCCTTTGGGTTAAGATTTCTCAAAAATGTGGGAACCTCAAACTTAGGTCTTTTTCTAATCTTGGAGATGGCCCTAAAAAGTCTCTCTTCCTCTAGGTTTAGAACTACCTCTATTTCAGCATTTTCTTCTACTTTGTCCTCATCCTCACTTTCATCTCTTACAAGAAGATTCATTCTTCTATGCATTTTTTCTTCCAATTCTTGCATCTTTCTTTGGAGGGCTCTAAAGCCCTCAGATGTAACACCTAGAGATCTTCTGCTACACTCTCTTCATGGAGGTATTTTTGTGTTTTCACTGAAACCCTAGTGCAAACTACCTCACAATCAGTTATCTATCTACAAAATCAACCCAATCCATGGTATTGGTGTGAACTAACTCATAGTTGGAGATCCATCCACATACTAAAGAACTCTAGCTTTGATACCACTAGATGAAGGGTGCTCCCCTTAATACCATAAACTAATAACAAAAACAAAAAAAAAATAGAAAATGCAAGAACAAAACATGGACTTCTTATTTGTGTTGTAAATGTGAAATTACAAAATTCATTAGTACAATATGCTAACCCACATGGGTACCTTCATTTTAATAATTTGCAAGACAAACTACAAACTATCACTTAGAGCTATTCTAGACAATGTTTAGGCCTTTCTTAAATAGGCAATTTTATGGCACTTAGGAAGGTTCTAGACATTAAAACTTAATACCTAGGGCTGATAGACCCTAACAATATATATAGAGTCAGCCAAATACATCTTTGAAATTTATTTTAGATATTTCAGGTAGCCCAACTTTGGAAGGCCATAACTCTCAAACCATTGCTCTGATTGGCCATTATAAATACTTTTTAGAAATGACAACTCTAATCTATAGGCTCAAAACATTTTAAACACCCTTTTGTCGAGTTGTCAAACCTCGTCTAGGAACTCTAAGGCCTCTAACATTAAGCTTGAAGATTTTTCTACAAAATTTTCCACCAAAAATCTACAATAACTTGTCTAATAATTATGCTTGAGCAATGAGATTTTGTAGTTATAGGATTACAACTCTAAAATGAACCTTCCTATAAAAAATTAGAACATTCTAAGCTCATATGACAAACTTACTAAAAATAGCAAGTTCCAATAAATAGTAACCACCTTGTCTACTAGTCCTTATTAAAATAGAAAAGACTAAAATAAAAATATTCTTGGGTGATGCAAGATTAATCTTACACCCAATATGCTCCTACATCACTTTGGGTGATCAATGATTGGTCACTTCAAAAAATAAAGTCTTAAATTTCATGGAGTTAACTATGATAGCTTCTATGTATAGGTCCAGGGTATTTTCTGATGAAAAAGACTAAAAAGATGATTGTGGAAGAAAGAAAACTTGAGGAATGTAGTGAAACTGAAAGAGATATGTCTATGTGTAATATTCTTTCTAGAGAAACATTACTGTCAGCTCTTCTTGAGGATGAATGTAGTTAAGTAAAATCCTTAGTGACATCTCATAAAATTTGGATAGCCTTAGAGTCTACTTTTGAAGCTGATAAACATGCTAAAAGAATTAGACTTTAGAATTGGATATGTTTATTTCAAGATGGTAAAATGATGGAAGATGAATGTGTGAGAAGCTATATGGTTAAAATATTAGAGATTATTGCAAGAATTAAACATTGTTAGGGATCTAGATGAAGTTGAGGTTATATGGAAGATTTTGAAGATTTTGACACCACCATTAAGGTAAACATAGATGATTGGGCAAGTGATACCTTGCACTATGAAGTTTACAAAAGAAACTTTACTTGGAAGGTTGGAGGCAACATAAGTGAACTTGAAGCAATTCAAAGAATTTTCCACATTAGAAACAACCTTTAGTGCATTGTGTGTTTGCCCTTCTTTATAAAGAAGTACAAACACCAATGGATACTATGCTAGTAGCAGATCTAGATCTAAGGAGGATAGAAGAATTGAAGAAGGAATTTCCCTATTTGTAAGAAGAGAACTAGATGATAAGAATATTTTATAAATGTTGGACTTGCAATGAATTTGGTCATTATGCTTCTAAGTGTCCTCAAAGAGAGAAAAAGTATAAGAAGAATTTCAAGCCTAGAAGACCTAGAGATTGTTTGCATGCAAATGAAGGTGATGAGTACAAGGAAAAAGTTTAGAGTAAAAGTGATGATGAATTAGGATTTGTGGTTATAAAAGAAGAAAAAGCCCTAGTTTTACAAGTTGAAAAGAAATCTAATTGGATTATAGATAGTGGATGTTCACATAATATGAATGGAGATATGAATATGTTTGTTAAGGTTAGAAATCATAATGGAGGAATTGTTAGAGTTGGTAACAATGGATCTTGTCACATCACATGAATAAGATCTATTACTCTTGATGAAAATAATAACATTGATGATGTTAATTTTGTTGATGGATTAAAGCATAACACATTGAGTGTTGGATAATTGGTTGATAAAGGTTATTAGTTACAATTCATAGAGAAAACTTGCATTATCAAGCATAAAAATGGTAAGTTGATTGGAACTAGTACAAGATCTAGAGGTAATGTGTTTCAATTGAATCCTATGGAGATTACTTGTTTAGTTGAAAAAGTGGATAACACTTGGTTATGGAATAGAAGGTTTTTTTATATAAACTTTGACAATATTGTGAAGGCTTGTAGTACATTTGTTGTTAGAGATCTTCCTAGAATCATGAAACCTACTAATGTTGTTTGGAAAGAATGTGTTATGGCTAAGCAACATAAAGTTTATTTTCCTAGCAAGAAGTTCACTTCCACAATGAAATAGAAGATTTTTCATATAGATTTGAGTGGTCCTACTAGACCAAGAGGCTTCTATGGAGAAAGGTACTTTATGATTTTTTCATATAAACTTTGACAATATTGTGAAGGCTAGTAGTACATTTGTTGTTAGAGATCTTCCTAGAATAATGAAACCTACTAATGTTGTTTGCAAAGAATATGTTATGGCTAAGCAACATAAATTTTATTTTCCTAGCAAGAAGTTCACTTCCACAATGAAATTGAAGATTGTTCATATAGATTTGAGTGGTCCTACTAGACCAAGAGGCTTCTATGGAGAAAGGTACTTTATGATTTTTTTAGTGATTTCACTAGAATGATGTGGATAATATTTCTCAAAGAGAAATCAGAGGCATTTGAAAAGTTTAAGTTATTTCAAAATAGAGCTGAAAATTAATCTAGTGTAAACATAAAATTTTTAAGATCAGGTAGAGATGAAGAGTTTAGTTCTAGAGAGTTTAACATCTTTTATGAAGAAAATGGTTTCAAGAGACAACTATCAACACCTAAGACTCCTAATCAAAATGGAATTTTAGAAAGAAGGAACATGTCTATAACTAAAGCAAAAATAGAAATGACATTTGAGAATGATATATCCAAGGCATTTTGGAGAGAATAAGTCAACACATAAGTATACACCATGAACAAAGTACAGATAAGAAAAGGTACAAACAAGACTCCCTATGAATTATGGTTTGGACATGCACATTTATTAAAATGTTTTAGAAGTTTTAGAAGTTAGTGTTACATAAAGAGAGATGATGATATTGGTAAGTTTTATATAAGAAGTTATGAAGGTATCTTCCTTTTTTATTCATTGAAAATCAAAGATTATAGATGTTTAATAATAGAACTAAGATAGTTGTTAAGTATGCAAATGTGAAAGTGGATTAAAAATTTGGAGTTAAAGAGAGAATGCTCAATTATATTTATGATGAAGAAGAAGATAATCCTATATCTATTAGAGAAAATATTGAAGTTTTATTTAAGACTAACAATGACTTGAATAATGGTGTTCAAATTGTTGAACAAAGAGAAGAATAGAGATTAGAAGCAAGAGAAGAAGGGACAGTTGAAATAGAAACTCCCACACTGAATAGGAGTCTGACAATAGATCACCCTATTAATCAAATCATTGAAAGTAATGACAAAGGAGTGATCAAAAGAAATAAAATACATGAGGAATTATGTTTGATTTCTTAAGTTGAACCTAAGAGTGCAAATGAAGCATGCAAGGCTGATCACTGGATTCAAACAATGAAGGAAGAATTAAAACAAAGTGTAAAGAATGAGACATGTGAATTGATTCCTAGACTTAAAGACAACAATGCTATAGGAACTAAATAGATATTTAGGAATAAGGTGAATGAAAAAGGTGAATTTGTGAGGAATAAAGAAAGATTGGTATTCAAAGGATATTGACAACAATAAGCTATAGATTATGAAGAGACATTTGTCCCTATTGCCAGAATGGAAGGAATAAGAATGTTTCTCACTTATGCAACAAATAAGTGGTTTAAAGTGTATTAGATGGATGTAAAGTCAACATTTTTGAGTGTAGACCTTGAAGAAGAAGTTTATATTGAACAACCTAAAGGATTTCCTTTGAGAGAGGAAATGACATGGTATACAGATTGAAGAAAGAATTGTATGGTCTAAAGAAAGCACCTAGAACTTGGTATCCAATATTGAACGAATATTTGGAAAAATTGGGATTTGCTAAAGGTACAACATATAGTGATTCGCATTTGAAAGAAATTGAGAATGAATTATTGATCATTGTAATATTTGTTGATGACATAATCTTTGGAGGTAATGATGAAGAAAGTGATAAGTTTTATGATAAAATAAAGAATGAGTTTGAGATGAGTATGATTGGTGAGATGAAAATTTTCCTGGGTTTATAGATTGTGCAAAATAGTAATAGTATTTTCCTATCACACAAGAAAAATATTTGAAAGGTTTATTGAGAATATTTGGCTTAGAAAATTGTAACCCTATTGGTACACCTATGATGGCTAGACACAAGTTATCTAGAAAAGATGAGATACCTACAGTTGAGCAAAAGAAATATAGATATATGATTGGAGGTTTGCAAAATCTAACTCACACCATACCAGATATAGAAAATGTAGCTGGGATAGTAGCAAGATTTTAATCTCATCCTAAGGAATCACATTATGCAACAGTATAACAGATTTTCAAATATTTGAAGGGTATATCTCATTTTGGACTATGGTATGATAGATCAAGTTATTTCACTTTGTGCTTATAGTGATAAAAATAGGGTAGGAAGTAAAGGTGATAGAAAGAGCACTAGTGGTCGAGCATTGTTTCTTGGAGGAAGATTGGTTTCTTGGCTAAGAAAGAAACAAGATTGTATTTCACAGAGTACAATAGAAGCAAATTATGTAGTAGTAGAAATCAATTTTAACTAGATCATGTAGATGAACAAAATGCTAAAGAACATTGGGATAAAAAATTTAGAAGCCATTATCATACATTGTGATAATACAAGTACAGTGAGTATATCTAAGAATCCTATGTTTTAGATTAAGGTAAAAATAAGTTTTGAAGTGACCTAGTACCCTTTAATAGATGCAAAAGATCACTATTAAGAACAAACCAAGTTTTACAAGGACTTGAAACCTAATGTTTTAAATAGAAAGTTGGAAAATAAAAAATAGAACTAGTGAAACAACTTGGAATAGCAACTAGCACACCAACAACCATGACCAACACCAACAAAACTTACTTGCTGCTCTTTTCCACTTCCTTGCCTACTTTAGTAGTCATTTAGTTAACATTAATTGCCACAAAAATAGGAACCTTAGGAGCATAATTGATCCTTTTCCTCATACTCTACCTCATTCTCTTGCTAGGCCCTCCTGAACTCCTCACCACAACAATGTTTAGAGACATGATCTCCTCATTGCTTTTCTTGCCCAAACTAGCCACCATGGTGTACAAACTAGAAGTGACCTACTCCATTCTCTACTCACTTTCCTTAATGAGTTGATGGAGTTCTAGCACATAATCCTTTAGTTTTATATATATGTTACCAACAAGCTTCTCTAGGTGGGCTCTCATAACATGTTTATGATCCAACTCTTTTTGAATGACTCCCACTTTTTTCTTGAGCACCATGATTTCATTGTAAAGCCATGAATTGACTTGTAGGGATGCCTCCACTTTAAGTTTAGTAGTATGAAGAAAAGAGATCTTTACATGTTGAATCTCATCTCTGTTATCTTCTTTAGTCCTAATCGCAACTTCAATGGTAGTGTTATTGACTTGGATGTTAGTGTTAGCATCCTGCTTCTTCTTAAACTCCTCTTCCTTCTCCTTACTTGGACTATGCTCTTTCATAAAAAGGACATTTACCTCATTGTTATTTTCTATGTTAATGTCCTTTTTTACCTCACTAGATTTTGTATCAGAAGCAGAAGAAAGAACATTATCTTTTCCCTCATCATCCTTTATAGCTTTAGACCCAACATTTGATTTAGTTTTTCTGTCTTTACTTTCCTCCACATAGTCCTTACTAGTTGATATGCCTTTACTTCTAGAATAACCTTCCAAGTTCAAGCTAAGGTCTCCCATTTTATTCTTATTATCATCCTCAATAGAATTCTCAAAATTTGACACTTCCTCAACATTCTTCTTTTAATCTCCCGCTTGTGACCCTTTTTAGTACTCTTACTATCACTAGTGCCTTCCTCACTTTTAACCTTTTTCTTTGAGTATTCATTACCAGACACTTTCCTTTTCTTCTCTAAAATTAGAGATGGTTTTACAACCTTACTTTTACAATACTTATTAATAAGAAGGATTAAGTCCTCATGGAGTACATGATGAGAATGCTTCTTCCTATGAGCTTCAAGGATTTGTATCAGAGAGTACTTAAGGTAGAATGAGTAATAAATTCTATCTTTATACCTAAAATGATTTAGGAACACAAAATGAAACTTGTGGACTCTCTTAGCTCTACCATCAAGGATGAAATACTCACAGATACACAATAAAAGATCTCTCTAGATTACCTTTATCTAGCTTAGATCATAAAAGTCACCATTCTTCTCTAATTTTTTTCCTCCTCCTCGATTTTAGGGAATATTTTGAAGGCCACATTCAAGATACTAGTTTTCTTGTTGAATTTAAGACCCTCCATTAGGAATCCTATAATCTGAGTGATGAACTCCTTTGACAACTTCACAGTGATCCCATGTAATGCTACCCTATCTTCAATCCAATTTTTGAAGGACTCTATAATATGTGGTTTATACCCTTAAAGTTTTCCTATATAAGCCATTACTTTATCTTTCTTTATAATATCTCGAACATTTGAATTCACCCTCCATATTTACAGTTATTTGGTTCTTTCTTTCTTGGTTCCCCTCCCATCTCATATTTGGCTCTGCACCTACAACTAGACTAAAAATAGACACCAAAAAGGAGAGTAAAGTGTTAATGATTTCCAAGAAACCATTAACCTTGCATGCATGCCAAGTACAACCCATAGTTATACAAAAGTACCACCAAGGGATACTCATAAAATCTTCCACAAACCCATCACATCAAATTCCTCTATCTTGCATGATCATTAATTCATTAGCATGTGTCATATCATAATTAGTAGTTGTTGTCCACTCCACTTCCTTTCTTAGGTCATCTTGCCAACTCAACTTAGTTTCCCTATAGACCGCTTGATTTCCAATGCAGTTAGCAAGTTTGTTTCCCTCCTAATAAATATGAGTGATGTAAACATTATCAAATTTATTCATAAGATCTTTTATTTCCATTATACTTCCCTCCATACTCCAAATAATTAGACTATTGTTGTTCAACGTGTTAATGGTGTTAAGAGAGTCTCCTTCCAACCAATGATTTTGAAAACCTCATTCCACTGCCATCCTTATAGTGAACAGAGCAGTTTTTGCCTCTACTTTATGAGTAGTAGACTTCCCTAGAGGGATAGAAATAACATCCACAACCCTATTGTAATGGTCACTAAAAATCCCTTGTTAGATTGTGTTGACTAATTAGGAAAGTACTGTACATACTTCATAAATTCTTTGGGCCCTATTTTATTAGGATTTTGAGCTGACATGTAATTATTAATTATAACCCTAAAGTGGTAAAATACTTGTATAAAAAGAGTTTAGGGTTAGGGATTGTTTCATAGTTGTGATGCAAAATTAGTTCTTGCAGCAGTATTGAGCTGTAAGGGATTATAGATTGTAATCAAGTTGTAATCACTAGATTGTAAAAATATTGGACTTGCTATTTGGTGCACGTAGCCCAGGGATTGGGTGAACCATGTTAAATCTTAGTGTCTTGTGTTCTTTTGTGTGTGATCTATTATTTTTTGTAATTGGTTATATTTGCATGTAATTGTTATTTCTATCCATGCTTTAATCCTAACAAGTGGTATTAGAGCTTAGTTATTTTTCAATTATCCTCTACAGGAAAGTCTCACAGTTGAGTGGGAGTCTCACAATTGAGTGGGAGCGATGGAAAATGAGGGTAAGTTGAGGGTTTATATGTTTAATGGGAAAAACTTTTAATTATGGAAGATGCAAGTGGAAGACTATCTTTATCTGAAGGATTTATGGAAGCCGTTAGAAGGAAAAGCCAAGAATTAGGGAACTATGTCAAATGATGAATGGGATCTTTTGGATAGAAAAGCACTTGAAAGCATTTGATTATACTTGGCACCATCAGTGGCATTTAATATTACAAAAGAGAAGACAACAAAAAAATTGATGCAAACCCTAGCAAAACTATATGAAAAGCCCTTTGCTTCAAACAAGATATTTCTCATGAAGCGTTTATTTAATATGAAAATGGCAAAAGCTAGATCTATTGTAGATCATTTAAATGAGTTTAATACTATTACTAGTCAATTGTATTCTATGGGTATCAATTTTGAGGAGGAAATTAGGGCTCTCTTGATTTTGTGTTCTTTGCCTAAAATATGGAATGGCTTGGTAATGGCTATGAGTAATTCTGTTCCTAGATCTAGTACCCTAAAATATGATGATGTGATTGGTGTTGTTTTGAGTGATGAAACTTATAGGAAAACATCAGGTGGATCTACATTAGGAAATTCTTTGAATGCACAGAGCAGGGGCAGAACAACTAAGAGAGGAAGTAATTCTAGAAATCATGGGAAATCAAGAGGAAAGTCAAAGGGGAGGAAGTCTCAATTGAGAGGACCAAATGATTGTTGGTACTATGGAAAACTAGGGCATAAAAAGAAAGATTGTTGGAATTGAAAGAAAAATGAAGGAGATAAACTAGATGGAGACAAGGAGGAAAATGTGGTAAGTAACAAATCTGAAGAGGATGCTTTGCTTTTTTCTTTAGAAAGTGTTGATGATTCATGGGTCTTAGATTTTGGTGCTTTATTTCATGCTACAGCTCATAGAGGTTATTTCATTGATTATGTCCAAGGGGATTTTAGACTTGTTTATTTGGGGGATGATGAACCCTGTTAGATTATTGGAAAAGGAAAAATTAAGATTAAGTTGTAGAATGAGAATCATTGGCTACTACATGAGGTAAGACATGTTCCAAGGATGAGTAGGAATTTAATTTTAGTAGGCAACTCGGTGATGAGGATTATGTAGTTACTTTTAATGGTAAAAATTGAAAGGTTTCAAAAGGTTCCCTTGTAGTAGCAAAAGGTGTGAACGTAGGTACCTTATATCTTTGTACAAGTCATAGTGTTCCTTCTACTTCAATTGTTTCAGAGAAAAATGAATGTTTAGGAACAATTGTTGTAGTTGAGCAAGGAGAACAAATAGCTGTTGCAGATTCTAATACAACACTATGGCACAATAGACTTGGGCACATGAGTGAGAAAGGTATGAAAATGCTTCATTCAAAGAAATTTTTACTAGGTTTGAAATGTGTTAATATGGATTTCTATGAAAGTTGTGTGGATGGAAAACAAAAGAGAGTGAGTTTTGTGAAGACTAGGAAGGAAAACAAAAAGGAGAAATCAGAGCTTGTGCATATAGATGTATGGGGACCATCTCAAGTATCTTCCCTTGGTGACTCACATTACTATGTTACATTCATTGATGAAATAACTACAAAAGTATGGGTTTATTTCTTTAGATAGAAATTTGATGTATCTCAAACTTTTAAGAAATGGAAATGCTTGGTTGAAAATGTGACTAGTAAAAAGTTAAAATGTCTTGGATCCGGTAATGGCAGTTAGTATTGTAGTCATGAATTTGAAGATTATTGCTTCACTAATGGTATTCATAGATACAAAAGTATTCTAAGGACTCCATAGGAAAATGGAGTGGCTGAACGCATGAACAGGAAAATAATAGAGCATACAAAAAGCATGAGGTTGCATGCTGGGTTGCCCTTACACATGTGGCTAAAGGCTATCAATACTATTTTATATTTGATTAATAGAGGTCCCTCTACTACTTTGAGCTATAGTATTCTAAAGGAAGCATGGACTAGTAAGAAGGTGATTGATTCTTTTCTCAAAACCTTTAGCTATCAAGTATTTTCTCACAGGTCAAAAAAATGTGCATTTTTGGATATGGCATTAATGAATTTGGTTATAGGCTTTGGGATTTTTGAAAATTATAAAATTGTAAGAAGCAGAGATACAATATTCAATGAGAAAGTGTTGTACAAAGATCTATTATAGCAACATGAGAAGAAAGAATATGATTATGTAGTGTTGGATGATACTCCAAAAGCTGATGCTCTAGCCATTCCTCACGATGTGCAAAAATTCTAACAACAAATACCACACATACCAGTGACTATTAGATGGTCAACAAGGAAAATTAGACCTGCAAAAAGATTTTCTCTCTCTTTGTATTCAATTTTACTTACTAATGCTAGTGAACCTAAAAGTTATGATAAAGTTGTGTAGGTGGATACTAAGATTCAGGGGGACTTTGCAATGAAAGATGAAATGGACTCTTTGCTAAAGAATAAGAAATGAGATTTTTGCATGTTTCCTGTAGGTAAAAGAGATTTACAAAATAATGGATTTATAAGTTGAAAGAAGAGGAAGGAGGTAAGAAAATATTTAAAGCCACATTAGTTGTAAAAAGATTTTCATAGAAAAAGGGCATTGATTTTGATGAGATATTTTCTCTTGTTGTTAAGATGACTTCTCTCCATACTATTTTAAGTATTTTGGCTATTGAAGATTTTCATTTAAAACAACTTGATGTTAAAACAACATTACTTCATGGTGATTTGGATGAAAAGATATATATGGCCCAACCATAGGGATTTACGATCAAAGGTAAGAACTCAGTGTGCAAATTGAAGAGTTTATATGGCTTGAAGCAAGCACCTTAGCAATGGTATCTAAAATTTGATAGTTTTATGCATGAGCATGGATACAATAGGTGTCATTCAGATCGTTGTGTCTACTTTAAGAGGTCGGATGATGATAGCTATATTATTTTATGTTTATATGTTGATGATATGCTTGTAGCTAGGTCTAACATAAATCATATTAAGGGGCTTAAATGTTAGTTAGCACATGCATTTTCTATGAAGGATTTAGGGGAAGCAAAAAAAATCCTTGGTATGAAGATTTGTAGAGATAGGAAGAATAGAACATTGATGCTATCTCAGGATGACTATGTTGAAAAGGTGTTGCAATATTTATTTATGGAGAATGCTAAAGCTATCAGAACACCTTTACCTAGTCATTTGAATTTGACTAAGGAGATGTTTCCTAAGACACAAGAAGAGGAGGATAAGATGTCCAAGGTACCCTATGCTTCAGCTATAGGAAGTTTGATGTATGCTATGGAATGTACTAGGCCAGATATTGCACATGCAATGGGAGTTTTTAGCAGGTATATGAGTCATCCATCAATTGAGCATTGGAATGTAGTCAAATGGATTCTTAGATATTTGAGAGGAACATCCAATAAGTGTTTACACTTTGAGGTCTCTACTACTTATTTATAGGGCTATGTTGACTCAAATTTGGTCAGAGATATTGATACTAAGTGGAATACTATAGGTTATGTCTTTACTATTGGTGGGGCAGTCATGAGCTAGGTTTCTAGGTTATAGAACATTAATGCTTTATCCACTACAGAGGTAGAGTATGTTGCTACTATAGAGGTAGCCAAGGAGATAATATGGCTTCAGTTCTTCTTGGAAGAATCAGGTCATCGTCAAAAGGATAATTATTTTTTCACAAAAAGTCAGAGTGCCATTCATCTTGCGAAGAATTCAGCTCTACATTCAAAGACCAAACACATATAGTTGCGGTACCATTTCATTCAATCAATTTTGGAGGATGGACAATTAAAGCTGGAGAAGATACATACAAATGAAAATCTAGCAAATATGTTGATAAAGGTAGTAACAAGGGAGAAGTTGAATTCCTCTTCAGCTTTGGTTGGTCTTCTAGACTAAAGATGAATAAAAGAACAAAAAATTCCAGGGTGGTTTGATCTAGTGGGATCCTTATGGAGTAGTGGCATAGCTACGAGATTAGTCTCCAAGTGGGAGATTGTTAGATTGTGGTGACTGATTAGGAAAGTACTGTACATACTTCATAAATTCTTTTGACAATATTGATCTATAAGGGATTATGGATTGTAATAAGGTTGTAATCACTAGATCATAAAAAAATATTGGACTTGTTGTTTGGTGGACGTAGCCCAAGGATTGGGTGAACCACGTTAAATCTTGGTGTCTTGTGTTCTTTTTTGTGTGATCTATTATTTTTTGTTATTGGTTATATTTGCATGTAATTGTTATTTCTGTCCATGGTTTAATCCTAACACCCCTCCACGTCTAGTATTTCATAGGTTCCCTTTAGCAAAGTCATCAAAATTACCTTTAATCTAGCCCATAGTTGGAGATCTCCACTTAAAATTATATCTTTGACCCTTTTTTTTTGTTATTGAACCTTTAGCATTCATTGGATTATTTATTTGAGTCTTATCAATCATTTTTCTCTAAGATTTAAAGTTTTCTTTTATAGATCTAATCATATTTTGACCTAAAACCAATCAGGGGTCTCCTTATGTCTAAAAATTCTATTATTCATCTCCTTCCAAATACCCCACCAAAGATGAGTTAGAAAAATCTTCTAAAGAAAACCAATATCATCATCCTTAGTAGGACATGTCTAACTCTCAAAACATTGATCAATGTCATTGTGCTAAACATAATCTAAATTCTAATAGCTGAGGAGATAGCTCCAAACATTCTAGCTAAAACACTCATTTTAAAAATGGTGGTTCATATCTTCAAAGTCCTTTTTATAGAGACAACAAATGTGCACCAAGTAGATACCTCTCTTTTGTAAGTTATCTAGATTTAAGAATTTTTTTTGAAGAAAAGTCCAAAAAAAGAAATTAATTTTAGGAGTAAGCCCTTTAATCCATGCTTTAGCCTACAAATGAGTATTTTCTCTTTCATGTAATTTGAAGGAAAAATAGACCTTAAAGCATCCTCTTGGTTCAATCCCCCAAACTAAAATATCTTATTTTTGAGGGTAGAGGCTAACAACATTCAAGGCTAGATAGATGCTAGAAAAATCCTAATTTAAAACATCAATATTGACCCATTTACTCTGAACCTAATAATTCTCCACATATTCACAAAAATCCTATTTGAACCTATCTAGAAAAATCCTATCAACAAAATCTTCAATTAGAGGATGATTTGGTAGCCATTCATCATCCCAAAACTTGATCTTGCTCCCATTACCTACTTTCCATTTGCATCCTTTTTTTAAAGTATGTTTAGCTCCCTAAAACACATTATAAATTGTTGATACTAAAGGGACAATAGGGTATGAGAGAAAATCATAAAATGAAGAAGCCTCATAATGGTACTTATGTTTCTAGATAGAACTCCATTCCTTGTTGTCATGATAGACTCTCCAAGCTTGTTTAGCTAATAAAGCTTTATTCATATTTCTTACAAATATAATACCCAAACCCCCTTCTAGTTTAGGTTTACAAATCTTATCTCAAGAAATTAAGGTCATTTTCTTCTTATCCTCTATTCAAGACCAAAGGAAATTCCTTTGGATTTTCTAAATTGCATCAACAAATTTTGCTAGGATTCTAAAAAGACTCAAAGCATACATAGGAATACTTTGAAGATAGCCTTTCAGGAGAGTGGCTTTACCAGATTGACTTAGTAAATTACCTTTCTACCCAACCATTTTCTTATTGAATTTTTTAATAAGATCCTCCCAAAAATTCTCCATAAGATTCAACCCCAAAGGTAATATAAGGTATGTACACATAAAAGATCCTATAGAGCACCCAAGAATCTTAGCAGTCTTACCCTATCTAACAACTAGAGTGTTAATAAAAATAAAGGAACTCTAACATTAGCTTTTCCAAGGAAAATGGTATCATCTAGAAATTGTTTGTGAGAATAGATAAGAGGATGAGGAAAGGGTCTCAAATCTTGAATTTCCCCTTTAGAAACCATCTTCCCAATATATCTACCTAGATAGTTAGCCATTATAGTAAAAATAATTAGAGATAAGGGGTCATCTTGCCTCAGCCCCCTAGAGGGATTAAAAAATTCAGTAAAGCTCCCATTGAGTAGCACAACTATTGAAGTAGTAGAAACCATATTCATTAAAAGTTTAATCACATTGACACTAAAGCTAAAAGACATAAGGAGCTTTTTTATAAAAGACCATTCAACTCTATTATAAGCTTTGGCTATATCGAATTTCATAATAAAACTTTGATTTTTAGAAAGAGATAAGGAAAGGATATTTTAATGCACAAAAATAATGGAGTTAAGGATTTGTCTACCAGGAATAAAACCATTCCGTTGCTTAGAAATCAAGACTAGAAGAGTGCTCAACAATCTCAAAGTGAGAACTATTGAGATGATTTTATAAAACCTTGATTGTTAGAAAGAGATAAGGTATGGATATTTTCATGCACAAAAATAATGGAGTTAAGGATTTTTCTACTAGGAATAAAATCATTCCATTGCTTAGAAATCAAGACTAGAAGAATGCTCAACAATCTCAAAGTGAGAACTTTTGAGATGATTTTATAAATCAAATTATAGAGACTAATAGGTCTAAATTGGTCTGGAGAATTGACTCCAATCTTCTTTAGAATCAGATAAAGGAAGGTAGAGTTTATTTCCTTTAACATTCTTTTGGCTCCAAAAAATTCTTTTACTACATCACAAAGATCTTTTCTAACTAGTTTCCACTCTTCCTAAAAGAAAATCATAGGGAAATCATCTGGCCCTAGGGATTTGTCTCCTTTAAGCAAATAAACAACTTTATAGATTTCCTCTCCCTTAGGGATAGCACATAACATTTTATTCTTCTCCTTAGAGACCAAAGAAGGAATAACATCTAATAGCTTGATCTATTTAGATTGATCAATATCAGGGTCTAAAGACAACAAAGTCAAAAAAAAGAATCATTAGTGATTTAAAGTCTTCCTTTAGTGAGATTGGAGATACATTTTTTGGCTTTGTGTTTTAGAGTGGACAGATGGAAATTTTTTTTATTCTTGTCTCCCTCTTTGAGCCAAATAGATCTAGAACACTATCTCCAATAGGTCTCTTCTTTACAAATTATGTCATGATACTCCACCTGTTTCTCATTTTCATCCTTCACCAGCTCCATCGAGTACCCCTCTTGATAGATTTTTTCTTGGATTATTTTGATATCATCCCTAATAGAAGATTTACTCTCAAATATATTTCCAAAATTTCTATTATTCCATTCTCTAACTTTCTTTTTGACATGTCTAAGTTTTGAAGCCACATGGTATAAAGTCATTCCTTCAATGTTTATGGTCTACCATTCCACAAGCTAATCCTCAAACTATGGATGCTACATCCACATTTTCTCAAAATTGAACAGAGTATTTTTCCTAATTTTAGTAGCCTCTACCATAAATAAAATAGGAAAATGGTCAGAAGCTATCTTCTAGATGGCCTTCAACTTACACACAAAATCTTTAGTCTAGTCTGAAGATATTAAGACTCTATCCAATTGACCTTGGGTGCTTTCATTTCCTACTCTTTTGTTACTTCAAGTAAACTAAATCTCTTGACAATCTAAGTCCATTAATCCATCCTTATATATAAAATCCATTAACTCCAGTCTCACTTCTAGTTGGCTTGCATTTCCACATTTTTTTTTTCATGCTTATAAAGAGGAACATTAAAATTCCCCAAGAAAAGCCATTAGCCATTATGATCAACACACTTTATCTTGGATAAAGAATCCCAATTTTTTTTTTTGGAGTTCTTGTTATTGGGTGCATAAACATTAACTATATACCAATAGTTATTATGGGCATTACTGTTTAATTTGACCACCATTATTAGCATCAAGCAAATTACCAGAGAATAAAGATTGTTTTCACAAGATCAACATTCCTCTAGAAGCACCTTCATCTAGAACTACTTGTCAAAATAATGTAATTATTAAAAGATTTAAGCTTTTTTGCTTTTTCTTTTTTCTAGTTTAGTTTCCTAGAGCACTAAAATATCAAGTTTGTGCTCTCTTAAAATTTTTTAAACAATATCAAGTTTGTGAATACCATTCATCCCTCTAATATTTGAAGTGATCACTTTCATTGTAACCTTTTGAGAGTAAAATCTAGAATATTTGATTGTTTTCCATTAGTAATATTCTATATGCTTTCACTTTCTCTTGTCTTCCTAGTAGGTTTCCTACCCTATTTATTTAGAGTTCCAATATTTGGTTTTATTTTGAGGGAGCCAATTTCTAATTTACTTCTCTAAGTTTCCACTCCTAAAGATTTTGGGTTAGGGTTATACTTTTTCTCTGATTTCTTCCTTTGACCTAGTTTCTATTTAGATTCTATCTTGGAAGAAATCAAATCCAAACATTTTGGCTCTTGAACATCTTCAAGATTGAAAAGCTCTTGTCCTAAGGTTCTTGAAGGGGTCTAGGGGTTACCCTATTGAGGCTCTTCCAAAAAATTCAAATTTTCAAGTTGACCACTTCTTTCCTCAACGATTTCTCCTTCCTTCGTCTCCTCCAAATCTACAAAACCTTCCATTTTGAGGTCTTTGCTTTGAAAGATTACCATCTAGTTTATTGGATCTTCACACTCCTCTTTTTCCTTGGTTGTAGAGACTTCATTATTATGGTGTTTCTCCTCTTCTTCCAACAACTTCTCCTTATCTCAAAAATCTTGAACTAGTTTAATTTCAGCCACCTTTTCAGAGATGGTTTTAGGTTTCCATACTCTTTTTTGTTTAGGATCCCTCTTATTTTCCTCATTCAACATCTTTTTTTTTAAAAAAAAATTTTATTGGAAAATTTTTGGTTTAGTTGCCCTATTTTTTATAGACAAAATAGGCATTAGGAAGGTCCTCAAAGACTATTTCTTGAATCCTTTTTCCAAGTTTTGAGTTTAATTCCACTTTATGGGGTAGATTTTGCAACTGAGTAACTTTCACATAGATCTAAGCATAATGAATTTTTGACCTTACGGCTGTCCCATTATCAATAGCTATTATCTCACCAAATGAACCAGCTATCCCCTTAAAAATGTAACAATCTAAGAATCCTATTTTGCATTCTAAGACTAAGCATATATCTATCAAGTATCATATTTTGAAAAAAGAAATTTACAAAGAAAGAGATCAAACTAGAGTATGTAAGCATAAAATAGCATATTCCAAATATATTTACAAAGTCTTTACCTAAAGATACATTTGAGTACTTGCAAGGTATGCTTGGGGTCATGCCCCTGCCTACTTCTGAGTAAATGATGTAGAAAATGCAGTAGTCTAGTAGTATAGAGTACTATTATTTATGTAGACTGAATGTTGATTCTTCCTATATGGGTGAGTATTTGAGATGATAAGAGTCATCAAAGACTCTTTGTAATTGGTTTAGAATAGTGTCTTTGAAAAATTGAGCTGATTGAAGACCTAAAGCAAATGTTTGACATAATGCAATCTTTGTCATTGATGTCAATGGGGTAGAAGTATATATGAAAAATATCTCATATGAATAAGGGAGAAGTTTCTCCTATGTATGAGGGAGAAGTGTTATAATTTATGAGCCTGATTAATGTCAATGGGAGAAACATTGAATGGGGAAGGAGTGTGAAAATTGATAACCATCCATGAAAGAATGAGAGTTGTTCCTAAGAGGTAAAGTGTAAACAATCGATGTCAATCCTAAGAATGAGAAAACAAAGATAGAATAATATTCTAGTGGATTTTAGATTTGATTGATGGAGTGGACATGAAAAGGAAAGAATAACAAGAACAATATAGTTTGATTTGGTATTCATGGAACTTAGATTCTTTTCATCTATGTTTCCATCAATGTTAAAGGGTGAGATTTTTAGCATGAATATTGATGGTATTTCTTTGGGCCAGTATCCTAAGATTTCCTAAAACACTTGGGGATATTGTTAGAATGAGTGACATGTTGCATTCATGAATGTGTTTGTGATTAGATGTCAACATAACATTGTCTCTATAAAAACTAGCAATGTAGTAGATAAAGAATGAGGTCATACAAACTAAGTATTAATGATCAGGTCAAGTGCACTTAAGGAGATGTTATACATTATCTCTAGATGGATGGTTAAGTGCACATTAAGAAAGTCAAATACATGTAGAAGATATGCTCAATTTAAAGAAGATAATATATAGACTGAGTACCTGATAAGATGTTTCTAATGATTGATCTATATCTCTTTACTGAGATAGAATCATGATGAGCATAGTTAGATAGTGAAAGTTGATATCCTAATGATGATGTTAGAAAGTGCACAAGGTCTTAGATCATATGTGTGTAAAGTTTTAAAGACTGTAAACCATTAGTGATTTGAATTAAGAAAAGATGTAAAGTTGTATAATATCTTAAAGAAGTTCTATTATAATTAATTGGAAAAGCCTCGAGTCTGACTTAAGGAATTATTCTAAGGATATGGTATAAAGAAAGGTCAATTTTATTTTTGTGATGTAAGTATTTAAGTGTGATATGCGAAGTACTTGGTAAATGTGAGTAAGTGATCTAAGGGATTATTAGATGCAAATTTGGTGATCTGGTATTGAGATATGAAGAGGAGAAGTTTGGTTAGAGGAAAACTAAGGAGATATACATTTCTATTATTCTAAAAGGAATAATACAAAGATTAGTTGGACAATGAGCTCTATGATCTTCCCCCTAAAGCTTTTTGGACACTAGGTCCATCTACCTTCTACAAATTATAACAGGGTTGGAATCTCCTAACAAGGATTCATAGTCTCCTAATAGGGAGTGATATGTACTAAATATATTTGATTGGCTCCTAGTAGAGTCCATTATCTAACAAGGAACATTTATATTAGTACACTATTTTGTGGATACCATCCCCATTGTGGGTTTCCCTTTGACCAAGGGTTTCCCTAGTTAACATATTTGACATTATTGTATATAAGTATCTTCTTATGGTTGTTAAATATATTGTTCACATGCTTAAGGATTAATAAGGTTGATAAATGTTTTAATAGTTGGATAATTGATTCCACCTCCCCCTCCCCCCCCTCCTAGTTATCTTGGTGGACTTTACTTTCTAATACACTTATAATTTGTATCAATAAGGTTGTTGGAAATATAATGACAAGAAAGTGAATGAGGGGAGGGTGAATCAAGAACCACTAAAACTTTTCTCACTATGATTATTTCATCAATACTTCTTTAGATAACGTAATCTATTTTTGTGCATGAACATAAAGCAATAAAGAAATCAACACCATCACTTTGACACAAGATATGTTAACCCAAAAACTGTCCAAGTTGAAGGTGAAATTGGGGTGGGGATGACATCTACAAGATTCACTACTATAGTAATAAACTTAGCATACTAGGGATTATATTTGATCACTTCTAATGATTTTCTCTATTAGGAGTATGAAGGACTATTAGGTCCACTTTCTAAAAGGCTTTTATAATATAATGAAGTATCTATTAAGAGACTTAGAAAAAGGCTATTAGGTCCACTTGATTAGAGGATTTGATTGATGCACCTATTAGGATGAATTAGTAAGATGATCTCTACTTGGTAACTTGATTTTCTAGATTAGATCCTTTGAATAATATGATCACCTAAGTGTGATGGATGAGTCTCTTCTCTACTCTTTATACTAACTTGTAGCCTGATTACATATTATGCTTTGTATTCATTTCTTGTCACCAAAACAATCATGTATCTTCTATTCTTTCTACTTTACACATTTAGACAAATGAATTTGTCTTCCATATATACCAATTCATATCCCACAATAGATATCTTCATAATTATTAATTTATATCTTTAGGTTAGCCCAAATGTTGATGCTCAGGCAATACAATGTTTTTTATCTTTTTCTTACACTTGAGCAATATAATTAGCTTAGGTGATATTGTTGCTTGGTTAGTACTAGAAGCTAGGATAACACTATGGAAGTAAGGTGATATAGGAGCTTGATTTATAGAGAGAGCTCTCTTAACTTCATGAACTTGGTTCACACATGAAACTTGTTTCCCATTGATAATACTGAACAAATTAGTTTATAGTGTGAGCTCAGTTAACACAATATACCTTCCTCTACTTAGGCTACAATAAAATCTTCTCCTTGGTGGAAAGCTCGATTATAATATTAGCCAACCTTCCTGGATAGCTTAAGTGGTTTCATACTAATTGATAATATATCTTGCCATAGGGTCAACAAAGGTCACCCTCATATTTGATGCCTAAATTTGCATGGCATGGTTGTATGCAGTGTGAGGAAGAGGGTTCTTTTTTCATGCTTTCTATCCATGAGATATTTGTTTAAAAAAAACATGAATCATGTTTAGATATTTCATTTAAGTAGTTATATAGGTTATATTATGAATGTGACATTAGTGTTATAATTTAGGTTTAAAAGTATCATATTTTAATCTTTTTATAGAATTTTTTAAAAATGTCTAATAATGTTACAATGTTCTAATGATAGATATCTTTAGAAGTGTGCAAATTTTTAGAAAACTATACTAGTTTACAATGAAATTATTATAATATAGATAATATTTTATCACCTTGTTGGTAGTAGCTTATACCTTGACTCTTAATGTTCCCAATAGTAAATGGAAAACAAAGTAGCTAACACCAAAATGGGTTAGTGTAGTAATCCATCAAAGACCCTTGAATTGAAAGGAACAACTCCCTTTAAATGCAAGATTTGCAATGAAATTTTTTGGGGTATACTCTTAGCCATAGAGCATGAGAGACTGAACCATATTGCTTAAAGCTTCAAACAATCTATATGAATTTCAAATCTAACTGCTAAAATGCAATCTATTCTATCTTAGATGGAAGATTAAAAACATGAAAGACTACCTACCACAACATGAGAGGAGAGAGAGTGATTAATTTAGAAATGCCCAGATTGCTAGAATAATTCAATTTTGACAATTCCCAAATTGCCCCCTTTTTAGCCTCTTCATTAATCAATCTCGAGCTTCTCATACAATCTATAAAACATAAATTAACTAACATGCATAGTACATGGGAATAAAGTTATGAGGAAAGTAAAACTTAAAATCCATTGAGATGCAATGAATAAAATCAAGTTTATTTACAATTTTTTTCATTTACAACACAATCATTCCAAGTACTATACCATAACTAAATGAACAAAAAATTTAAAATGTAGACTTTGAGTCAAGCACAATAGTCCAAGCTACAGGGGTTCACCCACAAAATAATTTATTGATCTTGCTGATTTCACCAAAAGTTACATATACAAGTCTCTCTAGAAGATTCAGTTACATTCAATGATTACATTGGAGAGAATCTCTGAATAGAGAATGTTAAAAATGGGACTTGATTGGTTGTCATCCATTACAAAGTTTAAGCATAAAACCAAAAAAATTACAAAAAAGGAATTGAGAAAATAAGAAAGAGAGAGTGATAGTTGTCTGAGAGAATATTAGAGCATCAAACTTTCTTTTAGGTCACAACCTTAGCTCTATATGCTTTCATTACATTTTTCACTTTATCCATTTCATTGACACTTGATATTATCATGTTATTAGCCTAAATCATCCAATAGTCATGCATCTTTATTATCTCTTCCTCTCTGGCAAATTTTCATTGGAACCTTTCTAATGTTTGTCTTAGGATGGAATCTGCTTCTGAAAGCTCCTAGATCTTTGACATGTGGAATTTAATTGGATCAATGACATCATCAAGAAATGCTAGGAATTTGGCTTTGATTTGTTTCATGTCCACCAATTGACCATTACTAGATACATATGATTCTATATGCAACACCTTTAAGTATTCAAAAATCTTTTCAATGAAATTTTGCACTAAATCAAGCACATTACTAAGCTCATTTTTTGTTCTTACAGAGATTTCCACTATGAACTCTAATAATCACTTCTAATTTCTCTATCAGTTTATCTAATTCTTTGTTTATGATAGTTTCATGAATAGACACTTCTTCCCTCAACTTGTCAGTATCTAACAACATATTTCCAAGATTCTCAATGATAGGTTGATCTTGAGCCTTCATTTGAGCTATAGGGGTTCCCCCACAAAATAATTTTTTGATCTTATTAATTTCAAAAAAATTTACATATATAGGCATCTCTAGAACATTTATTTACATTCAATGATTATAATGTAGTGAATCTATGAAAAGAGGATGCTAAAAATGGGACTTGACTAGTCATCATCTATTATAGAGTTTAATCCTACTGCGAAAAATGATTACAAATGAGGAATTGAGAACATAAGAGAGAAAGTGATAGTTTTTTGAGAGAATATTAGAGAATCAAACTTTCTTTGGGGTCACAACCTTAGCTCTATATTCTTTCATTTAATTTTTTATTTTATCTATTTCATCCACACCTAGGATTATAATGTTATTAGCTTGAATCGTCCAGTAGTCATGCATCTCTATCATCTCTTCTACTCTAGTGACTTTTGATTAGAACTTGTTTAATGCTCATCTCAGGATGGAATCTGTTGCTAAAAGCTCCTGGATCTTTGGCACTTGGAAATTAACTAGATGAGTGGACTCATCAATAAATTCTAGGAATTTGGCTTTCATTAACTCAATGTCCACCAATTGACCATTACTGGATACATATGATTCTATATGCAACACCTTTAAATATTCAAAAATATTTTCAATGACCTTCTACACTAAATCATGCACATCCTTAAGCTCATTTACTGATCTTATAGAGATTTCCACTATGAACTCCAATGATTTCTTTCAATGAAGAAATGGTTCTTGACTTGTTTTGAGGATCCTATGCGTCATGGTGATGTTAGTCTTCATATATATCACCTCTTTCAATAAGGCCAAATCCTTTGTTAGTTTATGTAATGCTTTGTACATGTGCTTTCCTCAACTTGTCAATATCTAACACCAAATTTTGAAGATTCTCAATGGGAGGGGGACCTTGAGCATCCAATTTGACCAAATTTCCTTTCCTATTGCAACTTTAAAAGCAATTTCTTGTTCTCTTCTGCACTTGGATCAAATGTACTAGTAGAAGTGTTCCCAAGTACAACTCTAATATAGGCCATTAGTTCTTTATTTGAGGCCTTGAGTACCTCTTTCTCTACCCTATATTCTTCTAGTCTATTCTCTATCTTTTCATTGGTTGATTTCCATATATTAACCATGGTATCATGCATGAGAATACCAATGTTGACCATTCTAATATGAAAGTTATTGGAAGTGAGCTAATGGAACTTGCCCTCTTTCTAAGGTTCTATTATCTCCACCAACATATCACCAATAGAGGGATCAATTGCCAATGCTATTATAGACTTCTTCTTCTTCTTCTTCTTCTTTTATTTTGGCAAAGAAGAAGTAGCTTGCATGATGAGGTCCTTGGATGGGGTAGCTTCCTCATATCTTCTCTTTTTTTGATCAATGGTCTCTTCCAACTATGACTCAATTGAGAGGACACTAATCACTTACTAAAGGGAGGTAGGTTCAAAGAGATTTTTTTCCACTGGGGTGTTTGCTTTCTCTAAGTGAGTGTGGTGAAGGAAGTTACTTTAGTAACTATGAGGGCCAAGGTTGTTGGAAATGATTGAAATGATCATAAGAAAAGTTGTTGGAATAATATATGGAATTGGTAAAGAATGTCCTCAATCATTTTTTTGTCATTGATGTCAAACTTGCTACTTGCAAGGATGAAAATTGCTTTAGTGATCCAAATACTATCAATTAGTTGATTGTCAAGGTGGAGGCAATCAATAAGATGTAACTAGTACACCTAGAGAAAGGTTGAAGTTATGATGTTGTAATGAAGTACAAGGATCAGTTAAGCCATTGATGAAATAGTGTATTGGATGACATACTAAAAGATACAAAGAATGAGCACACTGAAACATATCAAAGATCTAAGGTTTTAGGTAAGTCTTTTGTAAAGCTCAAACTAAGTTCATTAGAGAGAAGGAGTCGAGCAAGCTAGCAAGTGCTGAGTAGAATAAGGTGCTAAGCAGAATCAAGTGATGAGCAAAACCAAGTGCCGAGCAGAATCAAGTGCCGAGCAAAATCAAGTGCTGAGGAAAATCAAGTGCCGAGAAAAACCAAGTGTCGAGCAGAATCAAGTGCTGAGCAGAATCAAGTGTTGAGCAAAACCAAGTGCCGAGCAGAATTAAGTGTTGAGTAGAATCAACTACTGAGCAAAATCAAGTGCTGAGTAGAATCAAGTTCCAAGTAGAACCAAGTGCCGAACAGGTATAGGTGTCGAGTAACACAGAGGTGCCGAGCACCAGTAACTCAATAATGCCAAGTTGCTACATTATTTTGGAAATCAAAGATTCGTCAGATCTAAGCCGACAAAGTTGTTATCTAGAAATCTGTGAATTAAAAGGAAGATAAGAATGATGATTTGGTGGCACAGAACACCATGTAGAACATTTTAAAGATACAACTGGCAAAGTTTCTAGAAGAGAACAAGATATGGGGTAGATACATTGTATCCTACCTAATCCATTTTGAAACCCTGAGATTGGAAAGGAAAAATTGAGCGGCAAAAGGCAAATCAGACTTCTATATAAGAAGATGTAAGTTAATGAAGAAAAGAAGTGGAAAAGAGGGGATAGTGAGAGAGAGAGCCATGGTCAAGCATAAAAGCATGAAGTGCTGTAGAATGTGTTAAGGAGAAGAAAGCATAGGAGCTTTGTTTAAATAGATGACCACAAGAATGATTGCATTGGCAGAATGAGTAATAAGACTCAAGGAGATGAAGCTTGAGAGGGAAACAAGTAGTCAAAGCTGAAGTGATTGAAGCCAAGTACAAGGATTGAACTGAAAGAGTGATCTAAAATCTGCAAAATATGTTGTAAGTTATGTCAGATCAAAAGACCATTATCGTTACTTTCTAGCAATTTTAATAGTAAGATAAATCCTATGGACTTAGGTTGGTTTAACAGCCATTAGATAAATCCTTTAATAGGGTGACATTCCAAGTGAATGTTCTAAAGACCTTTAACTAGGCCCATTCCTAATAGTTTGGTGAAATCCTCTAACAAGGTCACATTTAAAAGTGTGTTGTAAGCCTTTAATAGGGTAGGATTTTAATAGGGCATCACTTCAGAAGAGTGAGAATCAAGTAGCATGTTACTGGTGGTTTTTTCCAAATTGGGTTTCCACGTAAATCATTGTGTCATGTGTTGATCTTGAATGTTTTATCTTTGCATGTTGATTTACAGTAATTTGCTTATATGACTGATTTAAGTTTGAATAGATGAAAAGGGTATGGATTCATTAAAAAAGTATTAATAGGGCATTTGGACCTTGAATAAATAATTCACCCCCCCCCCCCCCCCCCTCTTAGTTATTCTAAAAGAATTCTAACAATTGGTATCAGAGCCTAACTGCTGATTCAATTTAAAGGGACTACTAGCAAAAAAGATCAAAATGCCAAAGAGAGAAGTTCCCAAGCTCAACAAAGACAACTTTGTTGCATGGAAAAGTTTGATGAAGCTACGTCTTGGATCCATAGGATATTATGCCCAAAATTTTATTTTCACTGAACATGTAGATCCAACAGGTGTTCCTACTGTTGAAGACATGAAAAACAAGCAAGAACACAATCAGGCAATGCTAGAAATTGCCTCTGCACTCAGCTATGCTGAATTTGATGATATCAAAGGATGTGACACTGCATTCAAAATGTGGAAAGCCCTATCAGACATCTATGGAGGAGATCAGAATGTACAAAGAGCGAAAAGAGAAAGTCTCAGAGGAAAATTTGATGACATGAAAATGGAAGAAAATGAGAATGTTGCTCAGTATGGTGCAAGAATAAAGGAAGTGGTAAGTGCAATAAGATGCTTGAATGGTCAACTAGATGAAGATACTATTAATAGTAAGTTCTTAAGAACCTTGCTCCCTATCTATGCTATTAGAGTATCAGCAATACAAGAGTTAAGATGTATACCAGGAAATAATCTAAGCTTTGAAGGTATAATAGGTAGACTCACTGCATTTGAGTTATCTAACTTTGACAACTACAAACCTAAAAAATGCTGAATCTTTGTTTAAGGCCAAGCTATCACTAAAAGATACCAAATAGGTGAAATCAAGGAAAGGAAGAAAAATGAAGTATGTATCTAGTGACAGTAGCACTGGTGAGGAAGATGTGGAATAATTGGAAGCATTGCTTGCTAGAAGATTTGATAGGGGCAAAGGAAAATTCAAAGGTAAGATGGCTATCATTTGTTTCAATTGCAATGAAGTAGGTCATATTGCTGCAAGATGTCCATAGAAAAAAGATTCCAAGGAAGGCAAAAAATACAAGAACAGAAGAGATGATGACAAGAGAGATTACAAAGAAAAAGGTAAGAAGTGTTATATTGTTGAAGAAAATTCTGATGAAGTTGTTTATGTAGCCATGAAGGACCAATCAGATGAAGAAGAAGCCACAACACTGGTGACATGTATAAACAAGAATGACAGATGGATCATAGATAGTGGATGCTCACATCACATGATAGGAGACAAAAGTAAGTTTGTTAACTTTACTCAGTATGATGGAAATAGTGTTAGATTCGGTAATAATGCTTCATGTCAAATCAAAGGAAAAGGTTCCATTAAGCTCACAGAACAAATTTCATGTGACAATGCATACTATGTTGAAGGATTAAACTACAATTTACTAAGTGTCTCACAATTAGGCAATGTAGGTTGCAAAGTGGAATTTGAAAAAAAAAACTGCAAAAATCTATGACAATGATGGTAAACTGATAGGAAAAGGAGAACAAACAAAGAGTAATTTGTTTTACCTTGATATGGACGATGTTTTTTTGTCTACTTGCAAAATTTGATGATGAATGGTTATGGCATAGAAGATTATGTCATGTCAACTTTGACAATCTAGTCAACATCAGTAGACTAAAGAAAGTTAGAGGTTTACCAAAATTAAAGAAGCCTGATAATATCATGTGCAAACAATGTCAACTAGGAAAGATGACAAAATCAAGTTTCAAAAGCAAAAACTATACATCCAAAGAGATACTTGAGTTAGTTCACACTGACTTATGTGGTCCAATGGAAATACAAAGCTATAGAAGAGATAAATACATAATGTTATTTGTTGATGACTATTCCATGATGATGACTGTTATGTTCTTAAAACAAAAATCTGATGCTTTTCAAATGTTTAAGTGGTATATGGCTAGAGTTGAAAAGGAAACTGGAAAAAGCTTGAAATGCCTAAGATCAGATAGAGGTGGTGAATTTACATCAAATGAATTCGAGATATTCTATAATGACAATGGAATCAAAAGACAAACATCAGCTCCTAGAACTCCCCCACAAAATGGAATTGCTGAAAGAAGAAACAGATCTGTAATTGACTATGCGAGAATATTAATGATGGAAAAAAATGTTGCTCTAAAATATTGGAGAGAAGCTGTAAGCGTAGCTGTTCATACACTAAACCAAGTACAAGTCAAGAAAGGTACAAATACAACACCTTTTGAATTATGGTATGGTTATTCACCAAATGTAAAACATTTTAAAGTGTTTGGTTGCAAATGTTTTATCCTTAAAGATGTTAGAAATGAAAAATTTGATGCAAAAAGTGATGAAGGTATATTTCTTGGTTACTCCACTAGAAGTAAGGCATATAAGTGTTTGAATATTAACACTAACAAAATTGTGGAAAGTGTGAATGTAAATTTTGATGAGCACACAGAAGTCCAAGCTGAAATACCAAAGAAAATGGAAGAATACAAAACCTTTGTATATTCTTATGAAGGAATGACTGCTGATGAGAATGACGTCAATCAAATTGAAAATCAACAACAAGTGTCAGTTTCAGCCGATTCACAACCAGTGAATGCCAAGTTGCATTCAGAAGCTGAGTTACAGAATGAAGAAAATGCACAATTTGATTCTAAAGACAGTACAGATAATGAAGAACAACCTGACAATGAAGTACATAGTGATCTTGAATCTGAAAGATCAAATATGGAAACAAGGATAGAGCCAAGATTATCCAAATATGTGAAAAGACATCACCCTGCTGAACAAATAATTGGTGACAAAGGTGCAAGACCAATGAAAAAGAACAGACTAAGACATGAATCATGTCTGATTAGCCAATCTAAACCCAAGACAGTACATGGCACATTACAAGATGATGACTGATATAAGGCTATGGAAGAAGAAATTGATCAAATAAGAAAAAATAAAACCTGGAGTTTGGTTCCTAGAACAACTGACAAGAATGTGATTGACACCAAATGGGTATTCTGAAACAAACTAGATGAGAATGGTGAGATTACCAAAAACATAGCTAGACTAGTATATAAGGGTTACGCTCAAGAAGAAGGAATAGACTATGGAGAAACATTCGCTCTTGTTGCTAGAATGGAAGGAGTAAGAACTTACTTGCATATGCTGCCTACAAAGATTTTAAAGTCTATCAGATGGATGTAAACTCTGCCTTCTTAAATGGTATACTAGAAGAAGAAGTCTACATTGAAAAACTAGAAGGATTTGTTGATGAAAACAATAGGGATATGGTGTGTAAGTTACACAAAGCACTCTATGGTTTGAAACAAGCACCTAGAGCATGGTATGAGAGACTTCACAAGTATCTAGTGCAAATTGGATTTGAAAGAACTGATGATAACAACAACATGTACATCAAAGTTGAAGAAGGTAAAGACATTATTATATCTAAAATTTTTGTGGATGACATAGTATTTGGTGGTAAGGAAGTACTTTGCAAAGGCTTTGCTGACAAAATGAAACATGAATTTGAGATGTCTATGTTTGGAGAAATCAAATTTTTTTTTTGGATTGCAAGTACATCAACTCAAACATGGAATATTTATTACACAATCAAAATACATCAAAGAAATTCTTAAAACATTTGGATTGGAGGAATCCAAACCAGTCAACACACCAATGTCCACAGGAAATAAGCTATCCAAAAATGATGAGTCGGCTGAAGTCAATCAAACAATGTACAGATCCATGATTGTAAAATTACAATATATTGTACATAGTAGACCAAGCATAGCATTAGCAGTTGGAATAGTGGCTAGGTTCTCTACTAATCCTAAAGAAAATCATCTCATAGTAGTAAAAAGAATAATGAGATATCTCAAAGGGACTGATGACTTTGGTCTATACTACAAAAAGAATGGAAAATTTGAACTTAATGCATATACAGATGCAAACTGGGGAGGAAACATTGATGATAGAAAAAGCACAAGTGGAGGTGCATTATTTCTAAGCAAAAGGCTGGTTACTTGGACTAGCAAGAAACAAACATGTATATCCCAGTCCACTGCAAAATTAGAATATGTGGCAGCAGCAATCAATTGTACAAATATTGTATGGCTCACACATCTATTAAATGGAATGAAAGAAGAAGTAACAAAACTGGTGATATTGTATTGTGATAATACAAGTGCTATAAATATATCCAAAAATCCAGTAATGCATGCAAAAACCAAGCATATTGCAATCAAGTATCATTATGTCAGAGAATTGGTAGAAGACAAACAAGTGAAGTTGGAATATATTCACACAAAGGAACAAACAATCGATATCTTCACCAAACCGTTGCCCAAGGATGCCTATGAATATCTTAGAGGCAAGATGGGGGTTGTACCCCTAAGTCAAGTAGTATAAGGCAACAAGGAAGCTGCCTTGCATCAACAGGAATAAATCATTGAAATATTAATAGGTTGATGCAAAGGATGATAGCAGGAACAAAAATTCCAAATCAATCCCAAGCATGGTGACAAAGGGAGAAAAACAACAAGAAGCCAAAGCTTATATTTTGCATGATAAAGATGCTACATCTTTGGAATTTATGTCAAAGACGGAGAAATATGCAAAAAACTGATCAATGCAAAGAAAGAGGGAGATATATGTGATCAGTAGTGAAAATGCGACAAGCTAGCTTATACAATCTTGGTGGTAACTGAATTGATTACTTGATCAGTTTGGTTTTCCATCAATTCCAAAGAGGGATATTGTTGGAAATGATTGCAATGATCATAAGAAAATTTGTTGGAATAATATATGGAACTGGTTAAAAATTTCCTCAATCATTGTTTTGTCATTGATGTCAAACTTGCTACTTGCAGGGATGACAATTACTTTAGTGATCTAAATACTATCAATTAGTTGATTGTCAAGGTGGAGGTAATCAATAAGATGTAACTAGTACACCTAGAGAAAGGTTGAAGTTATGATGTTGTAATGAAGTACAAGGATCAGTTAAGCCATTGATGAAACAGTGTATTGGATGACATACTAAAAGATACAAAGAATGAGCACACTGAAACATATCAAAGATCTAAGGTTTTAGCTAAGTCTTTTGTAAAGCTCAAACTAAGTTCATTAGAGAGAAGGAGCCGAGCAAGCTAGCAAGTGCCGAGCAAAATCAAGTACCGAGCAGAATCAAGTGCCGAGCAAAACCAAGTGCCGAGCAGCAAAATCAAGTGTTGAGCAAAACCAAGTGCTGAGCAGAATCAAGTGCCGAGTAGAATCAAGTGCCGAGAAAAACCAAGTGCTGAGTAGAATTTAGTGCCAAGCAAAATCAAGTGCCGATTAGAATCAAGTGTCGAGCAGAATCAAGTGTCAAGCAGAACCAAGTGTCGAACAAGTATAGGTGTCGAGCACCAGTAACTCAATAATGCTGAGTTGCTGTATTATTTTGGAGATTGAAGATTCGTCAAATCTAAGCCGACAAAGTTGTTATCTAGAAATCTATGAATTAAAAGGAAGATAAGAATGATGAGTTGGTGGCACAAAACACCATGTAGAACATTTTTAAGATACAATTGGCAAAGTTTCTAGAAGAGAACAAGATATGGGGTAGATACATTGTATCCTACCTAATCCATTTTGAAACCCTAAGATTGGAAAGGAAAAATTGAGCAACAAAAGGCAAATCAGACTTCTATTTAAGAAGACGTAAGTTAATGAAGAAAAGAAGTGGAAAAGAGGGGATAGTGAGAGAGAGAGCCATGGTCAAGCATAAAAGCATGAAGTGTTGTAGAATGTGTCAAGGAGAAGAAAGCACAAGAAATTTGTTTAAATAGATGACCACAAGAATGATTGCATTGGTAGAATGAGTAATAAGACTCAAGGAGACAAAGCTTGAGAGGGAAACAAGCAGTCAGAGCTGAAGTGATTGAAGCCAAGCACAAGGATTGAACTGAAAGAGTGATCTAAAATCTACAAAGTATGTTGTAAGTTATGTCAGATCAAAAGACCATTATCGTTACTTTCTAGCAATTGTAACAGTAAGATAAATCCTATGGACTTAGGTTGGTTTAACAACCATTAGATAAATCCTTTAATAGGGTGACATTCCAAGTGAATGTTCTAAAGACCTTTAACCAGGCCCATTCCTAACAGTTTGGTGAAATACTCTAACAAGGTCACATTTAAATGTGTGTACAGGGCAGGCTTTTAACAAGGAATCACTTCAGAAGAGTGAGAATCAAGTAGCATGTTACTCGTGGTTTTTCCCAAATTGGGTTTCCACGTAAATCATTGTGTCAAGTGTTGATCTTGAATGTTTTATCTTTGCATGTTGATTTACAATAATTTACTTATATGAGTGATTTAAGTTTGAACAGATGAAAAGGGTATGGATTCATTAAAAAGGTATTAATAGGACATTTGGACCTTGAATAACTGAGTCACCCCCCCCTCTTAGTTATTCTAAAAGAATTCTAACAAAGGTATCATCATGCTAGGATGCATCTTTCTCTTGACCATCCATGGCATTGGTGTCACCATCAAGATTGATGACTTGGCCACTAATTTCTCTTGTTCCTACTCTTTATCCTTCCCCTTATCACCAACTTTTCCTATATCTAGGAGAGATCCTCCTCCTTAAGTAGGGGTAATCTAGATATTCTCCACTAAAGGTTGATATCTACCTTGATTGATAGACTAGGCTAAGCCTAATGATATTGAAGTTGCACCATTAGTGGAGGTAGCTACACTTGACTAAGTAGCTTTGAAAGATACTCCACTTGTAAAGCCCATACTTCATATTTCTTTCTTTCTTGCCCTGGTCCACTCCACCCATCTATCCATCCTTTTAATGATCTCATGCATTAGGAGCTTTAGGTAGAGTTGACATAATGAGAATTTCCTTGATCTACTCAAAGGACAAGGGATGCATATAGGAGCTATTATCAACAATAAAAAAAAAATTAGAACAGTCATTATATAACTTAATTTCATCAATTGTTAGCCTGCACCAATACCTCTCCCTAGTTTGATATTCATTATGACATCTAAACCAATAATATTCAATGTCTAGAACATGTTAGTGAGCATATCCCAACATAAAATGATGTCTTACAAAATTCATCAATTCATATTGAGGCTTGAGTATTTCATAATCCACTAGTTTAATCTAGCTCTTGAAACCTTTAACTATATTCTAAGCATCACATCTAGAAGCATAGGAACAGGGTCCACCTACTATTGGGAAGGAAATTATGGCTATTTTATTTACAATAGAACATAAGGTTTTCACTTCTATTATTTTTTGACATAATTTAATAAGAACAACCTTGTCTTTGGGGTACCTAGGGAGACATTTGGGAAACTTGTCAAAAGCACCGATCCTTAGGTAGGAGAGGCTCAGGAATTGGATGAAAGAGAATCTAAAATGGGCTATAGCTGAAATAGCTTCTCATGAAAATCTTTGCTCGGGGTAGCCTTGCAATTCTTGACACAATCTCATAGTGAAGGAATCATTCACTTTCATGTGCTCTTTGGAACTCCTCTCCAACTAAAGGTGAAGGTAGAACTCATACACCCTTTTACTCTTATCATAGTCCTTGATTATGGGAAGACCAAGCCATAGGTGGTGCATGACTAAGGCATATATTAAATATGAGGACATATATAAATGGTTGAATTTCTTACTAAATTTGACCATGAGCACAACTCATCACATATGATTTTAGCTAGTCAATCAAAATTCCTTCAATACATATGGCTTGCACCAAGAAGAAGTGATGCTCAATAAAATCTAGAATTTCTTCCTTTCCTTTCAATCTTAGTTGTAGTCCTGAGATGTCAACAATTTCTCTTTTCAAATTGGCTCAAAAAGGGTTTTTGACATGTTTATCTTCTTTGAATTATGTGTTTGGAACTAGGTTCTTTTTATATCCTCTCTCCTCAAAGTCTTCTTTTCATTAAACATAGATATAGAGGACCCAAACTTGATGTCACATTATTCCTCCTTTACTAGCACACTGAATGTAGATTGCATCAAGGCCTTATTCATTGATAGAAGGATATACTGATTAGGAAGAAGGATTTCCTTTTTTTCCAAATTATATCTCTTTATACACTCTCTTACTAGTTTTAGAGCCTATATAGCCATGGGAAATCCGGTGGCTCCCACCAATCTACTTTTTTTAAATTTTTGGGTAACCGAGTGGATGGGTTGAGAATTGAGCCTTTTGTGGCAATCCCCTAAGTCATAAAATTTGAGAAAAATATTGACAAGATCTTTCAATTCACTTTCCATGCCTAGGAGTCAACTGTAACCTACTGCTCTAATTTCCCTTTGCTTATGATTTGAAAGAGGTGGCAATTTCTTGATAAATAGTCATTAAAACAATGACAAAGCAAATCCAATCAAATAGATACATAAATCTAAATGGTCATGCCACACAAATGAGATTAAACACAACCAATGATGATAATGGTAGGATTTCTAATAAATATGATAATTAACAACTATTTAAAAACACTTTCTATTTCTCTACATGTAATGATCCATGAATCCATAAAACATATTACTCTCTTAAATTGATATAGTAGTGTGAAAATCCACTTACCAAACTAAGGGATTTTAGTTTAGGGAAAATTCCCTCATTTACTTTAAAATCCAAAACAAGGATTAGCACGATAAGTCTTAATATACAAAGGATAAAGAATAGATCCATCTTTCCATAAGCTTATCCTTCCCTTGATTTGAGATAGTAGTACAAGCAATAATCCTTCAATACCTTAGGAACCTCATTTTCTTATTCTCTTTATCAAGTATTTGAATACTTGATCTCCTTTATATAAAAGATGCACCTTTACAATTGACTTTACTAGAAGCATCTTTCTAGCATCTCTGTGGAATATTTTCATAGTATACTTTATAGTTCTTTATATTTTTAGCATTTCAGAGAAGTAGCCTTTATATTTTTGAAGGATGAAAAAATCCTCTAAGAACAAAATTTTCCTAGGGAAGAATGACTTTAAAGAATTTTCCCTTGTTTTGGTCAATTAACTTGTGTATCCTCGAGATGAAATTTTGAGCATGGATTCACCATCATGGGTTCAAATTTATTCCTTTTCAGCATCATTCCTAGGTCTATTGATGCATAAAATATTTGAATGGAGCAGGAGCCTTGTCAAATTTGGAAACAAAACCAAACAATTTTGTTTCCAATGAGTGAGAAGCATAAAACATGTAGACCTATTTCTCTATATAGAAATGGGTTTTGACCTAGAAATTTTGACTAAAAACTTTCTTAGTGCTTTCACTTATCTAGATCCTTTCATCATAAGTCAAGTAGGTATATAGCTATGTATACTATGATGACTCTGATATTTTGGTTCCTATTCAATGAAGTTTTCCAAGGTCGATATCAAGTTAGATCATTCATAATCTGAAGGAAACAAGAATATTGGAGCAAGAGAGATGTCACAAAAACAAGATAGCCTCACTTGTCATCAGGAAGATGCTCAAAACATATCCCAACCAAACCTAAATCACCTAAGCCCTAAATGCATTGGAATGACACAAATCCTACATGGAGAAATAAGGAAAAGTCATGCAAGGGAGACCCAAAAAAGACACAAAGTGGGAGTCTTGGGAACCTGATGAGAAGTAAGTCATTGATGTGCTATCTTGACAAGAAAATGAATACAATCTCAATAAAATGTCAAAAACTACAAACATAAAAGGGATAGATTGAAAGTTGGCAACAATTGGCCCTAATTGGGGACTAAGGCATTGCAAATATCTAAGGGGCCCAAAATCTTTTGTTTTGTACAACCAACATGATAAACTATAGTGGCCAAATTATAAGCTATGAACATAATGGAAATAAAACTAATCTAGAAAAGTAGGAATTCAAAGCAAGGAAGAAAGAAAAAATAAAATCCTACCTAAACTAACTTGAACTATAAGTGTTACCTGCTTTCAATTGTGACTTTGATAAAGCTTCAGATCTTGGCCATTGTAAGTTAATGGGAAAATCTCTCTAGTGGTATAGGCCAGAATGAAGGAGTTATTCTAATTTACTTGCATAACTATGAAAGAACCTTTCCAAAGAGAATCAAACTTATGATTTATACATTTGGGTTCATGGCTCTTATCCCATAATAGGACCAGATCACCTTCCATGAATTTCCTTAGCCTAGCCTTCTTATCAAAGAAAATATTCATGAAATTTTGATGCTTTGTGATGTGGTGGACCAAATTTTCATGTTCTTCTTCCAACTTAATGAGGTACATGATTTTCTTTTCTAAACTATTATGAAATACTGGGTTCTCAATTACTTGTTATAGTTTGTAGATGGATAGTTCTAATGGTAGGGGAAGGCTAGCGTCAACTCCGTATACAAGCTCAAATGGGGAAATGTCGATGGCCTTCTTAGGTGTCACTCTATTTGTCTAGAGAGCTTCATGTAGCCTCTTGTGCTAGTACTTTTGATTCTCATAGACCAACTTCTTCATGATGGTAATCAAGTTTTTATTGCTTGATTCTACTTGACCATTCCCTTGAAGAAAGTAGTCTAAGGAATGACTGAGGTGGATGATGTTGTCATATTAGAACTCTATAATCTCTACAGAATAAAAATAGGTAGCATTATCCATGAAAAGCTTTAGTGGTACCCCAAATCTCACTAGGATGCTTTCTTTGACAAACTCACATACAATCTTAGATGTGTTGCTCTTGGTGGGCTTTGCTTCCACCCATTTAGTAAAGTAGTCTATAGAAATTATAATGTACAAGTGACTAGTAGAGGAAGGGGGCTTAATTGAACCAATGAAGTCAATTCCCCACTATTGAAAAGGGCCTTCTATTACTACAAGATTTAGTGGTAGGGTGATTAACTGAGGTTTACTAGAGAACATCTTACATTTGTCACACTTGGACACCCACTTGTAAGAATCTTTAAACATACCAAACCAGTAGTAGCACTACCTTAGAATCTTATAAGTTGTCACTATAGAAGGAAAATATCTACCTGAAGCCTCACTATTGAAGGTTTGAAGCAATATCTCTTGCTAAGGTTTATCCATGAATCTCAAGAAATTTGTATCAATTTCCTTCTTATACAATTGATCATCATAGATGACATACTCAATTTAGTTATGAGATCTCTTCTCTACTTGTATGTTAGTCCATTAGGGCATTCTCTATAAGAAAGGAAATAAGCAATATTTGAAAACCAAGGATCTTGGAGGCTTACCATTAATGCTCTTGAAGTTCCTTCCTCTTGAGTATACTCCTAATTTTCTACAATTACTTTGCATAATAAATTTCCTCGTACCAACTTTGTTGGTATTTGGCTATCGAGGCTCCTCTTGTATTAAATCCTATCTCTTTCTCGGTCAAGATACTCTTGATAGCTAAGTGAGGTACATGCATAATAGAACATGAATGTAAGACATAAAAGCTAAAATTCTTAAGTAATCTTACCACTTCATGTACATGCTTTTCCATCTGAGAATATTATAATTCATGCTTCTTGATAGTGATGCTCATGAAAGCAATACGTACTTGAATACCCTCCCTATTTTCCTACATAAGTATGGTGGATAATGTATGGTCTAATACATAGCAATACATATGAACTCTTTGATATAATTTGGGTGGACTAGGATAGGAGCTTTATTTTTGGCATCCTTAATTTGATCAAAAGCTTTTCTCCCAAAAACATTCCACTTGAATACTCAATTGCTCTACATCATGTCGAGTATGGACTTGGTAACTTTGGAGAAATCAAGAACAAAGTGTCTCAAGAAATTCACTTGTCCCAAGAAGGACCTGATTTTAGAATTTCTTGTAGGTAAATTCAACTTCTAGATAGCTTCAAGACACTCAGGATCAATCTTGATTCTTTCTTGAGAAACTATGTGACCAAGAAATCTACTTTTTGTGACATAGAAGACAAATTTCTTAGGATTAAGAGAAATTCCATGTACTCTAAATCTTTTTAGTACTTTCTTTGGGTCCTTCAAATGACTTTATCTTTTCTTGGAGAAGACTGTTAGATCATCTAAATATATAACAATGATCTTATCCTTGAGATCAATGAAAAATAAATTTATGGCTCTTTGAAAGGTGGCTTCAACATTAATCAGCCCAAAAGGCATCTTATTATAGTAAAATTTCCCCAAGGGGGTGGTAAACATTATTTTAAATTGATCCTATGTATCTACTTCAATTTGATTAAAGCTTGAGAAGTCATTGAACATGGACATCATTTTAGAGTTGACCACTATTTGTAGTAGATGATCCATGTTAGGTAGAGCATAATTATTTTTTAGAGAGGCCTAGTTTGAATTTCTAAAGTTAACATAAATTTTGACTTCCCCACTCTTTTTCTTGGATGTAGACAATGTTAGCTATGCAAGTTGAATGGTGTATAGGATATACGGTCCTTGCTTCTAACATTTTGTAGACTTCTCTAAAGATGGCATCAAATATTATTGGGTTATAATTGCGCTTCTTCTATCTAAAAGGAGTTGCTTTAGGCTTAAGGGGAATCTTGTATTTAAACTTGACATTCCTAAAAAAATTCAAATCCTCATACCCCCATGCAAATACATCTTAGTATTTAGAAAGTAAGCCTTTTTCCCTAATCCTTTCTTTGTTTGAGAAACTACTACAATATTAATCATCTTAGGTTTGGACTCACTACCTATGTTCATCCCTTTAAACTCTCCACAGGTTCCACCTTTCCTACCCCCTTTCCCTTCTAATATATGCATCATGTCTATCAAAAAAATTCTCTAGAGAAATGAGGTCTCTAGGAATTTTTTTACCTTTTAGTTTCCCATCACCAAGCTCCAAATCTTTCTTGCTATTACAGGGAAAATCTTGACAAACATTTTTTGCTTCCTTCAAAGTGTTGGTCACTAAAAAGCTCAAACACTTCTAGGAAACATTGGAATTTTTTATCATTTTTGAAGACTTGATATGATTTGATATTGTCAGGTACATTAGGTCTGAAGAGAACTTTAGCCTTGTATTGATTATCTTTGAATTCTAGATGTAGAAGTAGAAGAGAAGAGGATACAGCTAACATATCTTCCCTTGCATTCCATTCTCTAGGAATGACTTGTATTGAAAAGGAATCTAGGTCCTCAATTTCATCCTAGACCCTATTCCTGTAGTTTTGAAGTCTTATGTTTTTTATAGTATATTATCATCAGACTTCCTTCACTATGAGCTCTGCATCTCCTTGGGCTTTTAGGATTTTCACCCCTCTTAGCTTTGCAATAGTCGTACCCAATAACAATGCTTCATATTATGTAGTATTATTTGTGTTCTTGAATTTAGCTTATATGTAAGTTGTTGCAGATCTTCATTAGGGGAAATGAGCACCATGCCTACTCCATATCCAATAGTAGCACAAATGACATTAATCTCTAAGGTCTAAATCATTTGATCACTAGGAGGATCTAGTTGTTTTTTTGAAGTTTTGAAGTTAGATAACATCATGTAGTTCCCAAAATCCATTTCTTGATATAAAATTTGAGCCTTGGGATCATCAGATTTCATGATAGTAAATTTAGATTTCTTCTTGGGCTCTAGCTTAATCCTTTTATTACCAATAGGGATTATGAAATGTGACCAATATAGTTTAATTTCTCCATCCATATCTCTATAAAATCTCCTACTCAAAAGCATACCATAACTATCAAGGATATTAGCTACCAAGATGGTTAATTTCATTCTCTTTGCAAGATGTGCAACTAAGGCTACTTGTGCATCTTTTACTTGACCTAGTAGGGGAACTTGTTTTGCATCCATGGAGTAACAATGTCAAAAGGTCTTGGTTAGAGATAATCCTAAGGTGTGAGTAACAATAGAAGCCATGCCATTTTTAGAAGCTCCTGAGTCAATTATACAATTACTTAGTTGTGACCATTTATGTATAAGGAGACGTAAAATGGATTGATTTTTTGGCCAAGAGAGGTAGCTAAAATTGAGGACTCTTCTTCTTTAAAAAGCATAAGTATGATTGGTTCTTCATCAGTGGGAGGGCTATTATTGAAATGAATATAGTAATTTCTAATAGTAGTATTGACATTAAGGTGATTTTTACCATTAGCTTCACTTTTAAAGTAATCTACTAGTTTTTGCAATTTCATGTGATGAATTTTCAAGTAATCTAGGGGAGAAACTTGGATAGAATCATATTTATACTATTGGATGATATCAAATGAGGGATGAGGCTTACCATTTGGCTAAATTTTTCTTGTTCTTTCCTCCAAGAAGAGGAAGTAGATGTGCTAGCCATAGCTGGTGAAGAACCAAGAGTTGAATTCTGGGAAGGAACTGAGTTTATTCGATTCTTATCTCTTTGACTTCTGATTGCTATAGTCATTTTTACTCCATCTAAGGTGGTGAGGGAATCACCTCCTAAGTCTAAATCTAATTCATAATCCAAGATAAATGTTCTAGAGTCACTAGAGGGAGTAGAATCATCTTCAATTTTAGGATATTCCATTGTTAGTTCATTACTAGTACTAAGCTTCTTGTATCTACTCATCTTGAAACAAGAGTAACCATCATGATCCACTATTAAGTGAAATATGCACATATTTTTCTTCTTAAGAGCTTCCTCTATGGAAAGCTTTTAATAAGAAGATAGTAATTGTAAGGATTTCCCTTAATGTTTCCTTCGAGGGACATCCTTGTAAGGTTATTGGAAGGAAGGAACTATTTTACCAATTTTCCTTTTCATGGAAATCATCTCATTTGATAATTTTTGATGCATTTCTTTTGTGTTATTGGTTGTACCATCAACAAAGTTTTTTGAAGTTCTTCTCTGAAGCTCTCTCTTCCATTTTTTGCTTGGTATCAAGTCATCCTCCATTTCTATTTCTAAGGTGTGAGAAACTTGAAGATTAGCCATATGTGCTCTTCTAATTTGAAAACTAATATCTAGAGGCATCAAACTAGTGAAATACATCTTCTAATTATCTATAGTTGGCCCACTCATAGTAGGGATCTAGTTGACCAATTTGTTGGAGCTTGCAATGAAATCTCTCATGGGAATACTAGGTTCCTTTTTAATTTGTGCAAGTTGAGAAAATAGAGTGTGTTTATCTTATTTACTCTTACATCACACCTCATATCAATTGCATGGTCACAATGCATCCCGCTAGAAGATGTTGAAACCAATCAACTATATTCTCAACAAGAGACTCAATGAACATCCTTATCACTACATCTTCATGCTAAGGAAAAATAATACTACATGTCGCAAAAAAAGAAAGAATTTTCTCATCAACAAAGACTTTCTCATTGCCATTAAATTTGGAGAAGTTCTTTCAGGAAGCTCTTGGTAGGTTATTATTAGCAGCAAGCTAAAGGGGGACAAAAACATTACCCCATGGTACAACCATTGAAGCAAGAAGAATTATTGGTATTGATTGAAAGGTGACACCAGTAGGGGATTCCACTTTGTGTAAAGTGAGAACATTACAAAATGATAGGATCTGAGTGTCAAAGATAGGAGGGGAAGAGGAATGACTACATCTTTGGGAGATGGGAAAGGATGGCTGAAATAGAGCTTCATAGATTCCTCAAAACACCAAATCCCATGAGCGGGTTCTCCATCTTCTTAGAGGATCTTCTAATATTGGGAAATCAACTTTCTTTAATTCCTCAAACACTAAGTCAACTTTCCCTTTTCCATGAGTACTTTTGGTTGTTGGAAATATTCAAGATATGACAAGCTACTGAGAGGGGAGGGGTGAATCAGTAACTTTTAAAATTTCAAACAATAAAACTGCATACTGATATATTCACCATTCATCCAAGTAACCTACTGTAAGCATGAAACAAAATCATTTGCAACACTTGAACACACAGATTTGGTGACCCAGAAACCTTCCAAATAGAAAGTAAAACTGGAGTGGGGATGAAACCCACAAAGCTTCGTTACTGCAGTATGAAGTTGGCCGGTTAAGGCTTACAATGACCACTTCTGGTGATCTGCCCTATTAGGAGCACAAAGGATTGCTAGATCCACCTTGTTAGAGGATTTACAAACATACAATAAAGTATGCACTCTGTTAGGAGATTTACAAAAGATTGTTAAGTCTACCTTGTTAAAGGATTTACAAAAAATGATTCACCTGTTAGAATGAAACAGTGGATCTGATTACAACTGATTGCTGATAAGATCCGCTATGCTCTGATTCACCTTGATGTGATAGATAAAACTTTTCTGCTCCAAAACTTGACCTTGCTCAATACCTTCACAACTCAGCACACATACTTTCACACGCATGTATTTCTTTCACACTTTCACATTTTCATTCATTACCATTACATTTGAATGATACAATACATTACATATATATACCATCCAAATAAATAATACATGCAAGGTCGGCCAAAACAACAAGTGCAAATCTCTATACAAAGTCGGCCCAAGGTAAAAACTCGGGTTCACTGAACTGACTCGGTGTCCTTCTGATACTCGGCGTCCACTGCATTACTCGGCATCGTCATGCACTCGGTAGAAGTGAAGGCACGGTCCATACTAAACACTTTGAGTAGTTCTGAACTTGGTAACCACTGGAGACTCGGTAGAAGAGATGTCACTCGGTGAACACTTCTATCTAAACTGTAGCTTGGTGATCAAAGGAAACACTCGATAGAACCTTGTGACTCGGTGATAGTTAGTTTCCTTGATAACCATCTGAGCTCGGTAAAATTAATTTCCTCGATAACCTCAGGAGCTCGGTTATCACGAAGTTCTCGATCAATACTAAGTACATCTTCACTCGGTCAAAATTGATTCCTTTCTTTACGTCAAACACTCGGTAAACACTGGCTGCTTTGTTCACCTTGATCACTCGGTAAACACTGGCTTCTTTGTTCACCTCGATCACTCGGTAAACACTGACTTCTTTGTTCACCTCGATCACTCAGTAAACACTGACTTCTTTGTTCACCTCGATCACTCGGTAAACACTGAGAACTAGGTAAAGCTTGGCTTACAAAGGAATGTCCGGTGAGAGCTCGGTAAGCATTCAAAATCCAATAAGTGTTGTAACTAATGACAAAAATGTATCATAATGCCAACAATATCCCCCTTTGACATTAGTGACAAAAACACTTATGAGACAAAATTTATCTGACATGCTGATGACTGATTCTGAATATACATAGCTTCGTTATATACAACTCCCCCATAGAATGTACATATAGTATTTACATGAGCTGTATATCTCTTCCTTTGTACAATTTTTCCGAAAACACTTATTCACCCATAGTATACATATCCAACAATAATCTCCCCTTTTTTGACAATAATGCCAAAGAATAAAAGAATATATATACTTATATAGAAACACCAAAATGAGAGATGAACTCTGAATGTACCTGAAGAATAAGCTGGAGAGTCTTATCCCAATTCTCTTGCAAAATTTTGCAGGTGGAAAGAGCTACTTGAACTTCAGTCGAAAGTTCAATCACATGGTCTGCAATGGAGAAGTTATTATCATGGATTAATGTCTTTGAATGTGCAATGTGCTTCTGCATTGAATCCATGATGGGAAGGATCATGTTTTGGATATCTATCAATGTAGATCAGATCCTTGCCTCTTCTCTCAACAGCTCTGCCTGCTTCTCTGACAAAAATTTGATCCTGAGGTGATGAGATGAGCTTGAACTGGGGTCAAGCTTCAAGTTCTGTGTGCTCACCTTTAGATCCTCATCAATTTTATTTAGTTTCTCTCTTATTCCCTTAGTGTACTCGGTAACATCACAAAGCTTAGCAAAAAGAGATGTTACATTATTAAAAGAATTTTCCATATCTGCCAAAACTGAGGTTATTGCAACCTGATTTATTGCAATGTTCTGGGCAATGTGCCCCAACACCTTATTATCAAATTTCTTTGCTGCACGCTCAATCAACTTTTCTTGTCCAAAGGCATCTTCATTGAATTTATTAACTGCCTCTTCCAATTGAATCAAAATGTGTTGAGAAGTATCAACATCAACACCTATAGCCTCAGTAATTATGTTCTGGGCATCCTCAATTATCCTATATTCCTTATCCCTTTCCAATGTTAATTGCATCTGAGTAGCCTTTTTCTCAATAAGTTGACTAGCATACCTCATTTCTTCAATGGTAGCATTATCAAAGTCAATCTTTGGAATTACTATCTCTGTGTCCAAGTCAATGTCTTCAGGAATTTTCTTTCCAGTGATCATAAGTCTTAATGGTTGCTTTTGTTTGACTTCTGAGATGAATAGTTTGACCTTTGGAATAGACACAACAATAGAGATAGAAGGACTAGCAGTAAAAACTGGGATGCTTGAGGGTTGAGTACCAATAGGAGTATGTACAGGGTCAAAAATTTGAGTACTGGCCAAAAATGGTGATACACTCAGTAATATAGTATCTAAGCTCACTGTGCCTGAAGTAGATGGCGAAAAAATTGTAGAAAAAATTGGAGTAGTCAAAATTGGAGAACTCATAGCAATACCAACTGATGATGATGGAGTCAAGGAGGCAAACTCGATAGATGAAGAGGGGTGCAGCTCGGTAGATGAAGAGGGATGCAGCTCGGTAGATGAAGTGGTAGTCACTTCCACTGATGATACCTGGAGCTGAGATATGGCAGGTGTAGATGGTAAATCTAGTGTAGATGAACCTATTGAAGCTGACTCCAACCTTGATGATGTCACAAGTTTAGCTAGGGAGTGAGGAAGGGATGCAATAACTGCTGCTGCAATTTTTACCGGATCATCCTCCTTATCTTCCTCTTCAGCTTCTTCCTCTTTGTTTTCTTCCTCTTTCTCTTCCATCATTGCATGCAACTCTCCTGGTGTAACTGTGATGGATGGAGCACTATCTAATTCATCACTGCTGCTGCTGCTGTCATCATCCTTTATTTCTACTGGGTCTACACTGGGCTTATGTAGATGATAGATGTTTTTCCACATGTTTGTAGCATCATTTTCAACATGCTCTATATCTTTGATCAAAATCAAACAAGTGTGGAATCTGATCATCATTTTACCTTCATAGGTTTTCAATTTAGATTTTACCTCTGCTCTAGTGAGACTAGGCCAAAGATTCTTCAGGGGTTGCTCATATATATCTTTTACCATCTTGGTGGCTAACTCCCATCTTGACTGTACTCTCTCCAGTAGTTCTTTAGAGATATGAGGAGCAATCTGGTCTGGGGAGTATTTCCATTTTCCCATTTTGTTAAGTACCAGTTCCTCAATCTACATTTTCTCTGCATCAGTCCTTGTCTCAAATTTCAATGCCTTGAAATTTTTGATGCCAGCTCCTTCTTCCAATGATTTGAGCCTTTGCTCGAATGTAGGTGCAGGCTTGACCAATACAAGTTCCTGAATACCTTTTCTTGTCCTTCGAGTAAATACTACAGTAGGCTACTTCTTGAGCTTGGTAATGATTACCTTGCCTTTCTTCTTTGTCGGTTGCTCTTCTTCTGATTCTTCTTCTCCTTCTTCTTCTTCTTCTTCACTTTCTTTATCTTCACCTTTTCCCTCAGTGAGCATAAGAGGACCCATTGCAGTTTTCAGTTTGGCCACTTTCCTCTTACCTTTGCTGATGGCCTGTGGACTTTTGATTTCCAGTTCAATTCTGGCCTTTTGATGAAAAATTTGCCATTAATGTTCAGTACGGAGGTAGCTGCGATCGACAGACTGTCATCCACTAGCTCGGCTTAAACTTTGCAACTCGGTGACCAAAAGAAAATAGGTTAAACTGACCTTAACTCGGTAAGAGAAGAACCAACCATGCTCGGTAAGTGCAACTTGGTGAAAGAAGCCTTATTGCACCCGACTGAGCTCGGTAAGGTCATGTACCGACCATGATCCTGATGTATCTGAAATACTGATTTGATCATATTTTCATTCTAGGATTGCTTAGGATATTGCTTTGTAGATACAGTCCTGGTCTTATCCTGATGAGTCTTAATTGAAAATGGTAGAGTCACTCACTTCTTGAGTGACCATTCCATCACTTGAATTATCTGGCTTGGTAGACTTAGGAATCCATTGCTGCTTCATTTGCTTCCGAATATTGTCTACTTTGATTTTCTTCTCATCCTCGACTTTCTTTATGTTCATGCAATTTTTAGATATATGACCAAGTTCTGTACATGTATAACATCTTACAGTGGTATCCCTTTTTCTTAGGTAATGCCTTGCACAGTTTATGCCAGTATGACCATATTCTCCACAGTAATGACATCTGCACCAAGTTTTGTAGTCCCAACCAAATATTGCTTTAACAAGTTGTTCAGCTGGATTAAATGATTTGGATTTGCATTGTGATGCCTTATGACCTTGCTTTTGGCATTTGTGACATTTACCTTCAAATTTCGGTTTCTCTTTGCATTCATTGGCTTTGTGTCCATGCTGATTGCAATTGTAGCACTTTCCATTAAATTTGCCTTTCCCATTGCTCCAACATCTGTTAGATATATAACTTAACTTACCACAGTGGCTGCAAGTAGGTCTTTGATTCTTTTGAGTACCCTGTTTGGAGGATTCACCTTCTTCCTTGTATCCAAGGCCTGCTTTACCATTTTGTTTATGAAAGTTTTCTTCATTTTGCAGATTCAATTGATCCATGTCCTTTTGAGATTTTACCATTCTCTCATTGACTTGTTTTTCAGAGATTAGATCACTTTGTAAGCTTGCATTGATTTTCCTTTCAGTAATTAAGTCATTTCTCAAATTCTCATTCTCAGATCTTAGATTCATAATTTCTTCATTTGCATTAGATAATTGAGTTTCAAGATTTTCAAGCTGAGAGGATTGATTATTCCTTACCTCTAAGTCTTCAGCTGCCTTGTTCCTTTGCTCCAAGATTTCACATAGCCTGATGGACTGGATTTCTTGTTCCCTTTTGAGCTTTCTTACTTCTTCCTGCAGAGATCCATTCTTTTCTAAAAGTTCTTTGATTGCTTTGTCAGCTTCATCTGAACTACTTGATGGTGAGAGATCTTCAATCTTTTCTTCAACATACTGATGGTCATTCATTTGCCTTGCAAGTTCTTTTCTTCTTTTCAAGGATTGTGAAAGATGCTCTTTTGCTTCATTGAGTTGAGCCATGGCCATTTTCAGATCTAGCTTTTCATTCTCAATAGTTTTGTCAAGTCTGAATATCTCCATTGTCCTTGATCTTTGCTCAAGATGTGAAAATTTTATCTTGAGAACCTTATTGCTCTGATACTAATTGTTGGAAATATTCAAGATATGACAAGTTACTAAGAGGGGAGGGGTGAATCAATAACTTTTAAAATTTCAAACAATAAAACTGCATACTGATATATTCACCATTCATCCAAGTAACCTACTGTAAGCATGAAACAAAATCATTTGCAACACTTGAACACACAGATTTGGTGACCCAGAAACCTTCCAAATAGAAAGTAAAACTGGAGTGGGGATGAAACCCACAATGCTTCGTTACTGCAGTATGAAGTTGGCTAGTTAAGGCTTACAATGACCACTTCTGGTGATCTGCCCTGTTAGGAGCACAAAGGATTGCTAGATCCACCTTGTTAGAGGATTTACAAACATACAATAAAGTATGCACTCTGTTAGGAGATTTACAAAAGACTGTTAAGTCTACCTTGTTAAAGGATTTACAAAAACTGATTCAGCTATTAGAATGAAATAGTGGATCTGATTACAACTGATTGCTGATAAGATCCGCTATGGTCTGATTCACCTTGATGTGATAGATAAAACTTTTTTGCTCCAAAACTTGACCTTGCTGAATACCTTCACAACTCAGCACACATACTTTTGCACGCATGTATTTCTTTCACACTTTCACATTTTCATTCATTACCATTACATTTGAATGATACAATACATTGCATATATATACCATCCAAATAAACAATACATGCAAGGTCGGCCAAAACAACAAGTGCAAATCTCTATACAAAGTCGGCCCAAGGTAAAAACTCGGGTTCACTAAACTGACTCGGTGTCCTTCTGATACTCGGTGTCTACTGCATTACTCGGCATCGTCATGCACTCGGTAGAAGTGAAGGCACAGTCCATACTAAACACTTTGAGTAGTTCTGAACTTGGTAACCACTGGAGACTCGGTAGAAGAGATGTCACTCAGTGAACACTTCTATCTGAACTGTAGCTCGGTGATCAAAGGAAACACTCGATAGAACCTTGTGACTCAGTGATAGTTAGTTTCCTTGATAACCGTCTGAGCTCGGTAAAATTAATTTCCTTAATAACCTCAGGAGCTCAGTTATCACGAAGTTCTCAGTCAATACTAAGTACATCTTCACTCGGTCAAAACTGATTCCTTTCTTTACCTCGAACACTCGGTAAACACTGGCTGCTTTGTTCACCTCGATCACTCGGTAAACACTGGCTGCTTTGTTCACCTCGATCACTCGGTAAACACTGACTTCTTTTTTCACCTCGATCACTCGGTAAACATTGACTTATTTGTTCACCTCGATCACTCGGTAAACACTGAGAACTAGGTAAAGCTTGGCTTACAAAGGAATGTCTGATGAGAGCTCGGTAAGCATTCAGAATCCAATAAGTGTTGTAACTAATGACAAAAATGTATCATAATGCCAACATTGGTATACTTGGGATCTAGGGTGAATTGACTTAGCTTAGAATGGGTATTCTTGTCTCAATTTTCTTTGCTACAACACACCTTCCCAATACTCAACATTAGCTTCCTCTCTCTCTAGTGCAAAGCTGACTCTTTGATACTCATCAAGGGATTATCAATTTTTCTGGGAAAGTGTATTCAAATCATTTATTATATATTCTTTTTCATCTTGGAAGCCAAGGTTAGGTTGCATTTTTGGGATTTTTCATTCATGAGGCAACACCTTTTTTTACTTATGAGCTAATAGGCATGGCTCAGAAAATTGAGATGGATATCTACGTTATCCCAGTAAATCCATAGATAAAGTTACTAAGAAAAACTTTGGATAGGAAAGGAATTCCCTAATAGAGTCATCAAAACCATTGTTTACTAGTTTTTGTTCCTTAATTTCAATGGGTTATACCTTGACTCTTAATGTTCCCAATAGTAAATGAAAAAAAAAATGGCTAACAACACAATGGGTCATTGTAGTAATCCATCAAAGACCCTTGAATTGAAAGGTACAACTCCCTTTAAATGCAAGATTTATAATGAATGTGATTTTTCCAAAAACATTTTTGGGGTATGCTCTTAGCTAGAGACTAGATTGCTTAAAGCTTCAAAAAATCTAGGTGACTTTCAAATCTAACTCCTAAGATGAAACCTATTCTATCTTAGATGAAAGATTGAAAACATGCAAGACTACCTAATACAACATGAGAGGAGAGAGAGTGATTAATTTAACAATGCTTAGATTGCTAGAATAATTGAATGTTGACAATACTTGAATTGTCCCATTTTCATATACTTCATTAATCAAATCTTGAATTGTCCCCTTTTCATCTACTTCATTAATCAAATCTTGAGCTTCTCATACAATCTATAAAACATACATTAAACTAATGTGCACAATATAGGGGAATAAAGTACTGAGGAAAGTAAAACTTATAATCTACTAAGATGCAAGGAATAAAACCAAGTTTATTTGCAATAAGCTTTTATTTACAACACAGTAATTCCAAGTACTATATCATAACTAATTGAACAACAAAATTAAGGTGTACACTCAAAGTCACACATAGTAGTCCCAGCTATAGGGGTTCCCTCACAAAATAATTTTCCAATCTTATTAATTTCACCAAAAGTTACATATATAGGCCTCTCTAGAAGGTTAAGTTACATTCAATGATTACAATGCAAAGAATCTCTAAACAGAGGATGCTAAAAATAAGACTTGACTGGTCATCATCCATTATAGAGTTTAAGCATAAAACCAAAAATGATTACAAAAGAGGAATTGAGAAAATAAGAGAGATAGAGAGTGACAATTGTTTGAGAGAATATTAGAGCATAAAACTTTCTTTGGGTTCACAACCTTAGCTCTATATGCTTTCATTGCATATGTTACTTTATCCATTTCATCAACACCCAAAATTATGATGTTATCACATCTTTGTTAACTCTTCCACTCTGGTGACTTTTCATTCCTTTTTTATGCTCATCTTAGGATGGAATTTTCTTTTGAAAGATCCTAGATCTTTGACACATGGAAGGTACTTGGATCAGTGGCCTCATCAAAAAATACTAGGAATTTGGCTTTGATTCACTCAATGTCAACCAATGGACCATTACTAGACACATATGATTCTATATGAAACATCTTTAAGTATTCAAAATATTTTTAATGATTTTTTGCACTAAATCAAAAACATCCTTAAACTCATTTTATGATCTTATAGAGCTTTCCACTATGAACTCCAATGATTACTTCCAATTGCTCTATCAGTTTATCTGATTCTTTATGCATGGTAGTTTCATGATTAGACACTTTTTCCCTCAACTTGTCAGTATCTAACAATAAATTTCCAATATTATCAATGAGAGGGGGATCTTGAGTCTTCATTTGATGAAGCCATAAGAAACCAATTTGACTAAATTTTCTTTCCTTTTGTTGCTATAAAAGTAAGTTCTTGTTCTCTTCTGCACTTTGATCAAATGTACTAGTAGAACTGCTCCCAAGTGTAGCTTTTATGTAGGCCATTAGTTTTTTATTTGAGGCCTTGAATACCTCTTTTTCTACCCTTAATTCTTGTAGTCTATCCTCTATCTTTTCATTGGTTGATTTCCATATATTAATGATGGAATCATGTACAAAAATATTAATGTTGATAGTTCTAATTTGAAAATAATTGGAAGTGAGCTCATAGAACTTGCCCTCTTTCTGAAGTTCTACTATCTCCATCAACATATCACCAGTAGAGGGATCAATTGACAATGCTGCTACAGACTTCTTCTTATTCATCTTCTTTATTATGGCTGAGAAAAAGTAGCTTGCATGATGAGGTTGTTGGATAGGGAATCTCCCTCATATCTTCTCTTTTCTAATCAATGGTCTATACTAACCATGACTTGGTTGATAGGACATTGATCACTAACTAAAGAGTTGTAGGATAAAAGATATTTCTTGCCATTAGGGGTGTCTACTTGCTCTAGGTGGTAGTGGAGAAAGTATCCACTTTAGTAAATGAGAGGGATAAGGAATCATCATGCTATGATGCATCTTTCTCTTGACTATCCATGGGATTGTTATTACCATCAAGATTGATGAATTGGATAGGGGAGAAAGGCTTGGCCACTAATTTCTCTTTCTCCTAATCTTTATACTTCCCTTATCTCCAATTTTTCATGTTTTTGAGAGAGATTCTCCTCCACAAGTAGGGGTAGTCTGGATTTATTCTCCAAAGGTTGATCTCCACCCTAACTAATGGACTAGGCTAGGCCTACTGATGTTGAAGTGGCAACAGTGGTGGAGGTAGCTACAAAGTATTGAGTAGCTCCAAAAGCTACTCCATTAGTAAAGCTTGTACTTCCCATTCTTTTATTTCTCTCCCTATTTCACTCCACACATCTTTCCATCCTTTTAATGATCCCATGCATTAGGACCTCTATTGTATTGATAATAGGACCTTCAAGTGGATTTGACACAATGGGAGTTCCCTTGATCTTCTCAAAGGATGATGGATGCATAAGATCTATCATTTTCAATATTAGAAACATCAATTGAGTCATTATATAACTTAAGTTCATCAATTGTTAGCCTAGACCAATACCTCTCCCCTTGGCTTGATATTCATTATGACATACAACCCAATAATATTCAATATATGAAATATATTTTTGAGCATATCCCAACTTGAAATGATCTTTTAGAAAATTTACCAGGTCATATTGATGCCTAAATACTTCATAATCCACCAATTTTATCTTGCTCTCAAAAATTTTAACTAGATTCTGGGCATTGCATCTAGAAGCATAGGAATAGGGTCCAACTACTATTGTGAAGGAAATTCTAGCTATTTTCTTTACATTAGAATAGAAGGTGTTCACTTTTAGCATTTTTTAACATAATTCAGCAAGAAGAACCTTGTCCTCAGGGTACCTAGGGAACCTTTTTGGAAACCCATCAAAAGCACTAATCTATAGGTAGGAGAAGCTTGAGAATTGGATGAAAGAGCATATGAACTGGGCTATAGCCAAAATAGCTTCTAGTGAAAATCTTTTTGTAGGGAAGCCTTGCAATTCTCAACACAATCTCACAGTGAAGGCATCACTCAATTTCACATACTCTTCAAAACTCCTCTCCAATTGAAGGTGTGGGTAGAACTTATACACCCTCACACTATCATCATTGTTCTCAATTCTAGGAAGACTTGGACACATGTGGTGCATGGCTAAGACATATATTAAATATGAGGACATATAGAAATGCTTCAATGCTTTAGCTGAATTTAAACATGAGGAAAACTCATCACATATGATTTCGGCCTAGTCAATCAATAGTTCTTCAACACATATGGCTTGCACCAAGAAGAAGTAATGCTCAATGAAATCCATAACTTATTCTTTTTTCTTTCAATCTTAGTAGTGCTGCTAGGATGTCGATGATTTTTGGTTTCAAATTGGTTCCAAAAATGGTTTTTGACATTTTTCTCTTCTTTAAAAGAGGTGTTTGGAACTATGTTCTCTACATATCCTCTCTCCTCAAAGTCTTCTTTTCATTGAACATAGATACATAGGACCCAAAATTGATGTTACAATATTCTTCCTTTACTAACACACTAAATGTAGATTGCATCAAGGTCTTATTTATTGAGAGAACGATAAACTGATAAAGAAGCAAGATTTTCTTTATTCCTAGATTATATCTCTCGATACACTCTCTTACTAGTTATAGATCCTCAATAGCCATGGGAAATCCATTGACATCCACCAATCCACCTTCCTTCAATTTTTGGGTGATCAGGTGAATGGGCTGAGAATTAAGCCTTCTGTGGAGATCACCTAAGTCATTGAATTTGAATGAAGTATCGGTGAGATCTTTCAATTCACTTTCTAAGCCTAGGAATTGATTATAACTTGATACTCAAATTTCCATTTTCTTATGATTTCAAAAAAGGGGCAATTAGTCGATAAATAACTATTACAATAATGAGGGAAAAAGTTTGAGGTAAATTTGACAAAATAGATACACAAATTTGAATGTTGGTGCCACACAAATGAAATTAAATACACCCAACAATCATAATGATAGTATTTGCAATAAATTTGATAATTAACAGCTATTTTTAAAAAAATTCAATTTATCTCCATGTAAGGATCCATGAACTTGGAAATCATATTACTCTCTTAAAGTGATATAGTATCATTAAAAGCCACTTTCCAAACTGAGGGATTTTAATTTAGTGGAAATTCCCTCATTTACTTTAGAATCTAGAACAAGGATTCACACCATAAGTCTTTATATACAAAGGAGAAAGCATATATCTATATTTCCATAAGCTTATCTTTCCTTTGATTTGAGATAATAGTGTGAGAAATAATCCTTTAATACTTCAAGAACCTCATTTTCTTATTATCTACATCAAGTATTTGAATACTTGATCTCCTTTATATTGGAAATGCACCTTTACAATTGACTTTACCATAAGCATCTTTTTGGTATCTTAGTAAAATATTCTAATAGTATAATTGTATAGTTCTTTATCTTTCTAGTCTTTTAAAGAAGTAGCCTTTATATTTCCAAAGGATGGAAAACTCCTTTGAGACCAACACTTTTTAGGGGAAGAACCACTTTAAATCATTTTCCCTTGTTTTGGTAAGTTACATTGTGTATCTTTGAGATGAAATTTTGAGCATGGATTCACCATCACGGGTTTAGATTTATTCATTTTCAACATCACATCTAGGTCCATTGATGTATAAAATCTTTGAATGTAGCATGAGCCTTGTTGACTTTGAAAATAGAATCAAGCAGTTTTGCTTCCATCAGGTGAGCAATAGAAAACATGTAAACCTATTTCTCTATAGAGAAATGGATTTTGACCTTAGAACTTTGACTTGAGACTTTCATAGCTCTAGTTTTCACTTCTCTAGATCCTTTCATCATAAGTCAAGCATGTATATATTTGTGAATGCTATCATGACTCTGATCTTTAGATTCCTTCTCATTGAAGTTTGCTAAGGCAGATAATAAGCCAGATGATTTTAAATCTAAAGGAAATGAGAATGTTAGTGCAAGAGAGATGTCATGGGAACAAGAGAGAGACACTTATTATTGGGAAGATGCCCAAATCATATCCCAACCAAATCTAAATCACCTAAGCCTCAAATTCTTTAGAATGCTAAGAATCCCACATGGAGAAATAACGAAAAGTGATGCAAGGGAGACCTGAAAAAGACACAAAGTGGGAGTCTTGGAAACTTGATGAGAAGTCACCTAGGGGATATCTTGACAAGAAACTAGACAAAATCTAAATTAAATTCCAATGACTAAAGACATAAAAGGGATAGAATCAAAGTTGGCAACACACCTTAAAGTTTATACCTAGAAATTTAAAAAAAATTGTTAATACTTTACCAATACATCAGGTGTCTATAATATCATATGTAGGTACAAGCTATATATGAGTAAAAGTCATTTATATAATATTTAATACTAGATAGATATTTCATTTAGATAATTTATTTTGTGTATTTTTTGTGTCTTTCAATATTATGCATACAATATTAAAGGATTCAAGTTTACCTTATTATACTAAACCTTTAAAAGCATTAGTTTGTTTGATTCTTGCATATTTGAATTAAAAAAATACATAAGTATCCTATATTATGCAAGAAATTATATTTTTAAATCTATATTGTCTATATACTTACATATTTTTATTTTTATGTTTACTTATGTGAATATTGATATATTTTTGTTTTTATAAGTATTAATATTTGTTTATATATAATATGATATATCATACATATTTTTTTATTAATATTTATTTATTTAGTATGGATATACACCTATGTATAAATGACTATATATTTATAGATTTTTTCATTTCTATATTTACTTAATTATATATATTTATTTAGTCATGTGATCTATTGCTTGAGTGTAATGTTTTGTTAATTCCTAGAAAAACTTTAAATCTATACCCTATTAAACCTTGAACATGGTGTAGGAGACCATAGCCATCATATAACTATAAGAGATAATATGATGGAGTGAGAATCTAAGGGTACCCCTACTGGAGGTAATTTGGATCCCTGCAAGTAACCACATAGTGGAAACATAACAAAAATTCAAGATCTGATACCAAATAACAACTTTTATTCATAAAATATAACTGTTTACATGAAATATGCATGACTATAAGGCCTTTTGGGTTAGGGTCAAATACAAAAAGTAATTACACAAAATAGTTTAGCAAGATCCCTTAAGATCCAACTCCACAATCCTAATCCCAGCTAGTCTAGATCCACACTTTGGCAAAAAACCCCAAGGAAATATCAACTTGTGCTCACAAGCCCACCAATAAATCTCCTAGTTTACCAAGCCTCAGGTACTAGCCCTTCAAAGTTTGTTCCTAAACTTCATCCTCTTCTCCAAGATGGATGAACATCTCTAAGGACTCACTTCCTTGAATGAATACTTAAAAGAATCCACAAGACCCATTACATATACCCAACTAAGCCACAAGTCATCCTAGCCCATTAAAAAATAAAATTAACCTTTACATGAAATGTTTACATAAGCCACAGTTGGCTGCAACACAAATTAAATAACCATACATAAATCAAATGCCAAAAGTCAACTCACCGACAACTTGAGCTCCACAAGAACCAATACCAAACTAAGTGTCAAAGAAAACCAAACATAACCAAGTTCCTTTAATAACAAAGCACAAGCATGTGTTGAGTCCATTAGAAGAAACTAAGCCCATCATCGAATGAGTTTCTCGAGAAATAGTACTACTAAGCTCCCAGTATCAACCAAGTCACCCATCATTCTTTGATTGAGTCCTCCAACTCCAAGCTCAAACCACATCAACATGTAGGATTTATAGCCAACCAAGGATGCTCCTACCTCATAATAATGGATATTTTAATGATTTATTTTCATTCTTATATGTTGCAATGTCATTCCATGTAATGGAATCCAACTAAAAATAAAAGTTGTAACAAAAATGTAATGTTTTCCACATTTTCATAGTTAAGGTCTCAATTGGTTTAATATGTCAAAATTTGTAAAATAAATTTTGAAAGGATAATAACCATGTAAAATGTTATTAAAATTTCATTTTGATATGTTTTTAATATTTATGCAAGGTCATGGCATGATATTATAAAAAATCTCAAAAGTTGTCAAGAAGATGAAGAGTTGCAAAAAATGCAACAATGTAAAATTCCATCAAAGTTGTAAAAGCAAGTCCAAAGATCATGGGTAATATCTTTAAGTTCTAAACCAAACAATAAAATATGAAATTAATTTTAAGGTCAAACCAAGAAAGTAAAGGAGGAAAAGTTAATAGTTAAGGTCTTTTGAGGCACAATGTACTAGTTATTTTCATTGGTTTTTCTAGTTATGTTGTTGTTTGTAGGATTTTTACAGCCATGTACAACCTAGAAATGACATATTATTAATATAGTATAATATTAAAATGTATAATTCTTCCATTTCCTTTGGTTTGAGTTTATTTGATGCGGATTTGAGAAATCTATGAGCATTCTATCCATGACAATTTTTTCATATTTTCATATTACAATCAAATTGAAGCAATATGTATAAGTACTTAATGGATGTTTTAAGGGATTAAAATTGTACATATGGAAATATAGATGAATTATCTTTCTAATTCAATTTATTTGGTATGTTTTTGTTAAGTATTGTAAAAGTTATGATAGTTTTAGTGAAAATTGATAGTTTTAGTCACAAAGAAATGGGTCTAGGTGTAAAGACCATAAATTTTGATTCTACCATTGGATTTCTTTGAGTCTTTGAAATATTTTTTAGTACTAAATTTATCTTAAATTGGATAGTTTGATTGAAGAAATAAGACTAGGTTAAAAAGTTATGAATCTTTGTATGCATGTCTATCTAGAATGGTAAAGTTGAAGACTATATTTTCAAAATTGATTTGTTATTTGATAATGGTGATTTTTTTGATTATTTTACTAGGAAAAATTTATTAATTCCTATAGAATATTGAATAAATTATATTTATGATGGAAATCCATGACTGATTTGGGGGTTCTTGAAGGGTTATGAAGATGCTCTGCATCAAAACCTAACCCTTTATTGAACCTTATTCTTAACCTTAAAGTTTCTCCCTAATTGAATTGATACTCTAACCTAACTTTAACCTTAAACAAAGTACTTTGAACCCTAAGCATATAGTTTACTCCAATTGAATCCTAATCAAACATTAATTATAAACCTACTTAAATTTAAATTATATTTGAAAAATCTACATCAATAATAGATGATTAATTTACTCTAATTTGGTTTAAAAAATATTAAAAGCATTCATCCATTAATTTTTCTTAGATATCTAAGTAGGGAGCAAATCATGATGAAAATATTTGTAATGTTAAAAATCACCTTGAATAATCACAAAATGTACTATTATCATTTTTAGATACATTATTGTCATTCACTAAAGGAGAGTACTTACTATCAATTAATTATGAAAAGGAATTATAATTTAAAAAATAATGAATTAATTATGTAACTATACTAATCACATACCTCATACATTTCATTGATTGCATTGATCTTCTCATTCATCCAACTCTTTGTATGTATCATCTAGCCCATGATGATGATGATGATGATCATATAACCATAGATCATGATCAACATTGTAATCATCTAACCATGGAACCTAATTATCATATTCTATTTCTTCAATATATCTTTCATTGAATTATATATGATTGGTCTTCCTCCAAGATCACACCTCACAAAAATGACCTAGTTTAGGTGGAACCTTTGAGTAAAATATAGGTTCTCACATTGGATTGGAAGAACATAGGGCTCATTTTAAACTTGATCAAATTAAATTGTATTAATAATTATAAATCCATTATCATGTTCAATAATAGTTTTGTCAGGTTTATTTTCATTCAATCATAACATGCACCATAGGACAACAAAAATAACTAATTTGAAGGACCTAAAGTCACACTCAAGGAGATCATGAAAAACCCCATAGTGTCAATTTTCAAAGACTTAAGGATGTATGTCACTAATAGATGTAATATTGGTTGAAAGATTGTAGTTATCCTAGGATCACAAGGTTTCTTCATCTCATCCAACTTTTTGATGCAAAAATAATGATGTCTATACCACATAGCCTTGTCATGTTTCACATACAATATGTCAAGCATGTAAAAATTATGCATCATTATCTAGTATACCTCATAATTATTCATAATATACATCATTTTTTGGTATACCATATATTCCTCTACCATAAATCCTTCACGATGTTCTCTTTGTAGAACCAAAGCCTTCAAAGAATTTAAGTTCCTCTAAACCATCCACATTGACCTTTTGTTTACGTGTCTACACAATTTAATATCTTCAACTTGGTGTATGAAGTAGTACTCTTGTGTATTAAAAAATTCAAAGGTAGAAAATTTCGCATTTCACACATTAAACAAGGGTTTTTTTTCTCTTCCAATCATTTATATCTTCTTTATGGACTTCTTTATATGACAACCATCTATAGGTGATTCAAGATAAAAATATATTAATAAGACTTAAAAAAATAAATATGATATTCTACATAAGAAGTAAAAATAATATCTATAAAATAAATTGAACAAATATCACCAATGCTCATGGGTAAAGGCATAGACCTATGCCACCCTTCTGTAAAGGAAAAGGCTAACAAAAATATAACTATTCAACTTCAATGACATATAACTAGTATTATTATTTAGAATTTAAAAATGAAGTAAACTATTGAAATTTTTAGAATAGAAGAACTTTAGGATTATAATTTTTAATAATTATTGGAAATAATAATTTTTGTACTTTCCAAATTTTTAAAGATAATTTTTTTATTTGTTTAATAACGCTTAAAATTAGGGGTCTAGTTTCCACCACCAAATTATATGGAAATAAAGTTATTTCCCTTTCAACTTAGACTATACTATAGATTACATATATAGATAGAACAATCAAAAAAAAAAATTGGCTCTAGATCTATATTTTATCTTTTATAATGATTTAAATTTCAACTCATATGAAATCGATAGTTTTCAGCTTCTAAGAAATTTTTCAAAACAAATTTATTCTAACCAAAAGAAAAATTATACATTCTGGAAGAGGACTCTCTCCTCTAGAACATAATATAATTTTTAATTTTTTTATGTGATTTAATATTTTTTCTCACCTTTTCAAGTTTTAAAATATGTGTCTATAATTTTTTTAAATTACGATATACTTTATCTAATTAAAACACTATAAACTCTATATGAGAATATTCTTGACTTTGAACTCTATAAAATGGTGTTTATATGTTATTAAAAAATATATCATAAAAATAGTACGAGTTATTGGAATGTCATTTTTCTGAAATAATTTTATTTGTTTAGTAATTAGATACAAACTAGTATAAAACATGCGTTTAATAGACATTGCTGATTGGAAAAGTGTAAGACCATATATAATTTATCTAGAATAAATTTTTCTAAATCATATGTTTGAAGAAAATTAATTTTTAGATAGAAATACTCAAATTCAATCATTCTGATAAGTTAGCTTGAAAGGTGATACAACTTTGTACTTTTACCCTCACCTCATGTACTTTTCAAGATCATATATAAATTGTTCGACATTGTTGTCAATCCAGTGTGTGAGAAATAGAGGTAAGACATACTAAATTCATTATAGAATAATATTTTCATTATTTTTCCAAAAATAGTAAACATAATGCAATGGAAGTACATGCAATAGACAAATATATATTAAATACACAAGAAAATTTATCATAAATGAAGGTATGTCAATCATGCATTTATATCCCTACCCCAAATTCAACATTATGTATTATGATATCATTTATGTTTATAAAAAACTCAATGAGAAATTAAATTTTTTCATATTACTTTTTTTTTAATAGCATTTCTTTGTTGCTCCATTAATAACTAAAGAAGGGAACCTATATTAATTTGGTCTCCATCACTATTTGGTTGAATTATATTTTTCATGGCATGATTGGGTTCTTGAATGTTACTATAGATTTTGACAAATTTTTATTTGTCATGCCTTTTGTCCAATATTCTCCATAGTGTCTTAGTTATATTCTTTTCAATATGCATAATATCAAACAAATGCACAATTTTTAGTTTTTCATAATAGAGAAAACTACTAAATTGTTTTTGATAACTTTCCATCTACATTTGAAGTTTGTCATTAATGGCTTGATGACCTTCATGATGCATATAAGTTTAAAAAATTAACAAGAACAATCATCATCAATCACAACATGAGTAGACAAAACACAATATAAAAATATAAATTATAAATATATCATGTATGATAGATAACCAATTTGATTGAATGACATTAAATTAATGATTAATTCTATTATATTCTAGCTTTCATAGGCATGGTGTCATTCATTTTGGTTTTAGTGTAGTATGTTTTTTCATAGTGATTATTTTTTGTGATCAATACTAATGATTTTTGTGAAGGAAGTTCCTATACTCATCAAACTTCTTCTTTCCTAAACCAGTTGAATGGTGAGATTTGAGATTTGGACCAAAAGTTGGACATAAAAATTTTCCATTATTTGAAAAATACATAAATTATACTTGAAAGAAATTATTATTAACATGTACAAGTAGAACTTTATAGCATACCACAAAAATATGTTAGCAGTGGAGCATCATGAATTATCAACACAAGCATGACATGGGAATTAAAATTGTCTTTGTCCTCTTAGTTTACATAAATCATACATAGTGACACAACTTTAGAACTTTATGAACTCGTCGATAAGAGGCTCAATATATACATTCACTCATTTAATTTGGTACTTACCTAGCTGAATGATTAGGAATATTATGTAATTATTAATTTTTTTCTACTATAATATATATAATGTAATATGCATACCTAATAAATAAATAAAATACCTAGAAATATCATTGCCAACACTATGTGCTCCCTCTTTATTGACATTCATGGAGGAATCTATTATTGATAACAAAACTAGGCCACATTGAATAAATAGATCTCATCTCTATAAATGGATTGACACCATCCACAACCAATGAAATCTAGATATTATGAGGTTCATTAAAGTGTGGCTATTTTCCCTTTATATCCCAAAAGTAGAACCATATACAAGAATTTGAAGAATCTCATTCGACTTCTATTTCATGCATGGTAATCCATATTTTGTGCTATGCTTTTTCACCCAAATAACCATTCCATATGTGGAATAATGAGAATATAACAAAGAACCTTGTGAGGTACCCTTTTATTTAGTTGATCTATTTGATATCTATTGATGTGACATTGTATTTAGGGGGAAAATTGAGGCCAATGAACTTAATAATATAAACTATGTGAGATTAATTATATAACCAACCATTCATACACTAAATCATTCAATATAAGAAAAAGATGAGCTTCCAAACATAAATCTCAATATAAACAAAAATAGATTAGAAAAGACCAAATAGATGAAGGAATGCCAATATTAAACCCAAATTATATCAAGGAAGTATCCAAGCGAGTCATCTTTCATGCAAAGTAAGTTTACTTAAGATTTGTAATGTGAATTTAAATGGAACCAATTGGTTTAATGACAAGTATAAGATAGATGTAGGTGCTAAATATATTCAATTGACCCAACCAAAATATGAAAATATTGTAGATATCTAAGCCTATGTTATTGATTAGTGTCCAAACACTTAGTCATTTACAAGTCATTTATTAAGAAATATTACAAGGTCATTGCTATGATTGAGTAGATATGCGAGCCAAGGAATTTAGTATGAGCTAAGAAATTTAGTGAAGACTAAGCATATTCAATAGTTAGGTAAAAGTTGAGTAACAACATGAAGGTTTAGGCATGACCCAGCATTAGAGCATTCAAGTGCCGAGTGATTTAGTTTTGATATGAGAGTTTGTAATGACACAAAATCATATGTAAACCATTTTGGCCAACATTTCTATGACATTTAATATTTGTAGAGCCAGCTTAGATATTGATTATGCATCATTGCACAAGTTATGATCCCTAGGTGTACAATTAAACCAAATAGAAAAGGGATGTAAATGAAAAAAGATGATGAAGTTTAAGTCATCAATGAAGATCTAGAAACTTCATAGAATTTCTATTTAAAGAGGATTCTAACCCTAGAATCATGTGTATGAGAGAGTGTAAAGAGTTGTTATCAAAGAAAGAAGATGCATAAGGAGTGAATGTGCATATGAAGGAGTTAAACAAAGTTTCAAAGACAAATCTAGTAGAGAGAAATTAGAGCATTGAAGAACTAAACATCGATATCAGATTAGGAGAATTAGATCAGAGATATAAGAAAGATGAGACCCAAGATAAGCTTGTAGAGAAAACTAAGGGTCAAGTATTGAATCAATTATTTTGTAATTGATATAGGGTAAATATCTTAATAGAGTGGTCCTAATGGGCCTATGCAAATCTCCTAACATAGTCCTTACTTTATTGTGAGTGGAAAATCCTTTAACAATGTGAAACCTAATAGTTTTAATAGAGTAGACCCCTCACATGGTAGATCATATTTTGTGATCAAACATTGTAACCTTAACATGTTGACTTTATTGTTACAACAATGAAGATTTGTGGGTTTCATCCCCACCTCAATTTTACCTTCATCTTGAAGTGTTTTTGGTAACCAAATCAGTGTGTTATATGTTGAACTTTTATGGATGTGAAGTATGACGTTTATATTTCAAAATTAGAATTTTATTGATAAATTTTTAAGATTAATTAGGTATGAATTAATAAAATTGGTTTTGAAGTCAAAAGTTTAAAATCCCGATTCACCCCCCTCTCAGTATATAGTTTCCCATATAATTATTCCAACAATTGGTATCAGAGAACAATTCTCTTGTCAAGAAGCCTAACATCTTGAGAGGATAAGATCATGGAGATGGAAATGTATAAATTGATATAGAAGAACTACAAGACAATGAAAAAAATTGTAACAAAGATGAAGCAATGACAAAACTCCTAGAGAAGAATAGTGCCCTACTGAAGGAAGTAAAAGATCTCAAGATGAAACAAGAAATTCAATTAGTTACACTTTGTGAAGCTATTGAACAAAAGAAGAAAGTAATGGAAGATAAGAACATAGTTGAAGAAGGTGAAATAAAAATAGCTAGTAGCCTTGAAGAAACATGATTTCAAGTTCAAATGCTTACAATTGATCATCTTGATATGATAAATCAAAAGGTAATTGCATATCAAGAAGAAAATAGAAAAGATGTGGAGATCACAAATCTAAGGTTACAAAATGAGCAATTGAAAAATGAGTTAAGACATGAAAATGAACTCATGAAAATGATGAAAAACCAAATGAAGGAATTAAACACTTTGAAGACATGATGAGGTCACCTAGAGAAAAAGATACATTTGGACATGGATACAACAAAAAATCCTCAACTACTAAAGAAGGGGAATCATCTAAAATTTGAGAACAAAGGAATGCAAAATCTAAAGGAAAACCTATGTGTTATCACTATTGGAAAATTGGACATGTAGCCAATATTTGTAGAAGAAAAAGTGGTAAGAAAATCCCTAAACCTAAGCTAAGTGGTAATTGTCTTTATTACAAGAAGATAGGACATTAAACACATGAATGTAGATCAAAGAAAAATGATTCAACCATAGAGGTATCTAGATTCCAAGGTCATTGTTATAATTTTACAAATTTTGGACATAGAGGTTATGAGTGGAAACTTAAGAAGTCACATTAGACAACTGAAAAAAAAACTCATACAATAAAGAAAGGTAACTCCTAAAACTAGGATTACAATACATGGTACATATATCACTGTTGTGGAGAGTATGAATGCAGTCTAGAGAATTGCATCAAGACATATTTAAGAGGAAATTACAAGAAATGATTAAATGGAGAGATAATATGTTTCATTTGTCTCAAAGTTGGACATATTAATAAGAACTATAAAACCAAGACACTTGCACCAACATCAAGAAATGGAATGACAAACTAGAAGGAAAGAAGACATGGATAGAGATAGTAAGAGCTAGAAGTAGCACAGTAGAAGACACTATGATCACTCAATCTGATGGAGCAGGTGATCACACCACATTTCACTAAATAAGGAAGGTATGTAGGAAATGTATACTGAAAGCTATATTTTACTTTAGTTCCTACAATAAAAAGATGAAGAGTTATATATGCATAAATAAAGATGCATTAAGAACTATTAAAAATAGAAAATCAAAAAGTATTGAGCATCAATGGTACAATATATATTGATTGAGCCTTGTAGTATAGACCAAGTGATCAAGGAACATTGCATACTAACCAAATAGAATGGCTATGATCGAGTGAATAACATTGAATGCACTAAAGTGTGGACCAAGACAACTATCATACACTATTTTAGAATGAGGATTGAAGGTATTTATCAAAATTCAACATTCATTTTTACTAACCAAGTGATCAAAGAGATCACAAGAAGATTTAAAGGCAATATAAGTGATTTCAGCAACTAGAGAAAAGAATATCAACAATTTATCAATGAATTTCTGAAGCAAAGTAAGTATTACTCTCAATCCCAAGTAAAATATTTGGTGAAGGTATTTTTGAAAGTTTTTATTCAAAACCCTAGTTCACAATGGCTTCAAGAAGTGAAATGATAAAGGATAATATTCCAAAAATCATTAGGAATGATCAAAGGCCTCTACCCAATTTCAAAAATTTAGTTAACACTAAAACCCATGTTGATGATATTGGAGTGTTGTCATCAATTGCACCTAGAGTCTTGATTATGAAAGAGTTAAGATCATTCTACCAATGTAAAATTTGAGAGATTGGATATTTTGAAATTAGAGCAACATATGACAAGCTATGCATTGATGGAGTTTTGAAAGGTGAATTCAAGGTCATTGCTAACAAAGGGCTTACCCATGCCCTAGGTTTTCCAAAAGTTTTCATGATTGAATGGATAAAGATTTTTCTCAACTAAGTTCATGAAATGAAAATTTGGTTGGAAGGTGGGACGATAAAGATTAACAAGGTAATCACTTGAAGGGTAACTGGGTACCCCACATTGGATTGACCTAAGAGCATAAGGATAAAAACCAAGAATGATATTGAAAACCTAACCAAGGAGAAGTGCAATGGTTGTGGAATGTCAATAGACAAAATTGAGGATCCACTAATTAAATTTTTTGTTCGTGTAATTACACACAAGTTATATAAATTGATAAGATTGAACAACATAACCTTGCACAATAGCTCATTTTGGCTCCAAAATTGTAAAGAAAGATCATTTATATGATGTTGTTGAGCTACAGTTGCATCAACTTGTAGAGAACCTAGAAGTAGTGAGGAAATAAAAAAACACATTTGGTAAGCTTTGTTCCTTGTTAGTTTGCATATTTTTTTATGTACATAATTATTTCCTACTATTGGAAGGATTGGATGGGATAGGAATAGAACTGCTATGGAAAAAATTGCTATGGAATAGTTAAATGACCTAATAGATAGGTTGGGAGAGAAATTTGAGACTGTAATAGATAACTATTTTGAAGAGTTCAAACTTAAAATGAGGAATAGGATGAGGATTCCAAAGTTTGTTGTAGACAAATATTATGATGAAATATATTTCATGGTGGACACATATTTTGTATATGCATAGGAAGTAGGACCAGGGGTATCATGGTTGAGGCCAATGCCTTATGAGGTAAATCTAGATGATGTTATGGTAGTAGTTACTATACTAATAGCAAAAGATACTGATCCTAGTGTTGAGTAGTTTGGCACATAAAAGAATATTATTGCTAAGTTAACTATAGATACAAGCACACCCAACGCAAGAACATAAATAATTTTTTTTTCCAAGGCTAGTATTATGGAACAAGGAGAAGGGTCTGGACAACTCTTAGAGGCTGAGGAAGGAAAAGACAAAGAACTTGTAGTTTTGAAGACAAAGGCCACTAGATAGAGAAAGGTTGTAATAATTGAACCTAAAGGGAAGGAAGACCTCTAGAAAAACATGCAAGAAATGGTGATGACACAAAGGCCAAAGGGAAAGGTGATCATCACTAGAAGGAGGTCAACATAATTCTTACTAAGCTATTACTAGGAAGTCTATCAAAGAAAAGGAAGCAAGTAGATAAGCAAGTAAAATAAAAAAGGAAACTAATTGTTGCAGAAGAGGAGGAGGAAGATTAAGAAAAGATAGTTTGATGAGACTAGAAAACTACAAGTAGTGAACAAACTCTCTCTAATGAATGTACATTAGTTACATGAAAACTGATAGAATCAACAAGTGTTTTGGCACTCAAAGATTTACAATATGATTCTTTGGATAGTAATGGTCAAGATAAGCTTGAAGGCACAATGATAGACATGATGATCAAGTTTAGGTACACACCCATGGAATTTGGAACTAGAGTTCAAGTAGGACTGTACAATAGAGTGGGTGCTAAATGGAAATGGGTGTTGTCCATTGAAAAGAAAATAAGAGAAACAATGTTGGCACAAGTTATGGCATATTTGTGGAAGACACATATGTCTATAGCCCTTAAAGATTCTATTAAGAAGTTTATGCCTAGGGCTAGGGTATATAAAATTTTGAAGAATAAAGCTCCTAAAGAAGAGAAAGATAGTGTAAGAGTTTGGAATGAATTATTTGGAGAACTTACACCAACAATAGAGGAGAGGGAAGGCCAAGATGCTATAGAATTTGAATATGATTATAATAAATAAGTGGACAAGGTGACAACAAAAATTGAAGAACTTGTTAGTAGATATGGACAAAAGGACCCTATCACAATTGAGGATGACATTAACACCCCTCCACCTAATGTTAATTAAAGGTTTGATGAAGGACTCAATAAAACTCTATACCAACCCAATTTTTTATAGATAGTTGAATATTTAAAGCTTAAAGTCAATAAGAATGATGATATTATAGTCTGAGAAGTTATAGAGGATGCAAACTTTGAGAAACTTGGTTAGGAATTAATTCTATACATGCCACAAATTTTTATGAAAATTTTGAATAAGGAAGTAAATTTTGAGAAATATTCATACACCAAAATAGCAATGGACAAAGTCACACAAAAAGATCAAGAGGCCACTCAAGCTCTTATTCAATTACTAAGTGAATAGGTTGTAGAACCAACACATGTGACACCTATGAAATAGGTTATATCTACACCAATGCATAAGTGGAAGGAGAGATCAATTAAAAAGGGGAAACAATTACAACTATCATTACCAAGTGATGCACCCTCCAGATCTCAGGATGCAACTCATGCAAAGGAGGATGATGATGAGTCAGTGAATCTTGATGAGGTAATTATAATACCTAAATATGATTTGAATAAACTTACACTAGAGAAAATGGAAGAATTAAAAATCTTGACAAGCCATAAGGAAAAATGAGAACAATTGAAGATAGAGTAGAAGAGAAGATAATTATTACATATTGTCAAGGATATTTTCATAGATGCATTGGAATTACTGATGTAGATAATTAGCATGCAATTTTGAACCAGATAGTATATGTAGTTGATCAAATTTAGATAGATGATATAGAGACAAATTAGAAGCTATTAAAATTGTCTAAAAGAAGAATAGAGCATAAAGTATTTTTAAAAGTCTCATATGAACTTGTACAAAGATAAGACAAGCTTTCTACAGCTATTACATAGTTGGAAACAATTTTGAAGATCATCAATTCTTTATATGTAAAATTGTGTGATATATATTTCTTTACAACAAATACTACATGCTCATTAGAGCTATTACATGTAGGCATGAGAGTTAATATTCTCACATTGGGAAAGAATGCAAGTTCAAGATCATTTTCTTACAATAAACTAGTATTCAATCAACAGAGGCTAGTTGACCTTATAGCTAAAGATGCAGTGATAAGGTACAAGTTGGCATTGATTCAACTTAAACTATTGCCACATATATCTAGATAATTCAGAAGACAATCTCTATTACTAGAGATATTTTGAAGAAAGAGAGAGAATTTTCAAACATTGCAGCATTTATTGACCTAGCTACCAAGCTAGAGATTCAATTTCAGATTTTGGATTAGGTAAATGAAAGATAGAATATTGGCTATACCAATATTGTGGCCAGTCGTAAACAATTTTTTGAGAAGTATCAGCTCACCCCAATAGCCCCAAGTTCCATCAATGACAAAAAATAAGGGGGAATGACGAGGAAAGAATGAAAGAACAAAGGTGGAGATAAGAACCAAAGATTGGATATATCAAATTGAAAAAAATTAATTTTTTGGTCTCAAAGGGAGAATATATTTTTTGAATGAAATGATTTCATGAAAAATTCTTTTTTCCATTAATGTCAAAGGGAGAGATTGTTGATCTCTAAGCCTATGTTTCCCATTAGTAGACAAGCACTTAGTCATTTGTATGTCATTTACTAGGCAATACTATTAGAATATATATTCCATCAATATAACTAAGAGAGGCTAAGGGTGGTGGGTGAGTTAGTTATCCAACTAATATCACAACTATCAACTTTATTAAACTTTAACCATATGAGAAATATAATTAAAAACCATAACAAGATGATCATGCAAAATAAAACCAAATATGTTAACTAGGGAAACCCTTGATCAGAGGGAAAACCCAAGCGAGGACGGTACCAACAAGATGATGTTCTAATATAAATATTCCTTGTTAGAGGATGGACCATGTTACGAGTCTATAACAAAAATCAATACATATCAGTCCATGTTATGAGACTTTAAATCCTTGTTAGGAGATTCCAATCCTATTAGGAGTTGTGGAAGATAGTTGGACCCACTTCCCAAATGACTTCAAGGGAGAGATCAATGAACCCACTATCCAAATGATCTCTATATTATTCCTTGTATAATAAAAAAATTAATAGTACTTCCTTCCTCTTTCTCTATCCTATTAATCAAACTTTTGCTCCTTCTAATGTTGTAACCAGATAAAAAAATCACATCCAATAATCCTTTGGATTGCTTACTCAAACTTAGAAAACATTCTACTCCTTTTCACACTTTGCAATCAACACAATACTTGATATACTTTTACAAATAGTGAAGACATCTTTCCTTGATACCATATCTTCAAAATAATTCCTTGATTTGGCCTTGAGGCTTTTCCAATTAATTATAATAAGATAATAAATTGATTAAAATTAGAATAGCACTGTTGGCTCATAGTATATACAAAAATTCACAAGTATGACTTTAGGACATGTGCACTTGCTAAAATCACCATCAAACTATCCTCTTTTACTGGTTCACCATTCATCAACAAATTATATCATTGTCAAAGTATATAATGCAAATATCAAAAACATCTTCTCAGGTACTCTATCTTTGTACTACTCTTTTTAAATAAGGTATAACTTTCACACATCTTCAATTTAGAGTCTGCACATGTATTCTTATCTTCAAGACACTATACTAAACTTGTCCATGAACACACATCACCAAACATTCAAAATATTTTTTGTACAACTAAGATCTCTGGCTATTGCTTTGTTAGTATTTTTAGACTTACTACTATGTTGATATCAATAATAAACATAATCATGAATGCAACATGTCAATACTCTCCAATGCTTAGGATACTCCCCCAATGCAGTATCATCAAAATTCATTCTAACAAACTCCACCTTATGCATTGATGGCAACATAGATGAAAAAAATCTAAGTTCCAAGAATACCAAATAGTAATCTACTACTACTACTTTTCACATCTTTTCAAATCCTTTTCATGAATCAATTCTGAAATCCTCCGGAACACTACTCTATTCTTCTTCTTATTTAGGATTGGCAAAAAAATTTCATAGTTAACAACTCCCAATACATAAAAATTTGTCATGCTACATATCTTTCCCATAGAGATATTCCTCCTTCTTTCTTACATCAAAATTTCCAAATCTTTCTAATAAAGTAGAGACTTCCATGCACTCTCCCCATACATATTTAGGAGATTTTTTTCATACATATTCTCCCCATTGACACTAGTGACAAAGGCCTCATTATCTTAATTGATTTATCCCAGTCTTCATCCAACTCAAGTGTCCAAAGAAACTATTAAAGACAAAATACCAAGAGTCCTTAATGATTCAGCTCATCACAAATACTCCCCCATATAGGAAGCATCAACATTTAGTCCAGTCTAACAATAGTGCTCTATACCACTAAATTGGTGTAGTCTCTACATCATCTACTTAGAAGTAGGCAGGGGCATAACCCCAAGCATACCTCTCAAGTACTCAAATGTATCTTTAGGCAAGGGCTTCATAAAGATATTTACAATCTACTATTTAGTACTCACATATTCCAATCTAATATCTTTTTTTTATGCCTTATCTCTCAAGACATGGTACTTAATAGATATATGTTTAGTCTTAGAATGCAATATAGGATTCTAAGACATACTTACTATACTTGTGTTATAAAATAATATGGTAATAGATTCTAAAAACTCAATCCTAATATCCTTCAACATCTATTTCATCTACATCACTTGATTATAATTATTTGTTGTTGCAACATACTCTACCTATAGGACCTAGAAAATAGGCTAATGCATAACATACTATGAGAAAATCACAAACACAATAAACATATGCTAACATTATCTAGTCTACCATGAAAGAAAAACTAATAGAAAGGAAGAAAAACAATATAAAAACTCCCTCTTTCATTTGTAGCTCCCATGTCCTTCTTTCTTCTCCAAATGATGTAGCTCCAAAATTGCCTATAGTGCACACAATTGTGAAGCAAAAGCCTAAGATGATGATAATGTTATGAGAATACTTGAAGTTGTGATTTTAGTGTGAGAGAAAGAGTGCAAAAGATGAGAAAACTAGGGACCCAAGAACTCAAGAATTAGGACGGGAAATGAGAGAAATAATGCTCATTTTATAATCAACACACAAGGTGAGAGCATTGGATTTGTCACACTTGGATATGCCATATGGTGAGAGATTCCTTTGAGAATCCATGGCGTACAGGACACAAGATGTCAACTATAGGATTCTATGATGCATGGAAGTCAAACTTGGCTAAAGATGGTTGAGAGTCTATGACACGTCATATGACACCTCAAGCCCACTTAAAGCCAAGAATTTATGATGAATGAAGCCAAATAGGGATGTGCATAAGGGAATAAGAATATTGGATTATGAAATATCTTATCCAAGTGTCAAAGGAGAATCCATGATGTGTCATACCCAAGTGTCATGATGATGTCAATATTTTATGGAATGTTTGAATTAAAAATCCTTTATTCCACAAAATAGAAAATAGTGAAATTGAATTAATGATAGAAAATGTGATTTATGAAATTGTGAATTTCCATGGTTTGTGAATGATGAACTAATTAAATAATAAAAATAATTAATTGAGTAAGTTAGTTAGGAAGAATAATTAGTAAGAATGATAGGATTAAATTATGGGTTGCTTAATCCTATAGAGAAAATTAGTAGATGATTGGCTAGTTTGATTTGATAAGTGTGACAGTATCCTTTGATGAAAATGTGATGATGATACAGACTGAATAGGATGATGATAGGTAGACCAAAGTCATGGTCAAATTGATTGATTGATCAAAATTGATAACATGCCAAGGACACATGACATGAATTAAAGATACATAACATTTAATCGATATCGTAAATGCTACTGGATCGGGATTGATTGTTATGGTTGATCATAATAATATATTGAAAGACATAGTATATATTATTAAAATGGTTGATAATGCCATGATCTAATATTGAGAGCCTCGACAATGTCACCTTTTGGTTTTCACCAAGACACCTATGCTTGTTATTTTTTCCTTTGCTTTTAGCTTTGCAACTAGAAGATGGAGTTGGCTCCCCAAAATATGCCAATGTGTTCACTTTAGGAGAAATTAATTCTTTATGATCACTAATTTTAATGCCTCCATAGAGCTCAAAGTCTGTTGTGAGAGCATCATCATTGTCAAATCGATAAAAAATTGATGGTCCATGTTTGTCCCAATCCAATAGTTTAGGATAACTTGAGGGGATTTCATCATTAGTATTGAATGGGATTTGGTTGAAGGTATAGATACTGGCATTAGATTTAGTTGTATCATTGGGGTTATGCTCAGAAGCTAAAGGATTGTTGGTTTTGGCTGGGATATCCTCAGATGCCTTTTTATCATTCAAAACATCTATAGTCTTACATGTAGGTACTGTAGTATTAGGAGGACCTATTTGTAATGGTTTAAATCCAAGCCCCAAACTAGGAGAATGTCCTTTTGTAGTGATAGGTTCAATTATTCCTTGGTTCTAATATCCAAGACCACTATAGCCATTATAGCCTTGTTTTTGCATGATAGTAAACCTAAGTCCATACTTGCTAGTAGATCTCAAAGTGTGTTCTTGTTCTGCTTTTGCTTTCTCAATGCATATAGAAGTATCCTCATCAACAGAAGTGGTACTTTATGTACTGATCTTAGATTTTTGGTCTTGTAATAGTTGTGATTTACCATAAAGTTGAGGGAATTGGTGACTCCCTAATGTGGGATACTTGAGGCATAAAGTATTCTCCACACCCATTATCTTTAATTTTTAGCTTTTCCTTGGCCTTACTAAGGAGTATATCTGCATCCACATATTTAGAGGAATCTATGGGTTGTGCTTCATTATTTTTTGGGATTTGGTATGCAGTAGCATCTCTTAGATTAGCACAAAATTGGAAAGGAGCTAGATCACCAAGGATGGTAACCTCCATGTTGTTATAGGAAAATTTTAAACATTGATGATATGTAGAGGGCACCTCTTTCATAGCATGAAGTCAAGGGAATCCTAGTATCATGTTACAATTCATTTCTATATCTAGGACATGGAATAATGTATCTTCAATAGCTAGACCAACTCTAATGGGTAATATGATGATGCCCTTTGAGAAGCGTTCACCATCATCATAAGCTTTTATTGTGATTCTACAAGAGGGATCCACATCATTTCTAGAATAACCCAAAACTTTGACAACCTTAAGGGTATAGATTTTTAGTCCTACTCCTCCATCTATTAAGACACATCTAACTTTGGCATTATGGATAAAGACTTTGAGATGAAGGGGATCATTGTGGTTAGGTTTGTCCTTATGAATATCTTGAGGGGAAAAGGTGATATGCTATGAGGTAGATAGGTTCCCAACCATGGCTTGGAACTAGGCAACATCAATGTTATTTGGGACTACTAACTCTTTAAGGGCTTGATCCAAGATCTTCTAATGTTGGGGAGATGCACATAGTAGGTCCAAGATGGATATTTGTGTAGGGGTCTTGTTGAGCTATTCAACAAGGCTATAATTAGATGTCGGAGTAGTAGGTCTATTAGGGGGTGCAGGTCTAGTAGAAGTAGTAGGTCTAGATGGGGCTCTAGGTAGAGTGATCTTGGTAGGACATGTAGTGATAGCACAATGAGGGTCTTTAGCCTTGAAGGTGAATGTGGATATGTGGGAATCTAACTCATTGAAATAGTTAATGGTGTAGTCATATCCAGTGCGTGTGTAATTCACATTACCTTGTGAGTTTGAGTTTGAACTAGAGGGTTTCTCTTTTTCATGATTACCCAAAGGATCTTTGAAAATAGTGTGATCAAATTTGGATGCTACTAGTGATGTATGAACTATGATTATACCATCATCAATGATGTCTTGTATTACATGCTTTAGTTGGAAACATGATGAGGTCTTATGTCCTTTGGTGCAGTGGTAATCATAGAATTTTTTGTCATCCCACCAATCTGATTTAGTTATTGGTTTCTCTTTGATAGGGGGTAATTTTAGGAAGTTATTATTGAGTAACTATTGTAGTGCTATCTCAAGAGATATCCCCAATGGTGTGAATTTCATGTCTTTGGTTCTAGGGTGTCTTCAGGATTTGTCTTACATGGAAGTCTCAGTCTTCTGTTGTGGGGCTGATATTTAATTGGGAGTTTGTGAATTCATAGGGTTTGCACCTTTCAAATTCAATTGAGGTTGTGTGGTGCTAATTTTGTAGGCATAGACAATGCCATCATTGGTCACATTCTTGTTTTTGGAAAAAAACTTCACCTTGTCATTAGACGAGTTGGTGTTTGTGTTTTCTTTGTTTATCTTGAGGATTTATTTACGGATAAGAGCATCTTTAATGCTAGCCCATTTTTTCATCAATTTAGAAATGGTGCTTGGACTCTTGATTTTGAGTTCATACATCAAATCTGGGACTAATTTTTCAATGCACAGGTTAACTTGTTGTTCTTTAGGAATGTCTAGTGAGCATTGACTAACTAGGCTTCTTTAGCGTAGTAATAATGTGATGAATGGTTATACCATCTTTTGTTTGGTTGAACAAAAATTAGAAAGTTTCACCTCATTCATAATGTTAAAGGAAAAGTGGGAGATGAATTTTTTTGCTAGCTTTGACCAAGATTTGATAGTACCAGGAAGTTTGGAGTACCATTCAAGTGCAGGCCCACCTAGAGAACAAGGGAACAATCTCATGAGGTAAGTGGGCTCATCACTGAGTTTTCTACAAGAGGCACATAATTATTAGATTTGATCAATAAGGTTTCCTTTTCCTTGGTATTTTTCAAACCTTGGAGCCTCAAAGTGTTTTGGGAATTGAGCCATATACAAACTTTTGTCAAATGGATTAGGATGTAGGTCCCTTTCTATATATAGAGTTTGTTTCTTTTGGACTCCCAATGCCTCAACTTGTTTGGAAAGTTGTTTGGATTGTTGAAATAGCTCTTCATTAGGGTTTTGCATGATAGCTTTCCCTTCAAGTCTTTTATGCCTATGATTAGACCATTTGCTATGGCAAGAGCTATGTCTACTCAATTCTAACATTTTTGTATCTAATGAGTCTAGTGATGTGTCATTAGATGGTGGAGGTATGTTAGTACCTTGAAGACAAAAGGGTTCTTGTTGTGACACATATTGGGGTACTTGTTTTGGTATTGACTACGATTGATGTACCATGTGTTGTTGTTGTGCCATTATTTTTTTTTTTTGTTGGGATACCTCTATTGGTTGCATGTGAGACCATGTGTGTGACTTTTTTTGTAGAGGTATCTATTGGGATTGTTGTGATACATGTTGTTGTTGTAACAAATGTTTCTGGTATGCAATTTTTTGCTCAAGGCATCTTTGTTATTCCAAATATTGTTTGAGTTTCTCTTGTTGTTTAGCAAACATGGCCTGTTGTTGTTAGATTTTTTGTTGATACATTGTGTAGAAGTCAAGTGGGTTTACATTGGATTGTGTGTTAGGGATGTTGGATGCTTGTACCACTTTAGGTTGTTGTTGTTTTGGTTAATTTTATTGATGATATGTTGAATGTGTGTTGGAAACATTAAGCCCTTGGACTATTGTAGGTTGATATTGTTAGGGTAGTTAGTTATGTCCTTGAGAAGTGATTGCCATGTTGATATTGTTACTTTGGCACCCTTGTACATTAGATGTTTTTCCTTGGGACATCATATTAACTTGAAAATGAGGTGCATTCCTTGTGGGAATAGGTGTAATGCCAATAAGAATTTTCCTTTGTGCATCAATAGGGATTGTGGTAGTTGATGTTTCACATGTTGTACTCATGAGAGGCTCCATAACATTTTATGTCATAACACTTGGTAGAGTTAGGAGCAATGGTGCACTTTGTTGATTTTCCTCCAAAGGAGGTACGTTTGGAATCCCTAGAGTACAAGTCCCTTTAGGTACATCTTGTTGTTGCATCATGTGACTAAAATCAAGTCTTAATGTCCTCTTGGGATATTTAGGGAGACTCTTATTTCCCTTCATTGCTTGTGGTTCATCAAACAAAGGATTAATGTTGATGTGTCCAAATGTACTTTGGAGGATTTCAATTGTTGGTTATTGATGGAACCTTATAGGTGCCATTATTTTTTTTGAAAACTCCAAAGGTTGTTTCCCTTTATCTAAGACCAAATTGATCATGGGTTGTATGTTTTCAATGGTTGTGTTGGTTTGATGTTTGGACTTAGGTCCTTCCACATTTGGGTTGAGTTTGAAAATTTCTTGGTCTGCCAAAAGTTTGAAATTATTGCAAAAAATTTTGTTTTGACATGCCCTAGACATGTCTTCATCAGAGATGCCATAGTCAGTGTCAGAGTCATCACTTAGGTGTACAATACCTTGTTGTATGTTTGATGTCTTATAGCTAAAGATACTTGCATTGGGTTTGCTGAATTCAAAGGAATGTGTCTATTCATCCTCTGGTGTGGTTGGTACACTTCCACCTCTGGGTGGTATTGGCACAAATATAGGTTCAAATTTAGGACTCCATTGAACCATCCCATTTTTGGGGGAATTTTTTAATGGAAACCTCATGGTAGGTGCATTGTTTAGGGTTTGTTGTATCGTCTCTTGATTATGGTGATCTTGTGGATACATGTTTAAGGGGTCTGTAAGTAAAGGTTGTGATGCCTCAATTTGATATTTGTCAAAGGTTTGTTGGGTTTTATTTCTCTTCATTTGTCTTGGATGAGGTTTTGGTTGTGTTGGTACCTCAGAAAACAAAGGCTAATAAAGTTCTTCAGGTCTTTGAGTTGATTGTGTCCTAGTGAGTACTGGCATGATACCTAAGGATGTAGATATGAGTGTTCTTTTTTTGGATTTTTAGGTGTTTAAGGATGTTATGAAACCTAGGAAAATGCCAAATGAAGTGGGTTTTTGACATGAAAGATGTAAATGTTCTAGGGAAACTATGCAAATGCAAATGCAAAGTGACATTTTAGAGATTGACTAAAGGAGATGAAAATGACCCTATAGCATGAAAAATGAAGGTTAGGGTTAGATTTTGGACTTGGTAATGATTCTATGGGTTGATGTATGCAAGGTGGACTATGAAAGAGATGGTTTCCTAGGGTTGATAATGACATTTGGGATATGCAAAATGAGGATAAATGATCAAAAGGACAATTTGGTTGATAGACAGGTTGACAGGGTTTGATAGTGGAAATGATCCTAAGGTTTTGAACAATGAAATATGAGTGGGATATACCACTAAGGTGAGTCAAAATTATGTTTAGGGACACTAATATTATGATGATGCTAATGATAATGGTATATGAAAGGTTTTGAACTTAGGTGAAATCTTTAGAAAGTATTTTGTCTAGGAGTTTAACTTTGTGATAATGGACTTTGGATCTTGACCAAAAAGTGATAAAAGAGACAAAGATCAAAATGATAAATATGAAAAGGTTGAATCTATCAAGACATAGATAGATTTTGACTAAATAAAATGATAAGAAAAGATAAAAAGACTACTCAAGATCCATTATCCATCAACACTAGGAAACACTCTAAGACTCATACTTTGTTCATATTTTTGACTAAATTCAAAGGTTTTGGGGGTTCAAAATGGTGTTTTGGGGACTCAAAATGATGGTTATTCTGGTTGGATATGTAATATGCAAATATCCTAAGTTTTAAAATGAGATTTTGGGTGCAAGATGCAATTTTGGGTCAAATGCAGAATGGGGAGTTACAGAGGCTCCTAAATGCAATCTTGGGGTCCTAAAATGCAGTTTTAGGGCCTAAAATGGTCATACAAGTGCCCAACTATGACCTAACAGCACCAAGTGCACTCTAATAGTACTGAATACACCTATGGTATAGTTGGGGCTAGTTTGGGCGTAGTTGGTAGTTTCATGGTGTAGTTGGGAAGCTAGATTGTATATTTGATGAATCTAAGAGAGGTGGTTGCCAAATTGCTATTCCAAGAAGCTAAAATGCTAGGGTTTATGTTAGGATGGGTTAGGAGGTGCAACATGGAGGTTATGACCTAATGAATTATGTCCTAAGTTATGATAATGATGGCTAGGAGGTGCATGATGCAAATCAGGACATACAGAGATAATGGGGCCTATCTAGATACCTATGGACACCTTTGAAGCCTCAAAATGTTGTCTGGAAGCCCAAATTGAGTTCTTAGAGTACCAAGTGTGCCCAGATAGTACTAACTATTTCTATGGTGTAGCTGGGGCTAGTTTGAGTGTAGTTGGTAGTTTTAGAGCATAGTTGGGAAGCTGGGCTGACACTAAGGCAATTTTAGGTGCCAAGGTTTCTAGATTAATGTCACAGTGAGCTAGGTAGCAAGGGAAAATGCTAGGACTAGAATGAAGGTTCAAAATGTTGTTTTGGACACCTATAATTATGGTTAAAATGTTCAAGATGATGGTTGAATATGCAAGGATGCAGGATGGACAATGCAAAATGCAAGTTTTGGGGTTGAAATGCAAAGAATAAGGATGCAAACTAAACCTTAATGAATGCAATGTGAAGGATGAAGGATACAAAATGAGGGCTAGAAGATTCAAGATGAAGCCTATATGATGCAAGTATGAGGCCTAAACTATGGTTAATGCAAGTGAGTCTATGCAAGGATTAAAGCTATCCTATGCCAAGCACATCTAAGATCACAAATGGCCATGTTTTTCAAGTCTTGAATGTATTAGACCAAAGTTTGCAAAGTTTTCACAAAGGTTGCAATGTTTTGACAATGTGTAATTTCTTGAGAAGGTTCAAGGTGTAAATTTTAATGTTGAAGATTATCTTTATTAATGTTTTACACACACACAAGACACATTAAGACAAGAATAGTTGTTGTTAAAATTGAACAAACACACCACAACCTAGGCTTTTAGGACTGTATCCACTGAATTCCTACTTGAACCAAAGTTTAGCCATGCTTACCTAGAGTAGAAATCTTAGGATCTTGGCACCATAGGCTCCCCCTTATAGCACACTCACTTCTCAGGGCTACCAAGATCCACTTCCCAAGGGGCATGACCTCCCAAGGGACTGTTGCCTCTTCTAAGGATCGTGAGAATGTAGGATGTCTTCATGGGCATGGGTAACCCCTTGAGCCAGTGGATAGAAAGGATTTTTGCTACAAAAACATAGTTTTTAGTAAGGGCATTCCAACTTCCTTAGAAGGTCTCCCAACCCTGAGAACCAAGGTTTAATGCACTACAAGGGTATTGGAGGAGAGCTATCACTCAGCAATACCACCGACACGACTTTCACCGTAATCAAGTTTTGTATAGTGGCTAGAATTTTGACCTGGATTTTGGCCTATTATCACTCTAAAGTCATCCCCTAGCCACTATATAAATTTCTCTTACACCCAAGATCCAAAAATGGTGAGGGGAGAGGATACATCCATGAAAATTCTAGGGATTTAAATACACTAGACATGCCAAAAAGAAAAGAAAATTTTCATTTTAAGCACCAAATGAAGTGTTATCTAATCTAGGAAATCCACACACATGGTTTTGACAAACACGTAATGGTCTTCAAGAACATCCTACAAATAAAAAATAGTAGTTTTCAATGACTAGTCCTCACCCAATGATCACCACAAGCTAAAAATAAGCCATCAGTAACACAAAAACCTCTAACTTATGTCTTGGAAGTAAATAGAAGTCCTAAATGCAGATTCTAAGTGATATGTGTGTTCTTTGTGAACCAGGTGCACTCTAACAAAGTAGACTGCATCCCAAAAGGCCAAAAAGGCTCAAAATGCCCCCAAGTGCACTTAGATAGTGCTAACTATGCCCATGGTGCACTTGGGGCCCAATAGGGCATAGTTGGTAGTTTCTGGGCATAGTTGGGAGGTTAGTGGCAAGTTGTGAGGAAATGGTGCCTAAATAAGACCTAGAAATTGAAGATTTTGATACCTATACTACCAAGTGTGCCTAGATAGTGCACAGTGTGCCCACGGTGTATTTGGGGCCTAAAATTTCATAGTTGGTTCTAGGTGTAGTTGCTAAGTTAGGAACAACAGATAGGGGTTATGGTGTCTCCTAGGCCCTTAAAATTGCTCCTAGGGGTCCCGAGTGCACCGTAGGGAAAAAAACTAACAAAATGCATGAAATGAAAGGATATAACCATATTTCTAGACCCCCTAATTAATATAGGTGTGATAATGAAGTGAAAATAGTTGTTATATCCTTCCAAGCAAACTCCTTCTTTGCACCTACAAGCATAAAAAATAAGAAACCCAAGTTAGATCAGCATGTTCATGTCAGGTCCACCAAAATGTAGGACCTAGAAAAAGGGCTAATGCATAAAATACTATGAGAAAATCATAAACTCAATAAATATACGCTAGAACCCTCTAGTCTATCATAAAAGCCAAACTAATAGAAAGGAAGCAAAACAATATAAAAACTCCCTCTTTCATTTGTAGCTCCCATGTCCTTCTTTCTTCTGCAAATGATGTAGCTCCAAAATTGCCTATAGTGCACACAATTGTGAAGAAAAAGCCTAAGATGATGATAATGTTATGAGAATACTTGAAGTTGTGATTTTAGTGTGAGAGAAAGAGTGCAAAAGATGAGAAAACTAGGGACCCAAGAACTCAAGAATTAGGATGGGAAATGAGAGAAATAATGCTCATTTTATAATCAACACACAAGGTGAAAGCATTGGATTTTTCAACCTTGGATATGAGATGTGGTAAGAGATTCCTTTGAGAATCCATGATGCACATGACACAAGATGTCAAGTGTAGGATTCTATGATGCATAAAAATCAAACTTGGCTAAAGATGGTTGAGAATCTATGATGTGTCATATGACACCTCAAGCCCACTTAAAGCCAAGAATCTATGATGAATGAATCAAAATATGCATGTATGTAAGGGAATAAGAATATTGGATTATGAAATATCTTATCGAAATGTCAAAGGAGAATCCATGATGTGTCATACCCAAGTGTCATGATGATGTCAATATTTTATGGAATATTTGAATTAAAAATCCTTTATTCCACAAAATAGAAAATAGTGAAAATGGAATTAATGGTGGAAAATGTGACTTAGGAAATTTTGAATTTCCATGGTTTGTGAATGATGAACTAATTAATTAATAAAATTAATTAATTGAGGAAGTTAGTTAGGAAGAATAACTAGTAAGAATGATAGGATTAAATTATGGGTTGTTTAATCCTATGGAGAAAATTAGTAGACGATTGGCTAGTTTGATTTGATAAGTGCGATAGTATCCTTTGATGAAAATGTGATGATGATATAGATTGAATAGGATGATGATCGGTAGATCAAAGTCATGGTCAAATTTATTGATTGATTGAAATTGATAACATGCCAAGGACACATGACATTAATTAAAGATACACAACATTTAACCAATATCATAAATGCAATAGGATTGAGATTTATTGATATGGTTGATCATAATAATATCGATAGACATAGTCAATATTATTAAAATGGTTGATAATTTCATGATCTGATATTGAGAACCTTGACAAAGTCGAAGATTAGATGATGTAAATGATAGTTTGACCTAGCACCGAGAGCCATGATAGTATTAAGGTCAGATTGATAGGCTTGATAGATTGATAGGTTTCCAAGGCACTAAAAGCAACAACAATTCCTAGGATTGGACAAATGATGATGGATTTGGGATGTTTTACATGTTTCATGACGATTCAAACTAATTTTGGGTAATTTTGAGTTGATTTGGGGTGATTTTGAGTTGATAAGATATGATTCCAAGTTGATTTGAAATGGTTTTTGATGATGTTGAAATGGTTCCAAAATTATGTGAAATTGATGTGAAATAAGATATGAATGATGATAGACACTGTTGAGATACAATCAGGTTGACCAAAAGATAAGAGTTAGTGGGATGAGAAAATGGGATGAATTAGTATGGAAAGTAATGTCAATTCAGGGGCCCAAGGGTATTTTCAAGGTTTAACACTCAAGATAGTGACCAAATAATGAAAATTATAGCTCTTTTTTTTCAAAATGAAGATACAAATCCAACACAACTGATGGTTCAAAAATTGGAGTTCAAATGCAAAAGTTATGGCCTTTGGAGTGCAACATAGGGGCTCTGGGAGTAGTTTTGGGCATCCTACTACCCCATGTGAACCCAAAACTCACCCAAGTGCACCCAATGTGTACTTGGTTAGCCCAACTGCACCATGAAGTACCAAGTGCACCCATGACACACTTGGGAAGCCCAAGTGTGCTCAAAAAGTGTAGAATGTGCCCTAGAAGGCTTCGGGGGCCAAAAATAGCCTGACTGGACTTAGAATGATCCAAAACTTTGTGTGAGGGCACAAAATTATGGAAAGAGGTCATAAAATGAGTGAAACCAATCAAATATGGTCACATTTTGTCAAAATTGGTAAAATAAAGGTCAAACTAAGGCTGGACTAGGTGGGAGGTCATAGAAGGTTGATATATAGTGTAGGATGATGTAGGAATGTAGGAATGCAAGATGAAGATGATTTGGTGTATTCGAACACATGATCATGGTGATGAATGAATATATGATTGAAAGAAGATAAAAGAGATGAGATTAGTACTAGTTAGAATGAGGTGAAGGCATTTACTTTCAAAGAGTGCACTATATGTCAAATGGAGCTTCATTTTGATGAAATCATAGATGCTGAACGGAATGCCCTTACTAAATACCATGTTTTAGTGGCCAAAATCCTTTCTATCCACTAGCTCAAGGGGTCACCCATGCCTATGAAGAAATCCTACATTCTTGTGGTCCTTAGTAGAGACAACAGTCCCTTTGGAAGTAGATTTTGGCAGCCCTGAGAAGTGAGTGCACTCTAAGGGGGAGCCTGTGGTGCCAAGGTCCTAAGTTGTCCACTCTAGATAAATGTAGCTGAAATTTAGTTCAAGTAAGAATTTAGTGGATACAATCCTAAAACCTAGGTTGTGGTGTGATTTTACACTTTTAACAACAACTATTCTTGTCTTAATGTGTCTTGTGTGTGTGTAAAACATAATCAGGATAAAAGCCAACATTCAAATTTACACCTTGGAAACTTGCAAAACCTTGTCAAAAAATTAGAAATTGTCAAAAATTTACAACCTTTGTCCAAATTTTGCAAACTTTGGTCCAATACATTCAACCCTTAGAAAACATGGCAACTTGTGATCCTAAACATGCTTGGAAAAACATAGATTTCATCCTTGCATAGAATCCACTTGCATTCACCCTAGTCTAGGCTTCATACTTGCATCATATAGGCTTCATCTTAAACCCTTTAGTCCTCATTTAGTATCCCTTTCCTTTCATGTTGCATTCATTAGGTTTTAGTGTACATCCCTTAGTTTTTTGCATTTTAACCTCAAATTCAGCACTTTGCATCTCCCACCTTGCATCTTTGCATACCCAACCCTCATCTTGACCACTTTAACCATCATTATATTTTTCATACACATAATTTTGAACCTTCATTTTAGTATTAGCCTTGCCCTCTACTATCTAGCTCACAGTGGCAAAAATCTAGAAAACATAGCACCTAGAATTGCCTCAGTTTCAACCTAGTTTACCAATTGTGACCTGAAACTATCAATTGAACCCAAACTAGCCCCAACTAAACCATATGAATATTTGGTACTATTGAAGTGTACTTTGTGGTCTAAGGACCTAGTTTGGGATTCCAGATAACATTTTTGTGGCTTCAACAGTGTCCTTAGGTACCTGGATAAGTCCTCCTGTCTTAGCATGCCCTGATTTGCATTCAGCATCTCCTAGTCTTCATTTCCCCCACTTAGGACATCATTACTTAGGCCATAGCCCCTATTATGCACCTCCTAACACATCATAACATCAACCCCAACATCTTAGCTTCCCAACATATCAATCTGGCAACCACACTACTCAGAATCAAAAAACCTTCAACCCAGCTTCCCAATTGCACCTAGAAACTACCAATAGCACCAAAAATAGCACCAACTACACCATAGGAATAGTTGGTACTATTGGAGCACACTTGGTACTATTATCATGCACTTGGGCACCTACATGACCATTTTGGGCCTCCAAACTACATTATGGGACCCTAAAATTGCATCTAGAAGCCTCTGTACATCTTTATTCTGCATTTGACCCAAAATTGTATCTTGTACCCAAAATATCATTTTTCACCTTAATACCTTTTCATATCAAATATTTTCTTAGCATCACCACCATTTTGAGTCCCCTAAACATCATTTTGAACCCCAAAACCTTTGAACTTAGTCAAAAATCTGAACAAAAGTATGGACCCTAGAGTATTAAATTGTGTCAATGGATAATGGATCTTGACCATGGTCATTTTATCATTTTCTTTGTTCAAACGCTATCTATGTCAAGGTAGATCTGAATTTTTCATTTTGATCTTATCACTTTTTATCTTTTTTTTTGGTCAAGATTCAAAGTCTGTTGTCATAACATTACACTCTTAGGTTAATACCTTTAAAATATTTCACCTAAGTTCAAGAAACCTTGAATACACCTTTATCATTAGCATAATCATATTCCTAGTGTCCCTAAATGTCATTTTGACTCACCCTAGTGGTATATCCCTCTCATCTCGCATTATTCAAAACCTTAGCATCATTTTCACTACAAAACCCTATCAAATTGTCCACCAACCAACTTGTCTTCTTGATCACTTAACCTCATTTTGTAGAGCCTAAACATCATTATCAACCCTAGGAAACCATCTCTTGCATAGTCCAACTTGCATACATCAACTCCTAGCATCATTACCAAGTCCAAAATCTAACCCTAACCTTCATTTTTCATACTATAGGGTCATTTTCATCTCGTTTAGTCAATCTCTGAAATGTCACTTTGCATTTGTATTTGAATAGTTTCCCTAGGACATTTTCATCTTTCATGTCAAAAAACTACTTCATTTGGCATTTATCTAGGTTGCATAACATCCTTAAACACCTAAAAATCCAAAAAAACACTCACACCTGCATCCTTAGGTGTCATGCCAACAATCACTAGGACACAATCAGCTCAAAGTCCTGAAGAACTTTATCAACCTTTTTTTTTTGAGGCACCAATGCAACCAAAACCTCATCCAAGACAAAAGAAGAGAAAGAAAACTCAACAAAAATTTGACAAAAATCAAATTGAGGCATCACAACCTTTACTTGCAGAATCCTTAAACATGTATCCACAAGATCACCACAATCAAGAGATGATGTGACAAACCCTAAATAATGCACCTACTGTGAGATTTCCTTCAAACACTTCCCCCACACATGGGATGGTTCAATGGAGTCCTAACTATGAACCTATATTTGTGTCGATACCACTCAGAGGTGGAAGTATACCAACCACACTTGAGGATGAACAAACACACTCCTTTGAATTTAGCAAACCCAATGCAAGTACCTTCAACTATAACACATCAAATATACAACAAGGTGCTATAAACCTAAGCTATGACTCTGACACTGACTATGGCATCACTGATGAGGAAATGGCTAGGGCATGTCAAGACAATTTTTTTTGCAAGAACTTCAAACATTTGGCAGCCCAAGAAATTCTCAAATACAACCCAAATGTGGAAGGACCTAAATCCAAACATCAAACCAACACAACCATTGAAAACATAAAATGCATGATCAATTTGGACTTAGATAAGGGAAAACAACCTTTGGAGTTTTAAAACACAATAATGACACCTATAAGATCCCATCAAGAACCAACAATTTAAATTCTCCAAAGAAGTACGTTTGAACATATCAACATTAATCCCTTGTTTGATGAACCACAACCAATTAAGGGAAACAAGACTTTGCCTAGATATCCCAAGAGGACATTAAGACTTGATCTTAGTCACATGATGCAACAACAAGATGGACCTAAAGGGACTTGTGCTCTAGGGATGCTAGACATACCTCCTTTGGAGATGAATCAAAAAAGTGCACCTTTGCTCCTAACTCTACCAAGTGTCATGAAATCTAATGTTATGGAGCCTACCATAAGTACACCATGTGACACATCAACTACAACAATCCCTATTGACATACAAAGGAAAAGTATTATTGACATTACACTTATTTTGAAAAGGAATGTACCTCATTGTCAAATCAACACGATGTCCCAAGGAGAAACCTCTAACACACAAAGGTGTCAAAGAAACAATACCAAAATGATGGTCAATTCACAAGGACTTAGTTAACTCCCACAACAACATGAACCTATAGTGGTACAAGGACCTAATAATTCCAACCCACAAAAACATCAACCACAACAACAACAACCTCAAGTGTTGCAAACATCCAACATCCCTAACACACACTCCAACATAAACCCACTTGACTTCCATGCAATGTATCAAAAACAAATCCAACAACAACAAGCCATGTTTACTAAACAACAAGAGAAACTCAAACAAAAATTGGAATATAAAATATGCCTTGAGAAAAAAATTGTGTATTAGCAACACATGTTGCAACAATAGCACATACCACAACAACCTCAACAGATACCTCCACAACAACAGTCACATATATGGTCTCACATATAACCAGCAGAGGTATCCCAACAACAACCACAAAAAATGGTACATCAATCATAGTCATTACCACAACAACTGCCACATCAAATACCACAACAAGTACCCCAACATGTGTCACAATAGGTTTACTTTTGTCTTCGAGGTGCCGACATACATCCACCACCTAGTGACACATCACCAGACTCATTAGACTCAAAAATGTCAGAATCGAGTAGACATAGTGTTGGCCTAGTTTTTCCCCACCCTTGTTTTTTTGTATTCAGCAGTGAAAAACCCTAAATGTGCAATCCAAGTAATTTGAAATTTGGTTTAAAAAAACCCAAGGAAAAAACTAAACCAAATAATCTTGTGCCTTGCCTTGTTTGGCCCTAGCCTTTGAGAACTTTAGAAAGTATTGTTTCAAATAAAATTTTGGCAGGAAATTTTTATCCTAAAGATTTATTTGTGCAAAGATGACTTTATTAATCTTTTGATAAAAATTATATAGGTTTCCTAAATTGCATTATTTTATTTAAAAAAAGGTCCACGTTGCAATATCTTTCAAGCATCATAGATCCTTGTAAGATCGAGGGTTGAGGCTTGCCTGCAATATGGAGCTGTGAGGTCATTAAATATTGCAGGCAAGCACCTTTTTGACATGTAGCCCCTGCTAACATTTTAGCCTTAATGTGCCAAAAAAGGTTCATGGTTGTTAGAGCTAGTCAAAACTTTTGCAGGTTTGTCAATACTTTTTCGTGCATATTCTGGATTTCCTGTGATATCATTGGTTGAGTTATTAACATAGATATGCCTTTATCACCAAGAAGCATCAACCATTGATTTCATTTGAATCAAGGGTTAGCACTTTCCTGCAAGAAGGAGATGCTTGTGAATTAAATGATGTGGGGAACTGAAAATGGGACAAGTGGCACAGTCTGACAAGATGGGCCCGCCGTTCTCAAAGATGATGATGAGATGTCTTCCGTGGAAAATGTCAGATGAGTAGGAATGGATGGAGATATTTTATTCATCACTGTAGCCAACATGGTATTTAAAATGCCTGATTCTATAATTGTTGATCTGTTAAAGATCAAAGGCTTGTGCATGCCTACATTTTGAAGTTGCAAGAAAGATAAATAATGCGGGCAAGTGGTTCTTGGACATGTGGCAAGGTGGGGTCAAGAAATTTTAATTGTATGCTACTATGTGACACACTGTAAAGTTATCACTGACATGTACTGCTAGATGTACCACTGAAGAAGTTTGTCTACTAGATGGAAGTGAAGCCTCATCTACCTTAGATCTTTCAAAGATTGAGGGTTAGTGCAATCTTGCATTATGAAGCTACTAGTCAAGTAAGGAATGTGGGTTTGTGCCTTTGTGATGCGTGTCATAGTGGGGCCAAATTATCAAAGAATGCTAAGTTATGCCATGTGGTCTGCCACTTGTGCTTAGTTGGAAGTACTTATGCTATGGGCACAAAAACCTCAAAAATTAATGCAGTAGTCAGGTGGGTTAGAGCATGGGGCTTGAGTAGGGTCATTTAATTGATCCAAGTGGATGATTGACCATAAAGTGCAAAAACTTTTCACACCGTTGATCCTGTCTTGATCAACAAAGGACACTTTCCCACATAAAGAACTTAAGGGAAGTTTAAACAAAGTAGGAATACACCATGCAGACACATGTCCATGGTAACATCACTTTTCTCATCTTGTAAGGTTTATAGATTTCTAGCATTACCAGCGTTGATCTTTCAAAGATTGATGACTAGTGCAAGCCCACAATTTGAAGATGCTCGTTAGATAAGAAAAGTGGGAATGCACCAGCTTGACACATGGAGAGAGTGAAGTCAATAACTTCCTTGCTTAGAAGAAGATATGAGACTCACCGGTGTGAAAGTTGTCAGAAGGCACTAACTCATGTAATGGTTTCCTATTGGTTAGAATAGCTGATTGGATTTTGTTCAAATGCGAATTGATATGATCGTTGATCTTGTCTATCATGCCCAAACTACGAGGGCAAAAACACACAATAATATTAATAGTTTTTTTAAAAAAAAATTATAATAAATAAACAAACTATAAGTTTGATATACATATGTGCAAGGTTAAAGTATAAGTTCTCTACATAATGTTTTAAGTTTATAGTCTTAAGGAGGAATTGAATCGCTAAATTTGAACTCTTGTTACAAATCTGATATCGATAATAGTTGCATTATTATTTTAATTTAAGAGTAATCTATTATAACTAGAATGATTAAATCAAAATTTCTAATCTCACAATACAAAACAATTCTCTAGAAGAATAATCAACATTAAAATTTAATCTAATAACTTCACTTAATTTTACAACCTTTACTAACCTAAAGCATTTCAAGGTAAAATAATTACGAACTTTCGATTTAAGAACAATATAACCTCTTATAATAAATCTCAAGTAATTTTAAGATGGATCAAGTATGCTAACTGCTTAACTTAGACAACATATTAACTAAAAAAGGCACTAACTAAAATAATGTTTAACATACAATTAAATGCACTTCATTCTAATAAAAATATATTTAAAACTATAATCTATTAAAAATAAAACATTCTAAATATTTACATTTAAACAAGTAAATACCAATTAACTAAAAATTTGAAAAAAATAGATTAAAATATACTTAAAACAATTAAAAATAAGAATAATAATCTAACATAACAATTACTACACCTCATCTTACTTATTAAATTTACTAATAAAGTAACTTAACCAAACTAAATTTCTTAACATCTAATTCAACCATTTCTAAAACTATCATACATTAATAACATAAAATTTAAACTAACCATAACAAAATTAAACTAAATCTAATTATACTTCAAACTTAAATTTAAATGGAAACATACTTCATAAATAATTTAGCTAACTAACTAATTTAATATTTCCTTGGCCTATGCTCCTACAAAGCATGTGTTTACTCTCCTCCACGTTGAGGTTTGGAAAATAACTTTTTTGTTTGGAAAAATGGCAACTCACGTGCCTCTACACAAATCAGATCTACATTAGTACAACTTGCACTTTATACTCCTCACCCAATCCCATAAATTCGGTATCTTTCTCCACCTATCTCATTAAATCATGAGACAAGGGGCTTCATTGGTCGTGAGGAGGTGTAAGAAAATTCAACAAAGTACCTAACTTTGGAGCTCTAGTTTGCTCACGCAAAGAGGCTATTGAATAGCCTGACACAAGTCAAATCCATCACATGGTTTAGAAAGCAAAGTTTCCATACATATCAAGGCATTTATGCCTATGTAATTGTAGACATTCACATTTCCCAAAATTTAACGTTGATTGGATGGCCTTGGAGAAGGATTCAACTTGGCAAATGCATGAAGAATTATTCTGCATTTCAAATCACATTTATTGTGCAACTATCCCACCAATGGGGTCGCATCATAGAGGGATTAAAGTCTAACTTTGTTATTTAAATAAGGTGAGTTTTTGTTTGAAAGAAATATCTTCCACTTGCCATCAAAGTAATGATATTTTATATAGGCTATTATTTTATATGTCTGTAATAGATTGAGTTTTCCTCTTTTGACAACCCATACATTTTCCAGAATGTTAAATATACTTCTACAGGTCTCTCATATATGTATATTTGATAAAACTTACATTACTTATCCCCTCCTCTCTCTGTGACCAAATTAATTTTCAAGTTGTTAATGTTCTAACATTGCATTAATGTTAGAAATCCCATTTTAATTAAGAAATCTTAATATAAACCATTATTGAAGTTTCAACATAAGTTTGCATGGATCTTACAAGAATTCCTGGTTAACAAATTTCATGAAACATCAAAAGTAATGCACTTCAGTGATATCCATATTACTAGTTTAACCATTTACATACCCATTAACTATCTATTATGACTGATTGAACACATAACTAGAAAACATTGTAACTGAACCTATTCTTAAGACAATTGAGAAGATAAAAAAAAATAAGATGATAATGTTTTGATCATTCTTAAAGGAGTATCAAGGTACACGGTTCTTCCTTCAAATTACTCTCATCACAATATCAAGCATAAACTAGGTTGGTGTAAAGACATAATCACTCACATATGGGAAGACCACGTGTTACATAGATTTATCAACTTCTCTTCCTAGGGACAACATGCTCGTACCAGAATGTGAATATGGTTATTCTTATTTCTTTCTATAATTTATGTTCTTAACAATCATCATATAGCAAAAGTGTATGTTCCTTATTTTAGAATACAAAGTGGTGCAGAGTTTCTTAATCAAATTCGATTGTGTCAACTATGAAACTTAACAATGAGAGAATTAACTTTGTGCTTACAATGTAGTATTTCCATTTCCTCTTAATACCTATAACATCAAATTGAAAGCTTTAACATATCCAATTGCTTTTCATTACATAATTGAAACTTGGAATTCAGAATTCAAGGGCATTATCTATTATTCCATTTTCTTACCTACATATGCAAATTTTTGAAATCACATGAGAACAATGCAAGGAGATTTCCATAATCTTTTCTTTTCTCTATTATTCATCCTGGTTCAAGGTTCCATCGGTAAAGAACTAGTAAGAAAACCCAATGTCTTTGCTGCCAATACATAAAAAATTCAATTACATTTTACATAATTTTTCAAATCAATTGAAATCTCTTAAATATACTTCACAAGTGCTTTCTCCCAATACTTTAAAAAACTTCAAGGAATACAATGAGAACAAGAGCTGAACCTGGGTGAATCATCAAAACATCAAGAACAATTCAAGCATACACCCTAACCCGGTTTTACACAATAGATCCAAACGTAGGACCTGACTAGGGGGGAGGTGGATTTTCTCAATGGGAGATGTCAATCACCATACCATACCATAACCCTTTCGGGGTTAAAAATTTAAGAATTTCCATTCTTTTACAAGGCCCTTTCGAGGCTACTATCACAAGGATGTTCATTCCTTTCCATATTCAAGATTTCACAATATCAACAAGGTATGTGATGACCAGTAGGGGCCCATTCACCCTACCCTTTTTCCCTCCTCTCACCATGAAAGGAGACTCTTCACCATCAAGGTCCAACTAAGGCCCTACCCCCGTACATGGCCACTTCTTTCCTATCCAAGGGTGAGTGATGCCAAAACAATTCACCATGAAATTCTCTCAAAACAAAAAACATCAAGACAAGCATAAGAATGCATCAAGAAACAAACAAGAATCCCTCCAAACCATCCCAACACACAAGCAAGCACAACACAAAGAACAACACATCAACTTATACATGATTCAAGCATAGACAAGATGAAGATCACTACAAAGGAGTGAAGAATCCCTACCTTCACCAAAGAGTTATGGTAAGTGATTCAATTGAGAAGAGCTCTTTTCTTCCTTCCCTCAATCTTCTAAGACTCCTTTCTAAATGTAGAGATTGGGTAAAAACAACCAACTAGACCAAGAAAGGCCTCTGAATAAGCCTCAAACACAACCACCCCCAAAAGGATCAATAACTACTCCCACCCACTAACAATTCTTAAAACTCCTAACTCAACCCACACTATGGTTAAACCCTAAATGGAGGTGAGGTAAGGCAACTCAAGATAACCACTTGCAATTTTCGCACAAAGGAAAAATGAGACTTTTTGAGTGATCTCAAAAGTCAACAAAAGGGTCTTAGGGGTTGGAATAGACCCCTAACCCATACCCATACCCTTTGGGTATAATTATTTCATGATTTAAAGCCTTAGGAAAAGGTTTAGAACCAAAAAAAGCTAGGAATAAAAAAATAGGACCATCTAACAAATCTAACATGCAGATTAAGCACTAATCTAGATTAGGGATGACTAAACTTGATTAAGAACCAAATAAGCAAACTGACACTAACTTAAACCAACTAAGGTCCAAAGGGTACACAACTAACCCTAATCAACATGTTGAAGAGCATAAACAATTCATGAGTGTCAAGTGACACCATAAGAACACAGTTACAAACATTAACATTTACATAAAGATACATACAAACATCTTAATTTAATTACGAACAACAAGGTTTCAAAAATTAGCACATAGGGATCAGTTATGTTCCTCCGTAGGGTTTCTTGGCTAAAATATCTCCACACTCATTGCACACATCAGTAGTCCCATAAAATCACATGTACATATATGTATACGTATCAGAAATCCACATACATTAAAACATACATCAATAAGGGTTTCTTCATCCTACTTAATTCTTAACCATTTAAAACATCTTAAACCAAAATGTTAATCCTACCTTTTACTTAGTTCATCGACATACATATACATAAAACATTAAATGATGGACATCAAATATCTGAAAATAACATCACACAACATGAAATAATATGATATGTTCTAAGCATCAGATAATGTGGAGAGTATCAAAATGATAAAGTAACAACTAAGGCTATGAAGGGTTGGGGCGAGGCCTCAAATTGTCTTGATCAACAACCAGTGCTTCCCTACAATTCTAAGGTGTAAGAAATTTAAGAAATGTGGGCAAGCAGTATTGCGACATGTAGCATTATTTGTAAAGCGTGAAGCTTGTTGCATCTCACACTATATAAGTGAGATTCCAGGGCTAGAGAAGGGTCTGATTTCTATTATTTCTAGGTGATGTACTTAGTTTTTTCAGTCCAATATGTTGAGCGAGTTTATGATGTATTTTCTCTATTAGTTCTTGAGAATTCATGAATATAGAATGATCTTTATGTTTCTTCCTAAGGTCATTCTAAGTTTACTGTAAATGAATACAATTTTCAAAGAAAATGAATACAAATTATCAGTTGTCCCCATATTAGTTCTTTCTAAATTTTGTCTCCTTTTGATTACTTGGTTATCTTGATGTTGTATGAGTAAAGGCTTGTGCAATTGAATGCAATCTAGTTAGATTGTATATTTGTTCATCACTACTATTAGTTCAATGGATTAAGTAAAAGCTTTGATGAATTTGATAAGGTTGCTATAGTATTAAGAAGGATTTTTGAATGATGAATTCTGATAAGAATTGCTGATAATATTTGTTGTAAGGAAACAAATAAGATCTAAGGATTTGAAGTAGACTTTGAGCCCTAATGGATTAGGAACTAGTCAAATTGATTTAGTTGGAAGAGAAATATGTCCTAAATGGTTTTCAAACATAGAATTATAATCAATTTTACTTTTATTTCCTATAGATCTTCAAAGTTGGCCAGTACTTGTTTGCATAGAATGTTTTAGCTTCAACTACCCACTATTGTTGAGAACACGTGCAGATCTATAGAAGATTTTTGGCCAGATCTGTTATATTGACGTGTTTATCAAATTGTCAAGAATTATGCATGTATTTGAGGATTTGAGATGAGAATCAGAATGAAACTAAAATAATTCTCATATAGTGTTTCCCAATTTTAAATCATCCTTGGGTATACCCACCCTAGTTTTGTAGAGCCTAAAGAGTAGAAAACCACCTTTGGTTTTGTTGAAGTTGGGTCCAAATGGTTTGCACACATAATTGTTAATAGGAATTGGCTAATCCTTAGATTTTGTGAGTGATAAAATTTTGGCATTGAGCATTTTGTTGCTTAGTATTTCTAAAAACTCCAACAAAATGGTGACTCAATTGGGGAGTTTTCCAACACATCTATAAAATGTGCAGAGTCTTTGGTCCTATTGTGTATGTGTGTGTCAGGTCCTCTAAGTTTTACCTATTTTTATAAAAGGATATTTTAGTGACAAACCTTGAGAATTTAAAGAGAGAATATCCCAAATACCACAATGACATACTAACGTATCCAGTTTCTCCAGGTGTCTTATCTAACAAGCAAAGAGTTGCAGTCTTATGATCTCAGTGATTGGTTTATCTATGTCAAATATTTATTTTTCTATTTGTGTGTTGTTTCCTTAGAGTCAAGAATAATTGTCATTGTGTATTTTCCTGAGAATAGGGTGGCAATTCAGTCAAGGTTTTGAAGCTAGTACTTATTTTAACAAAAGGTGAATATGGTTGACAAGAGAAAGAACACAAGAGATTACATGAGAGCCTATCCTAATGTACCAATGTCTACTGATTTACCCCAAGGTGGTAGGAAGAAACAAAATAAGAAAAGGACATATCCAAATCCCACCTAGAAACCTAGAGGTAGTGTGTCTGGCAATTCCCATTATCAACTAGTATTAGGGAGAGAGTCTTCTTCACTTAGTTTTGATTCTGAAATTACAAGACTCTTAGGAGGCATTTTCAGTACCCCATTACTAGATGAGAGATTTTTTCAAGACAAAGATGTGTCCATAGTAGGAATTGCTTCACCAAGGCCAGATCTCATAATAGATATGAAGCATAGGCTAGGATTTAGGAGTTCGTTTGATGATCCTTTTAATCCCATAGCACCCCCATACATGGAGCCTAATCTTATAGATCTAGATGATCCTACTAATTCAGAGGCTATTCTACAGACCCTAAAGAAGTGTAATCTAAGATAGGAGTTCTGAAGAAATGGGTTGCTTAGGAAGAAGCTAAACACATTTTTCTTGAAAAAGAGAAGGAGCAAGACACCTTGGATGCCATAATAGAAAGGGATGCTCTGCTGAGAAGGATGGCTACCTTGAAGGAGCAAAATAAAAAGTTAGAAGAAAAAACTATGACTCTCAATACTAATTTTTTTGGAGATATAGATACTTTGGGATCTAAGGTTCAAGAACAAGAAAAGCTCTTAAGCCAAAGACAAGAGTCTGTTATTACCCAAGTCCAAACCTATAAACCTATTCAAGTAGACCCTATAGAACCCACTATAAAAGATACAAATAAGGGAAAGACAAAGCCATAGGAATCCAAATAAATGAACCTCAAGCTCTACCAAGAAAATCTGTAAACCCTCCCATGTCAAAATTAGATCTAGACCTGGAAAAATCTAGAAAGGAGAAGGAAGATCTTGCAAAATAACTTGAGAAGGTTGAGAATGAAGCTCAAGCCATGGAAACTAGGAGAAAAATCCAATTCATAAAATCTAATTCTGTATTGGCTTCATGGCCAAATTTGTCTATCCCATCTGTAACTCCTGCACTAGCTAGTGGTCCAATAATCTCAACTCAAGGAATATCCCAATCTGCCCCTACCTCATCATCGACCATTAGCACCCAAGTCCCCTTTGTCCAACATCAAAAAACTCAAAATGTAGTTCCTCTAAACCAAGCTACCATAGTGAGTACCTCAAATGTTCCTGGTTTCTAGAAGAAACCTATATACCTGGAAAAGTATAGACAAATATCATTTGCTGGTATCCTTGGCGCTCCACATCCCATATCATTTGATTTAACAGAAAAAGTGGCTAAGTTTTTTGGGAATAATGTTATCACTGGTTAAGAACATTTGAGAATTTTCTTTGATATGTTAAATGATTATGAAGTTGAACATGAAGATATGGTAATGAAATTGTTTGTGCATTCACTAACTGAGGATGTGAGGGATTGGTTTAGAAGGCTACCTCACCTCATGGAATGACTTGGAAAAATTATTTAAAGAGCAGTATGGAGATAATACCAATGTTGGGTTCATGTTGAATGAATTCAATAACATCAAGAAAAACCCAAATGAGTCCACATTTGACTTCAATGTAAGATATCAGAAAGGTATGTACAAACTATTTCAAGTTATGAGGTTGAATGAGGATGTTTGTCTCACAACATATTTCAATTCTTTTGATAGCAAAATGGCTTATCAATTGAGGAATAAGGATCCCAAAACTTTAAGGGATGCCTATAAAGTTGTAGTAAATATAGAGAATAATAGGAAGGCATCTAGCAAACTAGGTAGGAGGGATGATCCAAAGCTTTTTAATCCTAAGAATAATAACAAAAGGGAGGGTGATAAAATTATTATAGGAAAGAAGCTAGAAGAACCTGCTATAGGCCAGGTTTTGGAATTACTAAAGAAGATGAATCCCACTAGTTTCAATAAGCCGAATGTTGTTGAGAAAACCCCTGTGAATAACAACAGTTTCAATAGGCAACCTAGAATAGAAAATTACCCTTACACCACCTAGTGGAAAGATGGTAAGCTAGTCCCCAACCATACACAAAATGTGAAGGATAAGGGTACCCCAAATCCCCTACAAAGGAAAACTATAAATATGAATGATGATGTACCATGGTGCATTGTATGTTAATCACCTCATTCTTCTGATTATTGTGATATTTCTCAATCATTTGCCTTTGATCAAGGTGTGCAACTTGAAGAAGAAAATGAAGAGAAAAGCCATGATGATATAAGTTGCAATATGGTAAGCATGTGTGATGATTTTATAGATTCTAACTTTGAAGAACCTGAAAATGATATTACCAGTCAGAGAATTGCTTATCATTTACATCATCAGCAAGTGCTTTCATATGATGAAGGTTATGATGAAAATAAGGTATGTGTTATATCTTCTAATGTGGGTCACACAAGCTTAAGAATACCCTCCAAAGAGGAGATTGATAGAATTACAGCATAAATGATTTCCCAAGTCCATAGTAACTACAATTTGAGAAATAGAATAGTAAATAATGATGCAAGAAAGCCATCCACTATATTCATCAAAGATAGCATGCATAAGATGAATGATGAAAATAAGAAAGTCAATATAGATATGCCTAAGATCAAAGAAAACAAGGTTAAGAAGTGGGAACCAAAAAAGAAGGTTTAGTTTCAAACAAATGAAACAACAAAAGTAGTTGTGCAACCAAAGAAATTAGGACCTGATACTATCAAGAAAATAGTGGTGCCTGCTATTCTAAAGACTTCAACTCCAAGTATTTTTGTCAAACCCCTATTCTTGAACCTGTTGATATGATATCCATGTTGTCCCAAATAACTGTAAAAGTACCTTTGTCTAAACTTCTTAGAATTGAAGAGCATAAAAGCAAGGCTTTATCACAGTTGGGAGGGATAGGAAATAATAGTAATGTTGTAGAACAAACTATTATCCAACAAACCCCATTAGCAATAGAGGATAGTGGTATCATATCCCAAATTCCCCAAATGTTTTTAGATGATTCCTCAGTGGCATTTATAGAAGATATTGACCCATTTTCCCTCAATTTGATCATAAAAGGGAAGACCCTAAAAATTTGCATGATAGACTCAGGAGCTTCTAACACCATAATGCCTTTCAAAGTAATGGAAGCCTTAGGGTTGAAAGTGGACACCAAGCAAGGAAGATGCAAAGGAATGGATGCTAGGGAAGTCCCAGTTGTAGGCACCATAAATGCTTTACCATTCAAATTAGTTGCATATCCTGAAGTAGAGTTAACCATGTCAGTCCTTGTAGTCGATATACCTCCACACTATGGAATGCTTCTTTCTTGAAAATGGAGTGCTGCTATGGGGGGTAGTCTACAATGTGACTTAACCTATGCTAATTTTCACATTAGGGATAATGCTATCAAGGTAAATAGAGAGCCAAGGGCCAGTCACATTTTAGTGGAAGAAATTGACAAAGATGCCACTTGTTTCTTAAATATTGGTGTAAATGCATTCAGAGTTGAATTGATTATTCAAGAAGTTAAGAATTTTCTTGATATAATTGAACATGAAGTTAAATTGTATGAACTCACCAATATTATGGACAATGATTTTTAATAGGGCTAGTTCTAAAGAGGGTGCAGGGGCAGGGGTATTTTTTGTTTCCCTTGAGAAAAATACTTTCAGATACTCATTCACTTTAAAGTTTTCTTGCACAAATAATATAGCAAAGTATGAGGCCTTGTTGCTAGGATTGAAAGTTGCTACACATCATGGAATTAAGAAATTGCATGTCATAGGGGATTCTGAATTAGTTATCTCCCAGATAAAAGAAACCTATGCATCCAAGAATAGGAGATTTTAGTAGAAGACGACCATAGGGGTGTTTTTCTAGTCAACTCCTTAGGGTTTTTCCCTAGTCGGCTAATAAGGAGTTTTTTTTTTAAAAAAAATTTGTATATAAATATGAGTTTTATTTTTTAAAATTTTCATTTATGTGAAATCAAGTTATTGGCTTTTGAATTGGGTAGGAAGAAATATTTGACAAACTTCAACCTATTTTCGAATTTTGGAGGAAGAATTTATGACATGGGCAATAAAGATAAAAGAGAAAGTAAATATGCATGAAGAAGAACTAAGGAACAAGAAGATGAAAATCGTCAAAAAATGCTAGCAAGATACTATCTTAGATCAAGTACACATGCACAATCTTTTTTCCAATGTATTTAATTAGTTTATTTAGTTAGGATTAGGGTTTAAATCCAATTAGGAATATCATATTTATCTTAAATTAGCATTACTAGATTAACTTAATATTAAGAGTTTATTTGAAATTATGTTCATATTTGGGCCATTAGGGTTTATTCAATTATGTCCATATTAGTCCTTAGGGTAAATATTACATTATGAATAAATTTAAATTATGAATTTATTTAGCATGGGAATTACCTTGTTTATTCAATTATGTTAATAATTTATAGTCTATTAAGGTTTATTAGATTATGATTAAATTTAAATAAATAAATTTATTTAGGACGTAGTCAACCAGGACAACTTACCGACATTGGAGAAGGTTCATCCCAAGTTAAACAGGTACATGTGCATCTCTTACAAGTATATAATATAGATCTCTCTAGAATTCTAGGTCTCTATCAAACTTTATATCTTTAATTTTTAAATTTAGTGAGTGATATTTCCCCTTATAAACTTACTTGATTTTATTTGTTATATCGTGCACGTGCAATTCTAGTAGATGATGAAAATGTTGGACATGAGGAAATTGAAGATGAAGCAATGGATATTGAAGAAGGACCATTTGAAGGTTAGATAATTTAATCAAGTACATAATATTTCACTCAAGTTAAACATGTATATATATATATGTGTGTGTGTGTGTGTGTGTGTGTGTGTGTGTGTGTGTGTGTGTGTGTGTGTGTGTGTGTGTGTCCCCTAAAGAGATTGTATCTTAAGACTTTGTTTCATTTTTTCTTGTGCAGCCCGAGATCAAACAACAAATGAGAATGTTAATTTAGCTCAAAGATTGAAGAGAAAAATTAATCATAGAAACATAGATCATTTAATTGAAATGGATGTGGAAACATTGAGAGAATATGCTAATCAACCTACACATACTACGAAGAGGAAATTGAATAAAAAGTCTAAAGACATAATTGCACAATTTGAGAATCTATCAACAGTGGAGAAAACTCAACTATTATCAATTTCACTTCTCAAAGATGAATTAAAAGAGCCACTGAGACTATTGGGTATAGATACAAGTATAAAAAAGATGAGGACTTCTAAACTAGAAAAAGATATTGTTGAAAGTGTTAAGGAAGGGTTACATTCCATCGGGAAAAAAACTAGATCTATAGATAAATCCATTGCATGAAGAGTGATATTGACATCTATTTTAAATAAGAAAACATCCCAAAATAGACAGATCTCTTCATTATCATCTCATTTCGGGTATAGTCAAAAGACAGTACTACATTATCTGAAAAGGAGAAACAATTTGAATGATAGTACATTAGAAGGCAATTGGGCACTAATGTGTAGAGCTCCTCAATCTGACATGATTGGGGAAATAGTTAAGAACTTAGTTATTCAATTTTGGATTGATAATACTCGTCCTTCACCAAATAGAAGAGATACCATCAAGCAGAGGATTGGGCCTAAGGAATATATTCAACACGCAAAACTTTGGTTGGATGTCACTCAACACGAATTGTATCTCTCATTTTGTAATTTAAATCCTAACATTAAGATTGGACAAACAATGTTTGAAAGATTGAAGCCCTATTTTGTGAAGATAAATAAATCTTTTGAAACATGTTGTTGTTGATATCATGTTGAATTTGATTTGCACTATGAAGGGTTTCAAAAGATGATAGAAGAAAGTGGTGGAACTTCTCAAAATACTATTCCTAAACGACCGAGTCAATTCATAACATCAATCTTATGTGACAAACCAAATGATTGTGTTTGTGAAATAGATTACATAAGAGGAACTTGTGAAACATGTGGTAACTTTACTAAATTTCCTTTGAGAGAAGAAGATACTAATACGACAAGGATGGTAAAATGTAAGAGATATAAGTACATAAAGTCAGAAACAAAAGCTGGAAAAGAATCAACAAGGTTAGAATATGTAGAGGATGAGATATCGGCTGGAGAATTTATGTCAAATTTTTTAAAATTGATTCAACCATATATACGCCATGCATTTTTTGCTAAGTGGCAAGAAGAACAATTTCAAACACTAAGAGAAACTTTCCCACTCAGAACAATTCTATCTGTTGTTGACTTTGCAAAGAATTACTCTTTCGTATCTCAAAAACAACTTCAAGCAGAATACTACTATATAGAGCAAGTTACTATTGTGGTTTAAGTGTCTTATTGACATGCACAAATTGATCTAGATGGTGTGGAAAGTACAAATCAAGCATGAGTCATTAAAAAAGAGTATCACTTTTATATTATTGATGACAAGGAACATGACACACATTTTGTGGAATATTGTTTTAAGACATTTTTTGAATATTTGAAAAACAAAAACATTAAAATAGAAAAATATTTTGTATGGTTAGATGGATGTGTAGCACAATTTAAATTAGCTAGGCCATTTTATGCATTATGTAGATATCATCGATACCTTAATATACCACACATTTGGAGTATTTTTGAGAGTGGACATGGAAAGGGTGAGCATGATGGTACAGGAGCTTGTATCAAACATGCTTTAAGAAAGTATCAAATGGACTATAAAGGATATCCCATTAATAATGCTCATGATGTGGTTGAGTGGTGCAAAACACATTTTTCAGTGCCAACAAATATAGATAACACATCATCAGAAGCGGATCGAGTCATACCATTTAGAGTGTTTTGGGAGGTATCAGGTATATATAAATTAATTTGTTCATATTTTTAAATTGAATCTTAAATTTATATTTAATATGTTACCTTAGATGATCTCTAACTAAATTATGGACCTTGTGTACACATTCAAGTGTTGATAGAAGATCAATGCATGCATGCAAGAGGGTAGATAAGACATGATCTTTGCATTCAGTTATGAGTACAAATAGTAATGTGTGGTCATTTTATACAAGAGAATACTCATGTTTTTGTCCTAATTGTATTGATGAAGACTATGGTGGTTGCATTAATCAAGAACGTGGATATGTGGGTGAATGGACTTTGGTGCCACTAGATGTTATTAATACGAATGAGTTTGAGGACAAAAACTATGATGATATTCCATTGATTTCTAGTGATTATAACCATATTTCAGGATTGATTAGAGTTGGTATGTATGAACCATATATATACCTAGATCATGTACATGTATACATTTTTCATAATTTTGGTTAATTTTTATTATATATATGTACTTATGTAAATGACGTGTATCCAGAATTTTGACATATATAAGTTTGTGTAGGAAATGTTTTTGCAGTCATAGCATAATCGGAAAATGTAGAAGGTGCTAGCTATTATTTATTACGTTGCACCATGGAAAGAGAGAAGCTAACAAAGACTGAAATAAATGATGAAATTGTTTTTCCCACAGGTTAGTATATAGTTGAATTATGTATATATGTATGTCAAGTATCTATGTTTTTAATGAATTCAAATTCTTTGACTTAAATTCAAGATTGATGTATTTTTTAAATGTGTACATGTGCAGGTTCTTTTTTTGTACAAGGAACATATTTGAAGCAAATTAAAGTACTTAAAAATGGGATTCATTTCACCGATTATCAACCTAACAATAAGGTATATCAATATAGTAACCATGTTATTGCCACTGGTCTAACTCTTCATCCAGTCAAAGGACCTGGAATATGTAAGTGGAGGCTCCATATTGATGATCATGAGAAAATATTAAATGTTATCCAAGAATGAGCTGATCCACTTGATATGAGATAGAAACAACTCCTAATTTGAAATGTAACTCAAGAACAATTTGAAATTTGGTTCAAACTATTTGAAATTTGGTTGAACAATCATTTGATCAATTTGAAATTTGGTGGAATAACTAATTTTCTAAATTGAACTTTTACTCTTTCATTTTGAATTTTCTAAAGTAACTAATTATAGAAATTATGAACTTATACGTATGTGTGTACACTAATTACCTGACATGTGCACCTTGAGGGAAAGAAATTCGAACACCACTTGTCTTAAGGGGATGAAATTAGGAGTTTGTAAAATTAATTATATTGAACTTTCTATTTCACTTAACTTGTCAATTTTAGGACACATGTACACTTTCAATTTAACTAATTAGGACATGTGCTTTCAATTTCAAGACATGTGAGCTTTCAAGTTCAAATTGTGATTTGTTTAACTAAATTTTGAACATGTACATGTTTTAAGTTGGACTTGAATTAGAACATTGGGCTTAAGGGGATAAAATTATAGGATACATGTGTGTACTTGAATTAAAATTTCACTATGATTAAAATTTGAAATGTAACTCAAGAACAATTTGAAATTTGGTTCAAACTATTTCAAATTTGGTTGAACAATTATTTGATCAATTTGAAATTTGGTGTCCAATAACTAATTTTCTAAATTGAAATTTTACTCTTTCATTTTTAACTCAATGTCTTGAATTCATTTAACTTTCTATTATATTGAACTTTCTATTTCATTTAACTTGTCAATTTTAGAACACATGTACACTTTCAATTTAACTAATTAGGACATTTGCTTTCAATTTTAGGACATGCGAGCTTTCAATTTAACTAATTACTTGACATGTGAGCTTTCAAGTTCAAATTCCAATTTGTTTAAACTAAATTTTGAACATGTACATGTTTTAAGTTGGACTTGAATTTTAGAACATTGGGCTTAAGGGGATAAAATTTTAGGATATGTGTACAAATAAAAGGGATGAGTTCTATAGATTTACCCGAGTTAGGAATTATGTACAAATAATTACCTGTTACTTTAACATTTAATACATGTGATATATTACCAAACATTTAAATTACATGAACTATTTATATAATATATACGTACATATCTAAATAAATTACTTACATATCTTAGATAGAAATAATTTATAATATACTAGATCTAGATCTAGTATGTACATTAGATTCCACAACATAATGCAACATGTATCAATCATCTTGAGAACAAATAACAAAAACATGTATCTATCTAGAGATCTATCAGAAGATAATATCAAATATAAATAGCATGCACACATGTAGACATGTAAATCCAGGTACATCTATATCAAATCAAATATAAATATAACATGCATCATGTGTGTATATAAAGTGTCTATCTAATATATATGAATGTCTCTCTGGATGAAAGTCTACAACAAATCATCTAGATAAAAAAAACTATAGATCATCAGGTGTAGGACTATCATCGCCATGCCTCCTCACAATGTGCTCTGAAGATTGTCTAGTATCAAGATGCTCACTAGGATGTGCTGACCCCTATATATAAATTCAAGAGAAAGTGATATCAATACATACATACATTTAATCAAGAGAAAGTAATATTGAAATACATGTACATGCATTTAATCAAAACATAAATAAACATTACCTGTCCACTACTGACATCATCCAATGAGTCTCAACGACGTACACAATCTGGCATCAAAGCTGGAGTAAAAATAAACATGCCCCCCTACATTGTACACGTGCACGTGTAACACATCAAATTAAAATTTCTCTACATGATTACATTTGAATCTACGTGCATGATATACATGTACATGTGCACACATGCACATGTCTAAATTAAATTAGTTTGAAATGATTGAAATTTTAACATGATTTTTTTCTTTTTACCTGTGTAGATGGTGGCATCTGATAATACTCGGACTGCCTAGCATTGATCGTGTCCACTAATGCATCCAGATTTTGCTGCATCGCATCAAGCTCAATCTCTGCATCTACGCGAGCCCCATGGCTGGTGACTCGCACATGTCCTAATAATGATGAGCCAAGTGGACTATGTACATGAGATGGCATAGAAGTAGAATCATCACGTGTCAACAAGTCCATCCAACCTGTGGTCGACAAGCTCAAATCAACATCATCAAGGCCCACATCTGAACTCTAAGCCTACATTATAATATTGGCTGAAGGGTCTGTGGTATGTATATGTCTCTATGGAGCAAAAGAGTGGTCAGTAGATGGATCATCATGTGCACTACCACCATGACCACTACTTGATCGATGAGAGGAATATGGATGAGGATGTGTCCTAGTACTACCATGGACATGACCTCGAACATCTAATATGGGTATGCCAAGATGCTTTGATACAAATCTATATGTATCTAATAAATCCTCAGCCAGACCACTCATAGTATTTCATGCCAACACTCCAGTGAGACCCTCTAAGCTAGCCACTAAAGGGATGCCTGCTGCACTGTACAAGTCTCCTGAAGATGAAGCATAGGATGATGATCTGGAACATCGACGAGACATCAAATACTGACCAACCTCATCACTCAAAATAGATCTGATAGCTATTGCAATCTCTCCAACTCCCTGAAGGACCCCACGTAACTGAGTGCTATGCATGGCCTCATCATTTGTTGGACCTAATACAGGGGAAATAGTAGGTTCCCTCTCTTTGACAATCGATCTATGTGCCATTGGGGGATGACCTGGCTGTCTATCAGCTAATCTACCATGCCCTTGTCCTAAATAACTTGGTAAATCTATGTAGTTCACCGCCTTGCATAAGTGAACCTTTGCATAAAGCTGTCAAGCAAAATAGAGTGGAATTTGGTCATTATTTGGATAATGACCATGGGCATCAAGGAAGTGTGGGTATATAAATGCAGCCATCTATGGATCTGTACACTTTAGGGGAGAATACCCCTTCACATACTTTTGTGAAAGATAATGAGGGAAACATTCCCTCTTCAGGACATCTTTGGGCACCAAGCCCTTCACCTCCTAGAGTGAAAGACCAGAGGAGACCTCTCATTTCTTACTGTCAATGATAGCCTATATAGTATGTGCAGAATATGGGGCAGTGCCATGAATCTCATCTTGAATAAATGTTAGGCTACGTAAGATAGTCTGGCATGTACCACTATAAACACTGGAGCATGTGCCACTAGTTAGGGATTCCTAAAGTCTATGAATCTCCTGGTTAGTGCGATCATAGAGCTCCTGAGGTGGGATAGGTAGCTGATCATGGGGGACATGATGCTGCTTAGGGGGGATAGGCTACTACTCAGGGCCTAGGATAGGCTACTCGAGCCTGGGTATAGGCTACTGCTTAGGGCCCGGGATAGGCTGCTTGAGCCCGGGTATAGGTTGCTCGATGGGGACAAGCTGTTCAAGGGGGATAGAAGGCTGTTGATCAACCATGTCAATGTATATAGGTGCGTGTATAATGTGTAAACCTGAAAAATTAAATTAAAATGTATGACATTTAATAAACTTAAAATTTATATTAACATATATGTATGTACAATTTCACAAAATTAAAAAACTTGTATCTAAATTGTTTTAATAAAATTAAACATGCATGTACATGTCTACATATATATAAAAGTCCTAAAACTTAAATGAACATATACCTTAAAAGAAAACTAAATTTTAAAACACACATGTTGTTATATATATAATGTTTGTAACTCAAGGACCTTTTAAGAACTACATGTGTGCAAGTTATATTTCTATCTAAGTTAGATTGAATGTTCAAAGGTTTTAGACATATGTGTGCACATAAACTTGTCAGGTGTAATTTAGGTCCACAAATTTTAAATATGTGCATATATATGTATATATAGATATATGCATATATACATGTACATGATATGTATATTTGCACATATAGATCTATCATGCACATGTGTATATATACATGCATACTTGTGCATATATATATACATGCACATGATATGTGCAAATATACACATCATGACACATATGCATATATATAACATTGATGTATCATTTTGAGACCTTGATATCAATGTTTAATTAGTTTTAGTATTAGGGTCCAATTTGGTTTGTACTGTTTGACTAGGTTTACATGCTTAGGTTTCAATTAGGACAAGAGTTAATAAATTGAATTAACATTTCAATTCAATCTTAGGGTAACAGTTCAATTTTTCTAATGGTTGGGGAAAGGATTTAAGGTTAAATTCAAGGTTTCTACTATTAACTTAGGATATATAATTACCTGTTTATGATCATGGTTTAATTCAATTTGATTTATAAGTATAATATTAATTAGTTAAGGGCCAGGGTTACCTTTCAATCTAGTTTGATATATTCAATTTGGTTTAGGGTTGACCCAGGGGTTAGTTTATTTTAGTGTTAAATATTAAGATATAATGCTCTGATATCACTCATTTTTTGATATTTTGATATGATGGACATGTCGTAAATGACATTTCTATATGATTCTTTTGATATGATATGCATGGATTGTATATATAATCTTATGATTTAGGGTAAAATATTATTTATAATATAAGGGTTTAGAAATTAAATTTTAAGATCCTGAGGTTAGGATTAGGGCTTGGATAATTAAATTTTAGTTTTAGGTTTAGGGTTAGAGTTAGGATTGTGGTTAGGGCTATGATTTAGGATTGAGACCACGATTAAAGGGTTAGGATCATGTGGTCGGAGACCAAGTACTTGAGTAGAAATTATAGTCTATCAATTAGGGTTAGTAAAGTAGGCTTTAGCATTTAGGATTTAGGATTATACTTATGATTCTAGGGTTAGGGTACATTGGGTTTACATTTCTATTAGTATTATTTATAGGGTTAGGATATGGGTTGACATTGGTATTAGTATTATTTTTAGGGTTATGGTTTGTACATCAAGGTTTAAATTTATGGATCTAGGATTATGATTAGGGCTTATAATTTAGGATAAGGGTTGGGGCTTATCATCTAGTATAAGGGAACTTACCATAATATATGATTAGGGTTAGAATAATGGTTTAGTAATTAAAATTGGTTTATATCTAGCTAGCTTTTAGAATTAGAGTTTAGCATTTAAATTTAACAAATTTTAGGATCTTAGTGTACATACATCTTGATTCTAGGGTTTAGTATAATTTAGGGTCATGGTTTAACATTAATGATTATAGGTTATAGGTTTGTACATGATCATTTCTAGAAGTATGGTTAGAGAGTTAGGGTATGGGTTTACATCATGTTGAACTAGAAGTATGATTCTGAGGGTTAGGATTTGTATTAGCAATAAAATTTTTGATTATGGTTTTAACACATAGTTTTAATAAATTTATATAATTAAAGTTAGGATCAAGTATTAATATGATTTACTATTTAATGCTGGGGTTTATCATTTAGACCTCTACGGTTCAAATTGAGATTTAGGAAAGTTTTGTTTTTTTCAAGTGTGCATCTAAGATTAGGGGTTATAATTTATGATTGTATGCACCCAAAAATGGTCGCCTAGACTATGGGGCCCCATTATTCAATTTATCAATTTATCAAATTTTCTGAATCAATTGTTTCTAATATTTTATTAAATCAATTAAAATCAATTTCCTTGATCAAATTCGATTTATTTCATTTCTAAGATTGATCATTTTATTCCAAGTCTTATTTAATTAAAAGAAAATCTTCTCTTTTAATTAAATAAAATAAAATCTCCATTTAATTAAAAGAAAACCTCTCTTTTAATTAAACAGTTCATCCACATTTAATTAATTAAGAGAAAAACCTCTCTTTTAATTTAATTAAATATCTTCTATTTAATTAAAAAGAACTTGCTCCCTTTTAATTAAATAAAAATCCCACTTAAATATCTCTTTTGATGAAAAAAAGAAATAAAATAAATTCTTTTTATTTAATTTCTCTACGCTTAAAAATGTTATCTAAGTGGGATTTATCTTTCCACTTTCTCCTCAACCACTCCTCTTTTCTAATTGGTGGAATCTTGTCTCACATGGATCACCACTTTCTTCTCAACCACTCCTCTTTTCTCATTGGTGGAATTTTGTCTCACATGGATCAAGCTCTATTATCCCATATTGGTTGTGAGAAGCCTCTCACCTCCATAATTTCCTTTATAAGGGAGAGCCCTCTCCTCATGTTAGACACCCATGATTATGCTATCGTTATGCTGCAGGTTTGAAGACCAATTTTTGAAGGAGTTTGAATACAAAAGCTTTTTGTGGAGAACTTCTATTTTCTTGTCTTTTTCTCTCTTGCACCCATCATGGGCTTTTAGCTTAGATCTTGCATTTATAGATTAGATTTTGCTTTCATAGATTAGATCTTATTTTCATGCATATTTGAAGATCATGGAGACTAGCATTCTTGCTTTTCCTCTTTGAATCTCTCATCTCATGGTGTACTTGCATGGGCACAAAAATAGGTCAAACTGAGGGCCTCCATTGCAAACCCTTGCACTCTATGAGTAGAGAGCTATGGATTGATTTGTGAGGGCTCATTCTTGAGTTTTCCTACATGTAATGATTCATAGAAGTGTGACAACATTTTAGCACATATTTTTGGCGCCCACCGTGGGGCTTGAATCAAGTTTCTAACTCCATTTGCTTTCATTTTTCATCTCTAATTTTTTTATAGTAGCATATTATATCTAATCAAGTGCTTTTGTAAATTTTTCACTTTGATTTTAAGGCCAACCCATATATAGATTGGTTTGCAAGCAAAAAATCTAGTTGGTTTAAAGATTCAATCATATCTTTTAAACCACTTAGAGTTTGGTTCTGAATTTTTTTTTGTGGATTGGGTATGTGCCCAAAATGTCCCAATTCTATTTTTAGAGCATTTTGACATGATTTTCGTGAGTTATGAATTTCTCTTTATTTTTCATAAAAAGTTGTTTCTGATCGCAAATCAGCATATTTTTTGAAAAAATTTACATTTGCAAAAATATTTTTTAATTCTAAGGGGGGTTCTTTCTTTGTGTTTTGAATTTTGATGCCGTATTAAAGATCAAACACTCGATTTGATGAATCTAACCTATTTTGAAAAATTGGGTCCCTAGGGCACATATGAAGAGATTTTTTTGAATTTCTTACACTTCTGGAAATCTCTTTAGTTTTTAGTAGGGGTCTCTTTTTTTCATTTCTATTTTTGGGTCCGGAATCATAGCAAAATAAAAGGTCTAATCATGTTGACTAGGTTATTCGTATTTTTTTTGTAGGGATTTTCGTGTTTTTCTGGTTTTTTCTGCTAACTGCTCACTATTTTGGGGTTTTTTATGTTTTCTGATTTTTTTGGAACATCATAGCAGCAAATTGTGATTTCATTGGAAAAATGTGCTAAATTTTTTTAAAATAGGTAAGATCTACTAAGCGCGTTGCGAGGACTTCAAGTATTCTTCTTTGTCTGATAACACTTTTATTTGGAACCTTAAAATGAACCTCTCATGTGTCTAGCTTGTGTGTTTTGCTTATGCTTTTATTTTTCAAACACATGCATAATTGATACTAGGTTTTAATCTCCATTGATTTTTATTTAGCAAGCTTGATTATTAGTGATAGATTGAGATAGCTATATTGGGTTATTGGACTCGCTGAATCCGTCGGCCCCTCATTCCACCCTGTGGTTGCAAGATCAGTGCCACATTAAAGGGGAGGGGTCTACAAGATAGAAGTGTTAAGTGCTCCACTTGGCAACCCTCTTGTGCTTTCTAGAACTCACTAATCTTTGAGTTGTGGGCTCATTTTGGCTTGTGTGAGGGGTTAAGTGTTCCACATCTTTGGACTCACCTTGTATTAGTTAAAGCGTTAAGTGTACTACCTTGTGCTTTTTGATTATTCTTGGATAGATTTTCTTTTGGTGAATTAACATCTATACACACATAGTAATTAGGCCCCATGAATACTATTTGTGGATCTTAAGGGAGTGAGTTCCTAGTGAAACTCCTCTCAAAGACAGATTCCTTGTAGGTGTGGAGGATACTTTGAGAATCTCTTAGATAGATGGATTTTCAACTTGGTGATTGAGGCATCCTTTCTCTGGAGAGGTTGATAGATCACTAGGGGTTGATATCATAGATCTTGAGATAATCTTAGTTAGCGTGTCGGATTAATCTGCTTGCTTTGATTGGGCTAAAAGTGAAAAGGTGTCAAAACCTTGGATTTGAAAGCTAAGTCCCCTTGTGGTCCACTATTGTGAGTTGGTCACCTTTAGAGAGGGTTAACCATAGCAGACAATCCCTATACAAGAAAAACTGTGGATGGAACCTCAAGCGGTAATAGCCACTTCTGTCATGGTTGCAACAATTTCTATATAAATGTCCTCATGGAAGAAATCTCCATGGGGTATGGTTCATTGTGGGTTGTCAGATCTCCCTAGCAGCTCTTGAAGATTAAGTTCTCAGACTGTGTCAAAACCTCGATGTGTCGGGATTGGAGGTCACCCCTGTGAATCATAAAATTTGCAGAGTCAAACCATTACTAAAAACCTTAGAGAGGCCAACTTTTATTTTTTAGGGATGTATGCAATGATTGTGAAACTCTTTGAGAACATACACAATTAGCTCTCCTAGGGATTAGCATAAACTAAGTCACTTGATTGCTCATGCGCAAGGTTGCTTTGCCCCTTGTTCATTGTTTGAAGACTGTTTGCTTGAAATCCCTGTTTTCTATCCTGCGTGCTTGGTTTATGATAAAGAATCTATTGATACATCTAGTTGGATATTTAAAATGAACAAAATCTGAGTTCTTGAGTTGAGATTTTATGATCGAATAACTTTGTTATCCCATTATTTCTAGTCTCCCTAGGTTGGTGCTATTTGGATTAGACTACTTTTCTCATTGTTAAAAGCCTTTTTGCACCATGGGTTATTGTGCTTTGACCTCTTGAATTAGTAATTATTGATTTCACAAAAGACCTTGTTTGGAGTTGGTAAGTTAGAAACCATCCTTATTGAGAAAGATATACACTTGGATCCTTTGATATTACACTTGGAGAGTCTTAGTAATCTCTTGTCCATTAATTTTCATCAAAGTTCAATTTTAATTATTTATAATTTGGGTCAATTATCCTCCTGGTCCATATGTGCTAGGGTATTCACCCAAAGTTGTGAGCACCTCTGTGGCAGTGTTGGTTTACACCTATTGCAAAATTCTATCTTATCACATCTATTTTGGACAAGTGAGAGCTTTTACTATCCTAGTTTGGTACCAATGTTTCTTAGGGTTATCCTATAAACTAGTACCTTTTCTTTCATGTTGATTACAAGTGCTATTACATGTTGCTCAACATTCAAATGATCTCAAATGGTATCAAATTTCTCAAAATGACTCTTGGTCTTCTTTCTTCTTTATCTTCCATGTCTTTCTAATCTATCATTTCCACTCTTCCTCTTCTTCATGTCTTCTTGATTCTTTTCCTCCTATTATCATATAGTCTACCTTCTTCTATTCATTCTTTCTCTTCTTCCATACTTGATTCTTCTTCTTCTAGAACCATGGATCTTGGATATCTTTTTAGGGATCCTCATTTGAGCTCAGATGAAATCCACCTCCTTCTTGAATTTGAAAAGTGTTGTCACTCCAATAGATGCATGGATGCTAACGTTGCAACAAAAATGATTAAAAAAATGGATAAATCAGACACTTTTGCTAGGATCATGTGCAAGATTAGATCACAATATCCTTCTTCCAAATATTTTCCATCTTCCAAGTCTTATCATGATTCTTCTAAATATCATACAGATTCTTCATCCTCCAAGTCTTATCATGATTCTTCTAAATATCATTCAAATTCCTTATCTTCCAAGTCTTATCATGATTCTTCTAAATATCCTTCATATTCTTCATCTTCTAAGTCTTACGAATAATTCTTCTAAATATCATTCACATACTTCATCTTCTAAATATTACCATGACTCTTCTAGATATCATCCATCTAGGTCTTCACCTACCTCTTTTTCACGATATCTTTCTTCTTCTACTTCTACCAAGAGTCTTATTCCTCTTATTAAGACATATGATAATGAACAACATGAAATGTCTTGTGATATTCCTATCTATAATTCTTCTAGTGACAATGATTATGATGGTGATGATTATTACATTCCAACAGTTCCTAAAAGTCCTCCTAGTCCTATGCTTGTGCTTAAAGGGGATGAGTCATGAAAAGATATTGATGGTAATTCACATGAATCAAATCTTGAAAACAACATTGATAAATTTTGTGAACAATACCTAAATGATAAATCTGCATTTTTTGATGAAGAGAAAGCACTTTTTTGTGCTGAAATACAACATCAATGGGATAAGAGTTCCTCTTCTAAGAACCCTCATGCTGAAAATAAAGATTACACTCTTGAGCAAGATCATGTTAATGTTGAACCTTTATCTTCTGATGCTCCCCTTCCATCTTCTACTTCCTCCACTATCCATACATTCCCTAAAGATTTTGAGACTCTCAAATCTTCTACCAATCATTCATCCAACAAAGATCCTAATGTTTTTCATGCAGTTCCCTACGGTTATCCTCAAGGGCTACCTCTTAAAGAAACTCAAGCTAACCTTCACTTGGATACAAATACCTTTGAAAATGCTAAACCTAAAGAGCCTAAGCCTTCATGCACTATAATGCCTACTTTAGCTAGTCCTTCATCATCTATTCCAAAGTCTTCCATACAATTCCAACATGCTTCCTTCTCCTTAGCACTGGCTTCATGTCAAGAGGACTCTAAAAATGATAAATAAAAGAATATTAAAAAAGATCAAGATCAAGAACCTTCCATGTCATCCAATCCTTTTCACAATGTTTCTGATACATTTCATGGTTCTTTTGATCCCTTACACCCTTTCTCATTCATTCCACCATGTCTTAAGCCTTCTCCTAAGCAAGATCAAGATATTGCTTGCACCACTGAGCCTATTGACAATAAAAATGGCCTTAGTACACTTTCTCCTTCCAAAGACGATACTTCCATTAAGGTTATTAAAAATGATGCTATTACTTCCAATGTTGAGCCTATTGAAAATCAAGAGAACAATTCTATGCTTATGTTATCCAAAGATCCTTGTCAAGATCAAAGTCTTCCATCTTCTTGTTCTACCACTCCATGTTCCCTTCCACTTTCTACTCTTCCTAAATCTTCTCAAGCTATAAGTTCTCCTATCAACGAAGTTGCTCCTATTAAAGATGTTTATGTTCCTATTGAAAATCCTGATGCTCACTCTAAAGATGCTGATGTCCTTGATTGTCATATAGATGTTAATGAACTTATTGATTATCCTTTTGCATCTTTCGCATCCATCCTTGGACCTCCCCCACCAATACTAAATCCTTCACATTTTCCTTCCATCTTGGGTCCTTATGTCCCTTCACTTTCCCCTCCCAATTCTCCTATTTCTTCATCCATTTTGGGTCCTTATGTCCCTCCCTCTCCTATCTTTCCTCAAGATCAACATAGATTCATATCCTTGAATCCTTTTCATCCACCCACTCACCTAAACCAGTCATATCATCCTTCTTCTCCTTTTCATCCACCCACTCACCTAAACCGGTCATATCATCCTTCTTCTTCCACAAGTCCTAATTCTTTTGGAAGTAACTTGAATGTTCAATAAAAGAAAAAGAAGCAATTCAAGAAGCCATATAAAAAGGTAGACCACCATGTCTCATCTAATTGACATGGGGGCATAAAGTCAAAAGAGATATCTAAGAAAAAAATTATAAGACAAGTATGGGTTCCAAAATCCATCATTGAAGATATTATCTCTACATCATCAAAAAGAAATGAAAAGAGGCCTACGGCTATATGGATTCCAAAGTCTTTCATGAGAAATTCTAATGTTGAACAACAATTGAAGTTGACATTCAAGCTTCCAAAGAATTCCGCTTCATCTTCTTCCAAAAGCATTCTTCCATTCCATGTGCCTAAACTGCAACCTTTTCTATCCACTCACCATATTCCTTCACATATTCCTTCATTCACATTTTCTCCATCCTTTTGCCACCCTTCAAGGTGTGTGTTGACGTTGATCTTGCCTTCATTTCCATTTTTCAATCTCACTCACTTCGCATAAAGCCATATCCTCCATTTTTGTCTCCCATCTTCCTTTCCCTATTAGCATCTGTGAGCATATCATTTGAATTCCTTTGTATATCATGGTTTAAAAATTCAAAGAGCATTATCTCAAAATCTTGACTTCTTCCAAAAAAAAAAAAATTTGAAAAAGATTGAAAAAAAAAAGAAAGAAAAAGAATGAAAATTTTGAAAATGTGCCTTGGTGAAAACCTGGTAATCAGGCACCTTGGTAGCAAAAGTAAAGAGAAATAAATTCATCCTATGGTGAAAACCACTCCCTTGTGTTGCCTTGGATAAGTACGATGATGAAAACCTAACAAATAGGCATCATGCATAGTTCTTCTACATCTTTCATTCATTTCGTCTTCTCTCTTTGATCTTGGCAATGTTGACCTATAGACAAACATTTGGCTATCTTGTGAGATATCTTATGATGATCTTGTTTTCATTCCTTTCATGTTTAGCCTTCATATCTATTTTCCTCCATTCATTCTAGTCTTTTGCTACCCTTTTCCCATTTACCCCTTTGGTCTTGATCTAATAAAATAGAGTAAAATATGATGCTATAAAGTCTCTTGATATGTCTACTTCTTTGGATTGCATCTTTCCCACTTTTACATTATGCTTTCTTGAATTATCCTATACTGGCCTTTGATTTCTTGTCCAAATGTTCTTTACATGACAAATTTTCCCTAGCTTAGGTACTCTTGAGGAGTCAACCTTTGAAGATCACTTTCACTTGCTTCATACACTCCTTTCTTATCCATAATATCCATTAGCTTATTGCTTCATCATGTCCTCCACCTTGTTAGACATTGGGACTGCACGATGTGATCTTTCTTAAGAGTTTAATGCCCATTCTGTCTAGGGGTATCTTTGTACATATTTATTGACCCTGAAAAAAATTCAAAAAAATTGATATATTTTAAAAAATAAAAAAAAAATTGATATATTTTAAAAAATCCAAAAAAAATTGATATATTTTAAAAAATCCAAAAAAAGATATATTGTAAAAATTCTAAAAATTGAAAAATGTCCTGAAAAAATGATCATCTTAGTAACAACCTAGCAAAAGGCACTTTGATGTATCTTCAAAAAAATTATATATTCCAAAAATACAAAAAAAATCAAAAAATCAAAAAAATCAAAAAAATAGAAAAAGTGCCTTGGTGAAAACCTGGAAACAGGCGCCTTGGTAGCAAAAATACAAAAAAAAATAAAAAATTATAAAAAGTCCTCAGAAAAAATAAAAATAAAATATAAAAATTCCAAGTGGTGAAAACCTAGAAGCGGGCACTACTTGAGGCCTTTGCACCCCTGTTTCTTAGCACATGTCCTCGACACTTAGCCTTTCTCCACCATGCCTTGTCCTTGTTACCTTGGTTTGGAATTGGTCTTTTTCTAGGGGGCATAACTATGTTAGCTTTGGTTTCTTAGATGTGTGAGTCTTTAGGACACCTCGCAAATGGGGTTTTTCAACACCCATTGACATCGAGTGTTTTTCAACACTTATTGGTTTGGTCTTACCCAGTATCATCATGTGATCTTGCCTTCTTGCAAGCATTTGATCCTTGTCCTCAGAACTCAGTATCAGTTAACACACTTAAATTTTTAAATGCAACACTTAATGCTTGACTTATGTCATGATTTTTTTTCTCTGTGTACTAACTGTTATTGATTTTTGTTGAGTGTCTTTGTCTGATAAGTCTCTCCATGATGCATCTCTAGAAGACTTGAGGCATGAGACATGTTTTTATTTATTTATTTATTTATTTTTCTTGTGGGTGTGGTCTTGAACTCTAGAGTTTCTTTTGTTGTCTCCTTGAAACACTTATGAGATTTGAGACATCATCCTTGATTGTTTTTGCACAACCATTCTTATAGTCATCTTGGCATCTATGCCTTGATGTGAGCATAGTTTTTCTATATTAAATTGGGTAAGCTAACATCGAATTCATCTTGACCTTTATGTCTTTGATGCTTATGTTAGAATCTTTCCACATTTCAATCCAATATAAATCACATTCATATCTTCATAGTTGCATTTGTAACTAGTGATGATTGTGTGATTTTTTAATGTCCGTTAATAATGGCCCAATGATGAAAATAAGTTCTTTTACATTCTCTAATGAATGATGAACACAAAATCCTATGTTACAATTGCTCTTTTGCAAGTACACCATTGCATTTCATGTAGCTTTCATTATTAGACTTCATGTTAGTTTGCATTTTTAGGCTGCATTATGAGTTTGAGAGGGTTCTCCTTTCATCTTTATTGTGGACATTTAATCAATTGTGGTCACATTTTGATCTTCATTTCCTTATTTTCTTTCGTGATCTAAATCAAAATTTCTATCTTAAACAGTTGATTGATTTTTGGAGCATTTTCTTTTCTTATTTCTATTTCTTTCCATATCTTTCAAACTTCTACCTTCCATTTTCTTTTTCCCCACTTCTTTTCTTCTAAATCACCTTTGGGGCATAATATTTCATGCTTGATGATCTACCTTGGTTCTATGATTCTTATATCTTTCATCTTACATCAAGAACCTTATCTTTTGTTCGATTTGATCAAATTTATCAATTTGTTGTTTCTCCTCTATCTCATTTCGATTTCGATCATGAGGGGGCAGTAATTATCAATTTCAATCCTTGATTCAGTTTTATCAATTTTATCCTCGACTTTTTCAAGTTAAAATTTATTTGTATTCTTTGTCCTGATATGTTCTCAAGTCGACCACACATCTGGGTTGTTTTGTGATCTCAAATTGACCTCACACTTCAATTTCTTTCTTTGACTACATGTGTTCCCGAATCGATCACACATTAGTCAAAGAGGGGCAAATGTATGCACCCAAAAATGGTCGCTTAGACTATGGGCCCCCATTATTCAATTTATCAATTTATCAAATTTTTTGAATCAATGGTTTGTAATATTTTATTAAATCAATTAAAATCAATTTCCTTGATCAAATTCGATTTATTTCATTTCTAAGATTGATCATTTTATTCCAAGTCTTATTTAATTAAAAGAAAATCTTCTCTTTTAATTAAATAAAATAAAATCCCCATTTAATTAAAAGAAAACATCTCTTTTAATTAAACAGTTCATCCACATTTAATTAATTAAGAGAAAAACCTCTCTTTTAATTTAATTAAATATCTTCTATTTAATTAAAAAGAACTTGCTCCCTTTTAATTAAATAAAAATCCCACTTAAATATCACTTTTGATGAAAAAAGGAAATAAAATAAATTCTTTTTATTTAATTTCTCTACACTTAAAAATGTGATCTAAGTGGGATTTATCTTTCCACTTTCTCCTCAACCATTCCTCTTTTCTAATTGGTGGAATCTTGTCTCACATGGATCACCACTTTCTTCTCAACCACTCCTCTTTTCTCATTGATGGAATTTTGTCTCACATGGATCAAGCTCTATTATCCCATATTGGTTGTGAGAAGCCTCTCACCTCCATAATTTCCTTTATAAGGGAGAGCCCTCTCCTCATGTTAGACACCCATGATTATGCTATCGTTATGCTACAGGTTTGAAGACCAATTTTTGAAGGAGTTTGAATACAAAAGCTTTTTGTGGAGAACTTCTATTTTCTTGTCTTTTTCTCTCTTGCACCCATCATGGGCTTTTAGCTTAGATCTTGCATTTATAGATTAGATTTTGCTTTCATAGATTAGATCTTATTTTCATGCATATTTGAAGATCATGGAGACTAGCATTCTTGCTTTTCCTCTTTGAATCTCTCATCTCATGGTGTACTTGCATGGGCACAAAAATAGGTCAAACTGAGGGCCTCCATTGCAAACCCTTGCACTCTATGAGTAGAGAGCTATGGATCGATTTGTGAGGGCTCATTCTTGAGTTTTCTTACATGTAATAATTTATAGAAGTGTGACAACATTTTAGCACACAATGATTAGGGTTTTGCAGTTAGGATTATGACTAGGTTTAGTATAATTTAGGGCTACTGTTTAGCATTAAGGAACTTAAGAGTTAAAATTTAAGTTAAATATATTTAATCTTTACATGAACATTAGATTATATGATGTACATTTTTTTATGTAACTTGTATATTATTTAATCAAGTTATGTTCTTATAATTAACTTTTATTAATTAAAGGTTGTAACACATATTCTTTAGGTCATACAAATTCTAGGTTATATGTTCTTATGTATGTATATGTATGTTATATTCTTACCTAGATGCAAATTAATCTAGACATTCTTATATATGTATTTAATTTAGGATCTGGACCCAAGTTAAGACATGTGATTGAATTATATAGTTAATTATATACTTAGATTATTTTTAAATTCAATATACAAAATGACATTATAGTTAATTCTAAATGAGGCCTAGCCAAGGGATCCAAAGAACTAATCAAAAGTTTTAGTAAGCAAACAATAACATACATACAATAATTTACAATTATAAAAAACATAAGAGATTGCAAATTCCTTAATGAGCACATTTACATTTCATTTTTAAACAATTATAAGTAGTAAAAGTAAAATAAATAACACATCCACATGAAATAATATTAACTAGACTTCAGTTCAATCCATTTAAATAATTTATATACATTTGTTCCGAATGCCACTTGGCAAATTAATTTGGAATGCACAATCATCCACTATACATGTCACAGGGTATGAAAGGCTGAAACAATATACATTTATAAAATAGTTTACATCGTCCATTTTCAATCCATGAAATAAAGTACAATACAATTTAAGTAAAACAATTTTAAATAGTATTAGAAGTTTTTTTTTTGGATCCCTTGGCAAGTTGTTATGTGATTAAGTACTTAGTTATATATATTTAGGGTTTTATTCTACATAACTATATGGTTAGGTCAAGATTATAGTTTAAATAATGAATTTAGGTCGAGGTTATATGGTTCTAGGTCAAGGTTATATGGTTCTAAGTCAAAATTATATTTATTTGTAAAACTACATGTAACTTAAACAATGAATTTACATCTAATCTAATCATTCAACATTGTAATAAATACATAAATTAAATACATTTCAAAATATCTAAAATAATAAATTTTTAAATAAACTTTAAATTAAAAGCTAATATTATATATTTAGATCTAATATAGATGAAAAATCATCTTTAAAAAAATCTTATTTGTGCATTTAGAGATTCAGAATAACATTAGAGGCTTAAGCATGAACAGTAAAATAAAATATACAAAGAAACATATATAAAAAATAATAAAATATACAAAAAAAATATAAATTTTAACTAAAACAATAGAAAAAGGGAAAAATCAAATGTTTCATACCTTTTTTAGATGGTCGATAAGGTGGATGCTAGTCTCTCTCCAACTTTCAATCGAAATAATAAGGAGAGAATTCGGCCGCACCCCTATTTATGCTAGCGGGTTTTAAAGTTTTGATTGAAACTTAAGTCAAGTTTCGATCAAAAATTTAAAACCGCGGAGAAACCCGCATTCCAAGTTTCAATTGAAACTTTTCAGAGCGGTTAGTTTCGATTGAGAGTTACTTTCTATCGAAAGTAATTATTTTCGATCGAAACTTTTAAAATAAGTTAATATCGAAACTCTACGGTTAATTTTTTGGGTCCGTGCTTTTTTGGAGGATTTCTTCCTCCGAAAAAGTGTAACCCACTATTGTGGGTTCACCCTTAAAGTAGTACATAATTGTTTTTTGGGACTAGATAGAATCTTTTGATGCATTCGGTATCTCATGGAGAGATAGGACTCAAAATAAAATGGCAAATTTATTAGCAAATGTAGCAATCAAACCTAAGGAGATATCATTTGTAGGAATCTCTCAAATTGAGGTACAAAATAGACCTTCTATACCTGATAACATTGAAAATTGGCAAGTCTTTAAAGATGACAAAGACATTATAATGTTTTTGTTAAATGAAGACAAATACCAGGGTCAAGAAATGGATTGTAGTGATTTAATTGAAACCATAGATGGTAAGGAAACCATTTTTGGCTAGGAGATTATGTAGTTGAAAACCAACAAGGTGCCAAAGGGGTTAGTGGTCTTGGAAAGTATTTTTGATAACTAAGATAGATTCAAACTAGGAGTTAAGGACCCTAAGCCTCAGGAATTAGAAGAGATAAACCTTGGTACTGATGAAGCTCCAAAAAAGGCTTATATTGGCCAAAATCTGCCTGTTGAAATCAAAAAACCATTAATTGACTTGCTTAGGAAGTATAGACATATTTTTGCATGGTCATATGATGACCTTAAGGCTTATAGGGAGATTTGTTCCAACATTTCATACCACTAAAGGATAATGTAAAACCTTTCAGACAGAAACAAAGACCAAAAAACCCTACTCTAACTCCCAAAATGCAAAAAGAATTGATGAAATTAAGGGATGGGGGGATAATCAAACCAATAGACATTCCACTTGGGTTTCAAATTTGGTACCTGTTAGAAGGAAAAATGGAGACATAAGATTATCTATGGATTTCAAGAATTTGAACATTGCATCCTTGAAGGATAATTATGGACTACTAAATATGGAAGCCATGTTACAGCAACTAGTTCTGAGCTAATGTCCATGATGGATGGTTTCTCAGGGTACAATCAAGTTTTGGTAAAGTAAAATGAACAATTTACGATAGCCTTCACAACCCCATGGGGGACCTTTGTATATGTAAGGATGACATTTGGCTTGATTAATGTAGGAGCTACTTTCCAAAGAGCTATGGATGTGGAAATTCATGATTATATCGACAAATTTATGGTTGTATACCATGACGATCTTATAGCCTATTCCAAGAAGGCTAAGGAATACTTCAGGCATTTGAAGAATTTTTTTATCAAAGCTCTGGAATATGGAGTATCCTTGAACCCAAAGAAATGTACATTTGGGGTGACAGAAGGTAGATTACTAGGACATATAGTGTCTAAAGATGGGGTGAAAATAGATCCTAAGAGAGTAGTAGCTATTCATAAAGTCCCCAAGCCAAAGAATGTAAAAGGAATTCAATCCTTCTTTGGCCAAGTTAATTTTCTTAGAAGGTTTGTTACCAATTTTGCTGAAATTAGTAGACCTATCTCAAAGATGCTCAAGAAGGGAGCTACTATAGATTGGAATGGTGAGCCTTCACAAGCATTCTAGGATATTAAAACTGCAAAAAAAAATGTCGCAGTCCTCGAAACCCCAGATTATGCAAAGCCTATGCATATTTTTTCTTTTGCATCCTTTCACACTGTAGCTGCAATCTTGTTGCAGAAAAATGAAGAAGGATATGAACAACCCATTGCTTTTTTTAGTAAGTCACTGTAGCCTGCTGAATTGAAATATGAGATAAATGAAAAATAGGCATATGCTTTAGTAAAAGCTTTCAGATGCTACTTAGTAGGTGCTACTATTATTGCATTTGTGTCTAGTGCTGCTATCAAAGACATATTTTCTCAGCAAGAAGTGTTAGGAAGAAGGTGTAGACGGATCAACAAGATCCAAGAATTCAATATTGAAATATAGATAATTAAGTTGGTAAGAGGTCAAGGTTTGGCTAAACTCATGGTTGAATCTAATTTGGATGCCAATCAGATAAATGTGGTAGTTGATGACCTCAGATCTGACTTATGTGACATGGATCATTATGATTGGTACACTAATGTTATATATTACTTGCAACACATGAAAGCTCCTCCCCATTTTCCTTAAACTAAAAAGAGGAGTACTAAATTACAAGCCATTAGATACATAATTGTCCAGGGTAGTTTATGGTGGAGAAATTTTGAAGGGGTATTGCTGAAGTGTATTGATCAAGAAAAGGCAAAAGAAATCTTAAATGAAATGCATGCTAGAGTTTGTGGAGGACACTATATGGCCAAGAACATTGCACATAAGGTGATTAGAGTTGGATTTTTGTGGCCCTCTCTTTTCAAGGATGCTCAAATTATGATTAGGAAATGTGACCCTTGTTAGAGGTTTTTTGGAAACTAAAGTTCTCAAGTAATACAGTGGAGTTCCAAGCACCCTTTCAACAATGGGGTATGGATTTCATAGGAGAGATTTCCCCAAGTCTAGCACTAGCTATTCTTGGATTCTAGTGGCTACTAACTACTTTACAAAGTGGGTAGAGGTTATCCCTACATGAATTGCAACAAGTAAAGTTGTCAATAATTTCCTACTGAATAATATTATTTTCAGATTTGGTTGTCCTTAGAAAATTGTAATAGACAATGCAATGTGCTTTAGGTCTGAGGAATTCATTAGATTTTGTGATAAATATGGAATAAAAAGATCATCATCTTCTCCTTATCATCCACAAGGAAATGGACAAGCTAAATCCACAAATAAGAGCCTGTTAAAAGTTATTAAGACAACTTTGGATGATAACAAGAAAGCATGGGATTCCAAGTTACAGTTAGCAATATGGGCTGACAGGGTAACCATGAAGAAAGCCATTGGTGTAGCTCCATTTGATATGGTGTATGGAATTCAAGCAAGAATGTCTCAGAACAACCTGGTAGGTTTGTATAACTACATTCAAATGTATGATGAGGATATCATTGATAATATTCAAGAAAGATTAGATGAACTAGTTGGGCTAATTGAGACTAGGAAATAAGCATCAATCAGAAACCAAAAGTTGTAATTACAAGTTAAAGCACTCTATGATAAGAGGACAATGAGCAAGAAATTTGAAAGTGGAGATTTGGTCCTTATGTGGAATGCTAAGATAGAAGATAAAGGAAAAAATGGTAAATTTGATCCTATCTGGTTAGGCCCTTATTTGATTGAAAATACTTGGGGTGAGGATTCTTATGTTCTCAAAGATCTATCAGACAATATTCTTGAACTGCCAGTTCATGGACAGTTCTTGAAGAGGTATTTTTCTTGAAAAATACTTATTTTCTCCATGACTAGTAGTCTAGGTTTCCTTGTAAATTCTTTATAATATTTTTACCTTTTGTATAGTCCCTATATATTTTTTTGTCCTGCATTTTTGCTCTCTCCAAGTTATCACAGTTTTTAAGGTCAAGCTTGTGGTTTGCTTCTCCTAGGGATTTTGAGCCCTCATATGAATCTTGCTTATTCATTGTCCCCAGACAGAGCCACTGTTGGCCTTGTTTTTCACCACCCTTGTTTTTTTGTATTCAGTAGTGAAAAACCCTAAATGTGCACTCCAAGTAATTTGAAATTTGGTTAAACAAAACCCTAGGCAAAAAATTCACCAAATAACCTTGTGTCTTGCCTTGTTTGGTCCTAGCATTTGAGAACTTTAGAAAGTATTGTTTCAAATAAATTTTGGTGGAACATTTTTATTTTAAAGATTTATCTGTGCAAAGATGCCTTTAGTAATCTTTTGCTAAACTTTATAAAGTTTTCTTAAATTGCATTATTTTATTTAAAAAAAGGTCCAAGTTGTGATATCTTTCAAGCATCATAGATCCTTTTAAGATTGAGGGTTGAGGGTTACCTACAATATGGAGTTGTGAGGTCTTTAAATATTGTGGGCAAGTGCCTTTTCAACATGTAGCCCCTGCTATCATTTCAACCTCAGCACATTGAAAAAGGTTCGTGGTTGTTAGAGCTAGTTAGGACTTTTGTAGGTTTGTCAGTACTTTTCATGCAGGTTTTGGATTTCCTACAATATCATTGGTTGAGTTACTAACATAGATATGCCTTTATCACTGAGAAGCATCAACCATTGATTTCATTGGAATCAAGGGCTAGTGCTTTCCTACAAGAAGTAGATGCTCACGAATTAAATAATGCAGGGAAGTGAAAATGGGACAAGTGGCACAGTCTGACAAGATGGGCCCACCATTCTCAAAGATGTTGATGAGATGTCTTCCGTGGAAAATGTCAGATGAGTAGGAATGGATGGAGATATTTTATTCATCACTATAGCCAATGTGGTATTTAAAACACCTAATTCTATAACTGTTGATCTTTCAAAGATCAAAGGCCAGTGCATGCTCACATTTTGAAGTTGCAAGAAAGATAAATAATGTGGGCAAGTGGTTCTTGGACATGTGGAAAGGTGGGGTCAAGAAATGTTAACTATATGCTATGATGTGACACATTGTAAAGTGATAACTTTGCACCTTTGTGATGCGTGTCACAATGGGGCCAAATTATGAAAGAACACTGAGTTATGCCATGTGGTCTACCACTTGTGCTTAGTTGGAAGTACTTATGCTATGGGTGCAAAAACCTCAAAAATTAATGCAGTAGTCAGGTGGGTCATAGCACAGGGGTTGAGCAGGGTCATTTCATTGGTCCAAGTGGATGATTGACCATAAAGTGAAAAAAAATTTCACACCGTTGATCCTGTCTTGATCAACAAAGGATGCTTTCCTACATTAAAAAATTGAGGGAATTTTAAACAAAAAAGGAATGTGCCATGCAGACACTTGTCCATGGTAACATCACTTTTCTCATCTTGTAAGGTTTACAAATTTCTAGCATTACCACAGTTGATCTTTCAAAGATCAACAATTGGCACAAGCTCGCAATTTGAAGATGCTCATTAGATAAGGAAAGTGGGAATGTGCTACCTTGACACGTGGAAAGAGTGATGTCAAGCACCTGCTCACTTAGAAGAAAATATGGGACCCACTGGTGTGGAAGTTGTTAGAAGGCACTAACTCATGTAAAGGTTTCCTATTGGTCTGAATAGCTTACTCAATTTTGTTCAAATGTGAATTGATTTGATTGTTGATCTTGTCTTCATCAACAACCGGTACTTCCCACAATTCTAAGGTGTAAGAAATTTAAGAAATGCAGGCAAGTGGTATTGCGACATGTAGCATTTTTTTTAAAGCTTGAAGCTTGTTGCATGTCACACTAAATAAGTGAGATTCCACGGCTAGAGAAGGGTTCGATTTCTATTGTTTCTAGGTGATGTACTTAGTTTTTTTGGTCCAATATGTTGAGAAAGTTTATGATGTATTTTCTCTGTTAGTTCCTGAGAATTCATGAATATAGAATGATCTCTTTGTTTCTTCCTAAGGTCATTCTAAGTTTACTATAAATGTATACAATTTTCAAAAAAAATGAATACAAATTATGAGTTGCCCCCATATCAGTTCTTTCTGAATTTTGTCTCCTTTTGATTACTTGGTTATCTTGATTTTGTATGAGTAAAGGCTTGTGCAATTGAATGCAATCCAATTAGGTTGTATATCTATTCATCACTGCTATTAGTTCAATGGATTAAGTAAAAGCTTTGATGAATTTGATAAGGTTGCTATAGTATTAAGAAGGATTTTTGAATGATGAATTCTAATAAGAATTGCTGATAATATTTGTTGTAAGGCAACAAATTAGATCTAAGGATTTGAAGTAGACTCTGAGCCCTAATGGATTAGGCATTGGTCAAATTGATTTAGCTAGAAGAGAAATATTTCCTAAATGGTTTTCAAATGTAGAATTATAATCAATTTTATTTTTATTTCCTATAGAAGCTTACTCAGTCAATGCTCACTAGACATTCCTAAAGAACAACAAGTAAACTTGTGCATTGAAAACTTAGCCCTAGACTTAATGTATGAACTCAAAATCAAGAATCCAAGAACCATTTCTAAACTCATGAAAAAAGGGGCTAGTATTAAAGATGCTCTTATCCATAAGGGAATCCTCAAGATAAAAAAAGAAACCAAAAACACCAACTCATCTAATGACAAGGTGAAATTTTTCTCCAAAAATAAGAATTTGACCAACAATGGCATTGTGGATACCCATATGATTAGCATAGAACAACCTTAATTGACCTTGGAAGGTGCAAACCCTACAAATTCACAAACTCCCAATCAAATGCCACCTCCACAATAGAAGACTAAGACTTCCAAGAAAGAAAAAACTCAAAGACATCTTAGAACCAAGGACCAAAAATTCACACCACTAGGGATACCTCTTGAGACTGCACTACAATAGTTACTCAATAATAATTTCCTACGGTTACCCCCAATCAAGGATGAACCATTAACTAAAGTAGATTGGTGGGATGAAAAAAAATTCTGTAATTATCACTGCACCAAAGGACATAAGACATCATGTTTCCAACTAAAGCATTCAATACAAGACCTCATTAATGACGATATAATCATAGTTGATCCATCACTACTAGCATCCAACTCTAATCAAACTATTTTCAAAGATCCTTTGGGTAATCATGACAAAGAGAAACCCTCCATTTAAAACTCAAACTCACAAGGTAATGTGAATTACATGTGCACTAGATATGACTATACCATTAATATTTTCAATGAGTCAAATTCCCACATATCCAAATTCACCTTAAAGGCTAAAGAACCTCATTGTGCTATCACTACATGTCATACCAATATCACTCTGCCTTGAGCCCCATCTAGATCTACTACTTCTACTAGACTTACACCTCCTAGTAGGCCTAATTCTCCTACTTCATTTGATTATAGCCTTGTTGAATAGCTTGACAAGACCCCTGTGCAAATAACCATTTTGGACCTACTACATGCATCTCCCCAACATCAAAAGATCTTGGATCAAGCACTTAAAGAGTCAATAGTCCCAAATAACATGGATGTTTCCCAGTTCCAAGACATGGTTGGGAACCTATCTACCTCATAGCATATCACTTTTTCCCCTCGAGATATTCCTCAAGATAAACCTAACCATGATGATGCCCTTCATCTCAAAGTCTTCATCCATAATTCCAAAGTCAGACGTGTCTTAATAGATGGAGGAGAAAGACTAAACATCTATAGTATTAAGGTTGTCAAAGGTTTGGGTTATTTTGAAGATGATGTGGATCCCTCTTAGAGGATCACAATAAAAGCCTATGACGATGGTGAACACTTCTCCAAGGGCATCATCATATTACCTATCAGAATTGGTCTAGCTACTAAAGAAACATTATTCCATGTCCTAGATATTGAAATGAATTGCAACATGATACTAGGATGCCCTTGGCTACATGCTATGAAAGTAGTTCCATCTACATATCATGAATGTCTGAAGTTTTCCTATAACAATGAGGAGGTTACCATCCCTAGTGATCTAGATCCTTTCCAATTTTGTGCAATTTTGAGAGATACTACTACATAACAAGTCCCAACAAACAATGAAGCACAACCCACAGATTCCTCTAAATATGTGGATGAAGATATACTCGTTAGTAAGGCCAAGGAAAAGACAAAGATTGAAGATAATGGGTGCGGAGAGTACTTTATTTCTCAAGTATCCCACATTAGGGAGTCACCACTTTCTCCCCAATATTATGGTAAATCACAACTATTGCAAGCATGACATTCTAAGATCAGTACACAAAATGCCACTTCTATCAATGAGAATACATCTATATGTATTGAGAAAGCAAAAGCATAACACAAAACCACTTTGATATCTCCTAGCAAGTATGGACTTGGGTTTACTATAATGTAGAAACAAGGCTATGATGGATGCAGAGGTCTTGAATCTCAAAAACAAGGTATAATTGAACCTATCACTATAAAAGGATGACCTCCTTGTTTGGGACTTGGATTTAAACCATTATGAATAGGTCCTCCTTGTACTATAGTACCTATGTGTAAGACAATGGATGTTTTAAATGATGAAAAGGCATCTGAGCATATCCCAACTGAAACCAACAATCCTCTAGCTTTTGAGCATAACCCCAATGATACAACAAAATCTAATACCCATATCCATAGCTTTAACCAAAGCCCATTCAAAACTGATGATGACATCCCCTCAAGTTATCCTAAACTTTTGGATTGGGACTAATGTGGACCAACAATTTTTGATCAATTTGACAATGATGACACTCTCACAGTAGACTTTGAAATATATGGAGGCATTATGAACAGTAATCATACAAAAGAAATTTTTCCTAAAGTGAACTCATTGGCATATTGTTGGGATTTAACTCCATTTTCTGATTATGAAATTGAAAGCAAAGGAAAAAAATAACGAACATAAGTCTCTTGGTGAAAACCAAAAGGTGCCATACCATGAAAAATCAAAAGCTAAGAAACTCACAAGGATAAAAAATGAAAAATGTGATGCCATGATTATTAGTGTTCCAGTGTTCAACATGCCAAAAAGTCTTTTGGAGCTTTCTTGATCAATGTTCATGTGGAAGGTCATTGGCCTCAATCCTCCCAATCCATCCTTGTATCTAATAGTTCATCCCCAATCCTACTACCTAATCTATCCATCACCCAAAATCAACCTTCTAGCCAACAAAATTTTAAGCATGTCATTGTCAGTGACATCCCACATGACCTATCTATTGACCCAATTATCCTCAGATGCCTTGATACATGATGGTATATCTCAAGGCCTTTCAAGTGGTTTGATTTTAGCTGCAGACTCAGAAAAAATGATTCGTAGTTATGATCAGTTTTGGTTCTAGAGATTATTAGCTAGCAGCACCAACAATAGATTTCTTCTCAGCATTTGTTAGCAATGTTCTTGATTCCATCTAATAGTCCTAAAAGAAATTTAAAAAATAGAAAAATTTTATGAAAAAAGTGAAAAAGTCATGAGAAAATGGATGCCTAAATGAAAACCTCACAAACAAGCATCTTGGCACGAAAATTTGAGTCAAGAGAAAAATTTCGTCCAAAAGTGAAAACTTGGTAAACAAGTGCTTTAGGCAAGTACCATGGTAAAAAATTGGCAAACAAGTATCATGTGTAATTAGTTTTTGCTCCTTCATCTATCATGATTCCATCTGCTTTTCTCCCCTTTTTCTATTCCCTGATCATATCCATCATATTGCAATACATCCTTGGCTCCTTGACCATGGCTCACGAACTAGTTAATGTCCACCGTTATCTTACCTAATGCATCACCAATTTGTACATACTCTATCATTGGCCTTACTACATAGTTTGCATCTTTTCTGGGGGCATATGACCTACATGGTACATAAATTTGAGTTTGAACTAGGGGCATATTCCTAAGCACTTTTCATCCATTGGACCTATCACATAACACATTGGAGCTAACACTTGTATATGCTTTTACAATCTTGAAAAAATCCTAAAAAATAGAATACGATCTTGAGAAAATCCTAAACATTCAAATATGATCCTGAAAAAGCACTAAAGAACATAACATGTCTTTAAAAAAGCACTAAAAATCATAAAATATCCTAAAAAAATCACTAAAAATAAAAAAATGTCCTACAATAAACCCATATCCCTAAGCACTTTTTATCCATTGGACCTATCGCATAATGGATTGGAGCTAATACTTGTATATACTTTTACAATCTTGAAAAAATCCTAAAAAATCAAATACAATCCTGAAAAAATCCTAAAAATTCAAATATGATCCTAAAAAAGCACTAAAGAACATAATATGGCTTGAAAAAAGCACTAAAAATCATAAAATATCTTGAAAAAAGACTAAAAATTAGAAAATGTCCTAAAATAAATCCTAAAAATCATAAAATGTCCTAAAGAAACTAGTCACACCAAAAACATCAAATATCCCAAATAACCCTAAAAATCACAAAACCCATCAAAAAATTGTAATAAATGTTGTAAATATTCACTTTGGATAATCACCCCTTTTGTGTGAACATTTGCACTTTCACAGACTAAAACTCATAGCACTGCACTTCAATGACAATCACACTATCTGAGCAATGTGAACCAACAATCAATACAATGAACCAATCAACTGAATCCATCATCACAACCATCACATGATCAACCTATCAAATGTTATCTTATGGCCTAATGTTAGAGTCAATAATTAATTATTTATTAATTATTTATTCTATTTACTTAGGCTTACTTAGGTTAATGCATTTATTTAATATTTAGTATTTAATCCATGTAGTGATGAGTTGTTGACAACATGGGAGTTTGTTCCCTTCTAGCATGTTCCACTTTTTTGTGGAAGTGTGCTTAGTTGACACCTTATCTTCTTTCACATTCCAACTTATTCTACAAGCTTCCATGAGGCCTTTATATTTGGGCTCTCTCATTGTATTTTCTCAACTCATTGTAAATACATTTTTCATTGTTTTGCATTATGTTCGCTCTCATGTTCATTTAGGGTTTTTCCAAGCTCCACCTCTTCCTTCTTGGTTTCCCTTCGATAGGTTATTTGCATGTAGGTGATCTTGGTGAGCTATGGAGTTGGATTTCATCAACTCCTACATGGTATCAGAGCCTCCCTACTGCTACTTCATTGAAGGATTTTTGAAGCTGCAATTTGGAGACACAAACCCTAGTTTGTTTGTGCTTTTTTCTTCAAATTGGGGCAAGAGGATTATTTTAGAGCACATTGGGCTCAAATAGATGCTACCATTGGATCCAAAAGGCCATTTGCAGTCAAGATTCATATAAAACTTTTCAATTTTGGAGATAGGGCTCTGGTAGGCAAAAAAAATTTAGGCACAGGCCCTTCTGTACAATCGTGCAAATGCAGAGCACAATTTTTTTTTTATAAAAATATATAAATGAGTGTGGCCACTATTTTAGTGCTCATGTGCCACCACAACACCATCCTTGCTCTGTCTACATGCCACCTGCATGCCACTCTTTCAATGTCATGGCCCCCATGCCACTCTCCTAGGGGCACCCCTTATTGCTCTACTAGAGGTCCCCACCTATTCTGTGCTTCACCAGTGGTTTCCCCCATAGTGAAACTCCACTTCACTAATAGACCACTATGCCCAACCACCTACCCACATGGATTTTCTACCTTGTCAGTTGCACTTAGCATAATTTTTACAGTGATACGTGGAGTATTTTTCACACAGTTAGTGCATAGGTGAAGTACAACTTAGTGTCCATGTGGATTTTGTAGCCTACCAACATAAGACATGTGGTAAGGATTCCACATGGCCCCTATCATGTTAGCCTCTACCACATGGACTTTCCATGTGGACCTACCATATGGCATGCCACATGGCCTCTTTTTGAGGTGATGGCCATGTGGCTATCAATTTTAAGCTTACTATCTATTGATGTTAGCATGATGTTAGCATTGCATCAACACCTTCTTACACCTCTCCAAGGTCTTTTTTGACCTATCTTCAGTTTTTTGGCCATAATTTGAGCATACAAAGGTATTTTTTTGATTTTAAAGAAGCACCAAAAAGTTAGTTCTAAGATGGAGACATTGGTGTAGGTATTTTCAAGTTTTGATGTAGTTTTGTTGCCCATTTTTTTAGTTGAAGTCCAAAGTTCTATTTTTGACTCTGGCATGCATATCTTTTGCATCCCATGTCAATTTTTTGAAAACACTATATTTTTGGAAAGATGGTTTTGTCACCTTTTCAAAAATGTAGTCTTTTTCCTTAGATTTTGGCCCATGCTCTTTCTATCATGTTTTTGGCATTTTTGGTTTATGGTGGATATCTTGGTTGTTTCAGGTCTAAAGATCATTTTACTAGCATGGTTTCTTTTTTTTTAGGCTGTACTTTCTTTTGTGTCAACTTTTTTCCTTTTCTAATCATTGAAGACATCATTTGTAAGCTCTTTTGTATACACACTAAGATAAAGTGTCACTTTTGTATTTTGGGTTCATGAACATTGTTTTTTGAGATAGTTGTACTTGCACATTTTTTATAAAGCACCATGGGGGGTATTTTTTTTCCCATGCAATGTTAGTGTGACCGTTTCTTTATAGGTGTTTGTACCTCTTCCTCTCTCATCATTCTTGATTCTATCTATAGAGGATTTTGGCCCACCTTCTCAGTTGCTTGTCATCTTGCCCCATCTACATTAAGGGGGGGTAATGTTGTTCTAATGCATCCATGGTTTGATGGTTTGATAGTGTGAGCTATGTATTAAGTGGTTGATCCTATATATGAGATGATTGTAGTGGTTGGCTACCTATGCATTTCAGTAAGATGGATCATCTACCATATAGACATGCTCAGTTTGTGCCTTCTTCTTCCATGGAGCTTCTTCAAATTAGTAATTTCTTTCTGATGGTAGACTTTGTAGCTTCTTCATGCTTCAGTAATGCTCTTCATGATTACTTTTTGTTCTTGTTTTAGGGGACATTTCCCTAGTTGGAGGCTTCTTTAGTTCTTCACTAGGTTACCTCTTTTTTGGGGAGGGTTTTTCCCATGTGGTTTTCTCTCTTTCTCCATTTTCAAAGGTTGCATCTCTTCATTGTACATGGGTACCTAACTTGGCTTTGTTGGTGGGACCCCTTCTACATTTCCATATTAGTTTTTTGAGCTTAAGGCATTCCCCTAAATTGCACTTAAGGGGGGGTGTTAGAGTAAATAATTAATTAGTTATTCTATTTACTTAAGCTTACTTAGGTTAATGCATTTATTTAATATTTAGTATTTAATGCCTGTAGTGATGAGCTGTTGACAACGCGACAGTTTGTTCTTTTCTAGCATGTTCCACTTTTTTGTGAAAGTGTGCTTAGTTGTTACCTTATCTTTTACCACTTTCTAGCTTGTTCTACAAGCTTCCATGAGGCCTTTATATTCAGGCTCTCTCATTGTATTTTCTCAACTCATTGTAAATACATTTTTCATTATTTTGCATTATGTTCTCTCTCATGTTCATTTAGAGTTTTTCCAAGCTCCACCTCTTCCTTCTTGGTTTCCCTTCGATAGGTTATTTGCATGCAGGTGATCTTGGTGAGCTATGGAGTTGGATTTCATCAACTCCTACAAAAAAAGAAAGTAAAAATGGACAAAAATAGCTATTGGCTCACGCTATTTAGTGAGTGATTTATTTTTACTTTTTTTTTTCTTTGATCATGTTCCTATGCCACTTGATGATATAATATAATCTATGAGCATCGTTGGGGTGGTTTATGGCCATCTTGTATTTTTTGTCTATTAAAATGTACCTTTTGGAGTTTGGGGCATGTACATATGCCTCAGGAAGGATAAGATCATTTTCTATCTACATCATTCTTGTTTACGTAAAAGGCTTGCATTTGCACTCTGGCCCTTTATGCCATGAGGCATTGCATTCCATTTCCCATATCAAAATAAAGCTTCATTTGACATATAGTTCACTTTACAAAAGCAAAAGTCTTCTCATCATACTAACAATTCATCATCTCATCTCCTTCATCTTCTATGTCTTCTTCATCTGTTACCTTGCATCTCATTGTCGACAAATTGACCTAGCATATGCATATCTCGGTCAATTTCTCAAGGGGGCACCCATATATATCATTCCTACTAGGGCATGTTGTTATGGCCTTCTCATCATTATTCTTTGACGCAATGCTCTAAATCACATTGTATCAAAGAGGGGCAAAATGTAGACGCTCATAAATGGTTTGCATCTACAATTTCATCAAAATGAAGCTCCATTTCAAATAGAAGCTCTTTGGATGTAATTTCTTGTAGAAGCTCTTAGAGAGAAAATATCTCTTATATTGTAAGAATTTGGAGTTTTTTCCATTTGGAGAATATTGTAATGAATTTCAAGTATTAATGGATGCTTTATGAAGCATTTTTTTCATCTCTCTTGTCTCCATCTTGTTGCATTTTTGGTTGTGAGTTGATACGGGTGGTGTTGGCCCTTCATCAGTGGTATCAGAGCATACCTTTGTTAGTGGTAGCAGAGTGTACCTACATCAGTGGTATTAGAGCCTAGTTCCTGAGCGTGTGAACAGATCGCCAAACGTGAGGCTGTTTGCACCAGGACCTTGAGTTGGGTGAAGTTTGTCAAGAAGTTCTTGATTGTGTAGACAGATCGCCAATTGTGAGGCAGTTTGCACAAGGTTCTTGTGTTGCACTAGAGACTTGATTATGGAGAAGAGAAAGAAGAAAATGACTTTTTCGATTGGATGAATTTTGAGGATTCCTTGACTTGAGAAAATTAGGGCAAGAAATCAAGAGGCATTGATAGTTGATTTGTAGAAGCAAGTGAATGAATTAGAAGCTGAGTTGCGAAAACAAAGAGCACGTCACCAAAAAAGAGATGTTGATAATTCTTTGGATGCAAAAAAGAAAGAAGATCCATTGGAGTATCAGACATGTGGTACAAAAGAAGAGCAAGAGGATGAAGAGGAAATTATTTGTGAACCTAAAGTGGAAGAAGATGAAAGAGAAGAGGAAGAGCATGAAGATAACAAGATTTATGAACCTGAAATAGATCAAGATGATTTGAAGATTGCAGCAATGGAGGAAAATTATAGTGCCTTCATTGGAGATCAAGCAAGTGGAGCAGTTACATGCATTGTTGACGACATGAAAGAGGCAAGCCAAGATGACTATGTCAAAGAGGTAAATTTCTATGAATTATATGATGTTGTATTTGAGGTGAGTTTGAAAGATACTAATGATGGTTTGCATGAGGATCTTGTTCATGATGTATGGTATGCAAAGGAAGATTGGTATGGTGTTGTTGGGTTTATTATAGGTGTGATTAATTCAACAAGATTGGATGAGGATGAGAGTTATACTTGGATAGAGTTCACTACAAAGGAGTATTTTCAGTAGCAAATAGTTGCTCCAGCTAGGTGTTGGAAAAGAATAAAGAAGGAAATATATCAGCACCAGATACTTTTTCTAGCTATGTGTTGGAGGAAAAGAAAAATAAAATCTGTCAACAGTGGCTACTTCATTTTGTGAATCCATACTCACAAAATTTTTCCTACCATGGGAGTCGGATGCAGGAGTATCATGCATCAGCAAAAAAAAAATGTGAAAGATTTGCATGTTGGTTTTCTTGTCCCTATTGAGGTGGAAGCTTGTGGCAAAGATGAAGATGGTTCTATATCTCTCTTTTGACATCAAAGTATGGGACACACTTTTCTATCTACCAAGGGAGTCTGATGCAGGAGCATCTTGCATGGAAAAATTAAATTATTAGAAAAAAAAAAAAAGAGATAAAAAAAAAAAAAATTTGTGGAGGAGAGAGAAAGTGACAAAAATAGAAGGAAAAATAATAATAAAATAAAAAAAGGAAAAAGGAGAAAAGAAGAATTTCTATTTTTGAGGAGCATGGGTGGTATAAATAGAAAAATAATAAAAATAGTTGTTATTCCATTAATCGAGGTGTGTAGGTGGCAATTTAGAAGTTTGTGGAAAGTTCCTTAAATCATGCATTTAATATTTGTTGGGTGCTTAGTTGTATTTGGGTGGGAATTTAATATTTATTTAAAGGTAGTTGTATTTACCTTTTATCCCACATTGGTTGTGTTTGTAATGTCTTGGGTTAGAAGTGCCTATTTAAGCAAGGCTTATTATCATTTGTAATCAAGTTCAAGAAATGGAAGCTCTTCTAATGGAAGTTGGAGAAATAGAAGCTATCAAGGTGAAGCTCTTCAAGTGTAATTTCTTTTAGTGAAGCTCTTCAAGTGTAAGCTCTTCAAATAGAAGCTCTTTGGATGTAATTTCTTGTAGAATCTCTTAGAGAGAAAATATCTCTTATATTGTAAGAATTTGGAGTTTGTTCCATTTGGAGAATATTGTAATGAATTTCAAGTATTAATGGATTCTTTATGAAGCATTTTTTTCATCTCTCCTATCTCCATCTTGTTGCATTTTTGGTTGTGAGTTGGTACGGGTGGTGTTGGCCCTTCATCAGTGGTATCAGAGCAAACCTTTGTTAGTGGTAGTAGAGCGTACCTACATCAGAAATATAGCACACCTTTTGAAAGAAATATTCACCTCTTTCTAATTGGTCCTCATATCATCTCTTATGTCTTCTCTCATTCATATCTTCATTCACCACCATGATCATGTATTCTAATACACTAAATCATCTTCATCTTGCATTCCTACATTTTGAAATCATCCTACACTATCTATCAACCTTCTAGGGCTTTCCACCTAGTCCAACCTTAGTCTAACCTTTTTTTAACCAAGTTTGACCAAATGTGACAATGTTTGACTAATTTCAATCATGTTCTAACCTCTTTCCACCATTTGGGGCATGCATACAAAGTTTTAGGTCATTCTAAGTCCAGTTGGGCTATTTTTGGCCTCCAGAGCCTTCCAAGGCATATTCTGCACTTTTTTAGCACACTTAGGCTTCCCAAGTGCACCATGGGTGCACTTGGTACTTCCATGGCACACTTGGGATTACCAAGTGCACACTAGGAACACTTGGGTGAGTTTTGGGCACACTTGGCGTAGTAGGATGCCTAGAACTGCTTCTAGAGCCCCTATGTTGTACTTTTGAGGCCATAACTTTTGCATTTCAACTCTAATTTTTAAACTATTAGTTGCATTGGATTTGTATCTTCATTTTGAGAAAATTGAGCTATCATTTTCATTATTTGGTAACTATCTTGAGTGGTAACCCTTGAAAATACTCTCAGGCCCTTGAATCGACATCACTTTCCATACTAATTCATCACATTTTGTCATTCCACTAACTCTGATCTTTTGGCCAACTTGATCATATCTCAACAATGTCCATCATCATTCATATCCTCTTTCACATCATTTTGGAACCATTTCAACATTATTTCAAAACCACTTCAAATCAACTTAGAATCATATCAAATAAACTCAAAATCACCTCAAATTAACTCAGAATCACCTAAAATTAGTCTAAATCATCACAAAACATATAAAACATCCAAAATAAATCATCTATTCAATCATAGGCATTTTTTTGGCTTTTAGTGCCTTAGAAACCTATTAATCTATCAAATCTTATCAATTTGGCTTTCGTACTGTCATGGATCTCAGTGCTAGATCAAACTATCATTCATGTCATCCAATATTTGACATTGTCAAGGCTCTCAATGATGGATCTTGACCTCATCAAATCACTTTAATAATATTGACTATGTCTGTCGATATTATTATGATCAACCTTATCAATCAATCTCAATCCTATAACATTTACAATGTTACTTAAATGTTACATATCTTTAGTTCATGTCATGTGTCCTTGGCATCTTATCAATTTCAATCAGTAAATCAATTTGACCATGGCTTGAGTCTACTTGTCATCATCCTATTCAATTCATATCATCATCACATTTCATCAAAGGATATTGTCACATTTGTTTAATCAATCTGGCCAATCACTTACTAATTTTCTCTATAGGATTAAATAACCCATAATTTAATCCTATGTCATTTCACTAATTATTCTTCTTGGCTAACCTCCTCAATTAATTGATATTTTATTAAATAATTGATTTATTATTCACAAACCATGGAAATTCTTAATTTGTTATGTCATATTTTCCATCAGTAATCCCATTTTCACTAATTTCTATTTTGTGGAATAAAGGATTTTTAATTCAAATATTCCATAAAATATTGGCATCATCATGACACATGGGTGTGACACCTCATAGGTTTTGCATTGACATTTGGCTAAGATATTTCATAATCCAATATTCTTATTCCCTTATGCATGTCTATCTTTAGCTCCCTTTGTCATAAATTCTTGGCTTTAAGTGGGCTTGAGGTGTCTTATGATGCGTCATAGATTCTCTCCCACATTTAGCCAAGTGTGTCTTCCATGCATCATAGAATCTTATACTTGGCATCTTGTGTCATATGCATCATGGATTCTCAAAGGAATCTCTTGCCACATCGCATATCCAAGGTGACTAATCCAATGCTCTTACTTTATGTGTTGACTCTAATATGAGCATTCTTTCTCTCATTTCCAGTCCCTAGTTTTCTCATTTTTTGACTCTTGCTTTCACATACAAATCAAAAATTCAAGTATTCTCATAGCATCACCATTATCATATACTTTTCTGCAAAAAATTTATGCACTATAGGCAATTTTTGAGCTGAATCATTTGGAGAAGAAAGAAGGACATGTGAGCTACAAATGAAAGAGGGGATTTCTAACCTTGTGTTGCTTTATTTATTAGTTTGGCTTTCATGGTAGACTAGAGGGTGTTAACATATGATCATTCAGTTTGTGATTTTCTCATAGTATGTTAGACATTAGCCCATTTTCTAGGTACTACATTTTCATGTCGGATTCTACTATATACTTACTATACTTGTATTATCAAAGAATATGGTAATATGTTGTAGAAACTCAATCCTAATATCCTTCAACATCTATTTCATCTACATCACTTGATTATAATTATTTCTTGCTGCAACATACTCTACCTCGGCCATACTTTGTGAAATTCAATCTTGTTTCTTTCTTATCCAAGAAATCAATCTTCCTTCAAGAAAGAATGATCCACAACTAGTGCTCTTTTTATCATCCATGCTTCTTTCCCGATCCACATCATTATATACACATAGAGTGAAATCACTTGATCTATCATACCAAATTCCATAATTAGATGTTGCTTTCATATATCTAAATATCTTATTTTTTCTACATAATGATACTCCTTAGGATCATCTTGAAATCTAGCTACAATCCCAACTACATTTTCTATATCTCGTTTTGTGTGAGTCAGATATTGCAAACCTCCAATCATGGATCTATATTTCTTCTACTCGACTATAGGTGTCTTGTATTTTCAAGATAACTTGTGACTAGTTATCATAGGTATACCAACAGGTTTACAACTTTCCAATCCAAACCTTTTTAAAAAATCTTTGAAGTACTTAAATTGTGAAATGAAAATACCATCACTATTCTGCATAATCTGTAATCCTAGGAAAAACTTCATTTCTCCTATCATGCTCATCTCAAATTCATTCTTCATTTCTTTGGAAAACTTATCACTTGCTTCATCATTACCTCCAAATATGATATCATCAACAAAAATTACTATTATAAAAAAACTATTCTCAATTTCTTTCAAATACAAGTTACTATCTATTGTACCTTTACCAATTCCAAGTTTTTCCAAATAGCTTTCCAACCTTGCATACTAGGTTCTAGATGCTTGCTTTAATCCATATAGAGCTTTCTTTAGTTTGCATTACATGTATTTGTCTTTTTTTAGAGGAAAAGCTTCAAGCTACTCAATATATACCTCTTTTTAAAGTTCTCCATTTAGGAAAGTTGTTTAACATCCATCTGATATACTTTGAACTTTTTATTCACTGCATAAGACAAGAACATTCTTATTTCTTCCATTTTGGCTACAAGGGCACATGTCTCCTCATATTCTATGCCTTCTTGTTGTGAGTAACCTTTGCATATAAGTTTGGCCTTATTTCTCACAACTTCTTCTTATTAATTCATCGTATTTGTGAATACCCATTTGGTTCCTATCAAATTCTTGTCTTTAGGTATAGGAACTAACTCCCATATTTCATTCTTCATAATTTTATCTAATTCTTCTTTCATTTCTTGAATCTAATGATCATATTTATGTGATTCATCTACACTTTTAGGTTCAACTTGAGAAATCAAACATATTTCCTCATTATCTCTATTTCTTGTCATTGCACCTTTGTCTTTGCTTCCAATTATTTTCTCTGGAGGGTGATTCCTTTTTAGATTTTTTTTTAGGGATAGGAGTTGACATCTCAACTATTATCTCATCACTAGGTTTAGGTCTCTCTCCTCTTTTATCAATAATTTGTACATCATTCTACACATCACTGTTAGTCTCAAAGAAAAGTTCTACATTCTATCTAACAATTCCAAAATTTTCTTCTTATTCATCTAAATTTTAATTTATCATATTTTCCTTAGTTCCAAACTTTTCATTAATATTTACATTTGTGCACTCAACTATTGTCTTGGTTCTATGATTAAAACATCTATATGCCTTTACTTTTTATGAATAGCCAAGAAACGTAACTTCATCACTTCTTGGATCAAACTTACCAACACCATCATCTCTCTCAATATAACACTTACTTAAAAATATTTTGAAATACTTAATTGATGGTGCATGACCAAACCATAGCTCATAAGGGGTCTTTCTCATAATTTTTTTTTATCTATACTCTATTCATAGTGTACATTGCTATATTGACTGCTTCTCTCTAAAATGTCTTGGATACATCCTTCTCAAACAACATTACTCTTATTGTCTATTCTACTAATTTGTTTCTTCTTTCTATAATCCTATCCTATTCGGGTGTCCTAGGTGAAGATAACTATATTTTTATTCCATTTTCTTCACAAAACATATTTAACTCTCTAGAGGTAAACTCTCCTCCTCTATCTAATCTCAAACATTTTATCTTAACACCATATTCATTCTCAACTATATTCTTAAATATCTTAAACTTCTCGAAAGCTTTAAACATCTCTTTAAGAAATGCTATCCACATTATTCTAGTGATATCATCAATAGAAATCTTGAAATAACTTCCACTATAGAATCCTCTCATTCTAAAGGGACCACTCAAATCTATTTGAACAATCTTGAGCTTCTCTATGGGTAAGAACTTCTTGTTGGGAAAAGGTACCTTCTTCTACTTAGCCAAAATAAATTCTTTGCAAACAACATTGGTAGGATTTATTATCTTAGGAAAATTTATGATTGCAAATGTGCTACAAATGTTTACAATATTATCAAATTTTATATGGAAAAATATCATATGCCATAACCAACCATTATCCACTTTAGCAACCAAACATGTCATTTTAGTGTGATTCAACTAAAATACATTACCTCTAGACCTAGTTCTAGTTCTAATCATCTTACCATCCTTATCCTTGATAGTGCAAGTCTTTTTGTGAATTTCAATTGATACCCTTTGTCCACCAACTATCCAACACTCATCAAATTATGATTTAATCAATTTAAAAAAAAACATAATCAGTGTTAGTTCTTCCATCTAAAGTAATGGATCCAATCCTTGTAATATTAAAGGTTATATTATTACCAAATCGAGCAATACCTCCATCATAGTGTCTAAATTTAACAAACTTATCCATATCACCATTCATGTGATGTGAATAACCACTATCTATTATCTAATCATATTTCTTTTCAACTTGGAACACTAGAACCTTTTCTTCTCTAATTTCTATATCAAGACCATCTTCCTTAATAGATACAAATCCTAGCTCATCATCACTTTCACTTTGACCTTTTTCATCAAATTCCTCTTCTTCATTACCATACAAGAAATTTCTAGGTCTTCTAGGATTGAAATTTCCCTTATACTTTTTCTCTCTTTTAGGACATTTAGATGCATAATGTAAAAAACTCATTACATGTCCAACATTTAAAGATATTCTTACCATCTTTTTCTCTTCTCACAAGAAGTGCTATACCTTCTGTTGGATGTTTTTCAACTATTAAGAAATAAAATACTTAATACCAAGATGACAAAGATCACAATAATCTAAGGATCAACTACTTCCTATAAAAAATTATATGTGCTTCATATCTAGACCCAATTTTAACAAAATCGAGATAAATTTTCTGCTTTTTAGGCTCTGCAAAACCAAGGTGGGTATACTTGAGGGATGGAATATTTTTGATATAATAATACACACATCCTTTACTCATTCTATGACAATTCACAATAATGCACATCCGTTATAGCAGATTTTGTCACAATTCTACTCAATTTCACAAATATTTCTGAGCAATAGTAGCTAATTAAGACTCAAATTATATGAAAATAAGTGCTAATTGGATTTGATACTCTTCAAATAGTAAATTAAAGTTGATTTGGATTCTATACTTGGCGCTTATTCATGATCCCTCTATCTGCAGACTAGATTAACTAGATCAGTGCCTCATCCATTGGTATTCAGAGTCTACTCCAATTTATAGATCTAATTGATTGCATTACAATCAATACTACCATTAGTTCTTACTAAAATTCATTCTCACATACATCCTTCCTATTACCATATAAACCCTATTAGATTCATTAGAGAATTTACTTAATTCATCAAATCAATAGCAATAATGAATTGACATACAACACGAAGTGAATTGCATTCAATTGAACAAGTTTTGCTTATACAACATTCAAATGACCAAGTAATAAAAATGTAGACAAAATTCAGCAAGAAAATATATGGGGATAGTTCATCTTTGTATTAATTTCCTTTGAAAATTATATACAATTTTAATAAGACTTAGAATGATTATAGAAAAGACATTAGAATCATGCAACAATAATGTATTCTCAGAAATTTGCAGAGAAAATACATCACAAAGTTTGGCACCAATAATTGGACCAACCAATATTCATTATAGACTAAAATTATACTATAAATTGGACCCTTTATCTAGCCCTAGAATCTCACTTTTATTGAGTGAGATGCAACAAGCTTCAAGCTTAGAGAATTGACAATTGTCCTATAGACAAAAGATTTTCTTACAATTGTTACTATCACAAAAGACAAAAATTTGTGTAACATAAATTTTTTTTTTATCATGATATTCCTTTGGTGGGGCTATTTTTTGTTTACATCTTTTAGGATATTAAAAAATCTATGATAGGCTCCTTTATCACTCTAATTCATCAGAGTATGTAGACATCAGGGTTGCCAATGATGAATTCTACTTTAATGTCTGCAGCTTTACTTCAATTCATGCCTCTTCATAGTCACCATCATGAACTGTCAAAATAATAGTTATCTATGAATCCTCTTCTACCACATCATTATCTATAACCATGATGATTTCTTCTTGAATTGGTTGCTCCTCTTTTTCCTTCCCTACATGTTCTAATGTGTTATCCATTTGGCTCTCATCTCGATCGATTAGCAAACATAACTGGTTGATCTATTTTCATTGATGAGACAACTACTCTACTTTTATTTCTTCTTCTATGAAATTAATTATTTGATCCCCTTCATGGCCCATACTCTCATCTTTTGATGCCACCTATTCTAAAGACACAAATTCTTTGTTCCACTAGTTAAAAACAATGTCATTAGGCCAATCAAAATTCAAGATTTCCCACTGCACTTTTATTACAAAATTTCCAACTTTTTCTATTTCAACAAGATATTGTATGATAACATTGTAAAATAGTTTCACTTTGACCAATTCTTCATTGGTCATTTCCCATAATATATGCTCCTTTTCATTTATAACATTATTCATTCTATGACATAGTAGTTCATCTAATTCCTTTCCCCACTCTTCTTTTTCCTTTATTCTATCAACCCTTTTAAGGGCACTGAGAAAAAGGTCAAACTTCTCTGCTATGTACTTGGAAAAAAATAAAATTATTCTCTTCTAAATAGAAATCTATTTCTCATCAAAATCCTTCAAATTACTAAGTATATCAAAAATCTTCTCTATTTGATGGCAAGGTAATTGGATGACAAAAATATACATAACAGTAATATCCTCATTTCTTTCACTCCACTTCTATACAATGGGCTTTAGGTTGTCTTTATCCCTCTTTATTTCATCCAATATATCTTGGATTCTTTCCAACTAGTCATAAAATGTTGGCCATTCAATTCTATCTACCAAGTACAAAATTGTTTGCCTAAGCTTCTCTTCATACTGATTATTCAATTCAATCTGCAATTGATATAACTTAGTTTTTTTCTTCTTCAAACTCTTCAATAGTGTAGAACTTAGGCCTCTATAGGGTTTTTGGTAACTCAATAATGGTGATGGATTTAAATGGCTCAATTGGGAGGTGAGGATATACAATTCTTAGTCTACTAGACTCCCCAACTTTCCTTTTTCCAAGTTGTTTATCCATTCAGGAGACTTGGTTTTCAAGTAGTTGTATTCTATTTCCTCTCTCCTCATATGCCTTAAGAATTTCTTCAAATTTATCATTTATTTTGACGAATTTACCTTTCTCTTTATTAGCTACTACACTCACAAAGGATAACATCTCTTGAGCCATCTTGGTGACATCTCCACTGTGTACTTCATCGGCTCTGTATAGTGTAAGAGTACCAGTATGTTCAACACTTCAAATTTCTTACATCCTGGTCTTTGTTTCTTTTTTAGACTAGGGTTTGGTGATCATTACTAAATTTCACCCCTCTATGTGCTTGTATAATTTCTTCTTTAGTCTTATATTGCACATTTTTCTCTTTTCTAATAGAATAAAAAATCATAGCATTAGCTATGTCCTACTTTGGCAAAACCAAAACTCTTGATTCTTTGACTAACTTTCTCCCAACCTCAGGTGCTAAATGGGAAAAATCTTCCAAAATTTTGGCTTTCACCTCTTCCTAAACTTCAAAGTCCAATTTGTTTGGTTGCTTTGTATTTATTTCTTTATATTTCTCCTCAAAATTGGCTATATTATTCCTCCACAAAAATTGTGCAAAGGCCCTAGATTGAACAAAATTTTCATCATTTATGAATTTTTGGGATTCTTGTGCAATGATAGGATCAATTTCCTTACCTTTATAATCAGCAATAGTGAGGTCAAAGGATGGCATAGGAGGCTCCTCAGGCACTCCTCTTTCCATATCAGTAGTACTAACAATTATGTCTCCTTCCCCACCCATTTGTCTTAGTTGTTCACTTAAATTTTCTTCATCTTCTATTGGGAGTGGGGTTTGAGTTGGTGAATATTCTTTCACAGAAGAAGAGGATCCCTATTCTAGTTTCTATCTTTTGGGTGCTCTAGTGGTAGGTGGACTCTCTAGTCTTGGCCTTCTGTGAGGGGAAACATGTTGTATATTCTAAACCACAATATATCTTGCCCTCATTTGTAAGGTATACTAGCCTAGAGCAACTATAATAATGCTATTTATTCTTTTCTCCACCTCTATTGCTTTATCAGGATATGCTTTAGCAAAAGTAGCCTTCTTTTCATTCATAGTTTGCATTATTACAACAAAATTATTCATTAATACATGCATTTTGGCCCCCCAATAATTCTAATCTTTTAAAGGATTATAATCAAGGTCAAAAGCATTAATTACTTCTAAGGCTTTACTAAAGACTATCCATTTTTCTTTTCTAACTTCCTATTCCTATAATGAAGAAATATTTCTAATAACATCTTCAGGGAAGTAGACATGTTGTGTAATAGCCTTATCTTTTTTTCTCTCCCTTAGGAGGTCATAGAATCCTTTTGGATCAATATATCTTGTATGGGATTCTACCATGTGATATCTATTCAAAAATATACTGAGATTTCTCCAGCCTTTCTTAACAAAAACAAAATCATGAGCCATAGTGACAACATAAAAGAAAGTGCCTTTACTTTTTCTGATCATGTCCCTTTCTTCAATGGCTCCAATTTGTCACAAAAATTAAGGAATTCCTATCTTCAAAGGTACATAGAAAGATAAAACATGAGGTTTTCCTAAAAAACCATAAACTCTAATTATAGTAGAGACATTGTATGGCATTATATTCCCTCATTTGTGACTGACCAAAAGTCCCTTAGCATAGTCCTTAGGTCTGATTAATTCTAGTAATAGTTATGGAATTATTGGGCTATCCCCTCTTAGGAGCAATCTAAGACTTGATACAAAATATCTGTCAAACCTGACATAGCTTGCATCCCTTGCTTCCAAAGTCATATCAGCACTCCATAGCCAGACTGGTAGCTTCTCACCATCCTTTTCTAGCTCCAACTCCATTCCCTTAGAGAAAAAGGTAACTCCCTTATAGAGACATATGTGCATCAAAAAGGAGTACTATCAAAAGGTCTATTTACCTTACCTTGAGATATTCCCACCAAACCATTATGAATTTATTCTGCAAGGAAAGTGGCAAAATCAAGAATGGTGCTCATTCCAAACTACAACGTTTAAGCCATAATAAGAATAATAAAACCTTGGATGTATTCCTCCTCATCCATCCCAAATATTTTGTAAAGAGTGAAATACAGTGCTTGAACTCTAGGATTAAAATATTTCTTCATCAGTGGCTTTGGGGTGCTTGATGTAACCAAGGGTAGCAACCCAATCTTAGCAATACATTGTTGTAATGGCCCTACTCTCAAATATACTCTCTGCACATCATACCTTGCTTGAAAATCAGCCATATCAACAGTCTCATGAATTGCATGGTTAGGGTTGAGTTTAAAAACCTCATTGATTAGTGCAAGTGAAATCCTAAAAAGATTATCTCCAGCATGATTCTTTACAATTCTAGTGATATGGTCATATTTCTTGACCATATCAGACAATAGATCACTATCAAAGAAAACCCCAATAACCACTAATTTACCAATATCAAACTCCCATTATAAAAATAATTCTAAGCCTCCTATAAAAACCTAAGCATCTGTCACCTAATTGGCTCTATCATAAAAACCCTCACCTATAACCAACCTAGGGTTCTTTGGGATAAGCTCTCTTCCCTTTGTTATTTCTTTCATTATAAAAGGCAACTATTCCAAATAATCATCATGAACAACCCTTTTGATGTTTGGCCAGAAAATTCCTTTCGAGGAGGCATTTTAAAAAACTTCTTAGTGCAATTGTAAATTTTCAACTTTCGAAGAGTTGCAGACCACTTACCTATTGATTTTTCTTCCTTTTCTCTGAGAATTTCTCTATAAATTGCTAAAAAGCCCACAAAATCTCATGCCCTAGCTCTAAAATCCCTTGCACTCTTGAGAAATTTATGATTATGTAGTTTAGAAATGGTGAATTTTGTAAATTATACTATAGTATTGATATCACATGGAACAACTTTGAGCACATTTATGTTCGTTAGCCGTTAATTTTCATATCATGCTTTAGGTTTAAATTTCACCCATCGATCTCACAACATCTGAAAATTTTATTTGAAAGAAGAAAAGCCTTTTTTAGTGTTTTAAAGTCTTGGCTACATGTCAAATAGGAGCTTCCCCATTTTAGGTAATTTCCTTGCATCCTTTCATTGCAGTGAAGCACTGGTCATTGATCTTACCAAGATCAATGATCATAGAAAAATGCAACACCTTATTAATAAATTTTATTTGAAAAGTAAGCCCATGACATAATCATTTCCAACCTAGCACATACATGTCATTCTTTGCCAATTACTATGCTCTGGCTCATCAAATCCTTCCAACCTAGCATGACTCAACAACTTCCTTATAACTTGGTCCCACTATGCCACACGAAACATAGGTGCTTTCTTGCAATGCTTAAAGTTAAGTCATTTTATCAATGTAGGTAAGTGCTATCTATCAATCTCACTTTGATCAATGGTGTAATAAAATCACATCCCTTTAGGATGCAGTCAATAGGACCAGCCAGTGAAATACTTCCTTTATGCACCAACATGTCTGACAAATGCCACAATAGAGACTTCATTATTGTATTTGAGAAAAGTGGGTCCATGACATCACCATGTGCCATGCATCCTATTGGCACTTCCCCATAATACGTAATTGTCTTCCATTTTCTTATAATGGTAAAGCACTATCTGTCGATCTCACCAAGATCAACGATGCCTCAAAATTGAACACAAAGAAACCCCATTAAATGAGCCAACTAATAACATCATAGGAATTTAGAATGTGCATTGATAGGTACTAACTTCTCTGAAGACAAGATCTGACAAATTTTGGTCTTTGCGACGTATTGAATATCTACTGTCAGTAAGGGCTATGTGGTGCATAGGTGCTTGCCTGCTTTAGCTAAAGACCTTGCATTTCTTCATTGCATGATGTGCTAACCATTGATCTTAGAGAGATTGATAGTCAACCAAAAAGATCACCACAGTCAAAATGATTAACAAATATCTAAGAAATGTAACTACAATTAGAGGTGAGCTTAGCAAATAACAAGGTTTGTTTCATGAAAAATAATAAAGTAATCTTTGTGAAAAGAAAGCTTAGGATAATCTTGTCCTATCTAATTTTGTTTGAAATATTATTTTCAAAAAATTTCAAAGGTTAGGGAAAAAAAAGAAAGGATTTTAGGGTTTCAACAATTTTTACCCAATGTCTTGACCTATTTTCTAAAAATCTTAACATATCCTTAGGGATTTTCACTACTGGATGCAACAACACATGAATGGTGAAAAAACTAGGCCAACAATGGCTCTATCTAGGGACAATGAATAAGAAAAATTCATATGAGGGCTTAGAATCTTTGGAAGAAGTAGACCACAAGCTTGACCTTCTTACTTTTTGATAACTCTAAGAGAGTAGAAACATAGAAAAGAGAAAATACAAGGGTTATAAAAAACACACAAAGAATTCATAGAATGTATAAGGAAACCCTAACTACTATTCATGGAAAAAACAAGCATTTTAGGAAAAATACCTCTTCAAGAACTATCTATGAACTAGAAGTTCAAGAATGTTTCCTGATAGATCTTTGAGAATATAAGAGTCTTCTCCCCATGTGTTTTAAATCAGATAGGGACCTAACCATATAGGATCAAACTTACCATGTTTTCCTTTATCCTCAACCCTAGCATTCCACATGAGGGCTAAATCTCCAAATTCAAATTTCTTGCTCACTGTCTTTTTATCATAGAGTGCTTTGACCCATAGTTGAAATTTTTTATTTTTGAGTGATGCCTCTTTCCTTGTCTTAGTTAGTCCAACTAACACATCCAACCTTTCTTTCATATCATCAATGATATCCCCATCATTTATTTGAATGTAGTTATACAAACCCAGTAGGTTATTCTAAGGCATCCTTGCCTAGATTCTATATGCAATATCAAAAGATGCTACACCAATGGATTTCTTCACAGTCACTCTATCAGCCTGTATTGCTAACTACAACTTGGAATCCTAGGCCTTCTTTTTATCATCCAAGATTCTCTTAATAACCTTTTAGCAAGCTTTTAGTTGTGGATTCAGCTTGTCCATTTCCATGTGGATGATAAGGAGAAGATGTTGATCTTGTTATTCCATATCTATCACAAAATTTTATAAACTCCTCATATTTGAAGCACATTGCATTATCCATCACAATTTTTTGTGGGCAACCAAATCTTGAAATGATGTTATTGAGAAGAAAATTGTTTACAACCATACTAGTTGCATTTCTTGTTGGAATTGTCTCTACCCACTTTGTGAAATAATTAGTAGCAACCAAGATCCATGAATAAGTACTACTAGACTTGGGGAAAATTTCACCTATAAAATCCATTCCCCATTGCTGAAATGGTGCTTGAACTTCAACTAACTTTAATTGAGTATTACCTAAAAATTTTAATTTACCTGCAAACCTTTGACAGGCGTCACACTTTCTAACCATTATCTGAGCATCTTTAAAAAAGGATGGCCACCATAATCCAACTCTCATTACATTATGTATAGTGGTCTTGGCCATATAATGTCCTCCATAAAATCTAGTATGCATTTCATTCAATACCTCTATTGATTTCTCTTGATCAACACACATTAGTAGTACTCCTTCAGAATTTCTCCACTATAAGCTATTCGAGACAATAATATATCTGATGGCTTGTAATTTGGTGCTTTTTTTTTCATTTTCAGTCAGATGGGAAGGAGCTTCCATGTGTTGTAGACAATGGTTGACATTAGTATACCATTCACATTGGTCCATATCACACAAACCTAACTTTAAGTCATTTGTCACTAAGCTTATTTGATTAGCATCAAAATTGGATTGAGCCATAAGCTTAGCTAACCCCTGACCTCTCACCAATTTTGTTATCTATATTTCAATGTTAAATTCTTGGATCCTATTGATCCATCTACATCTTCTACCTGATACTTCTTGTTGAGAAAATATGTCTTTTATAACAACACTAGGTACAAATGTAATGATAATGACACCTACCAAGTAGCATCTAAAAAACTTAATAGCTTTCACCAAGGCATAGCCTATTTCTCATTGATATCATATTTTAGTTCAACGGGCTGTAATGATTTGCTAAAGAATGTAATTGACTTCTCATTTCCTTCCTCATTTTTTTGTAATAAAATTGTAGCTACAATATGGAAGGAAGCAAAAGAAAATATTTTCATGGGCTTTTCATAATCTAGAGTCCTAAGGACTAGAGTATTATTTATGGAAATCTTGATATATTGAAAATCTTGTGAGGATTAACCATCCCAATTTATAGTAGCTCCTTTCTTGTGCATTTTAGAAATAGGTCTACTAATTTCAGCACAGTTAATAACAAACCTTCTTAGAAAGTTAACTTTCCCAAAGAAAGATCATATTCCCTAGTAATCTGCCTTTGGTCACCCCAAATGTACATTTCTTTGGGTTTAAAGATACTCCATATTCCAAGGCTTTGATAAAAATCTTCTCCAAGTGTCTAATGTGGTCTTCAACCTTCTTGGAATAAGCTACAAGATCATCTTGGTATACTACCATAAACTTATTGACATAATCATGGAAGGCTACATCCATAGCCCTTTGAAAAGTTGCACCAGCATTATTTAACCCAAATGGCATTCTCACATATACATAGGTTCCCCATGGAGTAGTAAAAGCTATTTTAAACTATTCTTCTTCCTTCACCAAGACCTAGTTATACCTTGAGAACCCATCCATCATGGACATTAGTTTAGAACTAGTTACTTGATGTAACATAGCCTCCATGTTTGGCAACCCATAATTATCTTTTAGAGAAGCAATGTTTAAGTTTCTGAAATCTACACAGTCAGATGTCTCCATTCTTTTTCCTGATAGGTACTAGATTTGAGACCCAAGTAGAATGCCTAATAGGTTTAATTATCCCTCCATCCCTTAGCTTCATTAGCTCTTCTTGCATTTTAGGTGCTAAGGAAGGATTTATAGGTCTCTACTTCTGTCTAAAAGGTTTTGCATTTTCTTTCACTTGTACAACATGTTGGAAAAAGTCTTCTCTATAGACCTTTAGATCCTCATATGACCATGCAAAAACATGTCTATATTTTCTTAGTAGTTCAATCCATTGCTTCCTAATTTTAGCTAACAAATTCTGACCAATATAAACTTTCTTGGGGGTCTTAGTAGTACCAAGGTTTATTTCTTCCAGCTCTTGGGGTTTAGGATCTTTAGCTCTAGGGCTTACCCTATCTTGGTTGTCAAACATGTTCTCTAGAACAACCAAAACCTTAGATAACTTATTATTCTTTAATTATATGATGTCTTGACCAAAAATTATTTCCTTACCATCTATGGTTTCAATCAGATCACTACAGTCTAATTCTTGACCATGGTATTTGTCTTCATTCAAGAAGAAATTTACAATGTCTTTGTCATCTTTAAATACTTGCCAATGTTCAATATTTTTAGGTATTGATGGCCTATTCTAAACCTCAATCTATGATATTTTTACAAATGATACATCTTTAGGCTTGATAGTTAAATTTGCTAATAGGTCAGCCATCTTATTCTGACTCTTATCTCTCCATGAAATACCAAATGCATCAAAGAATTCAATCTGATCCTAAACAATATTTCTATACTATTTCAATCTTTTATTTTTAGAGGTATATGTTTCCCTTATCTATGAGATAACCAATTCAAAATCAACTATGGCATGCAACTTTTTAATTCACTAGTGGGCAACAACCTTCAGTCCTAATAAAAGAGCCTCATTTTCTACTATATTATTGGTGCATGAGAATTTTAATGTGAAAGACTATCTAAAAGTGTTCTTCTTTAGAGAGACAAATACTAATCCTACCCCTACACCTTCTTTAGAGCTAGCCCCATTAAAGTACATGGTCCACAATATTGGTGAATCCATGCAACATTCAACTTCATGCTCAATCATAGTAGGTAGTTTCTCAACTTCTTGAATAATCAACTTTGCCCTAAAAGTGTTCATGCCAGTGTCTAAGAAACAAGTAGAATCTTTGTCAATTTCTTCCCCCAAAATGTGACTGACCCATGGCTCTCTATCTACTTTAACAACCTTATCACCTATGTAGAATTTTGCATAGGTTAGGTCACATTGTAGGTTACCTCCCATAGCAGCACTCCATTTTCTAGAGAGCAACATTCCATAATGTGGAGGAATGTCAACTAATAGTACCTATAACTAGGACTTCTCTATCATCCATACCTCTACATCTGCCTTGCTTAGTATCTACTTTCAACCCTAGGGCTTCCATTACTTTAAAGGGCATGATGGTATTAGAGGCTCCTTAGTCTATTATGCAATTTTTAAAGGTTTTTTCCTTTTATAATTAGGCTGAGAAAGAATGGGTCAATATCTTCTATATATGCTACTAATGAATCATCCAAAAATATTTGAGAAATTTGGGATATAATACCACTATCTTCTACCACCACTGGGATTCACTGAATGACACTTTGTTCTACAATGTTGCTATTATTTCCTATCCCACCCAACCATGACTAGGCTTTACTTTTCTGCTATTAAATTCTAAATAGTTTAGACAAGGGCACCTTAACAATTATTTGGGACAACATAGATATCATATCAATAGGTTCAGATATAGTGGGTTTTACAAGAGTACATGGGGTGGAAACATTTTGAACAACATGCAATATCACTTACTTGATATTATTAGATTTTGATTTCTCTTGCACAATTTCCTTTGCTATCTCATTTGTTTGGAATTGAACCTTCTTCTTGGGTTCCCACTTCTTGGTTTTTTTGTCTTTTACTTAATTGCCTCTATAGTAGCCTTCTTATTTTCATCTTTCATCTTATGTGTAATGTATTTTATGAATATACCGAAAGGTTTTCCAACATCATTATTAATTGTTCAATTTCTCAAATTGTAATTGCTATGCACTTAGGAAATCATCTCTGTAGTGATCCTATCACTCTCCTCTTTAGAGGGTAGTGTCAAGTTTACATGGCCAATTTCAAAAGATATAACACATACCTAATCTTCATCATAACCTTCATCATATGAGAACACTTTTTGATGATGCAACTGATACAAAACTCTCTTATTTGAAAGATCATTTTTAGTTTCTTCCAAATCAGAATCTACACAATCATCACACATGCTCACCATATTACAAATTAAAACATTATGGCTCTTTTCTTCTTCTTCTTCCACATTTTGCGCATTTTGATCTAATGCAAATGATTAAGCAATTGTACAATAATATGAAGAGTGAGGTGATTGACATATGATGCACCATGGTACATCATCATTCATATTAACAGAGCTTCTTTGTAGAGGATCTAGTGTACCCTTATCTTTTGCATTTTGGACCTTGTAAAGAATTGGTTTACCATATTTCCATTGAGTGGTATAAGGATAGTTTTGCACTCTAGGTTGTCTATTGAAATTGTTGTTGTTCACTGGGCTGTTCTCACTGACATTAGGCTTATGTGTATTGAAAGTTGTTGGGTTCATCTTTAAGTCCAACACTTGACCTATTGTGGGTTCTTTAGGTTTCTTACCTATAGGAATTTTATCAATTTCCTTTTTGTTGTTATTATTGGGATTGAACAACTTTGGATCATCTCTCCTACCAAGCTTGGTAGATGCTTTGCTATTATTTTCAATATTCACTACAATCTTATAAGCATCCCTCAAAGTTTTAGGATCTTTATCCCTCAACTGCTAAGCCATCTTACTATCAAAAGCTTTAAAATAGGTTGTAAGAAAAACATCCTCATTCAACCTCATAACCTAGAACAATTTGTACATCCCCTTTTGAAACCTCACATTGAAATCAAATGTAGATTCATTAGGGTTTTTCTTGATGTTATTGAAATCATTCAACATAAATAGTATTGTATCCATATTGTTCTTTAAACAATTTTTCTAAATCACTCCATGAACTAATGCCGTCATCAAGAAATATCCTAAACCAATCCCTTGCATCCTCAGTCAGTGAATGAACAAACAATTTCATTACCACATCCTCATGTTCAACTTCAAAGTCATTTAACATGTCTATGAAAATTCTTAAGTGCTCTTCACCAGTAACAACATTATTTCCAAAGAACTTGACAACTTTATTTCTTAAGTCAAAAGATATAGGGTGTGGGAACCATGAATACCTACAAATGACATATGTCTATTATTTTCCATATAGATGGGCTCCTTCTAAAAACTAGCAACATTTGAGGTACTTGCTACATTGGCTTGATTATGAACAACACTTTGAGATTGTTGAGTTTGTAGAATAGGGATCTGAGTATTAATGGTGGATGATGAAGTAGGGGTAGTCTGAGATACAACCTAATTTGAAATTATTGGTCCATTAGTAGGTGTAGAGGTTGTAGGTTGGGTGGATAAATTTGGCCATGAAGCTAAAGCAGAGTGGGACTTAATGAACTAATTTTTTCTCCTAGTTTCTACTACCTGAGCTTCATTCTCAACCTTCTCAAGCTCTTTTGTAAGATCTTCCTTCTCCTTCTTAGCCTTCTCTAGATCTAGATCTAACTTTTAAATGGGAGGGTTTATAGATTTACTTGCTACTTGAGGCTCATTTATTTGGATTCCTATAGCCTTGCCTTTTCCTTTATCTATCTTCTTGACAATAGGTTCTACATGGTCATTTTGAATAGGCTTGTGGGGTTGGACTTAGGAAATAACAGGTTCTTGTCTTTGGCTTAGAATTTTTTCTTATTCCTAAACCTTAGTTATCAGACCATCTATATCCCCAAAAACATCCATGTGAAGGACTAAATTTATTTCTTCTAACTTCTTGTTTTTCTCTTTTAAAGTAGCCATCCTTCTAAGAAAGTTATCTCTTTCAACAATGTCATTTAGGGTGGCTTTCTCTCTTTCCCTTTCTAGAAGAGCATGTTTAGCTTCTTCTTCTACAACTTGCTTCTTTAAAACATTTATTTCTAAGTATATTTCTTTTGGATCTATAAAAGTGGCCTCTGAATTAGTAGGATCATCTAGGTCTATAAGGTTTGTATCCATATAAGGAACTACTCTAGGGACAAAAGATTTTTCCTTTGCACTATTATATCCCAACCTATGATTCATTTCATCTATCACATTAGGTCTATAGAATGCATCTTCCATGGGAGACATATTCTTATCTTGGTAAGTTCCTTCATCCTATAATGGAGTACTAAATATTCCCCACAACAATCTAGTGGTTTCTAACTCAGAACTTAATGAAGAAAATTCTCTCCCTACCACTAGTTGATATTGAGAGTTTACTGAGATACTACCCCTTGGTTTCTAAGTGGGGTTTACATTTTTTTCTTTTTTTTTCTATTTCTTCTTACCTCCTTGGGGTAGGTTAGTATACAAGGGTATATTAGGGTTGGCTCTTGCATAGGCTCTTGTGTTTTTTCTCTTGTTAGCCATGCTTACTATTTATCAAATAAGCACTAGCTTCAAAACCTTGATCGAGTGACCACCCTATTCTAGGGAAAATATAACAATACAATAACTCTTAGCTTTAAGGAAAGGACACAAAATAATGTAGAAATATCAAACACATAGATGAACCAATCACAAAGATCATAATATGACAACTCTTGTTTGATAGATAAGACACTTGAAAGGGTCATATATGTTATTGTACATCTATGGCATTTGGGTTTCCTTTTATTTTTTAAATTCTCAAGGTTTGATGCTAAAAAAGTCCACTATAACCATAGGTAGTACTAAAAAGAGCTAGCAAACACGTACACAACAAGAACAAATAAATTGTAGTACTTCTCACACATGTGTTGAACTCCCCAGTAGAGTCACCATTTTGTTGGATGTTTTTCAACTATTAAGCAATAAAATACTTAATATCAAGATGACAAAGATCACAATAATCTAAGGATTGACTACTTCCTATAAATAATTATACGTGCTTGATATCTGGACCCAGCTTTAACAAAATGAAGATAGATTTTCTTCTCTTTAGACTCTGAATATGAATGGATGAGGCACTGATCTAGTTAGTCCAGTCTGTATATAGAGAGATCATGAATAAGCACCAAGTCTAGAATCCAAATCAACTTTACTTTAATATTTGAAGAGTATCAAAGCTTGACAACACTTATTTGCATATAATTCTTGAGTCTTAATTAGCTACTATTAATCAAAAATATTTGTGAAATTGAGAAGAATTGTAACCAAATCTTTTATAAGGGATGTGTATTGTTGTGAATTGTCATAGAATGAGTAAAGGATGTGTGTAGTATTAGATTGAAAATCTTCCATCGCTTAGGTATACCCACCTTGGTTTTGTAGAGCCTAAAGAGCAAAAAATCTATCTCAATTTTGTTAAAGTTGGGTCTAGATATGAAGAACGTATAATTATTTATAGGAAGTAGCTGATCCTTAGATTATTGTGATCATTGTCATCTTGGTATTAAGTATTTTATTTCTTAACGGTTGAAAAACATCCAACATCTTCTTCAATCTTCTTGTCTTCATCAAATCTAGTTCTATTACTACTATCAAAATATCCATGTGTACCTACAATTCTAGACCAATTTGGTCAAACATTCAAAATACTAAAAGCTATCTTCACTCTTGTCAATTCTCTTGATTGTCTGATAACTAGTTATGTTACTTCCAAATCCCTTGTAAACTCTCAGTACAGGGTATAAATAATTAAATCATCTAATCTACTTGCCTGAATGGTGGTGTGAAAGTTCTCAAGATCTTCCACACAATCTCATCTTCTTTCTTCTATCATAGTTGGCCCAATCAAATCTAGGACTATCTTTATTGAAAATATTCTCCATAGATCTCCCAAAATTATTAAGCTTTTGCTTCAAGGACCTAAAGCTATAATACTAATTGTTAGATATATAGTCCACCTATATAACTAAGAAGGGGGGAGGAGGGAGTGTGAATTATTTATCCAACTAAAATCACAATTATCAACCTTATTAAACTTTAACCATATGAGCAATATAATTAGAAACCACAACAAGATATTCATGCACAATAGCACCAGATATGTTAACTAGTGAAACCCTTGATCAAAGGGAAAACCTTGATGGGAATGGTACTGACAAGATGATGTACTAATATAAATATTCCTTGTTAGAGGATGGACCCTTAGGAGATTCCAACCCTATTAGGAGTTGTGCCAATTGTGTTAGGAGTTTTGGAAGAAAATTGGACCCACTATCCAAATAGCTTTAAGGGAAAGATCAATGAATCCAGTATCCAAATGATCTCTATATTATTCTTTGTAGAATAATACAATTGAATATTAATTGCTTCCTCTTTATTTGTCCTATTAATTGGACTTTTTCTCCTTCTGATGTTGTAACCAAATAAAAAAACTTGCATCTAATAAACCCTTGGATAACTTACTCACATTCAGGAAACACTCTACTCCTTTTTTGCACTTTGCACTTAATTCAATACTTGATACACTTTTACAAACAAGGAAAACATCTTTCAATTATACCATCTCATCAAAATGATTCCTTGAGTTAGTATTGAGGCTTTTCCAATTAATTATAATCAGATAATTAATTAATTACAAATAAAATAGCACTATTGGCTCATAGTATATACAAAACTTCACATGTGTGACTTCTTGACCTGTGGCCTTTGTTGACATCACCATCAAACTTTCCTCTATTAGTAGCTGACCGTGCATCAATAGATTATATCAATATGAATGGATATAATTTAAACATAAAAAATGGCTTCTCAAGTGCTCTATCTCTATGCTACTCTCTATAAATTAGGTACTACTTACATACATCTTCAACTTAGACTCTGTACATGTAATCTTATCATCAAGAGATTGTATTGAACATGTCCATGAATGTGCATCACTAGAAAATCAAATTATTGTTCATACAACTAAGACCTCTATTTGCTACTCTGTTGGTCTTCACAAACTTACTTCTATGTTGACATTAATGACAAACATAGTCATGAGTGCAACATTTCAATAGTTTCCAATGCTTAGGATACTCCCCCAATGTATTATAATCAAAATTCATGCTAACAAAGATTACAATGTCATCACCATGACAGAGTTATCTAGTAAAAGTTGAGCATACAACATTTATACTCAGTAAGATAGTGATTGCCAAGTATTTAGTAGAGACCGAGTAGATATAAGAGCCAAGGAATATAGTATGAGCTGAGAAATTTAGTGAAGACTAAGAATATTGAATAGTTATACAGAAGACAAGTAAAAAAAAGGAACATTTATGCATGTCTAAGTGCTAGAACATTCAAGTGTCAAGTAATTGAGTTTTGATATGAGAGTTTGTAATCGTAGAAACTCATATGTAAACCATTTTGGCCAAAATTTATATGACATTTAATATTTATAGAGTCATCTCAGATGTTGATTACATGTCATTGAAAAAGATAATGATCCCTAGGCATACAATTCATTCAATTGCAAAAAGAGATGTAAACAACAAAAGACGATGAAGTTTAAGTTGTCGATCAAGATATAGAAACTTCATAGAACATATATTTAAAGAGGATTCTAAACCTAGAATCATATGTATGAGAGAGTGTTAAGAGTTGTCATCAAAGAAAGAAGATGTGTAAGGAGTGAATGTGCATGTGAAGGAGATAAATGAAGTTTAGAGAGAAATCTAGTAGAGAGAAATTAGAATAGTGAAAAACTTAATAGAGATATCAGATTAGAGATATAGGAAAGAGGAGACCTAATATCATGTTGTATAGAAAATTGAGGGTCAAGTATTGAAACATTTTTTTTGTAATTGATACAGGGTAAATCTCTTAACAAAGTGGTCCTAATAGGCCTATATAAATATCCTAATAAAGTCCTTACTTTATTATGAGTGGAAAATCCTTTAACAAGGTGAGACCTAATAGTCTATTAAGCTTTTAACAGAGAAGACCCCTAACAGGGTAGTTCATATTTTATGATCAAACATTGTAACCTTAATAGGTTAACTTTATCATTGCAATAGTGAATATTTGTGGGTTTCATCCCCACACCATTTTTACCTTCATCTTGAAGTGTTTTAGGGTAACAAAATCATTGTGTTACATGTTGAACTTTTATGGATGTGATGTATGACATTTTGTTGTAGCATTATAGTTTTATTGATAGATCTATGAGATGAATTAGGTATGAATTAATGAAATTGGCTTTGACGTCAAAAGTTTGAGATCCAGATTCACCCCCACTCTCAATATGTAGTTTCCCATATACTTCTTCCAATAAATATGTCTATGATAAAAGATTAAATGACTTATGAGAGAATTACTTTGAGATGTGTGAGGGAAGATATATTTTCACTTTGAAAATAATAGCTCTAAACCTATGATTGAATATTTGCTTGCAAATCTACAAGCATAACAAAGAACCCAAAAAGCATATTTTTCTTAGACCTTTAAGAATAGATTAACTTGATGGAAAATTGTTTATACATTTTATGGAAAGGTGGGCATATTCCCAAGGCACTATAGAAAAATTAACCCAACTTGTTCATAAAGGTCTTGGTGAGTAGTTTTTGGATATGTAATCACAATTTTGGATATCTTGCTCCTACATACAAGAAAAAATAGTTTTTTTGTTGGTCCCAATTGATACCAGGGAGGGGAGGGGGTGAATCAACACTATCTCTAAAACCAATTAGTCCTCTAGCCATTTATACTATACTAACTAACAACTAATTGAATGCTAATAAGATTATGAATGTAGTAAGATAGAAAAAAACTCACACACAAAAGAGTCATTAAAGGACACACAAATTTTGTATGTGGAAACCCTTAATGAGAGGATGAAAATAATAGTAGGGAGACTATACCCACTATCCTATTATTGTATATAAAAGATTATCTAATTAAGAGCTACAACTTGTTCTTTCTGAGAATACATCCTTCTAGGAATGTTAGTAACCTATTAGGATTATAATCAACCTATTAAGGCTACCTAAATATAGGATTTGGCACTCCTTCAAAGAGGTACCTTGTTAAAGGATTTAAGTTATGTTTGATACTAAAATATTCTTGATCAAGATCTTACAAGATGATTACAATTATCAAAGATAAATTAAATATGATATGTATAATAAAACACTTCTTTCTTGATAGATCTCTAGTAAATGTCATTTGAGATGTAGTGATCTCCTCTTACTGCTTGGTTGTACTCAATTATATCCTTCTATATCACTTAATTTTCTCCCCTACTTACCCTTGTTTGCAGTATTTTCCTTTGCCTTTAGTTAGATGTGACCTTGAATCTTGATCTTTTGATTAACTACTTCTATTCTTTTACTTTGTTCTTCTCACTAAATAAGCAACAAAATAGGGAAAATAGGGAGAGATGGGGAATACCAAGAGTTCTTCTAACTAAGATGTGACCTTGAATTCTATTTTCTATTCATATCCCCCTTTTATCATTAATAGGAAAGGGTATCTTTCCTCTATAGCTTCCAATTGTTCCTTCCATATGTCTATAATTTTGTGGAGTACCAAAGAAAAATTGATAATTGTTGATAGATATTGTTGCATTAATTTTATGGTGTCCTTGGGATCTATAGATAGCATGAAATATTTATATTTGAGGTCTCCTTGGATGATTCCTATGATGGGGATTAGGAAACATTGTAGCTTAAAGAGTGTGAAGTTCCTCTTGAGTTTCTTTGTAGTAGCCCGATTGATCAAATGAATTTATTCTTAAATCTAACTGGAGTACACACTAGCTAAACTAGTTGATACATCAAATTTTGTTTGAGTGACTTGAAGTCCCTCATGAGCTATTCTTAGTGTATAACTTAGATCAATAATATTTTTTTGTAAATCTATATTTTGTGAAGTATTGGAGAGATATCCTTCAATACTATAACTATAATTTTTCTCACTTCTGCAAGTTCCCATTAGTGAAACTCAATAAATTTCTTGAATTTTTAATTTTCTTTCCCTTTATTAAGTAGATCAATCATTTTACTTACATCTGCATTCTTGAATAATTTCTCTAGTTCCCTAACAAGATCTACATCAATGTCATATTGTACATCACCACGTCTATCCCTATAACCAATTTCCTTGTTTTAATTAGGGTATGTGCACATTCCATTCTCAGATTATCCTTCATTTCCAATTAAATTTTGTGCAACAAGTTATTATGATGATTACACTCTTTACTTCTTAGATCTTTCACTCTTACAACATTCTTATCTAATTCAGTTTGAATTATTTCAAGATCCTCCATTTCTTGAGTGTGTCACTCATAGAGTTTTCCTTCATCTTTAGAGCTTGAAGATGAGGATGAAATTTTTCTCCTTTTTTTATTTTCTCCTTTGTATTTTCAAACTCTTCTCTCTCTAGCTATAGCTTCCACTTTTTAGATGTTGACCTCATAGAGCCTTCAAGTTTTGCTAGTATTATTTTCTGACTGGTTAATCAACTTCCCTTTATATATTTTTCTTCTCTTGTAATAGATTCTAAGTAGTGTCCCTTTGGTGCAGGGGCACCTTGAATCATCGAGCCCTCATATTTTCAAATTTTCTTGTGTTATGCTCCAAGGGAGCCTTTGTAAGTATAATAAGGGTCAATGGACCTAGGTGTGTTAGCTAGGGTATTGGATGTTAGAAGTCATTAGATGTCCTTGGAAGAGTCACTAATTTAAAAATCAAGGCATAACTTGCCCTATGGAAATGAGTAACCTAAGGTATAAGTCACTAGCTTAGGGAAGGGTCCCTAGCATTAAAATTCTAAGGGATATCCTAGTTAGCAAGTAGAGTTTTAAGAATTGCAAAGCAAGACAAATTGCAAAAGTTGCAATATTGTAATATTGCAATTTTTGCAACAAAATGCTCATTTCTCTTTAAACACATGAAGGAGGCCAATGAAAGCCCTAATATGAAGGTGAAATACCTAGGGGGACACATAAATACCTTCCAAAACCCTAAGGTGGTTAGTAGTTAATGTTATTTGTATAGACAACATGTTGCAGCATGATTTATGAGTGCAAAAGGACTATAAAACTAAGGTTTTGAAGGTTTTGGTATCTTTTTTTTTGTGTTTTATCTATTGGTATTATATATAGGATAGTTTATAACATCTTTGTTTCAAAGAGTGTGTTGTGGTTGTGCATAGTTTCTTTGTTTTGAAAATGTTTTACTTTCAGCTAGTCTATTGCCCAGTTATTAGCAATTTGCATTGGCAATGAGATAACTCACTATCCCACCATAGGAATTATATGACCTCTTAGGGATAGTGAGTATACTCAATGTACTATATCATGGAAAAATTAGGGGCCCACATAACTATGGAAGTTATTTTTAAGCTCTTGCCCTAGGTGACCCAAAGCATGCCTGACTAGGGAAGAAATAGATAACAAAGCTTATTTTTTGCAGGGATTGTGGAGATCTTTCAAAAAGTTAACATGGAGGTTGTAAGGGAGTGAGAGGAAACCATTTAGGTGGAAGGAAAAGGTGTGGCCAATCCACTAAGGCACCTTACAAGACCAAACAATAGGTTGTCCTTACAAACCCTCAAAAACCCTCAAAATCAATAGAGGTGTTGTACGACCATTTTAGGGTATAAAACCTAGATAATATTAAAGCCCTCACAACATGAATAGAGGTCAATTAAGGCCATTTGGAATGGTTAGTTTAAGAAAAAGGAGAAAATCCCTATTTTGTTGGTGAAATAGGGCTAATTGGGGCTCTTCCTTGTAGCCCTATTTTGAGGAAAAAAGGTGAAATCGGTAGGAAGACTAACCATAGAAAGTTGTTTTAGTATGCCAAAGAAATATATTGAAATTTTTTGAGACTCCTTCCATGATTTTACAAGTGGTTGTGAAGAATGGTCAAAAAGACCTAGTTTAGTTGGAAGACCTCAGAATGGGAGCCTAACAGACAAGAAGAAGTGAAGATTGATCAAGATAGTGGTGTAGGGTTTTGGATTGGGGGATCTTACAGGTCCATGTGGTGATCTAGCAAGACACCCTAAGTCTTAGACATAGACAAGAAGCATGAATTAGTGATTAATTCATCCCTATTCTCCCTATCAAGTGATATTAGAGATCACAAAAGGTATGGGAAAAAAAAAAGTGCAAAGAAAGGTGAATGATTTCACCTATTGAAACTAGTGGTTATAGAAAAATGGTGACCGATGATGAATTGGCTAAGAAGGTACAAGAATAAGAGAAGAAAGTAGAAGGCAAGAGAAAGAAAATAGGTCTTTGAGAGAAAGATTGGAACAAATTGAATAGTTGTTAAATGAGGTCTAAGACAAAGCAGATAATGTCAAGGAAAAGATAGAGTAGAAAGAAGAGTAGGAAGCCAAAGAGAAAGAGATTGAGTTGGAGGAAGAAGCCCCAACACTAGACCTTTTTATACTAGAAGAGCCTTTCCTTGAAGGCAATAAGAGAAATAAATAGTAAGCCCTTACAAGGCATTCCTTTATTCAGTGGAAAGATGGATCCAGACCTCATCATGGAATGGATTGAAGGAATGGAGAACCATTTTGAATGTGACGGTGTCTTTGATGCTCAAAAAGTCAAGGTGGCAAAATCAAGGTTAAGAGGTACTTTTCTAACCTAGTGGAAGTTTGTTCAAATAGAGAGGGAAAAAGAAGGGAAAAGTCCCATTGCTACTTAGAAAGGAATGGTGGCTAAAATAAGACAAGCCTACATTCTTGAAGATTATGAAATAGAGTTACATATGTGAAAACAAAATCTTAGGCAAAAAGATATGGATGTGCACTCCTACATTGAAGAGTTCCAAAAATTATGCTTAAGGTCCAAGATGGTGGAAGATGAAAGCATCAGAGAATAGAGGAAGAGGTAGAGATGGTGGAGGACATAGGGGAAGCTATGGATGTAGAAGTAATAATGGAAGATTGGGCAAGGTGAGTCAAACATGACTAAACAAAGTGGAGAAACCAGTCAAAGAAGTGGTTCAAGTAGAGGTAAAGGCCAAGGTAGATCACTAGGAGGAAGCTGATCATCCTACTTTGCTACAATAAAGTGTTACCATTGTCAACAACTTGGGCACCCTGCCTATAGTTGTATGCCTAAAATGTGGACACACTTCTATGAGTCACTAGATCCAAGATTGCTCAAGAATGAGGTCTCGAATGGTGGCTCATAGATCTCTATTCATGGAGTACAAGGGTTTGTAATGGAGGCCCTCAGTTTGACCTAGTTTGTGCCCATGTAAGTACACCATGAAACAAGAGATTCAAGGATCCAATATGCATGAAAATGGAGATGAAAACTAACCTAAATGATAACAATGAAAATCAATGCAAAAAAGGAAATGTAATAACAATGCAATACTAATCTATGAAAACAACTATGGATCTAAGCTAATATGAAAATGTAAGGATGAAACCTCATGATGGAAGCCATGGATGCATGAGAGAAGAAGACAAGAAGATAGAAGTTCTCCAAAAAAAGCTTTAGTATTCAAACTCCTTCAAAAATTGCCCCCCAAACCTGCAACATAACAATAGCATAATAATGGATGTCCAAAATGAGGAGAGGGCTCTCCCTTATAAAGGAAAATATGGAGGTGAGAGGCTTCTCACAACCAATATAGGATAATAGAGTTTGATCCATGTGAGACAAAATTCCACCAGTGAGAAAAGAGGAGTGTTGGAGAAGAAAGTGGAAAGAGGAAAAAGATAACTCCCACTTAGAGATATGTGCATTTAAGTGTAGAGAAAATAATGAAAAACATATTTATTTAATTTTTTATTTTTTTAATTTCTTTTTTCATCAAAAAGAGATATTTAAGTTAGATTTTTATTTAATTAAAAGGGAACAAATTCTTTTAATTAAATAAGAAATATTTAATTAAATTAAAAGAGGGGTTTTTCTCTTAATTAATTAAATGTGGATGAATTATTTAATTAAAAGAGAGGTTTTATTTTAATTAAATGGGGACTTATTTTATTTAAGTAAAAGGGATATTTTCTTTTAATTAAATAAGACTTAAGATAACATGATCATCCTAAAAAAAATTTAAAAAATGAATTTGATAAAGGAAATTGATTTAAATTGATTTAATAAAATATTACAAACCATCGATTCAGGAAATTTGATAAATTGAATAATGAGAGCCCATAGTCTAGGTGACCATTTTAGGGTGCATACATTTTCCCCTCTTTGACTAATGTGTGATCAATTTTGAAACACAAGTAGTCAAAGAAAGAAATTGAAGTGTGAGATCGATTTAGGATCACAAAACAACCCAGATGTGTGGTCAATTCAAGAAAACATTAGAAAAAAGAATACAAATAAATTTTGACTTAAATTTTGAGGATAAAATTGATAAAATTGAATCAAGGATTGAATTTGATAAGTATTCACCCCTCACGATCAAAATTAATTTGAGATAGAGGAGAAACAACAAATTGATAAATTTAATCAAATTAAACAAAAGATAAAGTTGTTGATGTAAGATGAAAGATATAAGAATCATAGAACTAAGGTAGATCATCAAGTGTGAAATATTATGCCCCAAAGGTGAACTAGAAGAAAAGAAGTGGGGAAAAAGAAAATGGAAGATAGAAGTTTGGAAGATATGGAAAGAAATAGAAATAAGAAAAGACAATGCCCCAAAATCAATCAACTATTTAAGATAGAAATTTCTATTGAGATCATGAAAGAAGATAAGGAAATGAAGACCAAAACATGAGCACAGTTGATTAAAAGTCCACAACAAAGATGAAGGGAAAACCCTCTCAAACTCATAATGCAGCCTAAAAATGTAAACTAACATGAGGTCTAATAATGCAAGCTACATAAAAATGCAAAGGTGTACTTGCAAAAGAGCAACTGTAACATAAGATTTTGTGTTCATCATTCATTAGAGAATGTAAAAGAACTTATTTTCATCATTGGGCCATTATTTATGGACATCAAAAAATCACACAATCATCACTAGTCAAAAATACAACTATGAAGATATGAATGTGATTTATATCAGATTGTAATATGGAAAGATTCTAACATAAGCATAAAAGACATAATGGTCAAAATGAATTTAATGTTAGCTTACCCAATTTAATATAGAAAAACCATGCTCACATCAAGGCATAGATGCCAAGATGACCAGAAGAATGATTGTGCCAAAACAATAAAGGATGATACCTCAAATCTCCTAAGTGTTTCAAGGGGACAAGAAGAGACACTCTAAAGTTGAAGACTACACCCACATGTAGAAAACAAATAAAAAGATGTCCCATACCCCAAGTCCTCTAGCTATGCATCCTGGAGAGACTTATCAGACAAGGACACTCAACAAAAATCAATAACAGTTAACACACAAAGAAAAGATGATGACATAAGTCAAGCATTAAGTGTTGCATTTAAAACTTAAGTGTGTTAAATGATACTGATTTCTAAGGATAAGGATCAAATTCTTGCAAGAAAGGAAGATCACATGAAAAAATTGGGTAAGACCAAACCAATATGTGTTAAAAAATACTCGATGTCAACGGTTGTATTAAAAAATATAGTTGGGTGGTGTTGAAAAATATCATTCATGAGGTTTCCTAAAGACTAACACATTCAAGAGACCAAATCTAACATAGTTATGCCCCCTAGACAAAGACCAATTCCAAACAAAGGCAACAAGGACAAGGTGTGATGAAGAAAGGCTAAGTGTCGAGGACACATGCTAAGTAACAAGGGTACAAAGGCCTCAAGTAGCACCCATTTCCAGGTTTTCACCACTTGGATTTTATTTAATTTTATTTTCAAGACTTTTTATAAAAGAAAATTTGTATTTTTGCTACCAAGGTACCTATTTCCAAGTTTTCACCAAGGCACTTTTTCTTTTTCTTTTTTGGAATTTTTGAATTCTTTTTTTTTTTTTTTGTATTTTTGGAATATATAATTTTTTTGGAGATAAATAAAAGTTCCTATTGCTAGGTTGTCACTAAGATGATCCTTTTTTTATTACATTTTTCAATTTTTAGAATTTTCACAATATATCATTTTTTTGGATCTTTTTAGGATTAATAAATATGTACAAAGGATGCCCCCAGATAGAATAAGCATCAAACTCTCAAGTAAGATCACATCATGTAGTCCCAATGTCTAGCAAGGTAGAGAAAATGATGAAGCTACAAGCTAGTGGATATGATGGATAAGCATGGAGATAATGAAGCAAGTGAAAGTGATCTTCAAGGACTAACTCCTCAAGAGTACCCGAGCTAGGGAAAAATTGTCATGTAAAGCACATTTGGATAAGAAATGAAAGGCCATCACAAGATAAATCATAAAAGAATAATGTAAAAGTGGGAAATATGCAATCCAAAGGATTAGACATGTCAAGAGGCTACAATAATCTTGAGGAAAGATAGGAGAGGGGGGGACATAAGGACCCAAGATGGATGATGAATTATGAGAGTTGGGAGGGGAAAGTGAAGGGAAATAAGGACCCAAGATGGAGGGAAGACGTAAAAGATTTAGCATTGGTGGGGGAGGTCCAAGGATGGATGTGGAAGATGCAAAAGGGTAATCAATAAGTTCATCAACATTTATATGACAATCAAGGACATCATCATCTTTAGAGTGAGCATTAGGATTTTCAATAGGATCATAAACATCTTGAATAGTAACAACTCCTTTGATAGGAGTACTTGAAGCTTGAGAAGACTTAGGAAGAGTATAAAGTGGAAGGGAACATGGAGTGGTAGAACAAGAAGATGGAAGACTTTGTTCTTGACAAGGGTCTTTGGATAGTATAAGTGTAGATTTTTTCTCTTGATTTCTAATAGGCTCAACATTGGAAGTAGCAACACTATTTTTAATAACCTCAATGGAAGTATCATCTTTGGAAGGTGCAACTGTAGTAAGGTCATTTTGATTGTCAATAAGCTCAATGATGTAAGTAGTAGCTTGATCTTGCTTAGGAGAAGACTTAAGACATGGTGGAATGAATGAGGAAGGGCACAAATGATCAAAAAGACCATGAAATGGATCAGAGACATCATGAAAATAATTGGATGAAATGGATGGTTCTTGATCTTGATCTTTCTTTATATTCTTTTCTTTATCATTTTTAGAGTCCTCTTGACATGAAGCCACTCCTAAGGAGAAGGAAGCATGTTGGAATTGTATGGAAGACTTTAGAATAGATGATGAAGGACTAGATGAAGTAGGCATTATAACACATGAAGGCTTAGGCTCTTTAGGTTTAGCATTATAAAAAGTATTTGCAGCAAAATGTAGGTTAGCTTGAGTTTCTTTAAGAGGTGGCCTTTGAGGATAACTATAGGGAACGACATGAAAAGAATTAGGATCTTTGTTGGATGAAGGATTGGTAGAAGATTTGAGAGACTCAAAATCTTTAGGAGATGTATGGATAGTGGAGGAAGTAGAAGATGGAAGGGGAGCATTAGAAGACAAAGGTTCAACATTAACATGATCTTTCTCAAGAGTGTAATCATTATTTTCAGCATGAGGGTTCTTAGAAGAGATACTCTTATCTCATTGATGTTTTATTTTAGTAGAAAAAAAATGCTTTCTCTTCCTCAAAAAATGCAAATTTATCATTTAGGTATTGTTCACAAAATTTATCAATGTTGTTTTCAAAATTTGAGTCATATGGATTACCATCAATATATATCCATGACTCATCCCCTTTAGGCACAAGCATAGGACTTAGAGAACTTTTAGGAATTGTAGGAATATAATAGTCATTATCATCATAATCATTGTCACTATAGGCATATCACAAGACTTTTCATGTTGTTCATTATTGTATGTCTCAATAAGAGGAATAAGAATCTTTGTAGAAGTAAAAGAAGAATAATATTGTGAAGAAGAGGTAGGTGAATACCTACATGAATTATATTTAGAAGAATCATGGTAAGACTTGGAATATGAAGAACATGAATGATATTAGAAGAATCATCATTAGACTTAGAAGATGAAGAATGTGAATGATATTTAGAAGAATCATGATAAGACTTAGAAGATGAAGAATTAGAACAATATTTAGAAGAATCATGATAAGACTTGGAAGATAAGGAATATTTGGAAGAATGATATTGTGATCTGATCTTATGTATGCTCCTAGCAAGAACATCTGATTTCTTCCCTTTTTTAATCAATTTTTTCATAAGGTTAGCATCCATATATCTATTTTAGTAATAACACTTTTCAAATTCAAGGAGGTTGAGTTCATCTAAGCTCAAATGAGGATCCCTAACAAGATATTCAAGATCCATGGTTCTAAAAGAAGAAGAATCAAGCATGGAAGAAGAGAAAGGCTGAATATAAAAATGTAGACTATATGATAATAGGAGGAAAAGAATCAAGAAGACATGAAGAAGAGGAAGAATGGAAATGGGAGACTAGAAAGACGCAGAAGATGAAGAAGAAGAAGATGAAGAGTCATTTTTTGAAATTTGACACCATTTGAGTTCATTTAAATGTTGAGCAATATGTCATAGCACTTGTAACCAAGATGAAAGAAATGGTACTAGTTGATAAGATAACCCTAAGAAATGTTGGTACCAAACTAGGATAGAAAAAGCACTCACTTGTCCAAAAGAGAAATGATAAGATAAAGTATTGCAATAGACATAAATCAACACTGTCACAAAGGTGCCCACAACTTTGGGTGAATACCCTAGCACATATGGACTAGGAGGATGATTTACCCAAATTTTAATTACTTAAATTTGAATTTTGATGAAAGTGGATGAACAAGGGATTACCAAGACTCTCTAAGCATAATATCAAAGAATCCAAGGTATATCTTTCTCAACAAGGATAGTCTCTAACTCAGCAATTCCAAACAAGGTCACTTGTGAAATCAATGATTACTAATTCAAGTGGTCAAAGAACAATAACTCAAGGTGAAAAAAAGCTTCTAACAATGGGGTAAGTAGCCTAATCTGAATTGGATCAACCTAGGGAGATTGGAAATAATAGGACAACAAAGTAGTTTGATCAAAAAGTCTCAACTCAAGAACTCAAATTTTGTTTGTTTTAAATGTCCAACTAGGTGTATCAATATATTTTTAATCATGAACCAAGTACGCGAGATAGAAATCAAGGATTTCAAGAAAATGTCTTCAAACAATGAGCAAGGGACAAAGAAACCTTGTACATGAACAAGAATAGTGTCGTAGTATCAATCTAATCCCTAGAACCACTACTGTGTATGTTCTCAAAAAAAATTCCAATCACACACATAGTCCTAGAAAAGAAAATTTGGTAGCACTATGATTCTTAGTAATGTTCAACTCTATAGCTTTTGCAATCTAGGGTGGGAAAAATCCAATCTTGGCATACTAGAGTTTTGACATATTGTAAGAATTTAATCAATTGAAGATACTAAGGAGATTTGATAGCCCAACAAAAGATTACACCTATGAGGATTTCCCCCACAAGGACATTTATATAGTGGTTGCTACTACCATGTCAAAACTGACTATTACTGCTTGAGGTTCCATCCATGTGGTTGACCCAATAAAGATAATATCCAATATGGTTAACCCTCTCTAATCAAAAAAGACTCACAAAGTTGTACCACATGGGAACTTGGTTTGGATTCAAGGGTTCTAAGTTTCTAATGTGTCCAAAAGGGAATAGAGAATACTCCTCCAGTGTCTTCACCTTACCTAAATATAGAAAACAAGATTCTTTGATGCACTAATTTGAAATCACTTCACCAACTATTTGAAAAATCCAACAACAAACACCACCAATCTCAAAAGAGAGAAGACTAATGAATGTTGAGGATAAATCCAAGCAAAATAGTGATATAATAATAAATATCCTTCCCTACCTACAAGGGGATCCTTTTTCAAGAGGAGCTTTGCATGTAAAGCAAGTGAATGAAGCTTAGTCTCTTAAGATCTCCCAAATAGTGTTCATAGGGCTTAATTACTATGTGAAACATAGATGCGTGAAAGAAAATCTAGATCCAATTTTAGAGCACCAAATGAAGTGTGAATTTGTGAAAGCATGTAAAAGTACTCAAGCCAAATACATGAGAACTTCATTTTAGTTTCAAATTCAAATATTATAGAGATCAAACAAGATACCTATTAATCCTTGCAACACATATTTTCTATGTTGTACCTTTTGTTAACGCTTGAATGCTCGCTTGCAATGAACAAAGTAACAAGCAAAACAAGCAAACACAAGATATGCAATATATCCAACTTATGCAAAACTAGGGTTAGATATGAAAATCTAATTTTTAAGAGTGATAATAATTAGAAAATAACCCAAATAAAATTTCACATCGTGGATTGATCCATTGTAAAAATTAAATGCAAGCTATTCAGTAAATGCCCTTTTTTTTTATTGATTTTTGAACTAGTCATAAAGATTGGACCTATATGATATATATTTGGATCCAAAAACCTAAATAAAAAAAGTAGACCCCTATAAAAAATTAGAGAGATTTTCAAAAATATTAAAATTTTGAAAAGATCTTTTAATTTGTGCCCTAATGAGCCATTTTATCAAAATAGACCAATTTTTGTAAATTGAATTGTTGAGCCATAATATGATCTCTAAAATCAAAATACAAAGAAAAAAATCTATTTAGAATTTAGAGACCTTCCCAAAAATGTAATTTTGTTTGAAAAATGTGCTAATTTTTTTACCAAAAATGATTTTTCATAAAAAATCAAAGAAAAATATGAAAAATCTAAAATACCTCAGAAAAATCTAAAAATTGGACTGAAGCCTTCTTTGATATGTTTCCACCTTACAAAAAAAATTCAAATCAAAATACCTAGTAATTTGGGAGATATGCTTTTATCTTTTAGATACAGGATTTTCTATGTCTAAACAAATCTGTACAAGGGGGTTAGATCTAAAAATGTCCAAAACTAGCAAGTAAAGGTGGGTTTTCCCATGGTGGGCACCAAAAATGTATGCCTAAAATGTGGGCACACTTCTATGAGTCATTATATTGAAGATTGCTCAAGAATGAGCCACCGTTTGTAATAGAGGCCCTCAGTTTGACCTAGTTTGTGCCCATGCAAGTACACCATGAAATAAGAGATTCAAGGATCCAATATACATCTAAATGGAGATCAAAACTAATCTAAATGATAACAATGCAAAAAAATGCAAGAAAGGAAATGTAATAACAATGCAATACTAATCTATGAAAACAAATATGGATCTAAGCTAATATGAAAATGCAAGGATGAAACCTCATGATGGAAGCCATGGGTGCATGAGAGAAGAAGACAAGAAGATAGAAGTTCTCCATTAAACAATTTATTATTCAAACTCCTTTAAAAATCACTCTCAAAACCTAGAGCATAACAATAGCATAATAATGGATGTTCAAAATGAGGAGAGGGCTCTCCCTTACAAAAGAAAATATGGAGGTGAGAGGCTTCTCACAACCAATATGGGATAATAGAGTTTGATCCATGTGAGACAAAATTTCACCAATGAGAAAAGAGGAGTGTTGGAGAAGAAAGTGGAAAGAGGAGAAAGATAACTCCCACTTAGAGATATGTGCATTTAAGTGTAGAGAAAATAATGAAAAATAGATTTATTTAATTTTTTTATTTTTTTTATTTCCTTTTTCATCAAAAAGAGATATTTAAGTCAGATTTTTATTTAATTAAAAGGGAGCAAGTTCTTTGAATTAAATAGGAAATATTTAATTAAATAAAAAGAGGAGTTTTTCTCTTAATTAATTAAATGTGGATGAATTATTTAATTAAAAGAGAGGTTTTCTTTTAATTAAATGAGGACTTATTTTATTTAATTAGAAGGGAGAACTTATTTTAATTAAATAAGACTTAGGATGACATGATCAACCTTAAAAATTAAAAAATTTAAATTTGATCAAGGAAATTGATTTAATAAAATATTACAAACCATTGATTCAGAAAATTTTATAAATTGAATAATGGGGGCCCATAGTCTAGGTGACCATTTTAGGGTTCATACAATAGTGTCCTTAAATGGGATTAACATCACAAGGAGAAAAGAAGGTAGAATACATTCATGAAGATGCTTCAAGTGCGAAGTCGCCTGATATCTAGTTGGATTCCAGAAGTGGGGAGGACTTGATGATAAAGAGGATCCTAATTAAAGAAATAGTCAAAGGAGAGCCAAAGAAAAGAAGATCACTCTTTAGAGTGAGATGTAAGATAATGGGAAAGGTTTGCATAGTTATCATAGACTCAAGGTCTACTGATAACATCATTTCAGAGGAAGTCATAATTAAACTCAAGATTCCAAAAATACTGCAAAGCACTCCCTACAAGGTCACTTGGCTAAACAAGGAGCAACATGTTTTGGTAAATGAGAAAGCATGGATTGAGTTCATGATAAGAGGATATAAATATAATATTATATGTGATTTTTCTCCCATGGATGCCTATCACCTATTATTGTAGACCATGGTAGTTTGATAGGTAAGCCAAACATAATGGTGAGCTCAACTCATACACCTTCAAGAAGGATGGGGTGAGTTATAAAATTCAATTATTAATTGAATCTAATAACCAACGAAGTGGACCTAATGTGCTCCTTTTGAAAGGGAAAGAGTTCATGAAGACCCTTGACAAAGAAGAAGGAGTGGGTTATGCTATTATGGTGAAACCCAAGGAAGGAAGAGAAGATAAAAATGAAGAGATACCTCATGAGATGTAGAAGATTCTAGATGATTTCAAGGACATTATATCAAGTGGAACATCTATAGTACTACCATGTAAAATAGTAATCAACCATCAAATATATTGGTTCTAGGAGCATCTCTACCAAACAATGCACCTTAGAAGATAACTCTTGAACATAATAAGAAAGTTGCAAAGCAAGTACAAGAGTTGATGGATCAAGGGTTGATAAGGAAAAGTATCAGACCATGTGCCATGCCTACTATTTTGGCACCAAATAAAGGAGGAACATGGAGATTATGCAAAGATTCTAAAGTCATAAACAAGATCACAATCTAGTATAGGTTTCCCATACCAAGGATTGAGGACATAATGTATTTCTTAGGAGGGGCTAAATACTACACCAAAATAGAGCTTAAGAGTAGTTATCATCATATTAGAGTAGAAAAGGGAGATGAATGGAAGACAAATTTTAAACCCACTGAAGGACTCTATGAATTGATAGTTATGCTATTTGGCCTTTCTAATGCTCCAAGTACATTCATGAGGCTCATGAATGAGGTGTCAAAATATTTCACAGGTAAGTTTGTAGTAGTCTATATAGATGATATATTAATTTTCAGCATGAGTAAAGAGGAACACTTAGAGCATATTACAATTGTGTTGTCTAATTTGAACAAGGAACACCTAACCATCAATGTAGACAAGTGTGATTTCATGAAGTAGGAGCTAGTCTATTTAGGCTTTGTTCTATCTCAAGGAGATCTGAAAATGGATGAAGATAAAGTTACAGCAATATTGAGTTAGCCAGCTCCTAAAAAATATCAGTGAAGTGAGGAGTTTCCATGGCCTAGCTTAGTACTATAGAAATTTCATCAGGAAATTTAGTGAGATATGTGCTCACATGATGGATACTATCAAAGGTGGAATAAAGAAAAAGTTTATGTGGACACTAGTAGCAAAAAAGGGATTTGAAAAATTGAAGAAAGAGGTAGCTACTAAGCCTATTCTAAAGTTGGATACTTTTAATGAACCTTTTGTTGTAGAATGTGATGCTAGTAATATAACATTGGGAGGAGTCTTAAGCCAAAGCAATAGACTAGTGGCTTTCTTTAGTGAAAATTTAAATGCAACAAAACAAAATTTCTCTTCCTATGATTTGGAACTCTATGCACTTGTTCAATCCCTCATATAGTGGAGGCATTATCTCTTTCCCAAGAATTTTGTAGTGTTCACTGATAACCAAGCTTTAAGTTTTCTTAACTCCCAAGACAAACTAAGCAATAGACATGTCAAGTGGGTGGAGTACTTATAGTCCTATACCTTAACCATAAAGCACAAGAATGGGCAGCTCAATAAGGTAGTTGATCCTTTGAATAGTAGGTTGCTAACTATCCAAGAAATCCAAGTAAGGAGCATAGGGTTGGATAACATTAAAGAAGTCTACCCAACTGATGAAGATTTTGCAGCAACATACAAGGTGTGTCAAGAGCACCTCAATCACATTCATGGTACATTTGTAGACTATACATTAAAAAATGGATTACTCTTCAAAGATGGGCAGCTATGTGTGCCAAAAGGTTCCATGAGAGAGAACCTTATTCAGGAAAAAAACAATGGAAGTTTGAGTGGCCATTTTGGCTTGAATAAGACCTTGGAATTGGTTCAAAGGTACTACTATTGGCCTCAAATGCAAAAATATGTCAGAGCTTATGTTGAGCGATGCATCATATGTCAAAGAAAAAAGAGAACTTCTACAAATGTAAAACTTTATCAGCCTCTCCCAATACCAAACAGACCATGGGAAAATGTAAGTATGGATTTTGTGGTTGGTTTACCTAGAACAAAGAGTGATTTTGATAGCATCTACATAGTAGTGGACATATTTATCAAAATGAGGCATTTAATCCATGCAAGGTCACTCATGATGCAAGTCATATTGCCTACTTATTTTTCAAGGAAGCTGTGAGGATTCATGGTTTTCCAACTAGCATTGTATCTATAACAGGGATAGAAAATTAATGAGACATTTTTGGAGATCCTTATGGAAAAGGTAAGGAACCAATCTCTCTTTTAGTTCAGCCTACCATCCTCAAACTAATGGTTAGAATGAAGTGGTCAATATGACAGTTGGTAACTTGTTAAGATGCGTAAACAATGAGTATGGTTTGACATGGGATTTGATCCTTCACCAAGCAAAGTTTTCTTATAATGAAAGAATTAATAGAACTATGGGAAAGAATCCCTTTGAGATTTTATATGGAATATATCCTAGGGGTATATGCGAATTGATAAACCTAAATGGTCAAGTACCTAACAATTATTATTCTAAAGATTTTAGTCAATCTATGAAGGAAGTGCATGTGCAAGTAAAATAGTCCCTCATTAATAACACCAAGAATATCAAGGAGAAAGCTAACCTCAAGAATAGAGAAGTATAGTTTGGTGTAGGGGATTTGGTTAGGTTCACCTAAAAAAGGCAAGAATGGACAAGGGAACCTCAAAAAAGATTCAAATGAGGAGAATAGGACCATGTCCATTATTAGCCAAGTATGGACAAAATGCTTATAAGGTTGGATTTCCATATGATCTAGCTAACTCTCCCATCTTCAATATGGTAGACTTAATTAGGTATAAAGGCCCTCTTACTAAGGTGGATCAACATGTAGAAGAAGCTCAGAAGGATACTCAAACAATAGCTTTGCCCCCTAAGCCAAAGCTTTAAGGAGGGAGGATTTTGGATTCTTGGATTCAGACCAAGACTATACATGGCACATACAAAGAGCACCTTGTCAAATGGCATGGTAAACTAGACTTAGAGGCTACATGGATCCCTGAGAATTAGCTCAAGTTTTAGGGTGTAGATCTCCACCTTTTGTCCCTAGAGGGGACTTAACTTCTTTGGTGGGGAGAATGATGTACGGGCACCTTGAATCATAGGTACCTCACCTTTTAATTTTGGTTATTTTATGCTCCAAGAGAGACTTTGTAAGTAGAGTAAGGGTCAGTAGATGTAGGTGTATTAGCTAGGGTATTAGATGCCATTAAATGTCCTCAGAAGAGTCACTAGTTGAAAAATCAAGGCATACATTGCCATAGGGAAATTATTAACCTAAGGTATAAGTCACTAGCTTAGGTAAGGGTACATTAAATGGAAATACTAAGGGATAGCCTAGTTACCAAGTAGAAGTGTTAAAAATTGTAAAAGTTGTTATATTGCAATTCTGCAATTTTTGCAAGAAAATGTTGATTTCTCTTTAAACACATGAAGGAGGCTGATCAAAGACCTAATATGAAGTTTAAATACCTAGGGTTACACATCAATAGCTTCCAAAACCCTAAGGTGGTTAGTAGTTAATTTCATTTGTACAGACAACATGTTATAGCATGATTTCTAAGTGCAAAAAGACTATAAAATTGAGTTTTTGTAGGTTTTTGTAGGTTTTTGTGTCTGTTTTATCTATTGTTGTTATAGGTAGGATAGTTTAGAACATCTTTATTTAAGAAAGTATGTTTTTTTTGTGCATAGTTTATTTGTTTCGAAAATCTTTTACTTTCAGCCACTCTATTGTCTAGTTATCAACAATTGGCATTAGCAATGAGATAACTCATTATCCCACCATAGGAATTGTATGGCCTCTTGGTGATAGTTATTATACTAAATTTAATATATCATGGAAAAATTAGGGCCCCTCAAAATGATGACAATCATTTTTAAGCTCATTCCCTAGGTCAGCCAGAGCATGTTTGACTAGGGAAGAATTAGATAATCGAGCTTTTTTCTTGCAAGGATTGTGGAGATCTTTCAAAAAATGAACATGGAGGTTTTAAGGGAGTGATATGAGACCATTTGAGTGGAAGGAGAAGGTGTGGCCAATCCACTAAGGAACCTTACAAGACCAAACAATAGGTTTCCCTTACAAACCCTCAAAGATCCCCAAAATCAATAGAGGTGTTGTACGATCATTCTAGGGTCTAAAACCTAGAAAATATTAAAGCCCTCACAATATGAATAGAGGTTTTTGAAGGCCATTTATACTTTTTAGTTGAATAAAAAAGAGAAAACCCCTATTTTATAGGTGAAATAGGGCTAATTGGGGCTCTTCCTTGTAGCCCTATTTTGAGGAACAAAAGGTAAAATTCGTAGGAAGCCTAACCATAGAAAGTTGTTTTAGTATGCCAAAGAAATATATTGCAAGGTTTTGAGACTCCTTCCATGATCCTAAAGTGGTTTTGAAGAATGGTCAAAAAGACCTCGTTTAGTTGGAGACCTTGAATACGCTTCATCTAGAATGGGAGCTTAGTAGACAACATGAAGTGAAAATTGATAGAGATAGTGGAGTAGGGTTTAGGAATGGGGGATATTTTCTTGAAAAAGGTCTTACAAGTCCATGTGGTGATCTACTAAGACACCTTAAGTCTCAAAGGTAGACAATAAGCATGAATTAGTGATTGGTTCATCACTATTCTCCCTATCGCCCATCCCAGGCTTCTTTAGCCTTTGACTTCCCCTTCCTTAATGAAATCTGCTAATGGGATTTCTTGGATATGTTGAGTTTTTGATAGTTTTCTTGTTCGAGTGTTACCTTCTTCATTTCTCTCCTAATGGTGATTTTTGCATGATTTATATATACATATCATCTATCTTTGGGTTATCAACTAGTACATGTGTGTCTAGAGTGACTTGAGGATTCAATAATCCTGGTGATATTTTATTTTCTACAATTTCTACATTAAAAATTATTGTATACTCCACTTTCATTAGGGATAATAGAGGATTAAAGTTAATTGGGTCCTCATATAATTCTTCAAAATATCCCTCAAATTCTACTAATCTTTTAGGTCCAATAAATGTGATCCTCTTCACTTTACCTTACTATTTAGATCTACCCTAGTTAGAACCTTTATTTTCCTTGTAGGATTTAGAACACACATGAATTTCACTTGATCTACAATTGATATCTAGTCTCTTATTACTCTCTCATAAATATTTCTATGTCTTTTCTAGTTGTTATTAATGTAACACTCTCTTGAGTTAGGAATTTAGCGATTTATTCTTGCACACTTTCTCTGATATGGTATATTCTAGATTAAACTTTGATAGGGTGTCACTAAGAATTCATAGGTTCACTACTTATTAATAATTACTTTTTCCAAATCCTTTGGAAAGACCTTCTTCACCATGAAAGATATTCTACAAAAGGTAATCATGCTAACCAATACTACTCTTATAACATTATTCTGATTTTTCTCAATCATCAATGTATTTCTTTATCTTATTATGTTTTAATTACCATTATGAACAATATCATTGAGTATTTCATCAATGGATAGTGAAGGAGTGGGATTTCTATCTATTTTTGTAGGTTTTACTATTCTTGATGATGATACACTTGTAGAAGGGTTCTCTCTTCTCTGTGGCATTTTAGGTTTCTCCTTGACCACTTCTTTAGTCTTCATCATTTTTCTCTCATATTCCTCACTTGAAACTGGTTCTGGTGAGGATATTTTTCTTCTTAGATTCATATTTATCTTTTCATTTTTATCTCTCTTAGGGCTTGTGGTCTTGGTACTAATTTGCTTCTTCCTCTTGATTTATTTCTTAGCTTCTTTCCTATTTTCTTCCTTATCCTTTTCCACTATGGCTATTGCAATTCTTTTCATTGAGATGGTAGCTCACTATCAATACATATTGATAATATCAACTCTATGACATTCCTTATCTCTTTCTCTATCAACTCATACTAGAATCCTTTAAGCTAGTGGATTATGAGCTTCAATGTCTATATCATGCATATGAATGTCCATGATAGGAAACATACATCATTCATGTATTGTTCTACTAGGGTAAAGGGTAATTTTCTCTTTTCTCATTATGTTCCTCAATCTACCAAAATATATTTTGAATAAACTATCCATATTATGTCCTAACATAATGTATGATATACAACCTATTATAATGATTTAGAATAACTAATATAAGGGATGAATTGGTTATCCCTAGGTTCATATGTACCAATTGAACTTTTAAATGTCACTTCAAATACTTTAGATCTAAACATTAAATAGCTCAATCTCTATAACAAATAATTGGTAATAGAAAATTTCAATCCACTATCTTAATACTAACAAACTTGTAGAATGTAAAACATTAATTTTAAAACATCTCAAATAACATCCACACAAGTATGACACTAGGATTTAACGTGGAACCCAATTTAAGAAAAGACCACTTGTAACATGTCACCATTTTTTCACTATTTTGAAGTGAGCTATGTTAGGAGCCCAATGTGTTAAAGGTTACAAAAAACACTGTTAAATGTGACCTTGTTAAAGGATTTAATAACCCTATAAGGTGTGGTCTTGTTAGAGGTCTTAAGTACTTTCCATTAGAATGTCACCTTGAATAAAGGATTTAAATATAACTATAACATCAACATTGATTAAAGGATTTCAATACTGATACAATGGTTAGAAAAAAAAAATGTTTATCTAACAAATACAACTCACTTTATAAATAAATATCACATAATGGTTTAAATGTTGATCAAACAATTGGCCTCCATTATCATCTCTATCTCTAATATGCTTGGAAAGCCTTCAACCAATTACACTTCACCTCTTCACAACTCTTCTTAGCCTCCTTCCAAAGTTCATCAATCAATGACATCAACAAGATCTCCAACCTTATTAGGTTAGCCCTTAAACCTCCTTAAATAGGTAATTCTTATATTCTACTACTTAAATATCACCACAAATCTTATGGTTTTGATCAAAGTCAACATATACAATGAATCTATCCACCTTCTTCTTCATCTCCTTCTTTTCCAAAAAAATTTCTTTTAAATTAAGCCATTGAGCACTCACCTAACCCTTTCCTTGCATTAAAAAATCTAGGCCATTCATGCTACAATGATAGACCAGACAATTTTTGCTACAAGAACTAATGTGATTAAAGATGCTACGTGAAGTTATGCAGAAAGTTAATGTCATGTTTTTAGTTTTAAATGTTTGTAATAAAGTCCTATGTTGTGCTGGCATAAAGGGAGGATTGATTCTATAATCTCTCAAATTATAGCCACTTAGGAAAAAGTTAATTTCAATTTTATGTTGAGTCAATTTTCTTTAAGTGTGTTTTGTGTGTGTGTTTAATAATTAGGCTAGCTAAGGAATCAATAACTAAAGAAGTTGCTAGTGGATTATGATATTTGATTTATCATGATTTAAAATATTTTCTATTCTTTTTTGGGCTAATGTTTCATATTCCCAATAGAGGACATGGGAAGTATTTTAAAAGGGCATATTTTCAAATGTAATGGGGAATCGATTACCAAGAGAATAGAAAGTTTGAGTTTTTTTCCTGATTTTGTGAATCTGTAGTAATGGATGTGTGATTTTCTTTGTTTTTTTTTTTCCCGAATCAATATTCTAAGTTCTAAGAATACATCGATGGTATGCTATTTTAGAATAGAAACATACTGATCTATTTCAATCAAAATTAAATTTTTTATTTTGAAGATTGTTATAGGAAAATCCAATTTTATGAATGGTAGTCTATTAGACTCTCTGTGATCTATTTTTTAGGATCGTAGGGAGCCATGCATTATAATTTTTTATTTTCATTTATTCTTATTTTTATTTCTTTAGTTATATCGGTCTGCAATCATGCAAAAGAAAGCTATGGAATCAAGTGAAAATATTTATGTATTCACCAATATATTAACAATCACATAACTAATATGTGATAGAGAGGGTAGTCTGATTGTATATGGAATTTGCAAAAATTATAAGTTCATAGTATTTCATGATTGGTTGTTGATGGATGATGCAGTTTAAATATCAAATGGGTAATAGTCGTGTTGGTTTGATCCTAGTTTCATGTTGATTAATAATTAGTTTACAATCAATTTGATGTTCTATTTTTAGTATTCACAGATGACCAAGTCATCCACATATTTTAATATAAATGAGAAAGTGGTCAATTTGCACTAAGTTGATGTAGGAAACTAAAATGAGGTGACAAGAGATCAAGAAAGTTCCTATTGCATGTTAGTTTATCAATGGGTATTGAGAAAGTAGTTTGCTAAAAATATGAGGAAGTTTATAATTGTACTTGAAGATATATGCACCCCTTGATGTAACTTAGTTGAGTGATTCATTTTCTCCTATTTTTTGAGGTGAGGCTCTACATCATTTTTGGTATCAGAGCTCAATGAAAGGTTTGGAAAAAAGTGATTGTGTGTGTTTGTTTAGTTATAACAGGTTGAGAGAACATGAAAAGAAGTCCAAGAGACTAGGCAAAAAGATAAGATCCCAGTTAGGCATAATGAAATAAGGGAATGTAGTTTTAATAGTAGGGTTGTAGCTTTTTAGAAGGTATCAACAGAGAAAGGATTCATAGTTGAAGATAGAGGGAAAGAATAAAAGAGAAGAAGAAGTGATTAAAAAAAGAGAAGAGGCAAGCAAGATACAAGAGGAGATAAAAAGTTTGAGAATGAAACTTGAAGAGAATGAAGCTAAGTTGAAAGAAGATAAAGTGCAGAAAGAAGAAGTATAGCAAGTAACTATTGATGAGAGGAGTAACAAGACAAGTCCTATGGGATTTGAGAGTGAAAAACTTGTGGTTGGAATAGTGATGTTTCCTTTGAAAATAGAGAAGAGTACAATGCTGGAAGGTACTCCTATGAACAAGAGTTTGGAGGCAAATGATGAAGCCCTAGAATCATATGATCTAGTGAAATGTCAAGACAAATGGCTTGAGGATAAAGATAAAGAATGTGTGAGAATAAGTTTTGAAGAAGAATCTAATTTATGGGAAGAGTTCATAACCATCATGAGAGAATGGCAAAGGAATGGTGGTAGTATGGAGACTCAGCATGAAGTTTCCAAAGAAGAAATATCAAATAATGTTATGGACAAAGAAGATGAGGCTGAATATGTTTATGATAAGGTAACAAGTTCTAAATATGTTTATGAGAAGGTAATAAATTTTTATTATGTTTACGACAAGGTTGAAGAAATTTAGATTGTGAAATCTGATTTGGTTCCAAGAGAAGAGACTATAGAAAAGTTGGTTATGGGTTATGAAAGGGATAAAGTATTTTTTTTTTCTCTATGTATGGAGAAATAGTGTGTTTGTGAGGACAAGAAAGATAAATTTCATTGGAAAACATATTTGGTGGAATTACAAATGTATGTAGTAGTGGGAGTGTTACAAGGGATAAAGTTGTTACTAGAAATGAATGATCAACAACAAAAAGTTTTTTGTGTTATAAAATAGAGACAAACCAAAGATTAAGATGAAGAAGGAGAAACAAATACAAGGGATTCAAGGCCAAGAAAATACAGGACTATAATTGGAAGATGAATATAAGCCTAAAGTAAAGATGAAGACATGTTTTTCTTTTCTAATATTTATTTTTGTAGGTGTTTGCAAAACATTCAAATGAGATATATACTTAGTATCTAGTAAAATGGAAGAACAAACCTACAATAAAAGATGTTTGGAGTATGAGAAAAAAATCAACAAGCATGGTTCATCACTAAAATATATCATCTCAAGAGGACTTGAGATTCATTCTACAGGGGAGTATGTTGTAGTGGCAAAGTAGATAGTTTTTGCTATTGGAACTAACATGGTTAAAGATGCTACATGAATTTATGTAGAAAATTAATGTCATGTTTTCAGTTTTAAATGTTTGCAATAAAGTCCTATGTTGTGGTGGCATAAAGGGAGGAGTGATTCTATAAGCTCTCCAATTATAGCCACTTAGGGAAAAGTTAATTTCAATTTTATGTTGAGTCAATTTTCTTTAAGTTTGTTTTGTATGTGTTTAATAATTAGGCCAGCTAAAGAATCAATAGCTACAAGAAGTTGCTAGCATATTTTAATATCTAATTTATCATGATTTAAAAATAGTTTTATTCTCTTCTTTTGGGCTGATGTTTCATAATCCCAATAGAAGAGATGGGAAAGTATTTTAAAAAGGCATATTATCAACTATAATGGGGAATTGGTTACCAAGAGAATAGAAAGTTTGAGTCTTTTTTTTTTGATTTTGTGAATCTATAGTCATTGATGTGCAATTTTCTTTCTTTATTTTTTTTGAATTGATATTCTGAATTCTAAGAATATATCAATGGTATGTTATTTTAGAATAGAAATATACTGATCTATTTTGAATCCAAATTAAATTTTCTATTTTGAAGTTTGTTATACGAAAATCTGATTTTCTTAAACTGTGAATGTAAACTTTACTTGTTTTGAGAGTTGTATCAGTGGATGGTAGGCTATTAGACTCTCTATGATCTATTTTTTGGGATCATAGGGAGCAATGTATTATATATTTTTTTTCATTTATTCTTATTTTTATTTCTTTAGCTATCTTTGTCTATAATCATGCAGAAGAAAGCTATTGAATCAGGTGAATATCTTTATATATTCACTAATATATTAAAAATCACATAACTAATATGTGATAGAGAGAAAAGTGTAATTGTATATGGAATCCATAGAAATTATAAGTTCATAGTATTTCATGATTAGTAGTTGATGGATGATTGAGTTTAAATCTTGCATGCATAACGGTGGTATGGGTTTGATCTCAGTTTCATGTTGATTAATAATCAGTTTGCAATTGGTTTAATGTTCCATTTTTGATATTCGTAGATGACAAAGTCATCCATGTATTTTAATATAAATGAGAAAATGGTCAGTTTGCACTAAGTTGATGTGGAAAACTGAAATATGGCAACAAGAGGTCAAGAAAGTTCTTGTCACATGTCAGTTTATTAATGGGTATTTAGAAAGTCAATTTGTTAAAAATTAGAGGAAGTTTACAATGATTTTTGACGGTGTATTTTCCCCTTGATGTAACTTAGTTGAGTAATTGATTTCCTCTTGAGTTTTCCAAGGTGAGGTAATCAAGAAAGTTCCTATCATATGTTAGTTTATTAGTGGGTATTGAGAAAGTCAGTTTACTAAAAGTTTGAGGAAGTTTAAAATCATTCGTGAAGGTGTATGTGCCCCTTGATGTAACATAGTTGAGTGATTCATTTCCTCCTAAGTTTTACAAAGTGAGCCTCTACATCAATTCATCCTTATCTTCAATATGCTTTACATATTCCAAGAAATCAATTATGTCAATTGGAAGTCATGATTCCCTCATAATTTTTCAAATTTTATCCCTCAACCAACACTTTGTTCTAACACTTAGTCATTACTATATTACTTGATTTCTACTAACTATTCTATTTGGCACATATACCAACACTCAATTAATATTGAGTTTCAATCTACACTATATTTGCATGACTTGTATTGGTGCTTGATCAACACTAGCATCACTTGGCATAAACTTCAAGTTCCTCAATCTTGTGCTCTTTTTGCATTTGGTTATTCTTTGATCACTTCTTCTAGGCTTCAGTACAACAGTCTTCTTTAGTTAGGTTATGATTAAAAAATCATATTATTTTGTCAAAGTCTAACTAATCAAGTGCCCATTGTAGGTCCTCATAACTCAACCTTTCCTATAGGTTGTTTTGTTATGTCCTTCTCTCAAACACTCTTCATCAATCATCTAGATATAACACTCTACTCAGATAGAAACTATCTTACCAATAAGGCTTAAAATCAATGAAACATAACAATTGTTCCAATTGTAGTTTCAAGCAACCTCCCTCCTTGGCACTGATGATAACACCTCTAGTTACCATGCAATCCAAAAAATTTAATACTTTTAGCATCTCTCTCTATTTTTAGTATCATATATTTATTAATATCTTTAGTTTCATTCTAATTCTCATCTCCATGTCCAATAATCTATATTTTTTAGTTTCATTTTGATTCTCATCCATGCAACTCTAATATATAATACATAAACTCCTTCAAACATATCAGATCATGAAATCATTAAACTCTCTCTTTCTTATTACTACATAGGTAACTACTTCATAATCTCCCTCTTTGACAACAATGCCAATAATGCTTCATCTTTCACAAATATCTTCACCATGAGATATCTTCATGTTAGTGCATCTAAATCTCATTTATCATCTATCATCTACTCTTATGACTGATAGAACATTTTGTTCTTCTCTCTTCACTACATTAGGCAACTCCTAAAGTATGACTTTCTGCATCAACTTGTAAGATATTTTGATCAACACATTTGATGTAGAGCTCTACCTTAGATTAAGTAGACTTAGCTAGGGGAATCAACCCTAATTTACCTCTTAGATACTCATGAGCATCCTTAGGTAAAGCCTTAGCAAAAATATCAACTGTTTTCTCCTTAGTGTTCACATATTCCAATTTCATTTCTTTCTCTTGAACCAACACTCTCAAGTAATGATACTTGATAGAAACATGCTTGGTCTTTATGTTCATTATGGGGTTCTTTTATATATTTATAGAACTTGTGTTGTCACAATAGAGAAAAATAGGATAAATGGTCTTCTCCTTCATCCCTTCCAACAATTGTTTGATCTATATAACACTAAAAAAATTCATTGTTTCTAGTACATATTTAACTTCTACCATTTTTTTTGAAATATTATTATATTTCTTACTTGTCAATGAGACTAATCTCTTTCCTAGAAATAAATCTCCACCACTTTTACTCTTTCTATCATCAACATTTCCCACCCAATCAACATTAGTGTACACTTTTAGTTCAAATTTGTCATTCTTCTTATTATATAGACCATAGTATTTTTTACCTTTCATGTATCTTAGTATTCTTTTCACTATCATCATATGATTCTTCTTAGGATTTATAGAAAATATTGCAACAATTCCAACTACTTGGGAAATATTAGGTCTTATATGAATAACATATTTTAGTATCTCAATCATTGATCTATGCAATGTCTATTTCACATCATTTGAATCATAATTCTTAGATAGCTTATGTCCCATTGACATAAATGTGTTGATTGGTCTCAAGTCTTCCATCCCAAAAGTTTTCACTATATCCTTGATGTATTTTGATTGAGTAATGTAGATACCTTCTTCATCTAATATAATTATAAATCAAAAAACAACTTGATTTGACTACACATAGACATTTCATATTCTTTCTTCATCTCTTCTACAAATAATTTGCATAATGCATCTTGTAAACCAAATATAATATCATTGACAAATATTTCAGCTAACAATATTCCTTTTTTTGAGAATAGATTGAAGAAGACTGTTAAAGAGGGAGAATCTTGAGAACAGATTGATACAAGTATGATCAATATGCTTCAATCATTATTTTGTCACTGATGTCAAATCTATTATTTGCTGGTAAGATAATTGATTATGTGATTTAAGTACTATCACTAATTTGATTGATGAAGAGGATTGATGAGGCTAATTATTGCCCCTATTTTATTTTAATTTTAAATACTCTATTTTAATAATACCAAGAAATTTATGAACTTATGTTTAGTTGAACTTTTGATTAAGTCTAGATAGAACCATTAACCCATGGGTAGATAGTATGTCATATTTTACCAATATTATACATATAATGTAGTATTTTATATAACCATCAGAATGTGTGTTCTAATATTTGGATTTAATTTGATTATACTTATTTGCAAATATTTTTGCATCATAACTAACTTGTTAGGAAAGAAGTTTGAGTATGGTCAACAACATTCAAGAAGGAATATTGGGGCCTAGTTGCAGTGGAAGAACCATAATGATACCATGAGACATGAATTCTACAAAGGGGGAGCTATTATTCTAGGAATGTAGGGATGAAATGTTACTATATTCCTTCTACATTTACTATTTTGTTGAATTAGTTATCCTAACTTTATTTCTTGTATCATGAGTTGTTATATTTTCTTCTTCTTATCTAGTGGACTTATAGTCAGTTTGTTTTATTTCTTGTTTTAGAATAAGTATTGATCCTCTATTTATAGGGATTGAATTGATAGTTTTTGGAGGTTATAGAAAAGTTTATGGAAAAAATATTGTTGGCTCTCATAGTTAATTATTTGATAGTTTTATGTATTTTTCTTATGTAAGAAGTTTTGGAGGTGGATTAGTCTAGAGTAATGTATATTTACTTCTAGCATTTCTAGTATTTCAAGTAGAAGTTATAAGTTTCTTCCTACATCTTACTTTGTGAATGTTCCTAAAACATCTACAAGAGTAGTCATAGTGGATGGTTTGAGTTGAAATATAAGTTAGCATTTAATTTTAGTAAAGAGTTAAGTGTGTTACTTTCCTGCACCACTAGTGTAGATTCTTTCTTTGCATTTTACTTTCCTTCAACATAAGCATAATGGATCCTTAAGAAACCTAGTGCATATACCATGCTAACCATTTCAAGTATATATCTTTGGGTTGAAAAATTAAATGCACCTCATAGTGGGGGAAGTAATCCTTAGATTAAATATATTATTCCTAAGTAAGGCCTTGGGTATGATTATCACACACCTATTATGAGGTGAACCAAGGATTTCATCAAAACATATAACAATAGCACTTAGAGGAAAGGTTGAGTTATGATTATGTAAAGGAGTACAAGAATTAGTTGAGATAGTGATAACATGATGTATTGATAATATACTTAAGGTTACAAAGGCTGGTTACACTAAGAAAGTTTAGAAGAACAAGTTGCAAAAAGTTTGTCTACCAAGCTTGACCGAGTGGATAGTTAGAGCCAAGAAAAGTTAGTGCAAGCCAAGCAAAAAAATAGTTGGAGTTGAGTAAAATTCTATTCAAGTGTATCCAGATAAAATTAGTAGATTTTGAGTAAAGTTTAGTTGATGTTGAGCACCAATAAACATTAGTTCACCCCGAGTGATTTTATAGAGAATGTTGAGTAACATAGTATGTACTAAGCATCATAAGCTAAATAATGTTGAGTGGCTACATTATTTGAAAGATTATGAATTCAATGGTTTAAGTTGATTTTTTTTTCTTGGATTGTGTGTGCTAGGTGGAAGATAAGATTGATGAGATGCTGGCACAAAATTCAAGGTAAAACATTTTTAGGAAAATTCAAAGAGTATTCAAGAAGAAGTTTCTAGAGGAGATATGAAATATGGGGTAGATTCATTGCATCCTACCTAATATGTCCTAACCCTATATTGGAGGATGGAGAATGAGAAGCAAAAGATCTTAATTTCCTATTTATAAGAATGGCTAGTTAGAAGGAAAGGTTGTCATGTGCAAGAACCTAAGAAAGACAAGGAGTCAAGGGTTTTGCTTCATCAAGTGACCTAAGAGAAGAGTATGGATTGGCATGTTAAGAAAGAAGGCTTAAGGGTATGAATTCTTGAAGGGTGAACAAACTATCAGAGCTGAAATGTATGAAGGTGAAGTAGAATGGAGGACTAAAATAGAGATCTATAATCTACAAATGGAGTTGTAAGTTGTTATCAAATAAAGTCTTACTATTACTCTCTAATAATTGTATCAGTATAGGGTAAATCCTTTGGATTAAGGTTGACCTAACAATCATTTTTAAATCCTTTAACCAGGTGACATTCCAAGTGAATGGTCTAAATTCCACTAACAAGGCTCACTCCTAATAGGGTGATTGAAATCCTTTAACAAGGTCACATTTAATAGTGTGTATTTTAACCTTTAACATGGTTGGCATTTCAAAGGGGATCACTTTAGAAGAGTGAAAAAAGAGTAGCATGTTACTAGTGGTTTTTTCCAAATTGGGTTTGTACATAAATCATTGTGTTAAATGTGTTATTGAATCTATTATGTTTCATGTTTACATTTCTGCAAGTTGATTTGATAGTAACCCACAAATTCTAAATGATTGCATAATCTTGTGGATACATGCATGATGATAAATGTTTTATGGGTTCACTAAGTTATGAAAAGTTTTATTTATAAATCTAGACCTTGGATAACTAATTCACCCTCCCTCTTAATTATTCTTAAAGTATTCCAATAATTGGTATCATAGACATTTGCTTAAGAGAACTAGTTTGAAGGTACTAGAAGTATAAAGATTAAGATGTCAAAAAGAGAAGTACCCAAACTTAATAGAGATAACTTGTTGGAATTATAGAAGGAGTAACTGAGAGGGTGGGGGGAATCAGTTACCGCAATAATAATTTACATATCCCTTAGATGTCTTTGAATAACTAGTTACTGCTATCACTCAATAGCCACATAGAGAAATGATGTAACTCGGTAGATTAACTTGTTTAACCATTCACAATTATTAACATGCATGCAAAAGTAAATAACATGAACACAAGAGACACCATATTTAATGTGGAAACCCAATATGGGAAAAAAACACCAAGTAACTAGCTACCAATTTTCACTCTTCTAAAGTGAGCCCTATTAGGAGACAACCCTATTAAAGGTTACAAAATACACTAGTAAAATTTTAATAAATAAATGACCATGTGACTAAAATTTTTAGTCACAAGACTAAATTTGTTAGTCATGTGACTAAAAGTGATCAAATTCTAGTAATGTTTTATACTTTATAAGTATAAGTGACTAAATAAATGACTAATATGGTCATGAAGTGAAATCACAAGGCTAGACAAACATAAGACACTAAATAAATGATCAAATAAATGACTAAATGATTGGTCACTAATAATTAGTCACCTAAACAAATGACTAAATGAATGTTTTATAATTTTTTACTATATTAAGACATTCTTTAACTACTTTTATTTCTCATGGACGTAGCTTTTGTCCTCTTAGTACATAATACAAAGACAAGAAGAAGAAGTTGTATGAAGGGAAAATGAATCCATTTCTATGTGGAAAATTAGCATCAATAGTGAACATGGCTAACAAAGGGTTGTACCATAACATCTACAACCAACATGAGAACTCAGAGTTGATAAAATCAAATTGAATTTCATTCACAAAAACCTTATTAAAGCCATGCTCATAGAACTTCATGAGGATTATCAATTACATTGTCGCTAAATCTTGACTTTGGTGTTGATCAATTCCTTAAGAGTTTATTACATTATTGCTAATGCTCCTTTTTCTTCTTGTTTGTTATTGTACATTATTCTTTATTAAACCCTAATAATAGATTTGAAGTGAATGGCATAAGATTTGTTGCTTTTCCAATTTTTATGGATTGGTGAAAGTTATAGAGAGTACCAATAAATATTCTTTGGGCATGGACTCCATGTTAAAATGTATTGAAGGTTAATGTGTTTCTAATGTAGCATGCAAGTATTCTATTGATTTCATAATGCTATCTATAATAAAGTGGTTAGAAAATTATATATCTTTCTCATGCAAATTTTATTTGTTGATGCAAACTAGGAAAGTCTCTTGTTAGTACCTGTCGATAGGCTAAGTACTATTGTATCACTTTTTGAGTTCTTAACTTAATTAGTGATTAAAACTCTTTACTTCCACCAATAAAATCCAATTATTTTTATTTTTTCTTATAAAATTAATATAATGTATAATGAAGATGTGATTTTTTTATGCTTAAAATTGAGAAAAACTAATTTGTAGCTATCTCATTAGCTAAAAGCATTTAGCCTCTTATACATCGCTTTTATGGAAGCATTATAAAAATACAACTTTTAAGGCATTTTTTTGGGGTTTATGAAATTTTTGTAATAATTTACTCAATACTATTCATGATGCATATTAATAATGTCGAGATATAACATTAAAAATTGAAATATAATACAATATTATAAAAAAAATTTAAAAAAATTTAAATAATTATTACTATATAAAATATGATACTATAATATGATATATAATATAATACTATATCATATAAAGTATTAATGATGATATATAATTAGAAAAACACAACTAAACTACAATTAAGATTATTAAATAATACAATTAAAATGTATTTAATTAGAATTAGAATTATGATTTAAAGAGTCAATAAATACTTTAACGATATAATTAGGTTTTGTACTTAAAATTTTAACTATCTACTATAATTTTTTTAAATATCATAATAATTAATAAATTAATATATTTAATACTTATAATAATAGTCACCAAATTATAAATTTAGATATAAAATTAAAACTATAATTAGTTAAAACAAAAGACAAGTACTAACCATTCATAAGCCTCAATTCAAAACATTTGAAAGAGTACACCAAATGATATAATAAGTAATATAATATAAATTAATACTAAAACCATATATATACTAGTAAAATAGAAACATATATGTTATAAAATATCTTATATTTATCATATGTACATCATGAATACCTTTTTAAAAGAAAATATCACGTTTCTATTTTTTTTATTTATATTAAGATTAGTCTAGAATTCTTATAAATTGAAATATATTAATTTTAATTTTATGGTTATTATTATTTTAGAATCTTTTTCACATAAAATATACTATTTTAGAATTTTTATTACATTTATATGAATTTAGCATTATCTAAACTATATAACTTAGAAATTCATCTAGTTTATTTTATAACAAAATATTTTTTTATGATTTATTACTATTGATTTAGAATTAGAAACATGCAAAGATGAACATATGATTAATTTAAAATTATTTTTAAAATTATATTTATAATTTTTTTCCAAATAAAAACACACGACTTTAGAAACTTGGTGATTTTTATGTGTTATTTACATCAATTAGATTTTTGTATGTATTACTACTTTACACTTATTTTCTTGTAAATCCCAACATATCAAACAATAAATGACTTTCTTCACCAACACATGTAACTAAAAAAATCTCCCCTCAAATATGTATGTAAACCTCTCCTATATAATATCCAAATTTAACTAATATTTATCAAATCATACAAAGTTAATTATTTAATAAATATTAATCAAAACCTAATATTATTTTAAGGCACAAAACTTTCTTTTTATATCATCTTTACACCACATTAATTTTAAAATCTCTTACAAAATAGAAAAACATTGCCTTTTTCCTCCTTAGAGAAATATTAGCACCTAAACCCTAAATGAACATTCATTTCTCTGTTTGTAATTTTCCAAAATATTCCTTCTCTAAGTTGCTAACCTTATGGATGAAAATGTGGATCCGAGACCAATTTGCAAATCTGTAGAAAATATGGTTGTAGATTGGCTCGCAGAAACACTAAATCTATCCTTCTTTTCCCTATTGTTGGAACTCCTCTACTCGCGGTGCACCTCCGATAGGGTTTTTTGATTACATCTACATATTTTATGAATATATTGAATTCACAGCATTGTTCTCAATATTAAAAAGAAATTTGTGTAGGAAATTATGTTGAATTAGTGCAAAAATTTTCTTTCCTTTCTTTGAGGCATTTTCAGTTGTATAAACTATGGCTTTCTTTGTGAAATTTGGGACTTTCTTTTGTAAGATTTTCAGCTAATTCTGAAAATTAAAAAAGAATCTTGATAGAAGAAAGAAGACAAATTGCACAGATAAAAGAAAATAGAGCTATTGAAAATATTAAACAGAGCAAAGCTCAAAAAAATTACATCTGCTATATGTTTTTAGCAACTCTTATTATTAAAAAACCTAAACATAAACTCTCCCCTACATGTACCTTGCAGTCAAAGATGCACTAGCAGTTTTGGAATAGTGAATCAGCATAAAAAAAACTCTCCCCTACATGTATGTTGGAGTCCTATTCTACCATTGGAGATCTAGAGTTTGAATTATTCACCAACACCTGTTGTACTGTGACCTTCGAATATGATTCATGATTGAATGCCCAACCTTGAAAACTCTCTGTATCATGTAGATATTTGACTTCTTTTCTGAACTGTGAATTGGAACATATTTTGTATATGATGGACATGAGAGGTTTTTTTTATTTCCACACTTTTAGTGGTATTCCTTTTGAATTCTCTTATATCTTTGCACTTGAGTAAATGTTTTGATATGTGATATTTTTCAGATATTAAAGTCATTTACATTTATATTGCTGTGATTGATAAAGTAGGAAATTATGTGCATTTGCTGAAATTCTGATCATCGCTTTACCACATAGGATTTTTGTAATTATATATCTTCCTTATGCTCTAGCTTGCTTTTGTGTTTAGATGACTATCAAAATCAAGGTTGTAGGTTGTTACTCTTTACATGCATTGAAGGTTCTTCTTTCACACACCTTGCATCTCTTGAGAGAAATTTGGCCCCTAAGACTCCTTTACTTAAATCACTTAACCTTGAATTTTCTTTGAAATAATGTTATTTTATTTTTCTTTGTGATGCACAAACACCTTGGATTTCATTCTCAAAAGTCACTGCATTATATTCATGACTACCAAAACATGGTATTTTTCATAATAAAGGCATCATTTCATTTACCTATAACTGTCATTGTTTTGACAAAAAAAAGTATTGTCTTTTCCTATCATACAACATAATATTTTTTATGATATCTATATCATGGATCAATTATTTTGATTTAATGGGCCAATAACTTATATGATGTTCATAATTTATGATTACTTGTTCAGCTACAAATGAAATCTTTGAATGGGTACTTAACTTTTATAGCTAACTCCTTTTGATTTTTTCTCAGTCTGTAGACTAACACCATCTTAATCAATTATGTAGGTCTATAGATAATTCATCAATGACTGTAAAACATCTGAAATATTTGACCCATATGTAACAAAATTCAGCATTACTCCTCAGGAAATGACAAATCCTTTCCCTATCTTTGAATCTTGACTTCCACACAATTGTACTCTTTCTTTGTGAATTTCTTTTATGTGGCTTATCGACAACATGTAGATTCATTTTTATTTCTCATCATTTTTAGATGATCATGAAAGAATTATATTTTAAAAATAGATTTTTAATACTCTTTTGTAAACACTTTCTCTAATAAATGAAATACTATTTTATACTAAAAAAAAATGTATTTCTTTTCTATCTTCATCTTTATTTCAGTTCAAACACAATCTAAAGCTTAATTATTTTTGAAATGTACCTTACACCTTATCCAATCAGCTATCAAGCTCCATCTATTTAAGTTAGATGTGAAAATGATAACACTTAGTCCTTTGACAAATTTAGAGATGCCTTAATATTCAGTGAATATGAATGAAAATATGTTACTAAATTTTAAGTATACACACTCCCAACTGGCCTTTTGAAATTATGATCTCAAGCTAGAGTAGGCTAGTACAATCCTAGAATTTTCAAGTCCTCCTTTTGGTTAAACATTTGATTGAGTTGTGTGTGATTTACTCCAATCTTGATTTTTAAAATCCAATCATGGATATCCATGTGATAAAATTTGGTTGGGGCATCTTATCAAATAAATCAAATGCCTTTGTATTCTTCCACACTTTTCATGCATGTCTATCAAGGTATTCACCACAGTAACTTCACACTAAAACCCATTTCTAACTATTTTTTCATGAGACTCCATACCCTTTCCAAGAGCTAAAAAGTTAGTATATAATATATAAATATGGCTAAAATTCATCAGGTCTAGGTTTACATATGTCAAATGCATGTTTTAAAAAATATCCAGACCTCTTCATAATGCCCATTCTGTGCAAATGGAACAACCATGGCATTGGACAGAACACCATTTAACTAGTTCATTTCCTTGAAGAGATTCAGGGCCTCACTTAATGTCCATTTTGTGCAAATCTTGCAATCATGGTATTCCTCTAAATTTTGTCATACCGTGTCACTATATTGGTAGGCAACAAACCTTGCATTCTAGTCTAGTTTGACTTGGGTATGGAGTCCATCTCCGGTCTCTTGTGGATTTTTTCAAGGTCCTTCCCACACACCATGGGTCCATCCAAGAAAAACATGGGTGAACCTAGGCATATTTGGGTTGCTAATGCATCAAACTAATGCAGCAAACTAATGAATTTCTCTGGAACATTCCTATAAGTAAATGACACCTATGAAAAAAGCTATGAGTACTCAGTGATTTTAAAACACTGGGTAAGCTATTATAAAGTTGACATATACTATAGGGTCTTAAGAGGCCTTTTTTATATTTACCAGTTGCCAAAAATCTCACCTTAGCAATTAGTGGTTTTGCAACCATTGTGCATGTGCACTACCCTCCTGTAGACATCAAAAATGTGATTTAGAACTCTACCAATGAGATGATTGACTATACTTATTGAGCATAGAAGACCCCCTAGAATAATTTTCTAGTTTGGTGCCACTATTTCATCCATTACCAGGTCCCATAATAGTAACTGTATATCCTGCAAACATTATAAAAAAAATTAATTGAAAAGATTCATTAATACCAATATCAAATATAACCATCATTACCCATTTGTCTTTGGATATATTTCTCAACTATAAGTAGTAAGCTTAATTTACAAAAGGAATAATCAACTAGACCAACATCTGATGATAATAAGGGGATAATTTCCACAACAAATCAAATTGTGATACTACTATCAAGATTTAATTGTGTATTTTTTAGTCACTCATTGGCCCATATTTCATGAGTAGTAGTTCAAATGAACTCATTTCTCATGAGAATGAATAGAACACTTAGCACTCATTGGATCGAAGTGATGCTCACTAAGTTAAAGCACCAAGACTTTCTAAGAGGTTGCCCATCTTGGTGTTCAAACTTTGAAGAAAATTTGAAAGAACAGAATTGTTAATTTCTATAGTGAAGAAAATTATATCAATTACAACAAAGAATTCACCCAACCATAGTGATTTTAGAATCATCACCTAGTAGAAATGTTGAAGTTGTTACTATGTAGATAAAGAATGGAATGTGAAGCCTTCTGAGAAAGTTAATCTATATTTTTTGGCAGGGGTTTGCAAAGATTTAGATTCTCTCTTTCATTTATAAAATGGATCTTTGGATTCATCATTAGTCCTTGGATAGGACTCATTATGGATCCCTATCTCATTTTTTAAAGATGGATAGATATTTGCACCAAGGCTACCCTCTATCTACCTATTTATAAAATATTTAGTAGAAGCTTTAGGAAAGTCTTTGTCTTCTAAAAGGAGTACTTCAGCCATTACTACAATCAAGGTTTTCATGGGGTGTAGGAGATTAATCATGCCCAATTTTTTAATGACATTATCTTGTTGCTAGAGAGGTAAAAAAATTATGTTAGAAGAACGAGTGTTGCCTTGATAAGTTATTTCTTGCTTCTAAAGCTTCCATCAATGCCAACAAGTGTAGATGTTAGACTATAAACATCTCCACTGCTGAAAATAGAATCTTTTGCCATATTCATCAATTTGCACATGATTATGTTGATCTCTTTAAATATTAGGGTACCCCTAAGATCTTTAAATTGAAAAAATCTAACTACCTTAGCTCTTTGAAAGATTTGACAAGAACATTCAAAGTTTTCGCACCACATGGCTTAGTCTTGCTAGCATGAAATATTCTCTCTTCTAAATTGTGTATTGACTTACAATTTTCCTTGATCAATTTCACCAAAATCTTACAACATACTTAAAAATAGGAACTAGAAGTAAAGCATTAGTCTCAGGAAAAAATATTTATTCAAACATGACATCTTAATCACATACCAACTTCGAGAAGATAGATATTCAGAATTTATTTGTAGACTGAGAAAAAAAATAGCAAAACCAAAAAATTACATAAAGTTCTTGGCTAGTGATGCATGTTGGATGACCAATAGGAACCATACTATGGGATGATATTTGAAGCGGACTACAAATAGGAGTCATAGAAGGATCCTTATAAACCAATGCATCCCCATTTCTCAAAACACAACAATTCTAAGGATTAAAAAGATGAATGTTGTCAATTTTATGAGCTAGACTATAGCTAGAAGGATTCTTAGAAGGATCTTTGAATACCAAAACATTCCCATTACTCTAAATACAACATTGATAACTAAAGTGACCCAAGTTCTCTTCATTGTTCTCAATTGACTTAGCATCTGCAATATTAATTATTTGATTCTATGATTCATATTTAGACTCTAACCTTAAAAAATTTATCATAAACATATTATTTAGTTCATTGTTACATTTATGAATTGGTACCACTTTCTCTATTACTAGGAATGACTTAATTATAGATCATTGATAAAAACTTTCTTTTCATGTGCCTTATTTATATCAAATTCCTATTTTTATGTTGTTTGTAGACTAAGGTTCAATAAATCTCAACATCAGGTGTAATGAACACTTTTAACACCCACCTAAGTATAAGGAAGAGGAAATATTTGATCCTTTGGCAGCTCTATATGTTAAAAAGTGAGTATTTCAATTGATTGTGTTTCATAGTTTTTAATAGATGTGATTTTTAATGAGGTTTGATGGTTTTATATAATGCAAAGGTCTATTTTCTTGACATAAATTGCATAATCATTTATATCATTTTTTTGAGAAGTTAGCAAAAGAAACAATACTTGTATGTGGCTAAAGTGCTCCAAATTATATTTTATAAGAGTCTATCACTACAGTAATTTAGAGAAGTGTAATTGACATCAAATATAATTTTAAAATACTTGAACAAAAGAATTTAAAACTGTTGAATTGTTATTGATAAAGATTTAGATTATTGTTTTTTATAATAATTAAAATTTGTGTTCTTTGAGAAGAGTATATCATGTTAGTGACCATGATCATGGTAGATCTAATGTTGGGAAGATAACTTTGTCAATTTTTTGCATTTTTCTTTAAAGGGTACTAGCTCAATGGAAGAGCGCCTGCTTTATAAGTAGGAGGATGGTGGTTCAATTCCATCGTGCCCTAATATGACTAAATTAATGATTAAATAAACTACCAAATAAGCTACCAAATGTGCTGCCATATATACTACCAAATAAACTACCAAATATACTACCATATATACTACCCAAAAAAATACCAAATAAACTACAATATATACTACCAAGTAACAACAATAAATGACTAAATCAATGACCTAATCAATGATTAAAATAGATTAGTCATAAATTTGGTTGGGAGATAAATGTCTGGCAATAAACTACCATTGGTCACATGATCAAAATTAGTCACATATCTACAATTTTAGTAGTTTATTTAGTAATATATTGTTGTTTTTGTACTAGTGACACACTGTTAGGTGTGACCTAGTTAGAGGATTTAATCACCCTATTAGGAGTGGCCTTGCTATAGGTCTTTAGAACAATTTAGTAGAACTATCCACCTTGTTAGAGGATTTACAAAATGGTTGTTCGACCAACTTTGTTAAGAGATTTAAGAATTACTGCTACAATGGTGAGAAAGTAACAATAAGTGACCTGAATGAGATGCAACTAAACTTTGCTGATACATATCTCTTCTCTACTTCAATAGATCCTCACTGATCAAATACAACTCTACTACTCAAAGATATCTAATCCTTCTTCAAAATTTGCTCACACTTCTTCACAATCCACTCACTTGCATACTCATTCATTCATACATACATCCATGCATTTAAAAACAAAACTTGACCTTTTATTTATACATTACAGATTGTCCAGTTGGCTCATTTACAAGTTAAATTTACCAATAAACCATACATTAGTCCACTACAAATATTACATTAAACAAATAAACTTTATTTCTCAAAATAATGAAATCCTTCATTGGCTGACCCTACTCGGTAAAAAATGCCCCAGAAAATGATTTCCAGTGTTAACTAAGTGAAGCTTGGTAAACACTACAAATTTTTCAAAATATTTGGAGACCAAGTGAACTCAGTAAGAACTAACTTTCCTTTGCTAACCTTGCTAGCTCAGTAGAAACAAATTTCTTCTACAGAAATCTTTAGCACTTGAGTATCCAACAAATCTTCAGATTGTTGGATACAATTGTTGGATACATTTGTGTAACATCAAAGACAACAAACAATCAAACAATTGTATCCAACAATCTCCCTCTTTGGCATTGATGGCAACACAAAATGTCATAGCAGAATGAAATTTGAAAATAAATATTTTTTTGATAGAATGCTTCTCCCTCTTACATTTCATTCCATAAATTTATTACATGTAGTGATCTACCTCTTTGAAGTAATTACATGGCTTCTATGCAAAAATCAAACTCTTCATAAATAGATTCAAATTTTAAAAAGATATGATAGTATACTCTCCCTCTTTGACAACACATGCCAAAGACAAAAAAATCCAAATGAATAGCAATGTACCTTATGTACTAATTCATATGCAATATTTCCATGTCTTTTCTGCATCAACTAAAAAGATCTTCTACTTGATACATGTTGATGCATCACTAGAGCTTCATCTTAGTGAGCTTTAGATAGGGGAATGACTCCTAACTTACCTCTTAGATACAAAAATGCATCCTTAAGTAAAGACTTTGCAAATATGTCAGCAATTTGTTCCTTTGTATGGACATATTCCAATCTGATCTCCTTGTCCTGCACTGATTCCCTGATAAAGTGATACTTTATTGTAATGTGCTTGGTTTTTGAATGCATCACTAGATTTTTGGATATGTTAATTGCACTTGTATTGTCACAAAACATAACAATAGATTCTTTGATTTCTTCTTTCATACCTTCCAATAACTATTTGAACCAAACAATATTAGAATAGTTTACTACTACTGCAACATACTCTGCTTCTGTTGTGGATTGGGATGTACAATTTTTCTTTTTACTTGTCCAAGAAACCAACCTCTTTCCAAGAAAGAAAGCTCCTCCACTTGTACTCTTTTTTTCATCAATGTTTCCTACCCAATCTATATCAGTAAACACTTTCAAATCTAGATTACCTCCAAATTTGTACCATAATCCATAATCTTCAGTGCCTTTAAAATATCTCGTGGTTCTTTTGGTTACCATTATGTGATTTTCTCTAGGTTTTGTTGAAAATCTTGCTGCAATACCAACTACAAGGGCAATATTTGGTCTTGTATGCACTACATACTGTAACTTTCCAATCATAGATCTATACAATGTCTAATCCCCCTCCTTTGATTCATCATATTTGGTAAGTTTCAATCTAGTACACATAGGAGTCCCAACTGGTTTGCAATCTTCCATAGCAAACTTTTTTTAGTATCTACTTCATGTATTTAGATTAAGTGATGTAGATGCCATTTTTAATCTGTTGAATTTTAAGACCAAAAAAGAATTTGATCTCACCAAACATTGACATTTCAAATTCCTCATTTATTTGTTCTAAAAATTCTTTGCAAAGATCATCATTTTCTATGAACAAAGTATCATCCACAAATATTTCTACCAAAACAATCTTATTATCTAGTCCTTCCTTGATATGCAAGCTACTATTATCATTAGTTCTTTGAAAACCAATTTGAATAAGATAGTTATGAAATCTTTCATACCATGCTCTAGAGGCTTGTTTCAAACCATACAATGCTTTATGTAATTTGCAAACCATGTGCTTCTTGTCTGGATCAACAAAACCTTACACTACTTAATGTAAACTTCTTCATCTAGTATACCATTGAGAAATGTTGACTTGGCATCCATCTAATAAACCTTAAATATTTTGTATGCAACATATGCAAGTAGGGTCTTAACACCTTCCAATCTTCCAATAGGAGAAAAAGTATCTCCATGATCTATTCCTTCTTCTTGAGAGTATCCTTTGCATACCAGTCTAGCTTTGTTCCTTGATACCTTACCATCTTCATGTAGCTTATTTCTAAATATCCACTTAGTTCCAATCACATTTTTATCTTTAGGCCTAGGTACAAGAGTCCATGTTTTTCTTTTCTCTATCTGCTCTATCTCTTCATTCATAGCCTCAATCTACCTTTCATTTTCTAATGCATCTTTGACACTTCTAGGTTCAAAATCAGCAAGTAAACAAGAACCTTTCAACTTACTTCTTGTTATAGTACCTTCAAATTTGTCTCCAATGATCTGATCTGATGCATGATGTCTCCTGACATACTTAGCTAATACAAGTTCTTGGCCTTTTGAATGCTTTGCATTCTCATCCTCTTGTATTTCAACTTTAGGTTCTAGCTGATCTATCTACTACTTGGGTCCTTCAAACTTGGTAGGCATTAGCTCGGTACCATCAGAATGTGACTTGGGTTCTTGTAGCTCAGTTACTGAGGATTTAGGAGAAAAAGATTCCTAATTGACAGGTGTATTTGGTATTGTATCAAGTTTAATGAAAACAAATTTCCTATAGTCTTCTAGTTCCCTTTTTCTTTCTTCTTTAGTTCTTTCTGCAAACTCATCAACTTTCACATGTGTGCTTTCTATGACTTTGTGACTAGAAAAATTAAAACATCTATATGCTTTACTCTTGCAAGAATAACCTAAAAATATTCCTTCATCACCCTTCACATCAAATTTACCTTTTTCTAGATTCTTTCAAAATGTAACATTTGTTTCCAAATACTTTTACGTAACTTACATTGGGTTTGTAGCCATACCATAACTCATAGGGGGTTTTGAATGGGTCCTTCTTTAGCTGTACTTGATTCAAGGTATAAACTGTAGTGTTGATAGCTTTCTTCCAATATTTGATAGCAATGCTCTGTTGAATCACTAGGGTTCTTGCATAGTCCATGATAGATATGTTCCTTCTTTTAGCTATTCTATTTTGCTCAAGAGTTCTAGGGGCTGATACCTATCTTTTGATCCCTCTTTCAATACAAAAATTATTGAACTCATGTGAAATGAATTCACCAGCTCTGTCAAATCTCAAACATTTTTTTTTTGACACTATCAGATATTATGATATGGATTCAGTTGATATATGCTGAGATCATTTAGACTTTACATTTCATGTATGTATGATGAGCATTACATTGTTTTTAGTTATTAATGATGATTAGTTAGATGGTATATTATCTCATGTGTTTTATTATGGATACTTATCCCATACTTACATGTGTATGGTGTGTGTGTTTTCATATTGTATGGCATTTTTGATGTGGTTAAGGAAGGCAGTCGTAGTCACCTGCTTAGTCAGGATCTACATGATGCACCACTTCCTGCCATTGTCTATTTAGCTTAGCATTATATATTATATGTACATGCATGGTTTTTTTGCAGGTTGCAAGTACCGGGTATCGACTTCCCTGAATTGCCAGGATGAGCGTACCCTATTATACTATCTCAATGATAAGAGAAGGGAGATAAATTCTCAAGTCCAAATCCCAAACCCTTAAACCATTTGTCCTAGTGAGTTAGGACAAGTATCAGAGTTGAGTACCCACTGAATATGTCGGATGACATATTTCGTGATTTTTAACCCTTTAGACTGATTTTGTATGATTTGTTCTATGATGAGTTTTCATATTTTATCTTGGAGGTCTATGGTGAATTGTCTATTAATTAAGTCTTAATAAATGGATTTAATTAATAAATTAATTATTTGAGAAAATTAATATAAAATATCATGTTATTTGATATCTTGATTATAATTAATTGAATGGAATTAATTGAGAAAAAAATGAATTAAATAAAAGAAAATTAGAAATTAAAAATTAATAATAATAATAAAATAATAATAAAGTAATAAATAAATAAAATAATAAAAGTTACAAAAATTAAAATAAAAGTTATAAACATTTAAATAGAAATTATATAAAAAGTAAATTGGAGTTATAAGCTTGCATGGGAGTTAACACACTTTTCTATTTCTCATGTGTCAACAACACGGGGGTCAGTGCATCAATTAAGCACATGGTGTCTACAACCCTATGGCTCATCTTGAAGGTTGGAAAAGACCCATGCTTAGTTGGTGACACCTTCCAGCTATTTCTAGAAACATTCTAGAGATTTCCTGAGAGCTCTTTATATTCAGGCATCCCTAGAAGCTTAGATATAGCGTTTGGAGCGCAATTGGAGCATTGGAGGATTCGAGAATTCTGAAGAAGGGAGCTTGCTCTGTGGGTTTTCTGAGGAAGAGCGAATTAGCATCAGAATATGGGCAGATTTTTGTAATATTACTAATGCTATTTCCACATCTTGCATTCCCTGTCTTCTTCGTGTCTTCCATATGTCTTTTGAGGAATTTCATATTTTTATTGTATGCATTCTCAATATGGGAAATTGAATTTATGTGGAAATCTTTATATGCATAGATCTAAAAGAAAACGGGGCTAGGGTTTAAATTCATAGCCAAACCCATTAGATTATTTATTGGATAAATTTGAAGATCAAAGATTTAAAGGAAAATTCTAAAAATTAGAATTTCTAAGTAAACTATGTATATTCTTGAATCTACATACACATATACATATATATCATTATATACATATCTATATGTATGTGTTGTGATGGTGATAAACTCTGCGTGTATATATACACACACACATATATATATACATATATATATACCCATATATATATACATACATACATATGTATATATATACATATATATATTTATTTATATAATAATCGAATGTCAAATCGCGATAGAGTTTCATGTTAATAGTATTTCATATCGCATGGGAACATTTTTATAAAAAAATGTTATTGAAAATTGCGTTAAATATATATATATATATGATGTTGGGCAGGTATTATATACCCCACCCACCGCAGGCCTGCGAGATCGCAGGGTACCTGCGACCACAGTGTACCTATGGTACGGATGTATTGGGTCGCACGATTTTAAAATCACATTGCAATTTGAGTTTGGTTTTAAAGTTTCATTTGTAATGTTATTTCATATGAGATTTGGATATGAATCTCAATTTTTTTGCAATATCATTAATTATTAAATGTTATTATATATATATATATATATATATGTATATTTATGTATGTATATATATATAAATATATATATGTATATAAGTATAATTAATTGTAAATGAATATTATAAAGTTCTAAATTAATGGATCACTATTTTAATGATTTAAAATATTGATATTGAGCTTGTCAATTATGAAGAGATATTAATAATTAATTTAATTAAACTCAGTTTAAATAAGATTAGTTATTAGAATATATAATTGAAGTTTTGATTCATTGAGAGTGTCAATTTTCAAACAATGTTATATAAACAAAATATTATTAGGTCAATTAGAAAATTGAGTCTAATAGTTTTGGGGAGAAACTTTTATCTATCAACCAAATACATGGGTTAGGAAAAACATGAAATTTCTCCACTTAATATAATTTGGAAAAACGTAAACTGAGACTTTTAAATTCAAACTTAAAAACTTAGCAAAACCAAAACATGTGTTTACATTGTGTATTCTTTATGCTATTGTTTTGGGTTTTGGGTTTACTAGTGTTGACCAGTATAGGACGTCTACTAGAGGCTTGGGGGTTATGTGATTGTGATGTCATGATGATGTTTTAATCTCAATCTTTATAAACCCAACCATGGTTTGTGATGGAATGCTCTATGTATTGGATGTGATTACTGATTGTTATAGTTGAGATTCTTGTGTATGAGACTCTTTACCTAACCATTATTTTGGTCATCGATAAGTTATCTTTCATTATTTTCTAGTCGCCATGATGGGACTGAGATGTGGATTTATTCTTGATGATGTCATGTTGTGACATGTTTGACTCAACTATTTTTGGAGTCTTCAATCAATATGATTGAGATATATAGTTTGGTTGTTGAGAACCATTGGATACTTTGATTATCAGTGATACTTTAGTTGCCAATAGAGAGTTGTTGCGTTCATGATTTTCTATGGACGTTTGCTCATGGAGATTTGATGCTTTTATGCATATTTGATGATTTTATTATGGATTATCTTTTGTGATTTTGAGATTTATGAGTCCATGAGCATTAGGGTAGGATATCTGCATGTAGTGATGGGAATTGGCTTGCAACGGGGGCCGAGGCCCTAAGAGGCTGCCAGGGTAACTCATTGTAAGTTGGATTAATAAGTGATAACATTCACACCTAATAATAACAAAATGAACCTAAAAAGATAAGTGTTTTGTTCTCGCCCATGCCTTGAGTGCTTGTATAGGCTAGGATGGGAGTAGTGAGATGCATGGTTGCAACCTTGCATTCCATAGTATGCCTCATCAGTATGAGAGGATACTAGTGGCCGCATAAAATTAGTATGGACTCGTGGAGTTTAGCTAACTGCCAAGGTAACTTGTATGTGATAAATGCGATGACACTTTCCCACTTGCATAGTAGGTTCCTACATGTCATTGTGTGCCTCTAGGATTAGATGTCAGTTTTGTGATTGGAACCTTTGAGTTAGTATACTTTTAGGATTCCTGGACTTTCCAAGATTGATCTTAAATCAGGATACCACCAGCTTTGCATTAAGGAAGCAGATATTCACAAGATTTCTTTTTTAACTCGTTATGGACATTATGAGTTCGCAGTGGTACCTTTTGGGTTGACTAATGCTCCATCAGTTTTTATGAGTTTGATAAATGGTGTATTTCGATCTTATCTAGATAGGTTTGTACTCATGTTTCTTGATGACATATTGATATATTCTAAGACTCAGAAGGAGCATGAGGAACACCTACGGTTGGTATTGCAGTGTTTGAGGGACAATTAGCTTTATGCCAATGTAGCTAAGTGTGAATTCTTCAAATCGGAGATTCAGTATTTAGGGCATGTTATTTCAGGTGATGGTATTTCAATGGATCCTGCAAAGATTCAAGTGATAATAGAATGGCCTACACCAACTAATGTGTCAAAAATTCATAGTTTCATGGGTTTAGCCGGTTATTATCGTAGATTTGTCCAAAACTTCTCTAGGATAGCACATCCTATCACTTCTCTTCAAAGGAAAGAAAAGAATTTCGTATGGACAAAGAAATGTGAGGAGGCTTTCCAGAAGCTCAAGGAGCTTTTGACCAGTGCACCAATTCTAGCTGTACCAGATCCAGAAGGTGGTTTCATAGTATGTACAAATGCTTCTCTTGAAGGGATTGGGGCATTTTTGATGTAGAATGGATGGGTGATTAGGTATGAATCATGCAAGATCAAGGATCATGAGTTAAATTATCCTACACATGATCTTGAGTTAGCAACAATAGTTCATGCTTTGAAAAGGTGGAGACATTTTTTGTTGGGGCACAAATTTGAGCTACATAGCGATCATCATAGTCTTCAATACATTTTTACTCAGCCTAATTTGAATGCTCGCCAGAGGTGATGGATTGAGTTTCTATGCGAGTATGATTTTGAGGTTAAGTACATTCAGGGTAAGGAGAATTTCGTGGTGGATGCTTTGAGTCGCAGGAGACATGTGTTATCATCAATGACTCTTAGTGTGGATTTGAGGAGTTGGATTCTTCAGGCACTTCCTATAGATTCCTTGTATTAGGAAGTGTGCAGAGAGATAGATTCAGAAAGATCTTTGGAAGGTAAGTTTGCAAGTTATGTTCAAGAATTAGATGGTCTTTTGAGACATTTGGGGAGGATTTATGTGCCATTTTTGGATGAGCTTCACACCTTGATACTGGTAGAAGCCCATCATACACCTTACTTAGCACATCCAAGTGTCAAGAAGATGCATGCTGATTTGAGACGTTTGTTCTTTTGGTCTGGGATGAAGTGAGATATTTCTGATTTTGTGGCTAGGTTCCTTGAGTGCTAGAGAGTTAAGGTAGAACATCAGCACTCAGTTGGACTTTTGCAGCCTAATCTCATTCCTTCTTGGAAGTGGGATATCATCTCCATAGATTTTATTGTAGGATTACCTATGACAGTTTAGCGTCATGATGCTATCATGGTTACCGTTGATCGGTTGACTAAGGTGGCACATTTCTCACCGATCAGGTCTTCCTACACAGTAGCTTCTGTAGCTAATATCTTCATGTGTGATATTGTGAGATTACATGGTATTCCTAGAAAGATCATTTCTGACAAGGATCCTATATTCACATTTGCGTTTTGGACATTGCTGCAGCATGAGCTTGGAGCGTAGTTAAACTTCAGTTTGGCATATCATCCAGAGATTGATGGTCAAACAGAGAGGGTGAACCAAGTTTTGGAGGATATGTTACGGATGTATGTGATGGATAGGCAGACACATTGGGAGGATTATCTCCATCTAGTGGAGTTTTCTTACAACAATGGGTATCATAGTTCTATTGGTATGGTGGCATTTCAGGCATTATATGGACATCCTTGTCGTACACCATTGAGTTGGGATAGTCTTGAGGATCGCATCCTGTTGGGTCCTAAGATGCTTCGTGATATGGAGCAACAAGTAGTGCATATCCGTGAGCACTTGACTACAGCACAAGATAGGCAGAAGAAGTATGTCGATGCTCATAGGACTAATAAGTAGTTTGTTGTGGGTGATAAGGTTTTCTTGAGAGTGCGACCGCAAAAGAGTCCAATCCGGTATAGAAAGGGTTCTAAGCTAGCACCTCATTTTGTGGGACAATTCAAGATTCTAGAGAAGATTGGACTGGTTACTTACCGTCTTGCTCTACCACCCATCCTAGCTTGCATTCATGATGTTTTCCATGTTTCAATGCTTAGGCAGTATATTCTAGATATTGTGCATGTTCTTGATTGGAATGTGTTGTAGGTAGAGGATGGGCAACTGGCTTTGGAGTCGATTCGTATTCTGGAGCGGCGGGGGTTGACCCTCAGGGGTCAAACCATCGAGCAGGTAAGGGTCCAATGGGACCCTACTAATGATTCTTCAGCTACTTGGGAGGATGCAACTAGATTGAGGGAGTTATATCCCTAATTGTTTGTAGGCTTCCAGGAGTAAGCCTAACCCAAGGGGGGGTGGATGTAGTGCCTACCCTCATTCACATCTTTTCTGGACATTGTTATTATTATCAGACTGTGATAGACTAGTTTTATGTTGATGGATTAGTGGTATGTTTTGAAACTATCAGATATTATGATATGGATTCAGTTGATATATGATGAGATCATTTAGACTTTACATTTCATGTATGTATGATGATCATTACATTATTTTCAGTTATTAATGATGATTACTTAGATTGTATATTATCTCATGTGTTTTATTATGGATACTTATCCCATACTTACATGTGTATGGTGTGTGTGTTTTCATATTGTATGGCATTTCTGATGTGGTTAAGGAAGGGAGTCGTAGTCACCTGCTTAGTTGGGATCTACACGATGCACCACTTCCTACCATTGTCTGTTTAGTTTAGCATTATATATATATATATATATATATATATATATATATTGTATGTACATGCATGGTTTTTTTGCAGGTTGCTGGTACTAGGTATTGACTTCCCTGAATTGCCAAGATGAGCATACCCTATTATACTATCTCAATGATAAGAGAAGGCAGATAAATTCTCAAGTCCAAATCCCAAACCCTTAAACCATTTGTCCTAGTGAGTTAGGACAAGTATCAGAGTTGAGTAGCCACCGAATGTGTCGGATGACATATTTCATGATTTTTAACCCTTTAGACTAATTTTGAGTGATTTGCTCTATGATGGGTTTTCATATTTTATCTTGGAGGTCTATGGTGAATCGTCTATTAATTAAGTCTTAATAAATGGATTTAATTAATAAATTAATTATTTGAGAAAATTAATATAAAATATCATGTTATTTGATATTTTGATTATAATTAATTAAATGGAATTAATTGAGAAAAAAATGAATTAAATAAAAGAAAATTAGAAATTAAAATTAATAATAATAAAATAATAATAATAAAGTAATAAATAAATAATAATAATAAAAGTTATAAATATTTAAATAAAAATTATATAAAAAGTAAATTGGAGTTATAAGCTTGCATGGGAATTAACGCACTTTTATATTTCTCATGTGTCAACAACACAGGGGTTAGTGCATCAATTAAGCACATGGTGTCTACAACCCTATGGCTCATCTTGAAGGTTGGAAAAGACCCATGCTTAGTTGGTGACACCTTCCAGCTATTTCTAGAAACATTCTAGAGGTTTCTTGAGAGCTCTTTATATTTAGGCATCTCTAGAAGCTTAGAGATAGCATTTGGAGTGCAATTGGAGCATTGGAGGATTCGAGAATTCTGAAGAAGGGAGCTTGCTCTACAAGTTTTCTGAGGAAGAGTGAATTAGTATCAAAATTTGGGTAGATTCTTGTGATTTTACTTATGCTATTTTTGCATCTTGCATTTTTTGTCTTCTTCGTGTCTTCCATATGTCTTCTGAGGAATTTCATATTTTTATTGTATGCATTCTCAATATGGGCAATTGAATTTATGTGGAAATCTTTATATGCATAGATCTGAAAGAAAACAGGGCTAGGGTTTAAATTCATAACAAAACCCATTAGATTATTTATTGGATAAATTTGAAGATAAAAAATTTAAAGGAAAATTCTAAAAATTAGAATTTCTAAGTAAACTGTGTATATTCTTGAATCTTCATACACATATACATATATATCATTATATACATATATATATATATATATATATGTATGTATTGTGATGGTGATAAACTCTGTGGGTATATATATATACACACACACATATATATATATACATATATATACCCATATATATACATACATATGTATATATATACATATATATATATATTTATTTATATAATAATCAAATGTCAAATCGCGATAGAGTTTCATGTTAATAATATTTCATATTGCATGGGAATGTTTTTATAAAAAAATGTTATTGAAAATCGCATTAAAAATATATATATGATGTTGGGCAGGTATTATATACCCCACCCACTGCATGCCACCTGCAACCCGTCGTGTACCTGCAGTGCGGATGTATTGGACCGCGTGATTTTAAAATCGCATTGCGATTTGAGTTTGGTTTTAAATTATATAAAGTTTTATTTGCAATGTTATTTCATATGAGATTTGGATATGAATCTCGATTTTTTTGCAGTATCATTAATTATTAAATGTTATTATATATATATATATTTATGTATGTATATATATATATATATATATATATATATATATATATATATATATATATATATATATATATATATGTATTATAAATGAATATTGTAAAGTTCTAAATTAATGGATCACTCTTTTAATGATTTAAAATATTGATATTGAGCTTGTCAATTATGAAGAGATATTAATAATTAATTTAATTAAACTCAGTTTAATTAAGATTAGTTATTAGAATATATAATCGAAGTTTTGATTCATTGAGAGTGTCAATTTTCAAACAATGTTATATAAACAAAATATTATTAGATCGATTAGAAAATTGAGTCTAATAGTTTTTGGGGAGAAACTTTTATCTATCAAACAAATACATGGGTTAGGAAAAACATGAAATTTCTCCACTTAATATAATTTGGAAAAACGTAAACTGAGACTTTTAAATTCAAATTTGAAAACTTAGCAAAACCAAAACATGTGTTTACATTGTGTATTCTTTATGCTATTGTTTTGGGTTTTGGGTTGACTAGTGTTGACCAGTATAGGACGTCTACCAGAGGCTTGGGGGTTATGTTATTGTGATGTCATGATGATGTTTTAATCTCGATCTTTATAAACCCAACCATGGTTATGTGATGGAATGCTCTATGTATTGGATGTGATTACTAATTGTTATAGTTGAGATTCTTGTGTATGAGACTCTTGACCTAACCATTATTTTGGTCATCGATCAGTTATCCTTGATTATTTTTTAGTCGCCATGATGGGACTAAGATGTGGATTTATTCTTTATGATGTCATGTTGTGACATGTTTGACTCAACCATTTTTGGAGTCTTCGATCACTATGATTGAGATATATATTTTGGTTATTGAGAACTATTGGATACTTTGATTATCAGTGATACTTCAGTTGCCAATAGAGAGCTGTTGCATTCATGATTTTCTATGGATGTTTGCTCATGGAGATTTGATGCTTTTATGCATATTTGATGATTTTATTATGAATTATCTTTTGTGATTTTGAGATTTATGAGTCCATGAGCATTAGGGTAGGATATCTGCATGTAGTGATGGGAAGTGGCTTGCAATGGGGGTCGGGGCCCTAAGAGGCTGCCAAGGTAACTCATTGTAAGTTGGATTAATAAGTGATAACATTCACACCTAATACTAACAAAATGAACCTAAAAAGATAAGATTTTTGTTCTTGCCCATGCCTTGAGTGCTTGTATAGGCTAGGATGGGAGTAGTGAGATGCATGGTTGTGACCTTGCATTCCATAGTATGCCTCTTCAGTATGAGAGGATACTAGTGGCCACATGAAATTAGTATGGACCCGTGGAGTTTAGCTAACTGTCAGGGTAACTTGTACGTGATAATTGTGATGACACTTTCCTACTTGCATAGTAGGTTCCTACATGTCATTGTGTGCCTCTGGGATTAGATGTCAGTTTTGTGATAGGAACCTTTGAGTTAGTATACTTTTAGGATTCTTGGACTTATAGAGATATGTGCTATATGACTTTGATAGCTTGTTTGGGACTTGAGATTATCTCCTTAGCACGGTGGGAGTGGACCACTTTGGTACCATGTGGTCGGGTGGTAGTGTATTTTCCACTCTTATCATTTTGAGATTCATTGAGACATTGTGTTTGATGCATCCTTCATGATGGTAGATATGTATCCTTTTTCATTGATGTTTAGCATATGTTAGATGATGTTATCTTATGCTTTTATTTTCATGTTAGATTACTTACTACATATGATGTTGTATATATTAGGAGTGACATTCCTACTATGTTAATACCAATGATCTCTTTGGTGATTTTAAATGTTATGCACGGAGGTATGGCTAGGATCCATGATGGTCTAATGATGCTATTAACGGTTGGGAGAAACCGTGGACTTAGTTTATTATGTTTGATCTATATGATGGATGTATATGTTCTCTATGATGTTGTATCATGTGATTATCTCTACTTTGATGTATCATGGATTAGAATAGGATGATGTACCTTATTCTATGTATGTATATTTTTGAGCTTGTCATACCCTGTGACATGTATAGTGGATGAATGAGCATTTGAAATGTAATGTATAAACATTGGCCTTATCATTATTATTTCATGTGGATGTTGTACTAGATGGATTCATGTATGTAATTCAATGTTAAGGGATCTTAAAGAATGTAATCTATTATTTATGTTATGTTTACTTTCAGATGGACAATGCTATTGCTTTCATTAATGTGCATAACTTATATGTGATGTTTACTTCTATGGAAAAAAAAAATGTTAGTGAAATTCTAGGTTAATTCTTTGGATCCCTTGGCGGGGCATTACACATGACAATCATCATTCTTGAGTAATCATCAACAAAAAGAATGAAGAAATTTTCACCAGTATAACTTTCAATTCCAATGGGTCCACACAAATCAATATGCACAATTTCTAAAACTTCTTCAGATTGATAGTTCTTACTTTTAAAGCTAGTCTTTCTCATCTTTCCAATTTGAAAATTCTTGCATAGACCAACCTCAAGTTTCTTTATGCTAAGAATGCCTCTTACTCTCTTGAATTTACTTATTTTTACCAAGTTATCAAAGTTCACATGACACAACCTTCTATGTCATAACCAACTTTCTTCAACTTAAGCAATAAAACATGAACATCCACCAAGTTCAAGATAAAACAAGTTACCTTTTGTTTGGGTTCCTGATCCAATTAGCTTTCCTTTTTTATCCTATAGTCTTGCTTTTCCATGTATGAATTCTACTTTGAATCCATTATTAAGTAGTTGTGCCACACTTAATAGATTGTGTTTTAGTCCTTCTACCCAATATGCATTATCACATACAAGCTCTTTGGTTAGTGAGATTCTTCCTCTTCCTTTTATGCAACAAAGTTCATTATTACCAAACCTCACACTACCACCATCATAGTCTTCAAAATGTTCAAACTTAGTTTTATCTCTAGTCATATGATGAGAGTGACCACTATCTATAATCCATGTATCATTTTTTCTCACATGAGAAATAAGTGTCATTTCCTCATCATTATAAAACTCATCTTTTACAAAATGTAAACAATTTCATCTTCTTCTTCATCATCATAATCATTAGAATTCTTAGCCATAAAACATGTTTTCTTACCTTTGTCCTTGAATGATTTGAAGTCTTTCTTGCCATTGCACTTGTGACCTTTCTTCTCATCCTTGTTCTACTTATTTGGGCACCTACTAGCAATATGTCCAATTTCTTCACAAGAAAAATAGATTAGAGGAACCTTACCTTTGTATTTTCCTTTGCCTCTTGATTATTTCCTTGCTAGTAGAGCTTCAACTACCTCAAGATCACTATCAAAACTCTATTTTGATCCTTCTTCACTTTTTGATTGAGAATCTTTTATCTTCTTGCCTTTCTCCTTGAGTGAAAGCTTGGTTTCAAATGTTGATTCAATGTTCTTGGTAGTTGGAACATAGTTATCATAGTTATCTAGCTCAAATGCAAGCAATCTTCCAACTATGGCCTCTAGATTTATCTTATGATTTGCTTCACATCTTATTTTTTGAATTGTAGAAACTTTGATTGCATAAATGGGAAGTAATGTTTTAGAAACTTTACTTATAACTATTTCCTCCTTGATATCTTATAACTATTTCCTCCAGAAGCTTTGATTGCACTAATACTTGCTTTGACTCTTTGAACATATTTTGCAATGTTTTCATCTTCTCTCATCTTCATCTAATCAAATTGACCCCTTAAACTTTCTACTTTGGCTCTTCTCACATTATCATCTCCTCCATAGATTTCCTCCAGCTTGTTCCACATTTCAAAGGCAATTTTGTAGTCCTTGACATCATCAAATTCTTCATAGATTAGGGCAAATGCAATGTCTATCATCATGATGCTATGAGTCTTCTTCTTAGCAATGTCATTTAGAAATAATGTACCAGTAGGAGTTACATATGCTTAATCTAGATATTTTAGTCCTGTATCTCCAATGGAAGCTAGATGGAGTCTCATGAGACCTTGCCATGCTAAAAAGTTATCCCTGTTAAGCCTTGGAATTTCCCCCTTGAAAGACATCCTGACCTTTAGCTTGGATCCTTGAAATCCTTTTTGAAAGCACCAAAAGCTCTAATACCAATTGTTGGAATTATAGATGGAGTAACTAAGAGGGGTGGGAATTAGTTACCACAAAAATAATTTATAGATCCCTTAGATGTCTTTAAATAACTAGTTACTACTGTCACTTGGTAGCCACACAGAGAAATGTTGTAGCTCGATAGATTAACTTGTTTAACCATTCACAATTATTAACATGCATGCAAAAGTAAATAACATGAAAAAAATAGACACCATATTTAACATGGAAACCTGATATAGAAAAAATCACCAAGTAACTAGCTACCAATTTTCACTCTTCTAAAGTGAGCCCTATTAGGAGCTAACATTGTTAAAGGTTACAAAACACACTATTAGGTGTGACCTGGTTAGAGGATTTAATCACCCTATTAGGAGTGACCTTGCTAAAGGTCTTTAGAAAAATTTAGTAGAACTATCCACCTTGTTAGAGGATTTACAAAATGTCTGTTAGACCAACTTTGTTAAGATATATAGGAATTATTGCTACAATGGTGAGAAAGTAACAATAAGTGACCTAAATGAGATCCAACTAAACTTTGTTGATATAGATCTCTTCTCTATTTCAATACACCCTCACTGATCAAATACAACTCTACTACTCCTCAAGGATATATGATCCTTCTTCAAAATTTTCTCACACTTCTTCTTCACAATCCACTCACTTGCATACTCGTTCATTCATACATCCATCCATGCATTTGAAAACACAACTTGACCTTTTATTTATACATTATAGATTGTCAAGCCAGCTCATTTACAAGTTACATTTACCAATAAACCATACACCAGTCTGCTACAAATATTACATTAAACAAATAAACTTTATTTCTCAAAATAATGAAATCCTTCATTGGCCGACCCTACTCGGTAAACACTACTCCAGAAAATGATTTCCAGTGTTAACAAAGTGAAGCTTGATAAACACTACAAATTCTACAAAATCCTTTGGAGATTGAGTGAACTTGGTAAAACTAACTTTTCTTTGCTGACCTTGCTAGCTTGGTAGAAATAGATTTTTTCTATAGAAGCCTTTAGTGCTCGAGTGAGCTTGGTAGAAACTATCTTCATAGTGTAACCTCCAAAAATGCTCAGTAGACTCTATAATTCACTTTGCTAACCTTCTAATCTCAGTAGACTCTATCTTCTACCTTGTTGACCAACTAAGCTCGATAGACTCTAACTGATAACTAATATGAAATTTGTGTAACATCAAAGACAACACACAATTGAACAATTGTATCCAAAATAACTTTCCTATGTGGCAAAGTTTGATGAAGCTACACCTTGGAGGACTTGGAGATCATGCAGAATCTACCATTACTACTAAGTATGTTAATCTTGTTGGTGTCCCAACTACTAAGGATATGAAAAAGAAGAGAGAACATAACCAGGAGATGCTTGAGATTTCCTCTTCCCTAAGATATGCTGAATTTGATGATATCATAGGTCTTGACAATGCAAAGAAAATGTGGGATGCCTTAACCACTAGTATTGGAGGAGGCAATAATGTTCTAAGAGCTGAAGTTAAAATTTTCAACTATAGATTTGATGATATGAGAATGAAAGAAGGTGAAAATATTGGTCAATATGTTGCAAGGATAAAAGAAGTTGTTAATGCAATAAGAGGAGCTGCTACTGAAATAGATGATGATACTATACTAAGAAAATTTTTAAAGATATTGCACTGCTACCTATATATGCTATTAAATTTTCTACAATTCAAGAACTAAGATGCATACCAAGAAATAATCTATCACTTGAATCTTTGGTAGGTAGACTCACTAATTTTGAGCTATCTAAGTTTTATAATTACAAAATTGAGAATATTGAATCTTCATTCAAAGCTAAGGTGTCATTGAAGGAACCTGATAAGAAGAAGAAAAAGAAAAGGATGAAGTATGGGTCCAGTGATAGTGATATAGATGAGAAGGATGTAGAACAACTTGAAGCACTACTAACAAGAAGATTCCATAAATGTAAAGGAAAGTTTAAAGGTAAATTACCTATCATTTGTTTCAATTGTAATTAGGTTAGTCATATTTCTGCCAGATGTCTAGAGAAGAAGAAATATAGAGGTGGTGACCAATTTAAAAGTAGAAGAGATGAAGACATCAAGGACTACAAAGAAAAAGGCAAGAAGACTTGCTATATTGTTGAAGAGGAAACATAAGATGAATCTGATGAACATGATGATGAAGTGGTGTATGTTGCAATGAAGGGTGAATCTAATGAAGATCAGGCAACTACACTTGTGACTTGTGTGAACAATAATGATATATGGATCATTGAAGGTGGGTGTTCACATCACATGACTGGAGACAAAAGTAAGTTCATTACCCTGAATTTTTATGATGGAAATAGCATAAAATTTGGTAATGATGCACCATGTTTGATAAAAGGCAAATGTTCTATCAAACTCACAAATAACATCTTATGTGATAATGCTTACTATTTTCAAGGACTTAACTATAATTTCTTGAGTGTGTGACAATTGAATAATTTAGAATGTAAGGTTGAGTTTGAAAAAAAGATTGCTAAGATATATGATACAAATGGAAAACTGATTGGAAAGGGTGATTAGACTAGAAGTAATCTATTCTATCTTGATATAGAGGATGCTACTTGTCTAGTTGTAAAATTTGATTATGTGTAGCTATGGCACAAAAGGTTATTCCATGATAATTTTGATAACCTAGTTAGTATTAGTAACATGAGAAAATTTAAAGCTTTGCCTAAGTTGAAGAAACTTGATTATATAATGTGCAAACAATTTCAATAGGAAAAATGACAAATTCAAGCTTTAAGAGTAAAACTTATACCTCTAAAGGAATACTAGAGATTGTTTATACTGACTTGTGTAGACTAATTGAAGTACAAATCTACAAAGGAGATAAGTACATTATGTTGTTTTTTGATGATTATTCTATAATGATGACAATTATGTTTATGAAATAGAAATTTGATACTTTTAAAATGTTTCAGTGGTACTTAGCAAGAGCTAAGAAGGAAATAGGTAAAAGTATAAAGTTTTTGAGATCTGAAAGAGGAGGAGAATTTACATCAAATGAGTTTGAGATGTTTCGTAATGATAGAGAAATTAAAAGATAGACATCTTCCCCTAGAACCCCTCCACAAAATGGAATTTCTAAAAGAAGGAACAAATCTATTATGGATTGTGCTAGAACACTAATGATGGAGGAAAATGTTACTTTGAAATACTGAAGAGAAGTTGTAAGTACAACTATATATACCTTGAACTATTTATAAGTAAAGAAAGGTACTCATTCAACACCTTTTGAACTATGGTATGGATGCTCATTGAATATAAAATATTTTAATGTATTTAGAAGAAAATGTCACATTCTTAAATACTTAAGGAAAGGCAAACTAGATGCAAAAAGTGAAGAAGGTATTTTCCTAGGATATTCCACAAGAAGTAAAGCTTATAAATGTTTAAATACTAACACTAACAATGTTGTGGAAAGTGCAAATGTAAACTTTGATGAATATATAGAATTACATGAGGCTAAACCTTTGAAAGAACCAAAAAAATACAAATCTTTTGCATATTCTTATAAAGGTATGCCTACTAAAGAAGATGTTACAAATCAAGATACAAACCAATAGAAAGTTTTAGTGATTGTCAAGTCACATACTATGAATGTTGAGTTGCATTTAGGAACTGAGCTACATTTGGAGGTTGAATTATAGAATGAAGTTAAAGCACATTTAGATTTAGAGATTAGTGGAAATGGTGAGCTACTTGATAGAGATGTGCATAATGACTCTAAAACCAAGATTGCCCAAATATGTCAAGAGACATCATCCTGTTGCTCAAATGATTGGAGATAAAGATACTAGACCAATGAAAAGAAGCAGATTGAGAATTGATTCATGTTTATTGGGCATGAAAGAACCTAAATTAGTAAGAGATACATTAGAAGATGTGGACTGGACTAAAGAAATGGAATAAGAGAATGAACAAATTGAGAAAAACAAAACATGGACTCTAGCTCCTAGACCAGAAGACAAAAATGTGATTGGGACCAAGTGGGTATTCAAAAACAAGCTAGATAAAAATGGTGAAGTCAAAAGGAACAAGGAAATATTAGTCTATAAAGGATATGCACAAGAAGAATGAATCAACTATGGAGAGACACTTTCCCTTGTTGCTAGATTGGAAGGAATAAGAACTCTACATGCTTATTCTGCATACAAATGTTTCAAAGTTTATCAAAAGGATGTTAAATTTGCATTTCTAAATGGTATATTAGAAGAAGAAGTTTACATAGAATAGCCAAAAGGATTTGTTGATGTTAACAATAAGAACATGGTATGTAGATTACAAAAAGCTCTATATGGTTCGAAACAAACACCAAGAGCATGGTATGGGAGACTTCATAAGTATCTTGTGAACATTGGATTCGAAAGGACTGATGATAAGAGCAATCTATACATAAAGACAAAGAAAGGAAAAGGTATTTTGTTATCTAACTTTTTTTATGATGATATCATATATGGAGGTCAAGCTACTTTATGCAAGGCTTTTGCAAATGAAATGAAGCAAGAATTTGAAATGTCTATGTTTGGAGAGATCAAATTCTTTGTGGGTTTGCAAATATATTAGATGAAATATGATATATACATCACTCAGTCAAAATATGTCAAAGAAATATTGAAAACTCTTAGATTGGAGGATTCCAAACTAGTATGTACACCTATGGTGATAGGACACAAGTTGTCAAAGAATGATGATTTAGCTAAGGTGAATCAAAATTTATATAGTTCTATGATTGGAAAATTACAATATGTAGTACATAAAAAAATTGATATAGCATTATCTATAGGGATAGTTAAAAGATTCTCTACCGATCCCAGGGAGAATCATTTGATGGTTGTAAAGAGAATTAATGAGATATCTAAAAGGAATAGAGGAGTATGGTCTATACTATAAGAAAAATGAGAAATTTGAATTAAGAGCCTATATTGATGTTGATTGGGCTAGAAACATCAATGACAGAAAGAGCACTAGTGGAGGAGCATTTTTCTTAGGCAAGAGGCTAGTTACATGGACTAACAAGAAAGAAAATTGCACCCCACAATCTACCACTAAAGCTAAATATGTTGTTGCTGCTATAAATTATACAAACATTGTATGGATCAACAATTACTAAAAGGTATGAAGGAAGAAGATCATAGAAGTAGTAACCCTATATTGTGATAATACAAGTGCTATAAATATATCAAAGAATCTTGTGATGCCAAAGACAATCAAGTATCATTACTTGAGAGAATTAGTTCAAGATAAAGAGGTGAAAATGGAATACATTAACACAAAAAAGAAAATTGCTAATATCTTCACAAAAGAATTACCTAAGGATGCTCATGAGTATCTAAGAGGTAAACTAGGGGTGATACCCCTATCAAAGGCTATCTAAGTAACAAAAGGAGTGTCTTGCATCAAACAAGATACTTTTCAATACTAAAAATTGATGCAAAGGATCTTACTTTAGGAGCTTCCTAAAGTAATCAAAGAACTAACACTTCAAATCAATAACAAGCAAGGTGACAAAGGAAGAAATTGAAAAAATTGGAGAAGCCTATATCTACATGTTAAGATGACAAGTCTTTAATTGTTACCAAAGAGGGAGATAGTTAATGATTAAGGGAAATGCAAGAAAGAGGGAGATAGTTATTGATTAGAGGTTATATAAGAAATTGGAAATCTAACAAAGAGGAAGAAATCCTATACATCTACCTAGTAAGAGGGAGATACACAAAGTAATTCAAAGGGAGTTATAAGGATGACACAAAAGAATTTTGTAACCTATTCAGAAGATGGAAGTTGTTGATAGAGGGAGAGATTTCAATAAAAGGAATTATTTTTCTTTTTGGTATTTTATTGGTCTTACTATTTAAACCTAGTCATTTTAATTGATCATTTTTTTCCATCAATGCCAAAGAGGGAGATTGTTGAGAACAAATCAAAGAAGACTATTAAAGAGGGAGATTGTTAAGAATAGATTTATACAAGTATGATTGATATGTTTAAATCATTGTTTTATCACTTATGTCAAACCTACTATTTGCTAGTAAGACAACTGCTAATATGATTTAAGTAGTATCACTTATTTGATTGATGAAGAGGATTTGATCAAAATATGTAACAATAACACCTAGAGGAAAGGTTGAGTTATGATTATGTAAAGGAGTACAAGAATATGTTAAGATAGTGATAACATGATGTATTGATAATCTACTTAAGGTTACAAAGGTTGGTTACACTAAGAAAATTTAGAAGAACAAGTTACACAAAGTTTTTCTACCAAGCTTGACTTGTTGGAGCCATATTTGACATCCATTTGGTAAACTTTAAATCCTTTATAGGAAGAATATGCAAGTAGTGTTTTAACTCCTTCCAATCTTGCAACTGGAGAAATGTTTCCCCATAGTCAGTATCTTCTTCATGTGCATATTATTTTCATACCAATCTAGTTTTGATCCTTATGACTTCTCCTTTTCCATTTAGCCTATTCTTGAATACCCACCAATTATATCCTTTTCCTTATGTCTAGGTACCAATATCCAAGTTTTTTTCTTCTTCATCTATTCAATTTCCCCATTCATTCCTTGAATCCAATATTCATTATCCAAAGCATCCTTTACTAGTTTAGGCTCAATATCAAAAGGGAAACATAAATCACTTCTAAGTATTTTCCTTATCATAATTCTAGAGTCTTTTTTTCCAATGATTTGTTCAAGTGAATCGTGTCTTTTCATATACTTTTCTAGTGTAGGTTATTTTCCTCTTTATTCTTGTATAGGTATATCTTGAAAATTTATTTCAAGTTCATTTTGTATCTCTACTTCTAGTTGTGGTTTAGGTTCTTCTTGCTTGGCATTGTATTCCTAATGTTTGGCATTTTCTTCATGTAAATCAATATCATTCTTATATCACTCAGTACCTAGAGTCTATTGCATAGCAACCTACTACTACAACTTGGTATTCACATTTAGTTGTTTCTTAGTAGATTTGTTCTCTAGCTCAAGTAAGGTGCAGGAAAAACCTTCATTGATATATATGAATGAGTTGTAATCTTCAAGTTCTATTTTGCATTCAACTTAATTCTTTTTTCACATATTCATCAACTTTCACATTTTCACTTTCCACAACTTTGTTAGTGTTAGAGTTCAAACACTTATAAGCTTTTATCTTAGTAGAATATCCTAGGAATATGCCTTCATGATTTTTAGCATCAAGTTTTCCATTTCTATTATCTTTTAGTATATAACATTTTCTTCCAAAGACTTTAAAATACTTCACATTAGGTTCATACCCATACCATAACTCAAAGGGTGCAACATTTACCTTTCTTGATTTATAATCTGTTTACTACACTTGTAGATTCTCTCTAGTATTTATGTGGTACATTTTTATCTATCATGAGTGTTCTAGAAAAGTCCATGATTGATTTATTTCTCTTTTTAGCTATTCTACTTTGGCACGGGGTCCTAGGTGTTGACATCTACCTTATGATTTCTCTATCATTGCAAAATATGTTGAATTCATTAGAGATAAACTCTCTTCACCTATAAGATCTCAAGCACTTCCTACTCTTACCTATTTCCTTTTCAACTCTTACCAAATACCACTTAAACAACTAAAAAGCATCATATTTTTCTTTAAGACACATAACAATCATCATTCTAGAGATCCTTATAGAGTATCCATCAACAAATAGAATAAATTATTTGTCCCAATAGTAAATTTACACTCCAATAGGTCCACAAAAGTTAGTGTGAACCAATTCCAAAACATCATTAGATGATTATATTTTTCTCTTGAAACTAGAGTTAGTCTTTTTTCCCAATTGACATTGTTTACACATGGCATTATCAAATTTTTCAATCTTGGTAATCCTCTTACTCTTTTCATTTTACTAATGATTACCAAATTATTAAAGTTCACATGACATAACCTCTTATGCCATTACCATATGTCTTCATATTATTCAAACAAGCATGTCTCATTAGATAAATGTAGATGGAAAAAGTTAACACTTATCTGATCTCCACTTCCAATTAGTTTACTAGTAACAACAAATATCTTGGCCTTCCCATGATGAAATTAAACTCTATATCTTCATTTGTTCAATTGTGAAATACTAAAAAAATTATAATTAAGTACTCCAGCCCAATAAATATAGTCGCACTTGATATTATCAGTCATTTGAATTGATCCTTTACTTTTCACAAGACATGGTGCATCATTAGCAAACTTAACAAAACTACCTTTGTATGGTTCCATGGTCTAAAACTTACTTTTCTCACTAGTCATGTGATGTGAGAAGCCACCATAAATTATCCATCTATCACCATTACTCACATATAAAATTAATTTAGTTTTCTCATCTTTATCAGAATCTTCTTTCATAGAAACATAGACAACTTCTTAATCATTACTATTAGACTCATTCTTAGTTTCTTCTTCAGTAATGTAACAAGCTTTCTTACCTTTGTCTTCTCTTGGTCATCTCTTGTACCTTTTTACTTTCTTCCCCTTTTCTCATCATTGGCTTCTCTATCAGGACATCTTGCAACAATATGACCAACTTTTTTATATGAAAAACATATTTTAGGAATTTTACCTTTGCATTTTCATCCACCCCTTGGAAGTCTTCTTACAATCAGTGCTTCAAGCTCATAAAATTATTACAATTCAAAAGTAGTAAACCTATATACTACACCTTCAAAAGTCAAATTTTTACTGAATGTACATCTCAATTCTTATATTTTAGAAACTCTAAGAGCATAAATAAGAAGTAAGGTTCTTAATACCTTGTAGATCATAGTCTCATCATCAATATTTCCATCTGATGCTCTTATAAAATTTACCACCTCTTTGATTCTTCCATAGAATTGTACAATATTTTTACCTTATATTATTCTCATTTCATCAAAATTACCTCTCAAGCTTTTTGATTTTTCTATCAAATTTTTTTTGTCTCCTTAATAGATAGTTCGAATTGCATCCCACACTTAGCAGTGGTGCATTATTTTATTTCATCAAACTTGACATATCTTAGGGCTGATATAATCTCCAACATAAATTGATTATGCTCTTTCTTCTCTTTCATCTATTGAGCTATTAGAGGATTTGGTATTGTGACATATACATGTTCCACATAGTGTATTGCTACATCTCCAATTCCTACTAGATGCAACTTCATCAAAAACTACCATGTAGCAAAGTTCTCTTTGTTCAATTTTGGCACCTCTTTTTTGTATATCTTGATCTTTATTCCAAGTACCTTAAATAATTTCTCTAAAAGCACAAAAAAATTGATACCAATTGATGAGAGTAAAATTTGCCTTTATTTTGTGGTGTTTAAGATACTTTGTTGATACTTTATTTTTCTTTGATAAAACACTTATGGAACTATGTTTACTAAACCTTTGATGAACCTATGGGGTAGAAACTATGCCATCTTTTGCTCATGTTGTATCTAGTATGCAGTATTTCATATAGTTATCAAAATGTGTGTTCTTATGTTTGAATTTAATTTGATAAATTTTTATTTATAAACATGATTTGTGTCATAACTAACCTATTAATGAAGACTAAAAGATGATTGGAGGGATTCAAAAGTTAGGCATCAAGATCATTCAAGGAGAAGTGAGTGCTAAGGAGCAACCATGGTGGAGAAAGTTGTAACAGTTCTAGAAAACATGGCAACAAGTAAGGAGGAGCTATGAAGATTCATTGCCTTCTTTGCATTTACTCTATGGTAAGCAAATGTTAACACTTTATTATTCCTGCCTTAAGTTGTTATTTCTTCTTCTCGCCTTTAGTTGTTCTTCCTATTTTCTCTCCTATAGATTTAAAGCTAGGACATTTACTTTTCTTTTATGGAATAAAGTGTTGATCTCCTATATATGTAGGAATCACCCCCAGTGTGTTAAGTTTTTTTAGTGAGTAAGAAGAAAAGTTTTGAGAGTACACTGTTAACTTTTATAGTTGTGTTTTATAGTTCTATGTTATGTAATGAATATCTAAATAGAATGAAATAGTTTTCTTTGGCTTCTATCCTATATTAATAGTTTAGAGAAGCCAACCAAGGGGGCCCACTTGGGAGGTGGATTAGATTAGGATAGAATAGATTTATTTTCAAGCATTAGTAGTATCTTAAGTAGAAGTAGTATGTTCCTTCTTGTAATATCACACTCTATGTATGTTCTTGCAGCATATTTGAGAACAATTTTAGTGGATGAGCCAAGTTGGAATATCTGTTATCTTTTCCATTGTATTTCCATTATTCATAGAGTTAAGTGTTTTACCTTCCTATAGCAGTAGTGTAAGTTCTTTTCCTTGCATTTTTACTTTCTTGCAACATAACCGTAGTGACTCATTAAGAGACCTAGTACACATATTGTGCCGACCATTTCAAGTATGCATCCCTGGGTTGATAAGATTAAATGCACATCATGGTGGGGAAAATAGTCCTTAGTTTGAATATATTATTCCTAAGCAAGGCCTAGTACATGACTATGATACACCTATTGTGAGGCAGTTCATTTTTGGCACTATTACCAAGGATGGTGTCAAGCTAGGAGCATTTTTGAGTCATAGTTTTTAGTTTGAGTTCTTTTTACCAGTGTGAAAGGCTTAATTGCATGCATCGAAGAGGAAGACGACGAGATGAACATGGCAAATTTCTTTTGTGAGGATCTATTAATTTGAATGAAGAAGTTGAAGAAGAAGAACTTGAGTTACCTTTTGAAGACACAAGTCCTATTTTTCCCACAACATCATCATTAAGAGCTAAACCCATAGATATATCTGTTCTCCAACCTTTCATTGAACTATTGGATAGTTTCCTTGATAACACTACCATAAATCCACCAGTTGTTAATCATCCAGTGCCCAACATTCCTTTTTAGTAGCAACCTCAAAATCCATTACCACTATTTATGGCACAACCTACTTTTCCATTTCCACTTCCAAGTCTTGTAACCAATGCCAATCTCAAGAACATACCTCCCACTACTCTTCCAAAGTTTTATGGCCTTGCAACTGAAGACCCTAATACTTTCTCGTCTGAGTTCAGCATAATTTATAATAGTTTTGACTACAACACTGATTCCCATAAGCTTAAATTATTTCCAGCCACATTGAAAGAATCAACTCTATGATGGTTCATGGGCTTAGAAGCCAATGCAGCCACAACTTGGGATGAAATGCAAGCTCTATTCCTAGAGAAGTATAAATAATATTGCAAAGCATCTGGTACAAGAGGGGATGATATCTTTAGGATATCACAAAAGGAGGAGGAGACATTGGAAGACTATGTTTCACATTTTCTATATACATTGCAAAAGAATCCTCAACACATGTTGTCTGAAGACTCACAAAAGCTAGTCTTTTTGAGAGGTGTGAATGATGACTGTTTGGAAGCATTGGACCTGATAGCTGGTGGTGATGTATATCAAGCTTCTTGGGATGACCTCAAAATGATCTGTCAAAACTATTCAAGGTCAACTATGAAGAAAGGTTGAGGACTACATTCTATAGTCACTAAAGGGATCAGTCAAGGCATTTCAAAGCTTGAGATATCCAATCTACTATCAAATTTCAAACAAGACATTGTTAATGATGTCACTACATAGCTAGACATGATGATTGTAAAGAAGAAGCAAGCAGAAGCCAAATTGGAACTAGCTCAGTACTATCCTTATTGTCAAAAGAAAAAGAAGGATTGCCAATGTAAATTGGTTGCAAGCATGGAGAACCAACATTTTCCAATTGAATATGTCAAGATAGATGGAGATGATGAGAAAGTATTCTTTTTTGTTCAATGTTGACCAAGGGCCCAATGTCAAGGTATGCTTCAAGACCCCTTGCAAAGTTCAAATTCATATGGTAGTCAACGGAAAAACTATAATATCCAAGGTCCTCCACAAAATCAATCTAATTGGAACAATGTTGGGAAAAATAACCCACAATAATCCCAATGGCCTTAGAATTCCCAACAACCCTAGCCTAATCAACATAATAACCAATGGCCATAGAATTAATAGAACCAACAGAACTATTGACAAAACTAGTAAGACCAATGGCAACCACCCCAAGGGAATTGGCAATCTACAAACCAATGGAAGGGATCTCAACAATGGCCTAACCAAAATACTAGTGCTCCACAATTTACCCCTCCAATTGAATAGCCTGCTTTAATGCCACCACCTGCAAATCTTGGACCTCAAAAGCAAACACATTTACTCGCACAACCTTAGTCAAATCTGAATAGCCAACAACCACAACAACCCATGTATAGTGTTGATACCCAACAGTATCCTACTTATGCTTTAGGTGTTGCAGATATACATTTGAGATCTAGAACAACTTTACCAATGCCTAAACCACCACTTATAACTAAAATACCAAACTATCTTGTAGCATCAAAACCTTTAGTTGCTGAACCTGTTGACTCAACTAATGTTACCTTGACAATTCCAGTTTAACCAACATTAAAACCTCCTTTTCCATAACAACTAATACAAAAGAAACCTATACAAACCAAGGAACAACCATTTGACATTGTTGATTAGTTGAAAAATATACATGTCCAAATACCACTGTTTCAAGCTATTAAGGAAATTCCAATCTATGGAAGCTTGCTTGAAGAAACCTAGAAGGAAGAAAAAGGACCCTAGCATAGTCCATGTTGTGGGACAATTGGCTGATATCATGTTAGGGAAAGTGATTACACCAAAATATTTTGATCTAGGAAGTCCGGTAGTGAATCTCAGTATAAATGGTTAGTTTGTTAGAAATGCTTTAATAGATCTTAGAGCTGCTATAAATGTGATGACCAAGGATACTATGAAGAAGTTACAAATAGAAGGATTAAGGCCTACACCAACCATTCTAAAGCTAGTAGATAGTTCTACTATCACTCCTAATGGGATGATAGAGAATATTGTTGTGACCTTAGATTCTCTAGAGTATCTTGCAGACTTTATGATTTTGTCCCCTAAAGTTAATCTATCTGGTTATTATGTCATCTTAGGTAGACCATGGTTAACCATAGCTAATGCAAATATAAGTTGTAGATTAGGGAACATGACCATATCAAATGGCTAAGCAATAAAGCAATTTGATTTATATCCTCTAGCCCAACCGTTACCAAATTTGAGTACATCTATTTGGCCAGATTTAGGAGATGAAGAAGAAGAGTTAAATTCTATAGTACAACTCATGATGTTGCATAGATAGTATTTTCTAAAATTGCAAGAAGAAGATTTAGTACTCTAGAGTATCCTCACTAACACTTGTGTGGTAGAGAAAGATGTATCTGAAAGCTCTGTGTTAGAATTAATCACATATGAGGAATGTCATAAGAATTGTACTTTTCTCAAAGAACCTAAAATTATTTGTTCACTCCTCCCTTTTGAATTAGAAGCAAGTCCAATATCTAAAGTTTCTATGATAGAATCCGCTACTACTGTTGAATTGAGTAAAGGCCCTAAACTACATGTTAATCCCAAATTAACATCCACACAGATGGAACAGTTAAAAGGATTGCTTCAAAGGCATGAGAAGTCTTTTGCATGGGACTATGGTGATATGAAAGGATTGAGCCCTACATTGTGTACTCATAGAATATACATTAATGAAGGTTTTCTACCACTCCATCAACCCTAGAGAAGGATAAATCCAAGCCTTAAAGAAATTGTCAAAACTAAATTGCAGAGATTGCTTGATACTAGTTTTATTTATCCTATATCTGATAGTAAATGAGTATCACCTTTGGTTATAGTGCCTAAGAAAGGAGGGAAATGGAGAATTTGTGTAGATTATAGAGAATTGAATAAGGCTACTAAAAAGGATCATTTTCCTTTACCCTTCATAGACCACTAGTTGGAAAGAAGTATTTCTCCTTTCCAAATGGGTATAGTGGTTATAATCAAATTAGTATTGCTCCTGAAGATCAAGATAAAATCACATTTACATGTCCATGGGGTACTTTTGCATATTCTATTTTACCATTTGGTCTATGTAATGCTCCTGCAACATTTCAATGAGCAGTTATCAATATCTTTGCTGATATATCACATGATTGTATGGAAAACTACATAGATAACTTCACAACATTTGGAGTTACTTTTGAAGAAGCAATGATGAATCTTGAAAAGGTTTTGGTGAGATGTCAAGAACATAATTTGGCATTGAACAGTGAAAAGTGTTTCATGCTCATGTAGGAGGGCATGGTACTTGGTCATTTCATATCTGTTGCAGGAATACAAGTGGACCCAACTAAGATAGAAGTAATTCAAACATTGTCCATACCTATAAAATCAAAAGATGTAGGATCCTTTCTAGGACATGCTAGATATTATAGGCATTTTATAAAAGATTTTAGTAAAATAGCTATTCATTTGTATAAGTTACTTATTAAAGAAGTTGAATTTAGTTGGACATCTGAATGCGATGAAGCCTTCCTCTAGCTGAAGAAAATTTTGACCATAACCCCAATTTTACAAGGCCCTAATTGGAATTTACCTTTTTACATATATACAGATGCCTCTGATTATTCCATAGGTGTAGTCCTAGCATAGAAATCCCAAAATCTTGAAAATTCCATCCATTATATCAGTAAGAGTCTTCATGGCCTAGAGCTAAACTACACCATGACTGAAAAAGAATTGTTAGTAGTAGTTTATGCCCTAAACAAATTTTGGCATTACATAATTGGTTATTCCATCTATGTTCATATTGATCATGCAACAATCAAATATCTCATGAACAAACCTGCTATAATAGGTAGGTTAGCAAGATGGTTACTATTGTTACTAGAATTTGACATAACCATAGTTGATAAGCTGGGAAAGCCAATGTTGTAGCTGATTATTTATCAAGAATTCATCATGATGAGACTGACACTACTCTATAGATGATACATTTTTGGATGAGAATTTTTTTCATATTGCTATTCAAATTTGATGGTATGCAAATATTGCTAACTATATTGCAACCAATAAGATACTAGCACATTTTTCTTATAAGGAAAGAAAGTTTCTTGTAGAGAAAAGTTTTTGTTTCTCTTGGATAGATAATATTTTGTTCTATACTAGACCTGGTCAAGTTATGAGAATATGTGTGAGAGAAGATGAGACATATGAAATTCTACATGCATGTCATAATAAACCATGTGGAGGACATTTTGCAGCCAAAAGGATAGCTTTCAAAATCCTGACAACAAGTTATTATTGGCCTACACTTCATAAGGATGCAGTCAACTATACAAGGAAGTGTGACCAATGTCAAAGGATGGGTCGACCAACAAGAACAGATGAAATGTCTCTTAATCCTCAAATGGTGTGGATGGGTCGACCAACAAGAATAGATGAAATGCCTCTTAATCCTCAAATGGTGTTCACACCATTTGACAAATGGGGAATGGACTTCATTGGTCCAATTGATCCTCCATCCAATGGGAAGTCCTATATTCTAGTATGCATTGACTACCTAACAAAATGGGTTGAAGTTAAGGATATGAAGCATGCCCATGATGAAAAAGTTGTTGAATTCTTGTATGAAGAGATTTTTACTCGCTATGGTGTTCCCAAAGGGCTAGTTATCGACCAAGGTGCACAATTTACTTCCAACCTAATCTTAGAATTGATGAAATAATATAACATCGGGCATTGAAAATATAGTCCTTATCATCCACAAGCTAATGGATAAGTAGAGGTTACAAACCATGAGCTAGAAAATATTCTAACAAAAATAGTCCATTTGCATCATTGAAATTGGACCAGCATATTACAAGAAGTTGTTTGGGCTTATAGAACAACCTAGAAGACTACTATAGGATTCACACCATTTGAGCTCCTATATGGAAAGGTGGTAATGCTTCCAATTGAATTTGAACATAAAACTCTAAGAACAGCCTTGGCATTAGATATTTACCTTCATATAGCACAAAGAGAATGCCTTTTGCATCTTAACTCTTTGGATAAGATGCGTAAAGCCACTTTGGAACATACTGAACTGGTACAAAAATAAAGGAAACAATGGCATGATTCTCATATTATTAGTAAACAATTTCAAGTTGGTGATTGGGCATTATTATATGACTCTTACTTCAAGGATATGCTAGGGAAGCTACAAAAATGATGGTTAGAACCATATGAAATTAGTCATGTCTTTGAGAATGGAGCCATGCAAATAACCACAATTGATCAAGTGCCTTCCAAATTGTTAGTCAATGGTCACCAAATCAAGTTATACAAAAGGTCACAAACAAAATTTGATTTCCTGTAGTAGTTCCAACAGCTAAATTCAAATATGACTCAAGCAACTCTTCCTATTGTTGCTCTTCAACATTAGTTTTTAGTTTGCATGCTCATAATAATAACTTTATGTTCACATAAAGTTCACTTTCTGTTCATTTTTTCTTTCCATCTCATATCTTTATCTTCCACCCATCCACCTCATCTCATTTCTTAATCTTCCATCCACCCACTTTCCACATCATCAAATTTTCCATGTTTTCAATAAAATCTACAAATGTTGATGGATTCTTCCACTGATATTATTTCTACCACCTTTTTGATACATGCAAAAATCAACTTGATAGGTATAACATTTTAAAATTATCTTTCATTTAAAAGTCCACAGATTTAGTCAATTATATTTAATACTGCATGAAATATATAATGGTGGCGTATGTTAGTCCCTCACTCATACTAATCTGACAATTGAGGAAACTTGTCTAAAATTAGCAGGGGGTAGAGAAAGGTCATACTATCCAATGGCATGTTTGATTATCCATGATGATTTTCTAAATCTTTGCATTACCCCTTATACAAAGTAAGGCATTGTACTCCCTATTTTTGAATGATTTTTTGTGTCAAGCTATAATGTGACCTATTTTTAGTTCTTTCATAATTTGAACCCTGTTTCCAAACAATTTCCACACAAACTTATGATTTACCTTCATTCAAAGTTTAATTATTGTACATAACAATTTCTTATGGCAATTAATTACTTCCTAGAGTAAAGAAATGTGATGAGTCTAAGGAATAACATAGAGTTTGAAGCTTGAATTTAGAAAAAGGGGAGAAAACATAGTAGTAGAGGAAGTGCTAAGAAATGGGTGGGAATATGCAAAGGAGAGAGTTGGTAGAGCACACTATGTTGCTCTTTGACATAGAAGTTGTGAGAAGATTCAATACTTGTGGATGGCTAGATTATTATTTAAGTTTAATGGCATATGATGAAGAGGTAGATGTAGAATTTACCAGGACATTCGACAAGGGTGAAGCTTCTATTTGGGGCTTGATAGTAGTTTCAATTAAGGAGTGCATCATAGAAGTAATAGGGTTACGTGCGGTTGGAGAGCACTACCTAAGCATGTATGAAGCTAGGTCAGCAAGGGCCCAATTTACTAGACCACATGACCCTTAATTGGATGTCATGAAACAAGGATGTAAGAGGTTGTCATTGCCACCACCATACCTTGAATTAGTGATGCACATTATTAGGTATTTTACTTGTGAAGGTAGATTTTATCACTTGCATGCACATCATTTCAAGCTACTTAGCTATGAAAGGCATAATATTTCTATGAATATTCTGAATTTCTTGTATAATATGCTTTGCATTAGTGTAGAGGAAACTTAGAAATGGAAAGAGAATTCCATTACTTAGCATGCTTTAATTAAGTTGTTAATAGAGAGGTCTCTTAGTGATGCATCCCCTTTAACATGGATGAGTTTTTGCAACTTAAAACCCTACAACCCCAAGATGGTCCTAGTGAATAACATAGTGAGGAAAACATAGCTCCCAGTAGTGAGCCTATAGAACAAAATATTCAAGGAGCTGAAACTAAAAAGACTCAAGGGAATGAACAAGAGACTACCCCTATTCAAGAAAATGTGCCTCCACCTATACAAGAAATCCCTAAACCTGCTACTAGCAAAGCTAAGAGGAAACAAAAATTACCAGAAGAAACTTCTATTCAGCAAGAACCAAGTCCTACAATTGTAAAACAAAAGAGAACAAAGAAGGTTTTTGCAAAAATTGATCCTACAACAATGACACCGAAGCAGAAAGGTAGGCAAAATGTTGTAACACAAGAAGAGACCTCTGTATGGAGAAGCCCTAGAATGAGAGGGCAAGTTTCTAGGGATCCTATGTTGTCTAAAACATCCACCAGGGAATCTCTTGTGAAAATTATTTTCAATCATTCTCCCCCTCATCTTGAGATAACAAATGCTCTTGGTAATCTTACTACAGAGTGTGGAAAATAAATTAAAGAAAGTATATATGATACCCCAGTAGATTTACTAGATGCTTCTAGCCGTAGGGATGAAATAGTTCCTAAGTATGTTGATCTGAATACTACCTTAGTTATACATAGATAAACATGGATCAATAGTTTGGCAAAGCATCTATGGCAGGAAAAAAGAAGGAGGAAAAGGGATCATGAAGGAGAAGAAAACAATGTTGTCACCCTATAGAAGCTCCTTTTTCAACTTTATGGATAGTATTTGTTTGCTAAAGCATTGTGGAAAGAAGAAAACAAGAAGATGAACAAGATCATAGTATCAAAAAATGAGGAAATTGTAGAATTGAAAGAACAGCTAGAAAGCCGAAAAAAATGCATGGACCATGCCCTTAAGCTAGCTAACCAAGACCTTGTTTGTAGGCCACCACCTAGAGTCTATGCTCTCTTCTTAAAAGAGCAATTTCTTTTGTTTGAGTTAATGTTAACACTTAAGAATGTGAATGCAGAGTTTAAGTCAACACATGAATTTTATCAGCTATATCAAACTTTACCACAATGGCAGCATAACTTATTGTGTGAATTATATGTTCATAACTTTGTTATTCCTATAGAGACTAAGTGGAATCCTTTGCTTTACATAGGAGATATTCATTTAAAAGCTCTCATGTCATCAACGTCTAATGAAGAAAATTATGATAGGTAGTTGAATGAATATAGAGATGAGGAGAGATCAAACCTTTACCTTTAAGAGTAGAAAGTAGTAAGCTAGAGGAGATGCTCTGGGATTGGTTTACATTGACCTATGGAAACAAGAATCCAATAGTAAGGGAGAAGATATTTTCTACTAGAACTAACATTTATGTTGAATATGAAAATTTTCCCTACTTTGCATTTTAGAGAGCCATGACCAATGTAAGGAGCAAGTGGGTGAGACTACCTGAATCTCTTAAGAAATTAGAACCACACAACCCTATTAACCTTGAAGCTATGCTACATAGAGGTCCAAAATATTTAGAACTAGGAAAGCAACCAAGATTGGAGTTGTGGTGTCCTTTAACAATTCAACCTCCAATGTTCCTGTGGCCCTTGTATGATATCAATGTTGATAGACTTGATACATTGTAGGAAGATCATTGCAGAGAAGTGTGGGAGAGAATGAAAGGATTTTACTACACTTTTAAGAGCAATAGAAAGGGGAGGATAGAAATTGGAGAGTTTAGGTCTCTAATAAGGAAGTGCAATGCTTGAGGACAAGCATTAGTTTGGTAGGGGGTAGATGATGAGACTAAAATTTTCCTTTATTTTGTGGTTTTTAAGATACTTTATTGATACTCTATTTGTCTTTGTTAAAACACTTATGGACCTATGTTTATCGAACCTTTGATGAACCTATGGGGTAGAAACTATGTCATCTTTTGCTCATATTATATCTAGTATGCAATATTTCATATAGTTATCAAAATATGGGTTCTTATGTTTGAATTCAATTTGATAAATGTTTATTTGAAAACATGATTTTTGTCATAACTAACCTATTAATGAAGACTGAAATATTATTGGAGGGATTCAAAAGTTAGGTGTCAACAAAATTCAAGGAGAAGCGAGCACTAAGGAGAAACCATGGTGGAGAATGTTGTAATAGTTCCAAAAAACATGGAAATGAGTAAGGAGGAGCTATGAAGATTCATTACCTTATTTGTATTTACTCTATGGCAAGAAGATGTTAAGAATTTATTATTCCCATCTTAAGCCATTATTTCTTCTTCCCAACTTCAATTGTTCTTCCTATTTCCTCTCCTACAGATTTAAAGCTAGGACATTTACTTTTCTTTTATGGAATAAAGTGTTGATCTCCTATATATGTAGGAATCGACCCCAATGTGTTAATTTTTTTAATGAGTAAGATGAAAAGTTCTGAGAGCAGACTGTTAACTTTTATAGTTGTGTTTTATAGTTTTGTGTTATGTAATGAATAACTAAATGGAATGAAAGAGTTTTCTTTAGCTTCTATCTTGTGTTAATAGTTTAGAGAAGCCAACCAAGGGGGCCCACTTGGGAGGTGGATTAGATTAGGATAGAATAGATTTATTTTTAAGCATTAGTAGTATGTTAAGTAGAAGTAGTAAGTTCCTTCTTGTAACATCACACTCTATGAATGTTCTTGCAACATATGTGAGAACAATTTTAGTGGACGAGCCAAGTTGGAATATCTATTATCTTTTCCATTGTATTTCTAGTATTCATAGAACTAAGTGTTTTACCTTCTTTCAATAGTAGTGTAAGTTATTTTCCTTGCATTTTTACTTTCCTATAGCATAAGCTTAGTGACTCATTAAGAGACCTAGTCCACATATTGTGCTGACCATTTCAAGTATACGTCCCTGGGTTGATAAGATTAAATGCACGTCATGGTTGAGAAAATAGTCCTTAGTTTGAATATATTATTCCTAAGCAAGGCCTAGTGCATGACTATGACACACCTATTGTGAGGTGGTTCACCAATTGTTAGAATGATTTAGAATAATTAAGAAGGGGGTATGAGTTAGCTATCCTCAAGTCCAAATGTACCAATTGAACTTTTAAACAATTCAAGTACCTCAGATCTAAAGATTTAATAGCTCAGCCTCTATAGTAGATAATAAATAACATAAACTTGTAGTCCATTGTCCTAATAGTAACAAACTTGTAGAATGTAAAACATTAATAGTAAAAAATCTCAAATAATATCCACATGAGTATGACACTAGGATTTAATGTGGAAACCCAATTTGGACAAAAACACTTCTAACATGTCACCAATTTTTCACTCTTTTGAAGTGATCTCTATTAGGAACAAACCCTATCAAAGGTTACAAAACACACTGTTAAATGTGACCTTGTTAAAGGGTTTAATCACCCTATTAGGAGTGGTCTTCTTAGAGGGCTTAACAACATTGCATTAGAATGTCACTTTGATTAAAGGATTTACATATGACTGTTAGGTAAACCTTGATTAAATAATTTCAACACTAATATAATGGTTAGAAAGTAACTGTATATTGATCTAACAAAAACAACTCACTTTGAAAATATAGATCATAATTGAATTTATATGTTGATCTACAAACTGACCTCCATTTTCATCTTTATCTTTGATCTACTTGGCAACCCTTCATGAAACCACTCTTCACCTCTTCACAACTCTTCTTAGCCTCCTACTCAAGTTCAACAATCAATAACATCAACAATAACTATAACCTTATTAGGTTATCCCTTATACCTCCTAAAATAGGTAATTTTGATCCTTTTCTACTTAAACATCACCATAGATCTTAGGCTTTCAATAAAATTCAACACATACAATGAATTTTTCCACCTTCTTGTTCATCACCTTCTTTTCTATAAACTTTTCTTTTAAATTAAGCCATTATTTGACCACCTAACCCTTTCCTTGTATTAAATAATCTAGGTCATTAATCCTTATTTTCAACATGCTTTACATATTCTAAGAAACCAACTATGTTGACTAGAAATCACAATTCCCTCATAATCTATTAGATGTTGTCCCTTGGCCAACACTATGTTCTTACACTCAGTCATCGGTAATTTACTTGATTGTTACTAACTTTTTTCTTTGGCACATATACTAACACTTGGCCAATATCAATTCTTGGTGGATACTATATTTTCTTGGCTTATATTAGCACTTGGTGAACACTAGCATCACTCTACATAAACTTCAAGTTACCCAATCTTCTTCTCTTTTACTTGGTCAAGCCTATGGATTTGGTTATTCTTTGATCACTTCTTATAGGCTTCAATACAACTATCTTCTCCACTTGGGATATGATTAAAAAGTCATATAATATTGTCAAAGTCCAACTAATCAAGTGCCAATTTTAGGTCCTCATAACTCAAATTTTCTTCTAGGCTCTTTTTTAATGTCCTTATCTCAAATATTCTTCATCAATCACCTAGATATGGCCCTCTACTCAGATAGAAACTATCTTACCAATAAGGTTTGACATCAATGATAACATAATAATTGTTCTAATTACAACCTTTTCCATAAATTGGCTTACCTATGAACCAACTGATTAAATATTTTCCTTGAAATTGGTGTGCAAAGTAGAAAAATATACATACTAGAAGAGATCTAAATTTGAATGGGTGAAGCTTGGGATTTTATTAAATCTTTGTCAAGATCAACATTTATTTTTCATACAACCATCCACCTACATTAGGTGAGGCATGCTCATGAATGATTTGATACATTGTGTGTACCACTCCATAAGGTACACTATTTGATCTTCTTGAGAAATAGAGTCTATATGCAATTTCTATTGCAAAAAACTTCATTTTTGGGTTAGGAATTTTATCAATGGCTAGTGCTCATCCTTACTTCTTTACTATCCTGGTGACCTTTTTGAGTGTGACCTTTCCTATCTTCATTTGTGCTCCTATGTAGTTAACTATTTTAATCCTAAGGATAATTTTCTTTATGATTTCATAGGGCTTATCATGATACATGAAGTTTCATTGTAACAGTCCTCATGGATGAAATTAGAGATTTTTTAGTGTGGTAAAATGTTGTGCTCATTAGGTATCCCCATTCTTTCTTCAACCTACCATCTTCCAAGAATATAGAGAATGCCTCATGCACTATGTCTACCTCTAACTTCACAATATTTTCATTCAAGTATGCACCAACATATTTGACATGTAGAACATTTATAGGAAGTGAAGATAGTGTTTCTACTTAGTTCTTTGTGTTTCCTTTAATTGAGGTGACTACATACTATGGTTCTACAAGTTATTCACACCTAACTAGCTCAATCTTGTGAATGTTTTCATCCACAGTATCCTTTATGCCTTTCTCATGCTAATGAAATTGCTAAACATGATCTCTTATTTTCTTAGTTCCTAAAGTTTCATGATAGGAAAAAATGGTGCACAATTAATTAGTTAAGTTTTCTCAAAATTTTATTCACTCAAGACTTAGATTTTTTAATGTGATTGATCAAACCCTGTTGACCTTACTTATGCCTTTCGATAAGCCACTGTTAGGTTTATGTTAATGAGAAATGGTAATGTCAATTTCTACCTAACAATCCTTTCACATTTAATGTTGCTAACCCATGAAACAATAGTCATAATATCAACATTCTCTTACCTTGGTATAGGCTCCTTATGGTTCTTTCATGCTCCTTTTTGTTTATTTTTACTAGGGGATCAGTGTGTGGTATTTTCTTTGGAACATAACCCCTTCTAATCTTGAATTTACTTAGTTTTCAACTAAAGCCTCAGCATTAACAAGTAAAATCACTTCTTTTGATTTGACCTCATTTCTCTCATCTTCTTTCCTTGCCCATATCTTGTTGAAGTCCTTTCCTCTTTGTCCACTATATTGGTCTTTTCTTTTTTGTCTAAGGTGTGAATTTCCACAACTTTTCTTGATCTAAAATCTTTAGCAAGATGACCTATCTTTCTACAATAGTAACATTTAATACTCTTTCCTCTCCACAATATTGAGTAGCTAATTTGACCAATTCCCATTTGGAAATGACTAGTTGCATGTCCTCTTTTCTCATAGGTTGAACATACAAGTGTACTAATTTTGTTCTTCTAGATGAGATTGGAAATTTTTTCAAACTACTAATTTGACCATTGTCTTGATCTACATATCTTAGACTTGTGTTTTTACTTGTTACAATAGTAACACTACCCATCAAACCTTTTCTCATGAGTATAAGATCCACACTCTTGAGCAAAGTGACCATACCAATGACATGTGATGTTACAGTACTCATAGAATATATTTTGTGCATTGGGTGCAACCTTTTTGAGATGTGAACTATTTTACCTCAAGCAAAATAATTGAGTTTCTTATGTTTGTTACCTTTAGATGATGTTTTCCCTTGTCCTTTCTCGGTCCAATTCTTTCTTTCATATATGTCACCACTTTTAGTCTTTTTGTCACCTTCATAGGCAAGACTAATGTTTCCTTGGTCCTTCTTTGAGCTTTGAGTTTCTCATCTATCTTCTTAAAGATGTCATTGAGCTTTTACAACTTCTCATTTCTTTCATTGGTGCTCTTTAGTTCCCCTATTATCCTTTGAATCTACTCATCCTTTTTTTTGGAATTATCTTCTTCTTTTTTTCTTCCATGTCTTCACTTAGTGCTCTTTCATCCTTCTCTATTTCCTAGACATCATTGCTTTTGTCTTTTTGTGCTTGACTTAGTTTCTCTGATTCTTCTTCCAAATATTTATTTAGTTTTCAAACTAAATTGTTCAACTTCTTGTTGTCAATTGTGAGATTAAAGATATTTTCTTTAAATCCATCTAAGCCACTTTGTTTTTCTATCTTCTCAATAATTTCATGACTCTTACCAATTTTCTTTATGAGATTCTTTCTTTTTTCTAAGACTCTTTCAACTTTTCCTTCAGAACATGTATGGTATCAAGAGCTTTTTCATACAACTTCTTATATTTAATAAGTGGTGTTTGATCTACCCTTGAGTTGTAAGGCATGTGAGTATTAGGATATGAGCTCTAATACCAATTGTTGGTCCCAATCGGTACTTTGGGGAGGTTAAATCAGTACCATCTCTTAAACTAGTTATTAATCTAACCATTTATGTTATACTAACTAATAACCACTTGAATGATAATAAGATTAGGAATGCAATAAAATTGAAACAAAAAAACTCATACATGAAATAATTCATCAATGGATATAGACATTTTGTATGTGGAAACCCTTGATGAGAGGATGAAAACCATGGTGGCAATAATACACATACTATACTTTTACTATAGATAAAGGAGTGCCTAGTTAAGAATTGCAACTTGTTCCTTCCAAGAACACATCCTATTAGGAATATCAGTAATGTGTAAGGATCACAATCAGCCTATTAAGGCTACTTGATAACAAGATTTAGCACTCCTTTTGAGAGGAACCATGTTAAATGATTTAGGTTATGCTTGAATTGAAGCATGACCAATTAAGAGCTTATAAGATGATTATAATTATTAGAAAATAATCATCTATGGTCTATATAATAAAGAACTTCTTGCTTGATAGATCTCTGATAAATACATTTGAGATGTCGTGATCTCTTCTTGCCTCTTAGGTGTACTTCTATATCACTTTATTTTATCCTCTACTTACCCTTGTTTGCAGTGTATTCTTTTGCCTCTAGTTAGATGTAACCTTGTATCTCAATCTTCTAAGTAACTACTAAACTTTCACTTTGTTCTTCCCTCTAACTAGATTTTTGTGCCATTCAAGCCTTCCACTCTCTTTTTTCTCACTACTCGAATACCCCAACTCTCTCCATTTTCCTTAGCAATATAGATACCTGATGGAAGCATGAATGCTGATGATATTCCTATGGGGGAGTATTTTAGATATGTTACTATGATGATATGTTACATTCATGACTAATTTTTTCATTGATGTCAACATAGACATTTTTTGTGGTATCTAATAGAAGAATAGCAAAAAGGTCAAGTTGTTATAGATGACTAGTTGAGAATTCTCACTATTTGAGGTTATGAGAGGTACTTTTGAGTATTTATTATATGTAGTTAATTTCGGATGAAGAACTGATAATTTTGGAAAAAGTTATATAAGTTTTGGTGATGTTTGTTCTGAGATAGAGTTTACAAAGACATGTTCTAGTAAACTTGTTATATCTCTAAGTAGAATTGTTATTCTAAGAATCAAGGTTGAGGATGTGTAGAAGACATGTTGATGATGGCGTGATAAATTTCACTCATCATAAAATTACATGAATGGAAAGTTATTCAAGTTGCAATGTAGAAGATTAATGTTATTCCAAAGTGTAATGTGTTCTTAATGTGGTCCTATAATGATTAATTAAGAAGGTCTAATAGCTAACTTAGAGAATTATTTTATGGACATGGTATAAAGGAAGGAAATTTTCCTTTATCGTTATATATATGTGGATGACATGAAGAAGTAATTTGTAAGAATCACAAGAGCAGAATGCGAAATTGAGTAGAGCAAAGTGGAAGTGAAGGAAACTTCATTACCAAGGTTTTATTGTGTGATTTGAGGTTTGATATTTGGATTCAAGGTTCATGACCCAGTCCAAGGTTTGACAATGTTAGTTCATTTGATAGAAAAAAGGAAAGAAGTACATAATAGTAAATTGCATGTTTGAGAAGTGAGCTCTTATTGTAGTTGAAATTACATGTTTGGGTAGTGGGCTCTTCTTGCATACATTGTATTACAACTCCTAACAGGTATTCAAAGCCTCCTAATAGGGACTCTATTTACTAAATGTTGTAATAGAATCCTAATAAGGTCCATCCTATAACAAGGAATATTTATATTATTACATCTTCTTGTGGGCTTCATTCCCACTAGGGTTTTCCCTCTGATCAAGGGTATCCCTAGTTAACATATTTGGTATAATTTTTCATGTGTATCTTATTATGGTTGTTGTTTAATTTTGTTGAATGGTTAAATTTATTTAAAGAAGATAAATATTTTAATTTTTGGATAACTAATTTACCCCCACCCTCCCCCCCCCCCTCTCTTAGTTATCTTGGTGGACTATTGTTTCTAACAATTGTATCAGAGCATCAAGTCCTTAAAGATAAAGTTTAATAGCTTTGGGAGATCATGGCAAGAAAAGATAGTCCTAAGTCAAATAGTGGAAATTTTGAAAAAAAAGATAGAGAATCTCAGTGAGTTATCTAAAGAAAACATGGAGATGAAGGAAGATATTGATTTGGTTATGAAAAGAGAAAAAGTAGGTATGGGAATTTTTTCTTGTTGGACATGTAATGAGTTTGGTCATTTTTCATCTACATTCCCTGAAAGAGTAAGAAAAACTAGAAAGATTTTTCTTTCTAATGAAGATGACAATTTTCAAGAAAATATGGAATGATTCTTGAAATATTGTGATAATGAGCTTGAAATGGTTAAGGAAATGGAAGTAGTAGAAGAGATAGCTTTGGCAACTTTTGTTGATCTAGAGTTAAACTGTGAAAATGTGGAAGTTATCATTAACAATGATTTGTAAAATGGGAATCATATTGAAGAACTAAAATTTGATCCTAGAGAAGAAGAAAGGGTTGAGTTGAGAACCCCTGAATAGAATGGCATTGCAGAGAGAAGAAACATGTTAGTAATAGAAGGAAGAAGAGATACATCAGTTGAGAATGATGCATCCAAAATATTTTGGAGAGAAGCTATAAATACATTAGTCTATACTAAGAATAGAGTGCAAGTCAAGAAAGACACAAACAAGACCCCTTATGAAATTTGGTTTGGTCACTCACCTACAATTAAGTATTTTAGAATCTTTGGCAATAAGTGTTATATCAAAAGAGATGATGATATTGGTAAGATTGATGCTAGAAGTGATGAAGATATGTTTCTTTGTTATTAATTGAAAATAAAGGCTTATAGATGTTATAATCAGAGAACTAGGACTATTATGGAAAGTGTAAATGTGAGAGTTGATGAGAAATTTAGGATAGACGAAAGAATAGTTGATTACAATTTAGATGATGATGTTGTTACTAAACCAAGGAATGATGAAGTATTCATTGAGACTAAAAATGATTTGTAGAATGAAGTAGAGCCAAGATTTGAGATAGCAACTCATACTTCAGGAAAAAACATGACAAATAATTGTCCACTTGAGTAGATCATTGGAAGCAAAGATAAAGGTGTAATGACAAGAAGCATAGCCAATGAAGAACTATGTTTGATAGCTCAAGTTGAACCTAAGAATGTAGATGAAGCATGTAAAGATGATTATTGGAAAAAATCTATGAAAGAGGAATTGGATTAGATAGTAAAGAATGAGATATGAGAATTGGTTCCTAGACCAGCAAACAAGAATGTAATAGGAACTAAATGGGTATTTAGGAAGAAGATGAATGAACAAGGTGAAGTTGTAAGGAACAAGGAAAAATTGGTATGTAGAGGTGCCTCATAGCAAGAAAGAAAAAAATATGATTAGACCTATGCTCCCATGGATAGAATAGAAGCAATAAGATTATTCTTAGCCTATCCAAAAACAAAAGAAATTTAAAGTATATCATATGGATGTCAAGTCAACATTCCTAAATGGAGAACTTGAAGAAGAGGTATGCAGTGAACAACCTAAAGGTTGTCCTTTAATAGATGACAAGGACATAGTATACAGATTGAAGAAAGTATTGTATGGCTTGAAACAAGCATGCATAACCTAGTATGCAAGGTTGGAAAAGCATTTGACAAAGCCTAGATATGGAAAAGTTATGGTAGATAGTAATCTCTATTGGAAAGAAATTGATGATGGTTTGATGATTTTGGTAATATTTTTTGGTGATATCATATTTGGAGGAAATGATAAGGAAAGTGAAAATTTTGTAGAAGAAATGAAGAAAGAATTTGAAATCAGTATGATAGGAGAAATAAAATATTTTCTAGGATTGTAGATTATACAGAATAAGGAAGGAATCTTTATTTCTCAGAATAAGTATTTGAAGGATTTGTTGAAAAGGTTTGGTTTAGAAATATGCAAACCTATTTGAACACCTATGGTAACTAGACACAAGTTATCTACAAAGGATGAGACACCCACTATTGAGTAGAAGAAGTATAGATCTATGATTGAAGGTTTGCAATATCTAACTCACACAAGGCCAGATATAGAAAATGTAGATGGAATTGTTGCAAGATTCCAAGTTGATCTGAAAGAAGCACATTCTATAGTAGTCAAAAGGATATTTAGATATCTGAAAGGAACATCAAAGTTCAAATTGTAGTATGAAAGATCTAATGATTTTTCTCTAAGTGCTTGTATTGATGTTGATTAAGCAGGTAGTATGGATGACAGAAAAGCACTAATGGTGGAGCCTTCTTTCTTGGAGGAAGATTGGTTTCTTGGATAACCAAGAAGCATGATTATAAATTGCAAAGTACAATAGAACTAGAATATGTTATAGTAGAAAATAATTACAATCAAGTTGTTTGAATGAAGCAGATGCTGAAGGATATGAGGATAGAATTTAGCGAACCTATTGTCATACATTGTGACAACACAAGCATAATAAATATGTCTAAGAATCCAGTGTTGCATTTGAAGACTAAGTACATTTCTATCAAGTATCACATGTCGACAGAGAAATTTGTAGAAAAGGAAATTAGATTGTAGTATGTGAGCACTAAAGAGAAGATTATAGATATATTCACTAAACCTCTTCCCAAAGAGACCTTTGAGAAATTATGAGGTGTGCTAGGGGTTATGCCCCTTCCTACATTAGAGTAGAAGATGCAAGAGTGCATCAGTCTAGTGAAACAAAGCATCATTATTTGTTTGGATTGAATGCTAATGCTTCCTGTATGGGGGAGTATCTGTGATGGATAGAGTCATCTAGGACTCTTGTTGGATATGGTTTTGAATAGTGTCTTTGGACACTTGATCTAGTAAGAATCAGTTGTTGTAGAGTTTGGTGGTTGTTGAAACCTTTGACATTGATGAGGTTATTTTATCATAACTTATTATGTGAGGGTGCACTTGGTGATGCAATTTATTATGTGGGAGACCATTTGAGGAAGACCTTATGAAGAAGTGATGACTTACTATGTGGGTGTCAAACTTATTATGTGGGAGAC